>JAUPFN010000030.1:12800225-13500225 GCA_036924255.1 Apodemia mormo
TTTTAATGGCATAATACTTACCTCTAGTACCTACCCTGTTTGCTTCTAACTTCACATAACAAGGTGTCTAAATAGGTAATTAGTTTTTGAGCAGGTAAATCATAGCTATTATCACTTTTTTTACACACAATTCTAAAAACTTAGTAAAACTTTCTCGTTGATAACACGACACTTCGCAAAATAAATATGCATTATCATTAAGAATTAAGACACAACACAACCTTTTATAAGCATTTTTGACAAATAAACCTACGCATTGATTAGCCTAGAAGTCCTTTGATTTGAAGTATTACCGACATCGCGCTAGGCGTCTCAACGCGGAAAACCAAGCGCCCGACTTAAGGCCTTGCTCACACACACTACTGAATATTTTCCGCGGGAATTTTAATTGCGCAAATTAATTTTCGTTACATATGAAATTTGACATGGCTAGCACTGCTAAAAAAATGTCAAGAATCGGAATGTTCCCGGTGAGTTGATAGGCTCGTTTGTCACTATCACTACATGGCTGATGGAACTTAGTACCTACCTAAAGTTTGTTTTAGGTGCGCCTCTTCTTACCTTTTTTTATGTTATTGAGATAGGCAAACTAGCAGACGTGCCACCTGATGGTAAGTGGTCGACGTCGCTAATGAACAAAAATGGGATACCTGGGCTGGAACTAGCCCAGGTATTCCATTCATGTGTTAGAGACATAAGATGTTAAGATCCTGAGACATAAGATTGTTAGGTTTTTATTTAATAAAGCAGGATTTTGCCCAACATCGTTGTTGTGCGAATTAAAATTATTTACTCTGGTAACACAGAGCTTGCACAAAAACAACAATGGCGGGTAGGACGGGTTGAAAACTCGGGCATTCAGTCTCCTGCATCGATCAGGGTAACACACACTGGCCTCCGTTAAAAAGTACAATAGTGTTTGAATAATCCGAAACGTGCATAAGTAATTTAAGGTAATGTATTTGATAAATTATATTTCATTATATATATTATAAGTATAAGGATAAATAGAATGTAGAATTAAAGAATAAAATAACGTTATTAGAATTATGAACAATGTAAAAAGAAAATACAAATGTAATATAAATTGATTATGTAGTTTCAATGAATTAAGGCAGTTCTTAATATTTAAGACAAGGGCCGTTATCACATAACGGAGCATATTTAATTTCTAAATGTAGGATATTGCCTACATTTCAGAAGTGGGATACCCACAGTTTACACAAATCAAAGGTTACATTATATAACTAGATTATCAAATATTAATTAGTGACATTCTCTCATATCGATACTCTATATTTCGTGAGTCTCATTTCATATAACATGTTTTTTTTGGTTAATAAAAAGTAGACTTATTATAATTTTTGCACACTGGCATTACCGGTAGACTATTTCAAAATACGAAACACCTTTGTAACCGATTTTTATAAAAAAAAAAGGAAATTCTATTCTTCTATATTTTAAAGTACCAAATATTACTTTAAAATCGATATAATTTAACAGTTAATTTATTTTTCTTTCTTTGTCTTGCCGTTCTAATGGTCTTTTTTTTAAAAAAAAAACGTTGTTAGATATGTAGGTACGAAGAATATACTATGCTTTGTCGTTTTAAGTTTCAGATAATTTAAATACTTGAAAAATCACTCGTAACACTGGAGCGGTCACGTGGTAACGAGAGAATGAAATAATAAGTGCCTTGCCGTCAACGAAGCCCGTCTTCCTCGTGTAAGCAGAACGTCTTTTACTACGGATGACCGAGTATGAGTGGAGTTTGATACGACAGGTAACACTACTTTGCAAATTCACCAGGAAACGAACTTACTTTGATACTTCAGCAAAGAGGATTATTAGGAAACATAATTAGATTTCCCAACAAGATGGCTGTGAAGCTGTGAACTGTTAGGCAATTCGTCACTGCGCATTATCCGTTTTTATGACCACCGCATATATTACGTTTGATTTAAGATATTAAATGAATGTTTTATTTAAAATTAAGATGCTCCGTAGATTGGCATAATTTAATACAGAAGACAAAAACAGCTGCTGGAGGGTTAAATAAACGTGAAAATCATGCATTACGTGTTAGTGCCGTTTTTCTGTAATGGAGTAGATGACGATTCTGGTTATATCTGGAAATTCATTCGTCTTACGATATTAAAAAAAAATAAGTAATGGAAACAAATGTTCTTTTAGTAACAACTTCACAAAAAAAATTACTTGGCTGAGCCTAGAATAATCGGATTTATTGTTAAATATTCCTGTTTACCTTTGTATAGGGTAATAATTATAGTAGTCAATTTTAAGTGCTGCTGTAAAAATGATTTTCAAAAAAAGGGTACCTTGGAATATCGGTTTAGTGATGTCGCATATTACATTGAAGGTATATGTAGTTTAAGGGGTAAAAACTAATTTTTTTTGAATATTGTAACTTTGGCTGAAGCACACCTGTGCAATAGTTATATTTTTTCGTCTGCCCTAATGACTTCCGTGAACTCTATTACACATAAATAAATTTTACTACATAGGTACTGAGTACGTGGGTGTTTGGCAATGTCAAGTACATTTTAGAATCTATAGGTTCCAATGTATCATGTGTACTGATTTTAGTCCTGGGCCTGACGTGGTATTATTTACAGCCCAGTCTGGGTTCGGCTCGGAGTATAAAAAAAAGTTCAGCTGATTGATTAATTTACTTTTAAGTCTACTACAATATCTAAGTCAGTGTAGCTATCTTTATGAGCCAGATTCAAAATTTGATACAATCGGTGATGTTTACATACGATAAAGAAAATTTTGAAATAATAGTACAGGCAAATTTGACTTTTGATTTGTTAAAATATTGTTATTTTAGTTACAAAATATATATTTCTTTTAAGGTTGATTAGTTGAGTAATAAATAATTCTAATATTTGAAATTGCTGACAGAAAACTATAATTATTATCATAAGAAGGTTCTCTGCGCACCGCATTTTAAATATTTGTTTTAAAAACAATTTCACCCGTGATTCAATTAGTACGAAAATTAGGTTACAATGCATACAATGTTTTTGGCAATTATACGTCTCGTTGAATTCTTAGAAGACTTATAGGAAATTGCAAACTTTATCTTGTCTCCTTAATATAATTATGAAAAGGAATGGCACGAGTGGATGAGCTATTTGAAAAACAAATTATCTGAGCTACTATTGCCTATGTATGACCCAGTGGTACAAATTGAACTACTTGTAGATGGGAGTAAACTAAGCAACGATGGTATATTGCTCCTGAGATGGTGTGATTTAAAGCCTTGCCATCTAGTAGTTTTCTTTAGTGTTAAAAATTGTAAGAATATATGTGGAAAAAAATATAGGTTTTTATTTGTAGGCATTGGCAGTTAATTGTTTTACTAAACCCAAAATACAGAGTTATATGTCCTGGGCTGTATAGAATTAAAACTGATTGCAAAACTCTGTTTTCAACATTTATCAATACTGAATTTGTCTCTCGTATAACAAGATGGTATGGCAGCCTGTTGTTATAAATGTCTGTGTAGTACATGATATCAACCGGAAGTAAGAACGTGTCACGTGTCACGTGAACTCCCAAATACTCAGTTTACTAACTATATTATAGACTAGCTGACCCGGCAAACCTTGTTCTGTTTTTTTTACTACTATTCTATTTTTTTTATGTATATTTTCTCACCTTTTAAACCTTTCCTGGACTTCAACGATTAATTCAAAACCAAAATTGGCCAAATTGGTTCAGCCGTTTTCGAGTTTTAGCGAGACTAACGAACACGAATTGATTTTTATATATTAGTTTGAACAACCTTCACTAATTAATTCATTGATAACAAATTTTTTTTGGCGGCATTTCGAAATGCATAGTATATAGAAAACCTCATATCTTTCAGATGATAATTCAGATTTCAGATGAAGAAATAATAATTAAATCTATTATGTAATAGATAACATAACTTATATTAGGCTCAACGATTGTATTAAAATAAAGCTGTATAGGAAGGAAAAATTGTGTCGGATGAAAAATAAAAAAAAGGGATTTTCGAAAATACGAGTACTATTAAATTTAAGGCATTGGGAACATATGTTTCTATAGTAAAATGATTAACTGGTTACAAATTTGTTATATGTATAAGTACTGTGACTTAATCTTTCGCTATCCCACTGTTTTAAAATTCGGTAGTGCAAAGTCTAAGTAACGATGAAGGGAAGTTGGATTCATCAGATATGAACAGCACTAATTAGATTATCGGTAAGATCCTTCGGATGCAATATGAGTTATTCAATTGGTCAATGCGATCTTTTGCACTGTATCTGAAGAAAATTAGAGAATAGCTAGGCTATATATGACACCAACTTAACTGTCATAAGGTAATAGGTTTGCAACGATATAAGTTTGCAATTTGCATATTAATACATCCGATTAAACTCATGGAACTTTACAATTGAGATAGCAGTTTTTCCTCCTCGCTTTAGCGAGAGAGATCTAATGGAAATCACGAAAATTATGTTCCGTTAGAGTGGCAAGAATAAAAAAAGAGACTTTTATACTTCACATAAAATTCTTTCAAATGTTACTGGATAATGAACCAATATGATATGATAAAGTTGGTGAAAACGGTTGCTTACTAATTCAATGAAAATGAAAACATAGCGAAAGTATAAGGGTTCCTAGTTTACTTCGGAACCCTAAAAATGGTAATTTAATATTTATCTACTTTGTTTTGAATTCATAGTAACATTCCAATATAAGAATTAATGGATTTTATTGGTTACACGTATATATAAAAATACTTCAATGGGAAGAATGGTCCTGGTTCAGACCGAACACGATTATTATGATAACAATTAAGATATTTTGCTTACAGTGGTGAAACCCGGGAGGTTCACTACAATATTATGGATATTACTGATATGCATTATACTATGGTTTCGGTTGTGAAAAATGATTTGCACCAAAACCATAGACAGAGGATTAGATATATTGTTGTGAGTCGGAAGCCACAATAATATATTATGATTAAAGAATGTACGGTAGTTACGGTAGTAAAACCCAGGAGGGTTATAGCAGTGTTAGGGATGGATGGATAGATTATTTTATTTAAAGACTAGCTGTTGCCAGCGACCTAGTCCGCGCGGACTTCGTTTACTCCGCACAGCCTCACTCCCGTAGGTGGAAGCGTGATATGTAGCCTATATGTTGACCCGACCTACTAGTAATATTCATGAAAAATTTGAAGTAAATCCATGCAGTACTTTTGAGTTTACCCTGGACATACATACAGACAAACAGACAAAAATTCTAAAAACTATATTTTTGGCTTCTATGTCGATTGATCACGCCCCAAATATTCTTTTAAAGAAAATATTCAATGTACAGTTTTAATTTTCTTACGTTTTTATTATATGTATAGATTATCGATATGTATGGATACTACATATTGTTTTGGTTGTCAAAAAGGAAAACTCGCCACTAACAAAAAAAAAAAACGGTTTGCGGGTCGGTAGAGTCGCAATAGTATATTATACGGGTATATTATACGGGTATATTATACAGGTATGAATAAATAAATAGAGATTTATTTATTTTATTAACAGGGTTAATTGTAATATATGAATATTATTTAATTTGAAAAAAAAATATATATAGTTCTTGGGTTAAATTGGATATATGTATTGGATTGTTATGATGAGACTGGGAAAACTATATATATTGTAATAAATTGTATACATGATAATAAAGGACACGATCAGTTGATTTTGCTGAGTTTATAATTAAAGAATAGAATTATATTAAAAATAAATATGTGACAAAATTTATATATTTATTTTTATTATAATATTGGTCTTATCGGATATTTATGTTCTAGAATCTGCCAATTTTATCTAAGGAGATTCTGATGTATGTAGCAAAATAATAAAAGAAATATAATATATACATATCGATTGTTTGAATTATTTGGTGAGCATAAAAGTTTATTATGAAATTATTTTACATCGAGAAATACCAGTAAATGCCAGAACAATTTGAAAAAAAGATGTTAAAACACCAGTTTTGTAACATTAAAGGATTCAATAATTTAAAATATGGTGTTACTGTATCGCTTTGAACTCTTACTTCCTTTTACTTTCACATGGTTTACTTAGTCTGTTGTGACATAAAATTCTTGCTTACTAGAGAATACGAGAACCTTGAATTGTAAAGAAAAATATTATATATTATACTATTAATAAAATAATTATTATTTATTTTATTAATAGTATGAAAATTTGTAATATAGTACAGACATTTTTATTGGCTTTGTTTTGCATCATTTTATTGCATTGTTGAATGATATTTTTTGTATATGTATTAAAATTCAACCTAATTTAATTTACAATCAGTGACGTATTAGAACTTTGTTATTAACGAGTTTTGAACAAACTTAAATTTAATCATAATATGTTTCAATTTATGCAAGAAAACAAAATAATTTTTTTTTAAAACTTAAGTGTAGATCGATTATAATCCTATATTGGTTTAATTATTAATTGTAAACCTGCTTCATGTAGATTTCCATGAGGTAATATTTGTTAATAATTATAATTATAATTATAATAGCTAAATAAATGATTATGGAAATGGTTATGAATATGTAATGGTCTATTGCATTCTACAAGCAAAACTGTAAGGCAAAGATAATAAGGACATAAAATGTTCTACCTGAAAGTAAACATAGATCGATTGTAATACTATGTTGATTTAATTATTAATCGTAAACCTGCTGCATGTAGATTTCCATTTGTAACCAAATATAATTATGATAGCTAAATAAATGACTATGGAAATGGTTATGAATATGCAATGTTCTAGTGCATTCTCCAAACAACATTGTAAGGCAAAGATAATAAAGAAATAAAATAGTTCTACCTAACAGTACATTTGGATATTAAAAACAAACAACTTTCATCAAAGAAATTTGTATGTGGTTTTTCGAAAGTTTGCTTTATTCATTCAAAGAATATTTTTCATATAAGAAGGGAACCATAAAAGGTGTAATCTATATATGGTATATAAACATTGTAATGACTAATAGCCCTGTTAAGTAGATATCGATATAAGAAATAATGTTGATGTAAGTATAGACATATATTTAAGATATTTTTCGTTTAACGTTATAATTCACACGTAATTATTGATCCATCGTAATTATTGACTATTTAACTGCTATAATTTATTAGGTTTATATGTATGGTTTTCAGTCGCTAGTAATTATTAACATACAAATATGTAGTGAAATTATTGCATTAAAACATAGTAATTATCATTCTTGCAAATCTCCCCGCTGAGTAGAAATCGATCAAATTTTATTGAAGAAAATATTAGATGTAAGAAAAAAAAAGGATTTTTGTAAGTGTAGATATTTAGATATTTTTCGCTTAACATAGTTCAATTGATATAATTTGATTGATTATTTATTTGATCGATTATTAAATTGTTATAACATATTAGGTTCATACGTATGGTTTTAGTCACTCATAATTATTAGTGCCCAAATACAAAAAAAAATTTACGTTAAAACATTGTAATTAGCATTCTTGTATGTTTAATATATTTCGTTTATTTTATAATTCAATTTTAATTATTGGTCAATTGTAATTATTGATTTTTAATTGATATAATGTATCAGGTTTAGATGTATGGTTTTAATCACTAGTAATTAGTAGTATATAAATAACTTGTTCTAGAAGACAACATATAGCGGAACATTGAACCTTTTTTTTTAGGAATTAAAATGGTTTATGCAATGTAATAAATAAAATAAAATAAATGAGAAACTGAAACATTGAGGAGGCCAAGTGTTAGGTTTTGAAAAACAAGCGTGCATGAGGACATGCGCGAGGTCAGGATGGTCGAGTGTTAGGTTTTTATTTAATAAAGCAGGATTTTGCCCAACATCGTTGTTGTGCGAATTAAAATTATTTACTCTGGTAACACAGAGCTTGCACAAAAACAACAATGGCGGGTAGGACGGGTTGAAAACTCGGGCATTCAGTCTCCTGCATCGATCAGGGTAACACACACTGGCCTCCGTTAAAAAGTACAATAGTGTTTGAATAATCCGAAACGTGCATAAGTAATTTAAGGTAATGTATTTGATAAATTATATTTCATTATATATATTATAAGTATAAGGATAAATAGAATGTAGAATTAAAGAATAAAATAACGTTATTAGAATTATGAACAATGTAAAAAGAAAATACAAATGTAATATAAATTGATTATGTAGTTTCAATGAATTAAGGCAGTTCTTAATATTTAAGACAAGGGCCGTTATCACATAACGGAGCATATTTAATTTCTAAATGTAGGATATTGCCTACAAGATGTTAAGTCTCGGTGCCAGTAATTACAGTGCCTGTCTTGCCCTTCTTTCCGAAACACAGCAAAGCTGTTTCACGGGAGAAATTGGCAAGACCTTTCTAAGTAGTAGTTATTTCAGGAAAAAGATAATTTTTGACTACGTTTTTTTGATTACATTTTAGATCAAAGATTTTATAAAATACTAGCCGTTGCTCGCGGCTTCGCACGCGTGGTTAGAGTTTTTTGTGAATGTCAAAAATAAACCACGCAAGCGAAACCAACGAAAACTATTGCTAATTTTAGCGATTGCCGGGATTACATATCAACCTGTTCATTCATTCAGAAAAATTAATCTTTTTCATCAAAATATTGTTTATCATACTGGAAATGAAAAAGTATTAAGTTAACTTTAAAGCCGCCGCCGGTCGTTTGTACAGGCCTTTAGAACTTACACGTGTTTTGCGGCTTATACAAAGTGCAACGAAACGCTTTGATTGGCGAAAAGACCACTTTCGGAAAGAGACAAGACACTCCCTTTTTTCTGCCATTTTGTTTTTATGTAAAATCATACTAATATGTAGTTCCGTATAGTTTTAGTCAACATTTTTGTCACTTTTATGATAAGAGTGATGCCGGTTTAGGCGTTTCTTCGTAAGGTACTGGGTTCGATTCTCAGTTCGCCTGGTAGAATGGAGGGTAATTCTTCTTAAGGCACTCAAACTAACACGGGAAATGATTTTTTTTTATTTATGGTGCAAGGGGTCCCACCACCACCTTCGGGATCCAAGACAACCCGACTGCTGTACAATGAAAGAGGTCCTGGCACCGGCTTCCTCCAGAGAGGTTCGGAGGTTAGACGACAGTCGCTACGGCAACCTCAAACTCGTTCCTAGCGCAAGCGTGGAGAATAACCGGAATAAACTCTAAGATGAAGAAGATTATTTTTAAATTTGTTTCACTGAACCCTAATTAGTTCGGAAAAGTACCTAGATAATTGTAAAGGAATTTTTATTTTATTTTTTTATTCAGTTGCCGTTTGTCTTTGGAGAGCGTAACTATTGCTATTATTGCCGATTTTTTATGAATCTTACTTAATACCCATTGATTGGAAATCGCGATTTTAAAAATGCCACGTAGAAATAATAATGACCGTCACCTTTACACTAATAGTGAATTTTACGAAATGATGCTATGTGTTGGTGCTGCTAGGAATGGTAGCATTAATGAAGCGAGGGAGATTTACCGACAACGGTTTATTGATGGAAGGCCACCAGCAGAACAACGTCATTTACCTCCGTACTCAGTATTCCGTAACATGTGTTTACGACTTCAGCGTACTGGTTCCTTCCACCGCGAACGAAACGTTGGACGTCCTAATTCAAGAGTAGGTACTGCTATTGAGACTCGAATTCTAAATCATTTTGACGAGAATCCTCGGACCAGCACACGCCGATGCAGTGCTATGTTAAATGTAAACCATATGGTGGTGTGGCGTACTCTGCAGGATGATGGACGACATCCCTACCATTTTTCAAGGACTCAGGAGATAGGACTTGCAGACCATATGCCCAGAATGGACTTTTGTAGGTGGTACCAGAACCGTGCTGAAGCAAATCCCGAATTTGCTTTTAATATTTTATGGACAGATGAGGCTTCTTTCACAAGAAATGGTGTGCTCAATTTGCACAACGAGCATGTGTGGGCACATAATAACCCGCATGCCTCGAGTGAAAGTAGCTTTCAGCACCAGTGGAGAATTAATGTCTGGGCAGGCATCGTTGGGGACTATGTTTTGGGGCCGACTATTTTACCTCAGGGTCTTAACGCTCAAAGGTACCTACAACACCTGAGAGAGGATTTAGAAGAACATCTGGAAAATCTTCCACTGAATGTATACCGTAATATAATTTTTCAGCACGATGGAGCACCCGCTCACTTTGCACGCCCTGTGCGTGATTATTTAAACGATCGATTTGCAGAGTGGATAGGTCGAAGTGGCCCGGTGCCTTGGCCACCTCGTTCTCCAGATCTCACGTGCCTAGACTACTTTTTATGGGGTTATGTGAAAAATAAAGTTTACTCTGTGGAATGTCATACACGTGAAGAGATGGAAGGTAAAATTAATGCAGCATTTAGGTCCATAACCCCACATATGTTGCATAATGTAAGGTTATCAATGTTACGCAGAACTGCTCTTTGCATTGAGAAGGGTGGTGGTCATTTTGAACCTTACTTATAAATTAATTTGAAGACAGTGTTGTTTTATTATTACCTGTAAATAGTGAATTTGGATTAATGTATAATAATTAATCAGTGACGAAAGTGATATGTAAAAAATTGCTTATTAAATGTGTGTAAGTACAAGTACGCGGTATTCTTCATGTCTATGTGTGCGTCACGCTATTCATTCAACGTGTTGCTGACGTCACATCACTTCCATCTTCAAGGTAGGGGTGTGAAAATAAACTTTAATTTCTTATTTTACTAAATTTATATGAAACAAAAAATGTGTGCCTTTTGGTATAATATTTTACCAGGTGTTTGTTTAGTTCATGTACACGTATACCCTTGAAAGTTAGTGCTTATTTTTGTTATACCCTGTATAGGCGATGGTTGACTCTTTCCATCAGGAGATCCATCTGCTTGTTTGCTATCTTATGATAAAAAAAAACGTGGACGAGGGCGCGAGCACAGCTAGTATTATAATATAAAAACATGAAATATCCTGTGCAATATTTATTTACAAACCTTTAGCGCAGCGACGTCTCTCACGATTCGTTATCATATAGGATACCATTGCCTGAGCGGACTACGCACGACTAGCAGACATAGATTTGATTGTAAGAGAGTAAATTATCTTAGAATGAAATCGGGCATATATTCATTTTTGGGGAATTTTTTTTCAGGAAAAATTTAGAACGAATTAATCGATTTAGGTTTCGAATCTAGTACCTCGTGCGTTTATACAGAACTCTGTATCGCTGGACTATTAATTATATACAGGGTTATTTCTAAAACACCAGTAACCTCGCAGGAGTAGATACCTTACATTATAAATACCAACATTTGTTCTATGACTTTTGACGTAACTCAATACATTAAATAAAAATGATTTTTTAAGTTTTCATTGTCCTGTCTTGACATTTCTAACTCTTCATACGGATACGCTGCTAGTAGTAATAATAGTAACACTTCCCTACATAATCTTTGCGATGCACGTAAAGTTAAGAACGTTCAAGCGAAAAATTTAATTCATATTAATTTTTGTATGAAAGTAAAATCCAACAAATTATCAAAAGTCGTAGAATAAATATTGTTGTATATGATGTTAGCTACCTAGTCCTGCGAGGTTGCTGGTGTTTTAAAGGTAACCCCGTATATTTTAAATAAAACAAAAAAATGTATTTCATTAAAAACATGTTATAAGACATTTAATACACAATTACTCCTTCATACACACAACATTGACTCGCTAAAATTATATCACTCAAGAAAACAAACTCGTAATTTACGAGTCACCAAAAAATACGCCATTTTATATTCATCACCGTTTATATTTTTAAAAAATCCAAATTTAAGGATTATCCAGACTTATCATTCAAGTGCCTCATCACCAGGCATGTGGCGAAAATTAAATGCCATAGCATATCAAACAACCAGATGACTTCTCTGATTGAAAGAGATAGTCTATAGAGTTTCCCAAATTTTCTTTTATTAAACTTCCCTGGATTATAAATATTTTTTTTCACGCCCTTTCTCTTTAGTCTTGAAACACATTATTTTAAAGTTTAACGATTTTATTAGTTTCCATTCTAATAATATATATAATAGCCTGCTGTTTTCGCGCGGAAAGATATTAATAAGTTTATTTTTTATTTATTTACTAGCTGGCCTGGCAAACGTTGTTCTACCTTTTTAACTACTCTTATTTTTTTAAATATTTTCTTACCTTTTAAACCTTCCCTGGACGTCAACAATTAATTCAAAACCAAAATTAGCCAAATCGGTTCAGCCGTTATCGAGTTTTAGCGAGACTAACGAACAGCAATTGATTTTTATATATAAGATTTATTTTTATGCACAAAAAATGTACAAAGGTTAAACTTAACGCCTAAGGGCATTATATCCTAGCCAACCTAATGTAATACAGAGAAAGCTACTTTACTGGCTACCTTACCCTTCAAACCGAATTACGATAATGACAAGCATTGACGTTAACGTAGCAGAAATAAGTAGGGAGATACCAAGCTCAGGTGAGACGTTACAAAACTTTACCATTTAGTATTAAGTCATGATGGTAGTAACATGTTAGGTCAAGCATACGCCTTTTACGAACTGCCTGAGGAAGGCAGAGGGTCTAATTTCAAAAGAGACCCAGACCAACACTGCCTATCATAAAAGGAAATCGTAATGATAATTATTTCTTCAGTGCTTTTTGAGTGAAAATTTATTCGACATCTTCGGACTTCTCTTGCACCATATTATTTGACGCGTTTCTGTTGTCGTTGGCGGTAGATGTCGTTGACTGGAGGGGCGAAGCCCAGGTCATCATCATCAGAGTCATCACCGATTTTCCTCCGTCTTACCTGGTGGTTAACAATTTATTACATATAAATAAATATACTCCAAAAAATGGAATATTTTTTGTATGTGAAAACATTGAAGCATATCATGTTTTAAGAGAAGACTATGAGGATAGCTGAAAAAATTAAGAATTGTTATCAATTACACAAATACTTAAAATGAGTATATGCGGCCATCAAGTTTTAAATTGATTTGTCAAAATAAAGAAGAAGTATTAATTCTTATTATTAAAATAACTCGTATATCCTACGAAATATTTAGAATTGTTAATTATTTAACATATTGTTACGAACAATCTAGAAACGTGAAGAGTTGGAACGCTGGAGGGATCTAGAAATAAAAGAAAGAGATAGCTACTCCTATTAATAAACAAATAGTTGGCCGTTATCCGACTAGCTATACCATAATGGACTTTGTGGTTAGGACATAAGGGTGAAAATAGCGTGTACTATCATAAGTTGTTTACAATAATAAGAAGTAATTCATTGCTTCCCGATACATTTAGATTTTTCTGGATCCAGGTAGAACTTTACCCTGGGTATAAATAGAGATGTGTTGACAAATACAAGGCAATTTTTATAAAGCGATCGAGAGCGATACTTGAAGAAACCCGTGCAAAGCGAGAAGTGTTTTATTTTGTAGTCGGTTAAGTCCAGTGATAGTACAGTGAGTGACTAGTGTCAACCAGAGTATTTGAGTATTACATTGTGTTGTTTTGTATATCTGTATTATAAATACACGGATTTAATAAAGGTGGTGTTTTCTTACAATTACGGACCCGAAGTACGTAACAATATTTTAAATTAATATTACTTTTGGCCTGAAATAAAGTCAACTATTTGATTAAGGTAATAATTAAGTCAATAATCTACTAGAATAAAATATTATAAAAGGTCTGACAGATATGTTTTCGAGGCATTCGTGTTTGTGAAATTGAGAAGTGAAGTGTCGTAATATCTAATAAAGTTTAATCAGTTTTGTAATTAATATAATTCGATATTCCGTCAGTTGTTGTTTAAATTCTCTTATATAAGTTTCTTGGTTGTGCCAGACTGGCGACACATAACGGTCTGTAAACATGAATACTCATAAATACACTTTTTCTTTTTAAGTATTCACTACTTTTGACAGTCTGTTTTTTTAATAACTAAAATTTGGAACCGTCTAAAATAAAATAAACTACGTTAACAGACGCTCTGATTGACCAAGATTTGCCGGTTTGTCGAATAAATCGATTTAGACAAAGGGACAGTGGTCATTTTGAAAATACAATTTATTGAAAAAGCCAAGTTATTATACACAATTTGAACATGCAGTATAGATGTAAGAAGAACCAACATATATTTTTTGTGAATGTGTCCAATTGTTTACTGAGAATAAAGTTTCAAATACCTACCAGAATGGCGCTGGCGAAGGATGAACTCGATATGAATATGACTGTTTTGACTAGGCATGGAAATTATTAAATTAGGTTAACTGGTATGTTGTTAAAATTAATTAATATTTACAGTTATTTATTTATGTTATATTATATCAGTAGTAGCCTATATATAATAAGTATTAGAAGCAGCAAAAACGCAAAGCTGTTGAGTTAGCGACCAAAAAAGGTCCTCTGGAGTAGTTTTATAACTTTTAACAATTATGGTAGCGAGCAAAAAAACGATCTCTTAAATATTTTTAATAACATTATTACCTTATATGAAGTTATTAGTAATTATAGTGATGCATAAAATTTAACAGTATTTGCTAATATAAATAACAGTTGTTAATTGTTAAATAAATTTAGTACGAAATTTGATATCTGTTAAATGATCCATCCCGAGTTTTGACGGCGTAAAGTGTGCAGGTTATAAATATGTAACAGCGTTTTTAGCACTGTTTTAACAGTGTATTAGAAAACGTACTTAAAAGCGCTTTTACCGAATTCTTTCAAAAAATTCTTATGCGACGGTGACCCGACCACTATTGAATGCTTTTTATGGAAATTTTTATCCACAGACTTGATCCTCTTTACCTCTCTATAGTCCATGTAAGACAAGTTATAAAAGTTAACAAGAGATTTTTAACTTAGTCGTAAATATAAGGAAGTTACTGATTGAAATGCTTGTCACTGTCGTGCTCCGATTACGGGGGTTAGGTAGCCGGTAAACTTATGCAAGTGACATTAACACCTCATCACACAGGTAGCAACGCACCATTAACATCTTTGGTGTCTTCACCAGCGCTTCAAGCAATCTTCAAACTCTACCAGAAAAAATAATAAAAAATAGAAAATAAATTAAATTCAAAATTACAATTCTGAATCGCGAAATCACATTTATCTTGGACACACTATATATACAAGTTTCAACGCTTTTCAAATGGACTTCGGTCACTAGGCAGTACACCTGCTGGGAAGATCTTCCTTTTCTCTTTCCTTGTCCTGTTATCGACCTCCACAGTTACGACATCACCTGACAAGAAGCTGGCTCGTTGGTTCAATCACACTATGATCCTTCAGCGACACGGATCAGCGGCGCCACATGTCTTGGCGATCGTCGTCTCTTTCCACCAGGAAAGCCGTCTGTTTGTTATGATATAAAAAAGCTCCTAAATTGATTGCTTAATCAATAATAATTGCTTATTTAGGAGCTTCTTTATATACACAGTATATTATCGTACGATAGTATATGGTTGCGAATATTCTAGAAAAGTGAAGAGTGAGAATAATGGAAAAATCTAGAATTAAAAGAAAGAGATAGCTGCTTCTTTGATAAACAACAGCTGCCGTTATCGAAACAGCTATGCCATAACGCCACCTTTTCGCATAAACCATAAGGGGTAAATTGGCGTATACTATGAATTGTTTACATCTAAGTTGTTTATAAGTCATTTGAAGAACTTTCGAGAACATAGTCGAATTTTAACTTGTGTATAAATAAGGACGTGTCAGTGTAAAGCGAGCCAGTCTTATAAAGCGATTGAAAGTGAACGCATAAGGACGATACAGTGAAAAGTTATAGAGCGATTTAGTCTGTATATGGAAAGTTATTGGATTATTCGGTTAGTCGTAGTGTGAATGTAGTGACAATGCTATTAGTGTTGCTCAATGTATTTACCGTATTGTATTGTGGTGTGATAAATACAAGGTTTTAATAAAAGCGGTATTTTACTACACAGAGCGAACTCTAAGCTCGTAAATACTTTTTAATTTTTATCTTGCTATTTTAAGATTTAAAAAAACTCATTAAATTACGTACGTGTGAGATTGAGTATGGATCTCGCTCTCTGTTGACGAGTATCGATCCTGTTCTGTCAGAGAGTGAGATTTGGTATGGATCCAGTTCTATGTCAGCGAGTGAGATTGAGTATTGATCTCGCTCTCTGTCAGCGTGTGAGATTAAGTTTTGATCTCGCTTTCTTTCAGCGTATGAGATTGTGTATCGATCTGTCAGCGAGTGAGATTAAGTATCAATCTCGCTTTCTGTCAGCGTCTGACATTGAGTATGGATCTCGCTCTCTGTCGACGAGTATCGATCCTGTTCTGTCAGCGAGTGAGATTGGGTATGGATCCAGTTCTATGTCAGCGAGTGAGATTGGGTATCGATCCCGCTCTCTGTCAGCGCGTGAGATTGAGTATTTATATCGTTCTATGTCAGCGAGCGAAATTGAGTATCGATCCTGCTCTCTGTCAGCGTGTTAGATTCAGTATCGATTCCACTCTGTCAGCGTGTGAGATTGAGTATATATCTGTCAGCGAGTGAGATTGGGTATCGATCCCACTTTCTGTCAGCGTGTGAGCTTGAGTATCGATCTTGCTTTCTGACAGCGAGTGAGATTGAGTATTGATCTCGCTCTCTGTCACCGTCTGAGACTGAGTATCAATCCTGCTCTTTGTCAGCGAGTGAGATTGAGCATCGTTCCCGCTCTCTGTCAGGGTGTGAGCTTGAGTATCGATCCTACTTTCTGTCAGCGTGTGAGATTCAGTAACGATTTCGCTCTCTGTCAGCGTGTGAGCTTGAGTATCGATCCTGCTTTCTGTCAGCGTGTGAGATTCAGTATCGATTTCGCTCTTTGTCAGCGTGTGAGATTAAGTATCGATCTTGCTCTCTGTCAGCGTCTGAGATTGAGCTTCGATTCAGCTATTGGTCAGCATAAGATGAGTATCGATTACACTCTCGAATTGCGGGTGTGTGAAGTCCTGCATACCTGTAGTTTTAACGAGTGTGCGTGCAATAAAATACGCGTAGTTCCTCTTTTTGTAGGTATGTGTGTGGTCAAAAATGTTATGTATTTAATGTCTATGCGCACGTGTGTATGTTTCTCTGGATAAGTGTACTATGGTGGTATATCTCACCTTGTTGGCTACAGTGGTGATGCCATCATCATCGACAATCCAGTGGACGGAGCGCGCCAGATCGAACAGTTTGGTATCGCAACCATTCTCTTGAGTTGGTGCTGGAGCTGCGTAAAATAAACAAAATTGATATAATTTTTAGTAAATATATTAAGTTTCTAAAAAATAAATATATATATATTTACATATTTTTTCCCAGATCCAGGGTGCATGTGTGTGTGTGTGTGTGTGTGTGTACACTCACGCTTGTCCGGCAGTGAGATCCTGTTGAAGAGTGTGGTGAGCGCGTCCACGGCGACGAAGGGCCCGCGGAAGCGGTGTGTGTGTGTGTGTGTGTGTGTACACTCACGCTTGTCCGGCAGTGAGATCCTGTTGAAGAGTGTGGTGAGCGCGTCCACGGCGACGAAGGGCCCGCGGAAGCGTTGTGTGTGTGTGTGTGTGTGTGTGTGTACACTCACGCTTGTCCGGCAGTGAGATCCTGTTGAAGAGTGTGGTGAGCGCGTGCACGGCGACGAAGGGCCCGCGGAAGCGGTGTGTGTGTGTGTGTGTGTGTGTGTGTGTGTGTGTGTGTGCACTCACGCTTGTCCGGCAGTGAGATCCTGTTGAAGAGTGTGGTGAGCGCGTCCACGGCGACGAAGGGCCCGCGGAAGCGGTGTGTGTGTGTGTGTGTGTGTACACTCACGCTTGTCCGGCAGTGAGATCCTGTTGAAGAGTGTGGTGAGCGCGTCCACGGCGACGAAGGGCCCGCGGAAGCGGTGTGTGTGTGTGTGTGTGTGTGTGTGTGTACACTCACGCTTGTCCGGCAGTGAGATCCTGTTGAAGAGTGTGGTGAGCGCGTCCACGGCGACGAAGGGCCCGCGGAAGCGGTGTGTGTGTGTGTGTACACTCACGCTTGTCCGGCAGTGAGATCCTGTTGAAGAGTGTGGTGAGCGCGTCCACGGCGACGAAGGGCCCGCGGAAGCGTTGTGTGTGTGTGTGTGTGTGTGTGTGTACACTCACGCTTGTCCGGCAGTGAGATCCTGTTGAAGAGTGTGGTGAGCGCGTCCACGGCGACGAAGGGCCCGCGGAAGCGGTGTGTGTGTGTGTGTGTGTGTGTGTGTGTGTGTGTGTGCACTCACGCTTGTCCGGCAGTGAGATCCTGTTGAAGAGTGTGGTGAGCGCGTCCACGGCGACGAAGGGCCCGCGGAAGCGGTGTGTGTGTGTGTGTGTGTGTGTGTACACTCACGCTTGTCCGGCAGTGAGATCCTGTTGAAGAGTGTGGTGAGCGCGTCCACGGCGACGAAGGGCCCGCGGAAGCGGTGTGTGTGTGTGTGTGTGTGTGTGTGTGTACACTCACGCTTGTCCGGCAGTGAGATCCTGTTGAAGAGTGTGGTGAGCGCGTCCACGGCGACGAAGGGCCCGCGGAAGCGGTGTGTGTGTGAGTGTGTGTGTGTGTGTACACTCACGCTTGTCCGGCAGTGAGATCCTGTTGAAGAGTGTGGTGAGCGCGTCCACGGCGACGAAGGGCCCGCGGAAGCGGTGTGTGTGTGTGTGTGTGTGTGTGTGTGTGTGTGTGTACACTCACGCTTGTCCGGCAGTGAGATCCTGTTGAAGAGTGTGGTGAGCGCGTCCACGGCGACGAAGGGCCCGCGGAAGCGGTGTGTGTGTGTGTGTGTGTGTGTGTGTACACTCACGCTTGTCCGGCAGTGAGATCCTGTTGAAGAGTGTGGTGAGCGCGTCCACGGCGACGAAGGGCCCGCGGAAGCGGTGTGTGTGTGTGTGTGTGTGTGTGTGTGTGTGTGTGTGTGTACACTCACGCTTGTCCGGCAGTGAGATCCTGTTGAAGAGTGTGGTGAGCGCGTCCACGGCGACGAAGGGCCCGCGGAAGCGGTGTGTGTGTGTGTGTGTGTGTGTACACTCACGCTTGTCCGGCAGTGAGATCCTGTTGAAGAGTGTGGTGAGCGCGTCCACGGCGACGAAGGGCCCGCGGAAGCGGTGTGTGTGTGTGTGTGTGTGTGTGTGTGTACACTCACGCTTGTCCGGCAGTGAGATCCTGTTGAAGAGTGTGGTGAGCGCGTCCACGGCGACGAAGGGCCCGCGGAAGCGGTGTGTGTGTGTGTGTGTGTGTGTGTGTACACTCACGCTTGTCCGGCAGTGAGATCCTGTTGAAGAGTGTGGTGAGCGCGTCCACGGCGACGAAGGGCCCGCGGAAGCGGTGTGTGTGTGTGTGTGTGTGTGTACACTCACGCTTGTCCGGCAGTGAGATCCTGTTGAAGAGTGTGGTGAGCGCGTCCACGGCGACGAAGGGCCCGCGGAAGCGGTGTGTGTGTGTGTGTGTGTGTGTACACTCACGCTTGTCCGGCAGTGAGATCCTGTTGAAGAGTGTGGTGAGCGCGTCCACGGCGACGAAGGGCCCGCGGAAGCGGTGTGTGTGTGTGTGTGTGTGTGTACACTCACGCTTGTCCGGCAGTGAGATCCTGTTGAAGAGTGTGGTGAGCGCGTCCACGGCGACGAAGGGCCCGCGGAAGCGGTGTGTGTGTGTGTGTGTGTGTGTGTGTGTACACTCACGCTAGTCCGGCAGTGAGATCCTGTTGAAGAGTGTGGTGAGCGCGTCCACGGCGACGAAGGGCCCGCGGAAGCGGTGTGTGTGTGTGTGTGTGTGTGTGTGTGTGTACACTCACGCTTGTCCGGCAGTGAGATCCTGTTGAAGAGTGTGGTGAGCGCGTCCACGGCGACGAAGGGCCCGCGGAAGCGGTGTGTGTGTGTGTGTGTGTGTGTGTGTACACTCACGCTTGTCCGGCAGTGAGATCCTGTTGAAGAGTGTGGTGAGCGCGTCCACGGCGACGAAGGGCCCGCGGAAGCGGTGTGTGTGTGTGTGTGTGTGTGTGTACACTCACGCTTGTCCGGCAGTGAGATCCTGTTGAAGAGTGTGGTGAGCGCGTCCACGGCGACGAAGGGCCCGCGGAAGCGGTGTGTGTGTGTGTGTGTGTGTGTGTGTGTGTACACTCACGCTTGTCCGGCAGTGAGATCCTGTTGAAGAGTGTGGTGAGCGCGTCCACGGCGACGAAGGGCCCGCGGAAGCGGTGTGTGTGTGTGTGTGTGTGTGTACACTCACGCTTGTCCGGCAGTGAGATCCTGTTGAAGAGTGTGGTGAGCGCGTCCACGGCGACGAAGGGCCCGCGGAAGCGGTGTGTGTGTGTGTGTGTGTGTGTGTGTGTGTACACTCACGCTTGTCCGGCAGTGAGATCCTGTTGAAGAGTGTGGTGAGCGCGTCCACGGCGACGAAGGGCCCGCGGAAGCGGTGTGTGTGTGTGTGTGTGTGTGTGTGTACACTCACGCTTGTCCGGCAGTGAGATCCTGTTGAAGAGTGTGGTGAGCGCGTCCACGGCGACGAAGGGCCCGCGGAAGCGGTGTGTGTGTGTGTGTGTGTGTGTGTGTGTGTACACTCACGCTTGTCCGGCAGTGAGATCCTGTTGAAGAGTGTGGTGAGCGCGTCCACGGCGACGAAGGGCCCGCGGAAGCGGTGTGTGTGTGTGTGTGTGTGTGTGTGTGTGTGTGTGTGTGTGTGTGTGTACACTCACGCTTGTCCGGCAGTGAGATCCTGTTGAAGAGTGTGGTGAGCGCGTCCACGGCGACGAAGGGCCCGCGGAAGCGGTGTGTGTGTGTGTGTGTATGTGTGTACACTCACGCTTGTCCGGCAGTGAGATCCTGTTGAAGAGTGTGGTGAGCGCGTCCACGGCGACGAAGGGCCCGCGGAAGCGGTGTGTGTGTGTGTGTGTGTGTGTGTGTACACTCACGCTTGTCCGGCAGTGAGATCCTGTTGAAGAGTGTGGTGAGCGCGTCCACGGCGACGAAGGGCCCGCGGAAGCGGTGTGTGTGTGTGTGTGTGTGTGTGTGTGTGTACACTCACGCTTGTCCGGCAGTGAGATCCTGTTGAAGAGTGTGGTGAGCGCGTCCACGGCGACGAAGGGCCCGCGGAAGCGGTGTGTGTGTGTGTGTGTGTGTGTGTGTGTGTACACTCACGCTTGTCCGGCAGTGAGATCCTGTTGAAGAGTGTGGTGAGCGCGTCCACGGCGACGAAGGGCCCGCGGAAGCGGTGTGTGTGTGTGTGTGTGTGTGTACACTCACGCTTGTCCGGCAGTGAGATCCTGTTGAAGAGTGTGGTGAGCGCGTCCACGGCGACGAAGGGCCCGCGGAAGCGGTGTGTGTGTGTGTGTGTGTGTGTACACTCACGCTTGTCCGGCAGTGAGATCCTGTTGAAGAGTGTGGTGAGCGCGTCCACGGCGACGAAGGGCCCGCGGAAGCGGTGTGTGTGTGTGTGTGTGTGTGTGTGTGTACACTCACGCTTGTCCGGCAGTGAGATCCTGTTGAAGAGTGTGGTGAGCGCGTCCACGGCGACGAAGGGCCCGCGGAAGCGGTGTGTGTGTGTGTGTGTGTGTGTGTGTGTACACTCACGCTTGTCCGGCAGTGAGATCCTGTTGAAGAGTGTGGTGAGCGCGTCCACGGCGACGAAGGGCCCGCGGAAGCGGTGTGTGTGTGTGTGTGTGTGTGTGTGTGTGTACACTCACGCTTGTCCGGCAGTGAGATCCTGTTGAAGAGTGTGGTGAGCGCGTCCACGGCGACGAAGGGCCCGCGGAAGCGGTGTGTGTGTGTGTGTGTGTGTGTGTGTGTGTACACTCACGCTTGTCCGGCAGTGAGATCCTGTTGAAGAGTGTGGTGAGCGCGTCCACGGCGACGAAGGGCCCGCGGAAGCGGTGTGTGTGTGTGTGTGTGTGTGTGTGTGTGTGTGTGTGTACACTCACGCTTGTCCGGCAGTGAGATCCTGTTGAAGAGTGTGGTGAGCGCGTCCACGGCGACGAAGGGCCCGCGGAAGCGGTGTGTGTGTGTGTGTGTGTGTGTGTGTGTGTGTGACACTCACGCTTGTCCGGCAGTGAGATCCTGTTGAAGAGTGTGGTGAGCGCGTCCACGGCGACGAAGGGCCCGCGGAAGCGGTGTGTGTGTGTGTGTGTGTGTGTGTACACTCACGCTTGTCCGGCAGTGAGATCCTGTTGAAGAGTGTGGTGAGCGCGTCCACGGCGACGAAGGGCCCGCGGAAGCGGTGTGTGTGTGTGTGTGTGTGTGTGTGTACACTCACGCTTGTCCGGCAGTGAGATCCTGTTGAAGAGTGTGGTGAGCGCGTCCACGGCGACGAAGGGCCCGCGGAAGCGGTGTGTGTGTGTGTGTGTGTGTGTGTGTGTGTACACTCACGCTTGTCCGGCAGTGAGATCCTGTTGAAGAGTGTGGTGAGCGCGTCCACGGCGACGAAGGGCCCGCGGAAGCGGTGTGTGTGTGTGTGTGTGTGTGTGTGTGTGTACACTCACGCTTGTCCGGCAGTGAGATCCTGTTGAAGAGTGTGGTGAGCGCGTCCACGGCGACGAAGGGCCCGCGGAAGCGGTGTGTGTGTGTGTGTGTGTGTGTGTGTACACTCACGCTTGTCCGGCAGTGAGATCCTGTTGAAGAGTGTGGTGAGCGCGTCCACGGCGACGAAGGGCCCGCGGAAGCGGTGTGTGTGTGTGTGTGTGTGTGTGTGTGTGTACACTCACGCTTGTCCGGCAGTGAGATCCTGTTGAAGAGTGTGGTGAGCGCGTCCACGGCGACGAAGGGCCCGCGGAAGCGGTGTGTGTGTGTGTGTGTGTGTGTGTACACTCACGCTTGTCCGGCAGTGAGATCCTGTTGAAGAGTGTGGTGAGCGCGTCCACGGCGACGAAGGGCCCGCGGAAGCGGTGTGTGTGTGTGTGTGTGTGTGTGTGTGTGTGTGTGTGTGTACACTCACGCTTGTCCGGCAGTGAGATCCTGTTGAAGAGTGTGGTGAGCGCGTCCACGGCGACGAAGGGCCCGCGGAAGCGGTGTGTGTGTGTGTGTGTGTGTGTGTACACTCACGCTTGTCCGGCAGTGAGATCCTGTTGAAGAGTGTGGTGAGCGCGTCCACGGCGACGAAGGGCCCGCGGAAGCGGTGTGTGTGTGTGTGTGTGTGTGTGTGTACACTCACGCTTGTCCGGCAGTGAGATCCTGTTGAAGAGTGTGGTGAGCGCGTCCACGGCGACGAAGGGCCCGCGGAAGCGGTGTGTGTGTGTGTGTGTGTGTGTGTGTGTGTACACTCACGCTTGTCCGGCAGTGAGATCCTGTTGAAGAGTGTGGTGAGCGCGTCCACGGCGACGAAGGGCCCGCGGAAGCGGTGTGTGTGTGTGTGTGTGTGTGTGTGTGTGTGTGTGTGTACACTCACGCTTGTCCGGCAGTGAGATCCTGTTGAAGAGTGTGGTGAGCGCGTCCACGGCGACGAAGGGCCCGCGGAAGCGGTGTGTGTGTGTGTGTGTGTGTGTGTGTGTACACTCACGCTTGTCCGGCAGTGAGATCCTGTTGAAGAGTGTGGTGAGCGCGTCCACGGCGACGAAGGGCCCGCGGAAGCGGTGTGTGTGTGTGTGTGTGTGTGTACACTCACGCTTGTCCGGCAGTGAGATCCTGTTGAAGAGTGTGGTGAGCGCGTCCACGGCGACGAAGGGCCCGCGGAAGCGGTGTGTGTGTGTGTGTGTGTGTACACTCACGCTTGTCCGGCAGTGAGATCCTGTTGAAGAGTGTGGTGAGCGCGTCCACGGCGACGAAGGGCCCGCGGAAGCGGTGTGTGTGTGTGTGTGTGTGTGTGTGTGTGTGTGTGTGTGTACACTCACGCTTGTCCGGCAGTGAGATCCTGTTGAAGAGTGTGGTGAGCGCGTCCACGGCGACGAAGGGCCCGCGGAAGCGGTGTGTGTGTGTGTGTGTGTGTGTGTGTGTGTGTACACTCACGCTTGTCCGGCAGTGAGATCCTGTTGAAGAGTGTGGTGAGCGCGTCCACGGCGACGAAGGGCCCGCGGAAGCGGTGTGTGTGTGTGTGTGTGTGTGTGTGTGTGTGTGTGTGTGTACACTCACGCTTGTCCGGCAGTGAGATCCTGTTGAAGAGTGTGGTGAGCGCGTCCACGGCGACGAAGGGCCCGCGGAAGCGGTGTGTGTGTGTGTGTGTGTGTGTGTGTGTGTACACTCACGCTTGTCCGGCAGTGAGATCCTGTTGAAGAGTGTGGTGAGCGCGTCCACGGCGACGAAGGGCCCGCGGAAGCGGTGTGTGTGTGTGTGTGTGTGTGTGTGTACACTCACGCTTGTCCGGCAGTGAGATCCTGTTGAAGAGTGTGGTGAGCGCGTCCACGGCGACGAAGGGCCCGCGGAAGCGGTGTGTGTGTGTGTGTGTGTGTGTGTGTGTACACTCACGCTTGTCCAGCAGTGAGATCCTGTTGAAGAGTGTGGTGAGCGCGTCCACGGCGACGAAGGGCCCGCGGAAGCGGTGTGTGTGTGTGTGTGTGTGTGTGTGTGTGTGTGTGTACACTCACGCTTGTCCGGCAGTGAGATCCTGTTGAAGAGTGTGGTGAGCGCGTCCACGGCGACGAAGGGCCCGCGGAAGCGGTGTGTGTGTGTGTGTGTGTGTGTGTACACTCACGCTTGTCCGGCAGTGAGATCCTGTTGAAGAGTGTGGTGAGCGCGTCCACGGCGACGAAGGGCCCGCGGAAGCGGTGTGTGTGTGTGTGTGTGTGTGTACACTCACGCTTGTCCGGCAGTGAGATCCTGTTGAAGAGTGTGGTGAGCGCGTCCACGGCGACGAAGGGCCCGCGGAAGCGGTGTGTGTGTGTGTGTGTGTGTGTGTGTGTGTGTACACTCACGCTTGTCCGGCAGTGAGATCCTGTTGAAGAGTGTGGTGAGCGCGTCCACGGCGACGAAGGGCCCGCGGAAGCGGTGTGTGTGTGTGTGTGTGTGTGTGTGTGTACACTCACGCTTGTCCGGCAGTGAGATCCTGTTGAAGAGTGTGGTGAGCGCGTCCACGGCGACGAAGGGCCCGCGGAAGCGGTGTGTGTGTGTGTGTGTGTGTGTGTGTGTGTGTGTACACTCACGCTTGTCCGGCAGTGAGATCCTGTTGAAGAGTGTGGTGAGCGCGTCCACGGCGACGAAGGGCCCGCGGAAGCGGTGTGTGTGTGTGTGTGTGTGTGTGTGTGTGTACACTCACGCTTGTCCGGCAGTGAGATCCTGTTGAAGAGTGTGGTGAGCGCGTCCACGGCGACGAAGGGCCCGCGGAAGCGGTGTGTGTGTGTGTGTGTGTGTGTGTGTACACTCACGCTTGTCCGGCAGTGAGATCCTGTTGAAGAGTGTGGTGAGCGCGTCCACGGCGACGAAGGGCCCGCGGAAGCGGTGTGTGTGTGTGTGTGTGTGTG
The DNA here is from genome assembly GCA_036924255.1 of Apodemia mormo. Taxonomy (NCBI): domain Eukaryota; kingdom Metazoa; phylum Arthropoda; class Insecta; order Lepidoptera; family Riodinidae; genus Apodemia; species Apodemia mormo. The sequence goes on from JAUPFN010000030.1 coordinate 12,825,741, forward strand.
TGTGTGTGTGTGTGTACACTCACGCTTGTCCGGCAGTGAGATCCTGTTGAAGAGTGTGGTGAGCGCGTCCACGGCGACGAAGGGCCCGCGGAAGCGGTGTGTGTGTGTGTGTGTGTGTGTACACTCACGCTTGTCCGGCAGTGAGATCCTGTTGAAGAGTGTGGTGAGCGCGTCCACGGCGACGAAGGGCCCGCGGAAGCGGTGTGTGTGTGTGTGTGTGTGTGTGTGTACACTCACGCTTGTCCGGCAGTGAGATCCTGTTGAAGAGTGTGGTGAGCGCGTCCACGGCGACGAAGGGCCCGCGGAAGCGGTGTGTGTGTGTGTGTGTGTGTGTGTGTGTGTACACTCACGCTTGTCCGGCAGTGAGATCCTGTTGAAGAGTGTGGTGAGCGCGTCCACGGCGACGAAGGGCCCGCGGAAGCGGTGTGTGTGTGTGTGTGTGTGTGTACACTCACGCTTGTCCGGCAGTGAGATCCTGTTGAAGAGTGTGGTGAGCGCGTCCACGGCGACGAAGGGCCCGCGGAAGCGGTGTGTGTGTGTGTGTGTGTGTGTGTGTGTGTGTGTGTACACTCACGCTTGTCCGGCAGTGAGATCCTGTTGAAGAGTGTGGTGAGCGCGTCCACGGCGACGAAGGGCCCGCGGAAGCGGTGTGTGTGTGTGTGTGTGTGTGTACACTCACGCTTGTCCGGCAGTGAGATCCTGTTGAAGAGTGTGGTGAGCGCGTCCACGGCGACGAAGGGCCCGCGGAAGCGGTGTGTGTGTGTGTGTGTGTGTGTACACTCACGCTTGTCCGGCAGTGAGATCCTGTTGAAGAGTGTGGTGAGCGCGTCCACGGCGACGAAGGGCCCGCGGAAGCGGTGTGTGTGTGTGTGTGTGTGTGTGTGTGTGTACACTCACGCTTGTCCGGCAGTGAGATCCTGTTGAAGAGTGTGGTGAGCGCGTCCACGGCGACGAAGGGCCCGCGGAAGCGGTGTGTGTGTGTGTGTGTGTGTACACTCACGCTTGTCCGGCAGTGAGATCCTGTTGAAGAGTGTGGTGAGCGCGTCCACGGTGACGAAGGGCCCGCGGAAGCGGTGTGTGTGTGTGTGTGTGTGTGTGTGTGTGTACACTCACGCTTGTCCGGCAGTGAGATCCTGTTGAAGAGTGTGGTGAGCGCGTCCACGGCGACGAAGGGCCCGCGGAAGCGGTGTGTGTGTGTGTGTGTGTACACTCACGCTTGTCCGGCAGTGAGATCCTGTTGAAGAGTGTGGTGAGCGCGTCCACGGCGACGAAGGGCCCGCGGAAGCGGTGTGTGTGTGTGTGTGTGTGTGTACACTCACGCTTGTCCGGCAGTGAGATCCTGTTGAAGAGTGTGGTGAGCGCGTCCACGGCGACGAAGGGCCCGCGGAAGCGGTGTGTGTGTGTGTGTGTGTGTGTGTGTACACTCACGCTTGTCCGGCAGTGAGATCCTGTTGAAGAGTGTGGTGAGCGCGTCCACGGCGACGAAGGGCCCGCGGAAGCGGTGTGTGTGTGTGTGTGTGTGTGTGTACACTCACGCTTGTCCGGCAGTGAGATCCTGTTGAAGAGTGTGGTGAGCGCGTCCACGGCGACGAAGGGCCCGCGGAAGCGGTGTGTGTGTGTGTGTGTGTGTGTGTGTGTGTACACTCACGCTTGTCCGGCAGTGAGATCCTGTTGAAGAGTGTGGTGAGCGCGTCCACGGCGACGAAGGGCCCGCGGAAGCGGTGTGTGTGTGTGTGTGTGTGTGTGTGTGTGTGTGTGTACACTCACGCTTGTCCGGCAGTGAGATCCTGTTGAAGAGTGTGGTGAGCGCGTCCACGGCGACGAAGGGCCCGCGGAAGCGGTGTGTGTGTGTGTGTGTGTGTGTACACTCACGCTTGTCCGGCAGTGAGATCCTGTTGAAGAGTGTGGTGAGCGCGTCCACGGCGACGAAGGGCCCGCGGAAGCGGTGTGTGTGTGTGTGTGTGTGTGTACACTCACGCTTGTCCGGCAGTGAGATCCTGTTGAAGAGTGTGGTGAGCGCGTCCACGGCGACGAAGGGCCCGCGGAAGCGGTGTGTGTGTGTGTGTGTGTGTGTGTGTGTACACTCACGCTTGTCCGGCAGTGAGATCCTGTTGAAGAGTGTGGTGAGCGCGTCCACGGCGACGAAGGGCCCGCGGAAGCGGTGTGTGTGTGTGTGTGTGTGTACACTCACGCTTGTCCGGCAGTGAGATCCTGTTGAAGAGTGTGGTGAGCGCGTCCACGGCGACGAAGGGCCCGCGGAAGCGGTGTGTGTGTGTGTGTGTGTGTGTGTGTGTGTACACTCACGCTTGTCCGGCAGTGAGATCCTGTTGAAGAGTGTGGTGAGCGCGTCCACGGCGACGAAGGGCCCGCGGAAGCGGTGTGTGTGTGTGTGTGTGTGTACACTCACGCTTGTCCGGCAGTGAGATCCTGTTGAAGAGTGTGGTGAGCGCGTCCACGGCGACGAAGGGCCCGCGGAAGCGGTGTGTGTGTGTGTGTGTGTGTACACTCACGCTTGTCCGGCAGTGAGATCCTGTTGAAGAGTGTGGTGAGCGCGTCCACGGCGACGAAGGGCCCGCGGAAGCGGTGTGTGTGTGTGTGTGTGTGTGTGTACACTCACGCTTGTCCGGCAGTGAGATCCTGTTGAAGAGTGTGGTGAGCGCGTCCACGGCGACGAAGGGCCCGCGGAAGCGGTGTGTGTGTGTGTGTGTGTGTGTGTGTGTGTGTACACTCACGCTTGTCCGGCAGTGAGATCCTGTTGAAGAGTGTGGTGAGCGCGTCCACGGCGACGAAGGGCCCGCGGAAGCGGTGTGTGTGTGTGTGTGTGTGTGTGTGTGTACACTCACGCTTGTCCGGCAGTGAGATCCTGTTGAAGAGTGTGGTGAGCGCGTCCACGGCGACGAAGGGCCCGCGGAAGCGGTGTGTGTGTGTGTGTGTGTGTGTACACTCACGCTTGTCCGGCAGTGAGATCCTGTTGAAGAGTGTGGTGAGCGCGTCCACGGCGACGAAGGGCCCGCGGAAGCGGTGTGTGTGTGTGTGTGTGTGTGTGTGTGTGTGTGTACACTCACGCTTGTCCGGCAGTGAGATCCTGTTGAAGAGTGTGGTGAGCGCGTCCACGGCGACGAAGGGCCCGCGGAAGCGGTGTGTGTGTGTGTGTGTGTGTGTGTACACTCACGCTTGTCCGGCAGTGAGATCCTGTTGAAGAGTGTGGTGAGCGCGTCCACGGCGACGAAGGGCCCGCGGAAGCGGTGTGTGTGTGTGTGTGTGTGTGTGTACACTCACGCTTGTCCGGCAGTGAGATCCTGTTGAAGAGTGTGGTGAGCGCGTCCACGGCGACGAAGGGCCCGCGGAAGCGGTGTGTGTGTGTGTGTGTGTGTACACTCACGCTTGTCCGGCAGTGAGATCCTGTTGAAGAGTGTGGTGAGCGCGTCCACGGCGACGAAGGGCCCGCGGAAGCGGTGTGTGTGTGTGTGTGTGTGTGTGTGTGTGTGTGTGTGTACACTCACGCTTGTCCGGCAGTGAGATCCTGTTGAAGAGTGTGGTGAGCGCGTCCACGGCGACGAAGGGCCCGCGGAAGCGGTGTGTGTGTGTGTGTGTGTGTGTACACTCACGCTTGTCCGGCAGTGAGATCCTGTTGAAGAGTGTGGTGAGCGCGTCCACGGCGACGAAGGGCCCGCGGAAGCGGTGTGTGTGTGTGTGTGTGTGTACACTCACGCTTGTCCGGCAGTGAGATCCTGTTGAAGAGTGTGGTGAGCGCGTCCACGGCGACGAAGGGCCCGCGGAAGCGGTGTGTGTGTGTGTGTGTGTGTGTGTGTGTGTACACTCACGCTTGTCCGGCAGTGAGATCCTGTTGAAGAGTGTGGTGAGCGCGTCCACGGCGACGAAGGGCCCGCGGAAGCGGTGTGTGTGTGTGTGTGTGTGTGTACACTCACGCTTGTCCGGCAGTGAGATCCTGTTGAAGAGTGTGGTGAGCGCGTCCACGGCGACGAAGGGCCCGCGGAAGCGGTGTGTGTGTGTGTGTGTGTGTGTGTGTGTGTACACTCACGCTTGTCCGGCAGTGAGATCCTGTTGAAGAGTGTGGTGAGCGCGTCCACGGCGACGAAGGGCCCGCGGAAGCGGTGTGTGTGTGTGTGTGTGTGTGTACACTCACGCTTGTCCGGCAGTGAGATCCTGTTGAAGAGTGTGGTGAGCGCGTCCACGGCGACGAAGGGCCCGCGGAAGCGGTGTGTGTGTGTGTGTGTGTGTGTGTGTGTGTGTACACTCACGCTTGTCCGGCAGTGAGATCCTGTTGAAGAGTGTGGTGAGCGCGTCCACGGCGACGAAGGGCCCGCGGAAGCGGTGTGTGTGTGTGTGTGTGTGTGTGTGTGTGTGTACACTCACGCTTGTCCGGCAGTGAGATCCTGTTGAAGAGTGTGGTGAGCGCGTCCACGGCGACGAAGGGCCCGCGGAAGCGGTGTGTGTGTGTGTGTGTGTGTGTGTGTGTGTGTACACTCACGCTTGTCCGGCAGTGAGATCCTGTTGAAGAGTGTGGTGAGCGCGTCCACGGCGACGAAGGGCCCGCGGAAGCAGGAGGGCGGCGGCAGCAGCGTGCACAAGTGCGCCGCCGCCGCTGGCAACGGAAATGCGCCGCCTACACATCACAACATTGCTGCTTACGTGCTGTTTAATCCTCAAACTCAGGCCCTATTAAACCATATGCTTTTAGATTCTTCAACTACGGGTCTACAAAATACACGTTTTTAGATACAAAACACACGTTTTCAAGTCTTTAAAATAACTGTCTACAAAACACGTTTTTAGATCCTAAAACCTGAGGCCTACAAAACACAATATTTCAAATCCTTAAACTAAATGTCTAAATACACTATGCCGGAGATACAAGATCGAAGTCCGGCATGATTACGCCTGTAATGCTACTTGAATTACTAATGACCCATTACGCTAAATTTACGTTGCGGAATAGTGTACAGCCAAACTTCGGTCGGGCGTAAAATCTGGGACAATTCGGTGGCAACTTATTCTGTAGAGCCATCTTATACGCGACAGAAATTTCGGTTCGATTGCTTACGAAAATCCAGGACGGTGAGCAGCAGGAGGCAAGCATGCCCACGCTCTGTCTAAGCGCGATGACGACGTGCTCTGTGTCAATAACGTTATTGTAACGTTGTGTTAATAAACAATCTATGTTTATTGACACAACACCATGCGTCCCACCACCATGCGACCCTACACCATGCGTCGTCTGTCTGTCTGACCCTACACCAAACGACGCCATGACAGTGCTCGAGACGCGCATAGTTACGGAATTGAATTTCTGTCGCATGAGTTCGGCACTTATGGTACTGCATGGCTTATATCAGCCGAATACGTCGGTACATAAAATCAGCGGCGGAACTTTAGTCACGTACCTTTAGCTTAGCGTGTTTGGACATTAATGGCCAATTGCACTAACCTTATTGCTTAGGACAATGTTAGCGCAATTGGCCGTCCCTCCCTTTTGTAGACCCTTAGATCAGATCCTTGATCTAAGGGTCTACAAAAACACGTGTTTTTAGATCCTTGGTATAAGGGCTACAAAAATACATGTTTTCAGATCCTTGGTCTAAGGGTCTACAAAAATACATGTTTTTACATCCTTGATCTAAAGATCTACAAAAATACATGTTTTCAGATCCTTAATTTAAGGACCTACAAAAACACATGTTTTTAGATCTTTGATCTAAGGGTCTACAAAAATACATGTTTTCAGATCCTTGATCTAAGGGTCTTCAAAAATACACGTTTTCAGATCCATGATCTAAGGGTCTACAAAAATACGCATTTTGAGATCATTGATCTACAAAAGCATACGCTTTTAGATCAAACGCGGATTCGACATTGCAGGTATAGTGGGCTTGCCCATAACCTCAGTTGAGGTTCATATGATAATTCTATAACCAATCCCTAACATTTTTTATGTACAGATAATATGGTATATGCAACAAAAATAAAGAGAACCTTTTCCCTCCAAGGTTATGGCGTTAATTTTCACCGCGACATCGTCGCGCAAATGTAGAGTGGCCATTAGATACCTCGTTTTTTTTCCTATGCTTGGCAACGATATATAAATACTCAGCCTAATACAACAGTTAAAAAAATTCGTAAGTAAGAAACTGCAAGATATTTCGCTAAGCTATTATATTAGGTTATTTGAAATAGTTCAATATTTAAAATGTCTGATAACGACGATGGCTGGCGACTGTCGACAGAAGTCAAAAGTTGAATAATACCCTAGCCTAGTAATAATACAAATACACGACTAAATTCATATAGTCAAAAGACACATGTGTCGCAACACTTGTCACGACAGTATGAATTGTGGGTGCTTCATGACATGACGAACCAGCAAACCTATAAGTTTCACCCCTACCAAAAAACGCTCAAAGCAGCTTAGAAGTTTCCACTTTAAAAAAAAGAAAGATTTAAAGAAAAGAAAGAAAGAAACGATTGGACTAAGTTCAGTACATTATGACGGTGATAACTTTCAAAAAAATTAGCCTTGTCTCGTATTTTCGGATTCCTATGGGAGCACAACAACTTTAATTACTACAACTAATAAGCCCATAGAGGACTAAACTATAAATAATGCGATTGGGCTCAGTTGCCAAGACCAGCTTTACATACATGTTAGATAGAGTAAATAAAAATTTGTTCTAAGCGCGGACAGATTCGGCCTAGACTCACTTTCTATCTTTAAAGAAAAATTGGCGCCATTACATAATTCTGACACCTAAGTGTCATGTAATGGCGCCGTGATATATTAAGTAAAATGGCGGTGTTGGAATGTTTATTAATATATATAAAGTGTTCTAGCGGAAATATCAGAACTGTAATTACCTAACTAAGATTTCTAAGTAAGAAAGTTTCGCTGAACACAACCATTGTTATTTAAAAAGAAAATACCTGGAATGGGATGTTCGCCGGGGAGCGGATTCGCCTTCGGCTTGTAAGGGATCATTTGACTCGTATCTGGCCTCGCGATATCTTTGTTTGGGTCGTTGTCCCTAAAACAAAAATTGTGTTTGTAACAAATACAACTTACAAAACTAAATAAATACTAAAAAACAGAATAAATACTAAAATTATTCCTCATAAAAATTCTTGCACCCGTTACGAACCGATCCCTCGCCCCATTTATTTCATAAGAAACTTTCCTAGACAATTGACCAATGCAAAAGCATTTTGCTGACGCGAAACTAAGTGAATTTCCCCTGCCAGAAATCATCTAGCGCGGCTAAAGTTTTTACTTCAAAACAATACTCTATATAGCGAGCGGCAATATCCAAATCAGATGCTGCCCGCTTAATCTTCACGTTTCATTGATTGGCATTTTACCTCTAGCGTCATTTGGCCAAAATATACGACAGTCATTTGTTTCCACCATTTCCAGAATTCTCGCAGATACATCAATTGCCAATAAATAAAACTTTTTTTATTAAATGTATAATATTTTATAACAAAATTATATCTTAATATTTTAATGAAAATAAATATCATAATTTCTTTTGATTTAATATCAATAATGTGTATATTGTTACGAATAATCTAGAAACGTGTAGAGTTGGAACGCTGGACAGATCCAGAAATAAAAGAAAGAGATAGCTACTCCTATTGACAAACAAATAGTTGATCTAAGCTATACCATAATGAACTTTGTGGTATAGACCATAAGGTTAAAAGTAGCGTGTACTAGGATTGATGAGTCACTTGTTTATCATTGTTGTTAAAGTATTGATCAATTGTAAAATAAAAATCATCCGTAAACAACATTTTTCTGTGACTTTACTTTGGGTACCGCTTCAGTTTTTTTATATATATCACAAGATAGCAAATAAGCAGATGGGTCTCCTGATGGAAAGAGTCAACCGTCGTTTATAGACACCAAAGGTGTTAATGGTGCTTTGCTATCTTATGACGAGGTCTAATGTCACATGAATAAGTTTACCGGCTACCTTACGCTCCAAACCGGAACACGACAGCGACAAGCACTGACGCTATTGCGGCAGGAACAGGTAAGGACGGTGGTACCAGACCCGGTCGTGCCGATGCAGGACTCTACCACCTAGTAGTCACGACAGTAGTGACGCGCATAGCCACTCGGTCGCCTTTTACGACCTGCCTGGCAGAACGGCAGTTGGCCTATTCTTCAAAGGAGCCCAAAACCAACGCGGGGAGTAGTTGTTTTGATTTAAACTCCCTATAATTTTTAAATTATCAGTTAAGAAATGACCAGTACATCTCTTATAAGCTGTAAGTCCTAAATCATCTTTTAAATTCACAACATGTTTCTAGTTGCTATCTTCATTTCCCGAGATAAAATCTTTTGCTTTCGGACAGGATTTCTTCGAATTCCTTCCCTTACTGCTTTCATTGCACGGAAAAAACACAAGAAACGAGATTTGAAGTCTGTTTTGCAGTTTTAATGCGTTTATCACTTGTTTAAATGTTAGCGTATACGTATTTGTTTGTAAAATGTTTGTATAACTCACTTCTGTCCAAGAATAACTGCGGCTAACTCCGGCGATATACCAGCCAGGGGTCCTCCGAGCGCCCACGACTTGTTTGACATGGACGCCACCTATTACGGTAAAAAAAAATTATAAAAATGAAGAAATTAAACAAACCGTCATATTATTATATTATACATTAGACGAACTATTGACTACTAGACAGTACAGCTTCGCAACGTTTGTTTCGCCCAATTTTGGTACCACCTCGTTACTTATTTATGCCGCAATACCGTCCGTGCTTGTCACTGTCGGGTTGTGGTTTCGAGTCAATTTCAAACAAGTTTATTCTGAACCTGATTTATAAATCTCCCGACTATAAGCCTTTCGATTATTTTCTTTGTGGTAAGCTGATCAATCAATTTAAATTTAAAATTTTTCATTATAAATATATATGTATTTTAAAATGTAATTTACCTCTGTGTACCCGATGGACGTCAGCTCGGCGATACTACACGGATACAAGTCCAAAAACTTGTACCTGTCAACCAGTTGAGCCGTTTCCTTGCCTTCAAACTCTTTGATCTGACAAAAAGTAAGCTATAGTTGACACTATATATTTCACTACAACACTTACTGTTTTTAATTATATATTATTTACTACAACACTTGTATTTTTTCTTGATTATCTATACAAATATATAAAATTGGAGTATCTGTTTGTAATATTAAAACAATGTCGAAGTGAGAGAGAGGTTAGGTTTGAAAGAAAGTGTCGGTGTAAAGATGAGAAAGGGCATGCTCCGTTGGTTCGGACATGTAGAAAGAATGGTAGATGAAAGGTTAACAAAACAGATATACAATGCGAATGTGGAAGGATGTAGGTACCGGGGAAGACCAAGGCTGACATACCACGATCAGATTGATCGAGTACTGTCCGAAGGTGGTGTAACTATTCGTAACCGGCGTGTGTGTATGAAGAGAGCGATGAATGTGGAGGAAGCGAGACAAGCCTGCAAGGATTGTGATGTATGGCACTCGGTTCTTTCTGCCTACCCCGTAAGGGATCTGGCGTGAAGATATGTATGTATGCATATTATGTATGATGATGTATACACGGTACATATATAAAAATATTAATTTTTAAAATTTTTGTCTGTCAGTTTGTCTGTTTGTTCCAGTTAATTTCTGAAACGGTTGGACCGATTTTGCCGGGACTTTCACTGGCAGATAAATGATGTAATAAGGAGTAACTCAGGCTACTTTTAATTCAGCAATATATTCATAGTGCACAGATAGTTTTTAAACGTTAATATGCTGAACTCATTGGTGTTCAGGTAAGAATGACAAAAATTGTTAATTGCATTAAAGTCAATATGAGTATTTCCGTGGAGACAAATAGGAAATCATTTAAACCGTGAGCGCAACGTATTAGACGTAAATATGTACCTTTTCAAGAACTGCCTGTCTTCGTTTTTCAACTTTGACGATGCTGACCAAGTCTCCAATATTGGACTCGAACTCCAGAAATCTGTTCCATATGTCCACTGAGCTTTCCGGCTTTAAACTACCAGAAGACAGCACTCTTTCAAATAGTACTCTAGTATTATTATCCTCTGCAAATTTAAGATATTACTCATAAGTACGTAATGTTATTCTAGTGGAGTAAGGAGCACTCTTCAATGTTAACGTTAAAACGCTCGTATTAATTTGCCATAAGCATCTTCTTACGCTTTACGGTTCTTAAAATAAAACGACACAGTGCTAGCTGCAATCCATAACTTCCCCTTAATAATTGTAATACATTATAAAAATAAGTAAAAATTATAATATATAATAATAAAAATAAAAACGTGCGTTGAGTACATAATTTTTGTGTATGTTACTTCCTTTGCTTCTGACGTGGAAGAAAGTGTGGTGGAAGTGGGTTGACTATTGTGCCGCTGTGGTCTTCTCTAATTGGATAAGTTTGCCCCATTCTTTACACCATCTTTCGTTTCAGTTCCATCACAGCCGTTCCATATATGGTTTTGCGGAAATTTTGCAAATTAAATGTCACAATTTCTTTAAACTATAGATTTTCGAAAACTAACGCCTGAATCTTTTATATGCAATAAAAATATGCTTAGAATGAATCAGATATATTGTAGTTTGTAATGATTAATTAAGATAGGGAGATAATAAAAAACTAAAATAATTATTATAAACGGTATAGATTAATATTTTTACATCATAAATTAGACAAAAATGGACATTAATTCAGGTGACAGTGAACGTAAGTCTTGAAGCAATATGTCACGCCGTGGTAAAGCGTCACGGTTTTGTTGACATTTTCATAGAAATCAAACAGTATGTAATGTATGTGACCACGGCGTAATGACTGATGTCATTTAAGACGCCATAACATTCCAAAACTTTTGCGCGGTAAATTTTAATTTTAAAACGCAATATTTTTTTCAACGAATGTACGATATTTAAAAAATAAATAGTTTATTGGTACACATGCACCTAATAATGTTAATTATTAAACTGCTTTTCAAAGGAGAATGATGAGGGTTAATACAAATTTAGCCTTAAACGTAACACATCATGTGTTACCGTATTGTTATTTCTACTGAAAAGCCGTATTGTCTTTATTAAATTCTACTGAAAAGTAAATTGTATCAGAACACTTTTTATATCAAAAGTTATATGTTTTTTGTAGTATAAATGATAAAATATTATAACTAAAATAAAGTACACTTGCTTTTTTAGCCTGAAACACAGGTTTTCCTAGTTCAGGCACACGTCATATCATAAATATCTAAAAAATCTTTGTAATTATAGATTTTACTTTGCTTAAATGTAATTTTCTGAAATAAACATTTATTATTATTAATATGCTAAAATTCACGAAAACCCTTCAAAGACTATAATATTATTTGAATTCATATTCTATGATTATATTCTATTTTAAGCAATTCACACCTTAATATAGATGTAATACGTTTTTGTACCTCTCATCGTGAAGATTATTTGATTTTCACCACTTAAAAGTCGAACAATTATTGTTTACATTAAAATTTTTGTTACTTGTTCGCATTTTAAATAAATGACACTTGTTTTTTTTTTTCGTTTCTTAAGGATGATATTAAGAGTATCTGGTTTATACAGCCTTCTATGTTGTAAGTTTCGACTATAGTAATAAATATTTTTATTTTTGTTGCATTTTATACATTTGTTTCAAATTTTGCGTCTTACTGATACGCCATTTTTATAATTTGTTTGGTTGGGCATAAATAAAAGAAAATGTCAACTTTATGGCAGAAAAGAAAAATCTTTGCTCGATTTAGAAATAATAAAAAGCGTACAACTTTGATTAGTTTCATGACTTTCCAACTAAAATCCTTTCAATATTAACTCGCTATTAAAAAGTCTCAGTTGAGTTCTAATATTGACTTACTGTAAATTAAATTAATTTGATAATTTCGGCTGACTATATTGTAACTCTTTTAGGCCGATCTCATCAATCTCCTACTCAACTTGCCTTACTAGTAACCTATAAAGCAATAAATTATTGAGTATTAAAATGATTGTATATTCCTTACCGTTGAGATGAGACAGATAGTCGATGTAGCAGAGCACGTACTCCGGTATGTTGGAGAACTTCTTGAGGCCGAGCTCGAAGATCCGGAAGGCGATGTTCTTGTCCTTGGAGCAGTAGTACTCCATCAGCGCGGCCGCCACGAACACGTGGTACCGGGATCTGGGGACACGCACAATCGATATACGGACATGCACGTTCGGTAATGAGACACGTACGTGCGATATACGGACACGCACGTTCGGTAATGAGACATGTACGTGCGATATACGGACACGCACGTTCGGTAATGAGACACGTACGTGCGATATACGGACACGCACGTTCGGTAATGAGACATGTACGTGCGATATACGGACACGCACGTTCGGTAATGAGACACGTACGTGCGATATACGGACACGCACGTTCGGTAATGAGACACGTACGTGCGATATACGGACACGCACGTTCGGTAATGAGACACGTACGTGCGATATACGGACACGCACGTTCGGTAATGAGACACGTACGTGCGATATACGGACACGCACGTTCGGTAATGAGACACGTACGTACGATATATGGACTCGCACGTTCGGTAATGAGACACGTACGTTTAATACAGCGATACGCACGTTCGATGAGACGTATGTTCGACATACAGATACGCACGTTCGATAATGAGACGAACGTTCGATATACGGACACGCACGTTCGATAATGGCACGTACGTTCGATATACGGATTCGTACGTCGATATACGGAGACGCACGTTCGTAATACGGAGACGCACGTTTGATAATGAAACGTACGTTCGATATACGGATACGCACATTCGATAATGAGATACACATTCGATACACGGAGACGCCCGTTTGATATACGGAGACGCACGTTCGATATACGGACACGTACGTTCTATTATAACGAAAAACTAGGACTTCTTTTTAAAAAAAGGATTTTTATTCACACACTTAATACACTTTATATTAGGATATAATTATTAGAAATTCAGCAAGTGTACTCGCTCGCGGTCCGACCCGAACTGTCTTAGAGCTATATCGCTGAGAGTCATCGGGTGGAATCAGAGGTGCTGATTAGGCACCTAGTCATCCATATCTAATACATATCAGGGATATAACAGCCCCCCCGATAAGAGGAAACTTACATTTTTTGCTAAGTTTCAGGCGTTTATCCTGATTCTAGGACTAGGTATTTCCTCCAGTTCTTGATTATAATTGATTCTAGTATCGGGATCTGGAGAAATTGTTTGGGAATTGAATTTTAAACAATTGCTGAATTTCAAGTACACTTTAAATGAAATAAAAATTACAATTACAATAATTATACAATAGATAAGAATAGGATAATGCGGTTCGTGATCTAGAAGAGGGTTAGGCCCATTTATTATTTTATCAATATCTGACATCGACTGATCGTTAGCGATGTTTGCTAATTTTTCTAAATTAATGTCAATTAAGGTTGTTGGTTTCAATTTCTGTTTAATAGTTTTAAATTTTGTTTCGTCACAGCAAGAATCATTTATTAAATTAAAATCTGATGTAATATATTTTATTGTAATGTTAGGGTTATTTTTTGTTAGGAATTCTCTGTTGTTACAAAAAGCTCTACAATTTAATGGTAAGTTCAATATGCCAGTGCCAAGTAATTTATATTCTAATATTTGCTGTTGGCATTCGACGGTGAGTTTAATGGGTTCAGTTTCAAAAAATACCCATCTATTATTAGTTAATTCCTGCCAGATATCGATTTTTCCATAGATCACTTTAGTTTTACATTGTTGCGGTAGTTTATCTATTACTTTACTTAAAATTTCCGTTTCACAAGTGGGAACATTCTGAACGGAATGTTTATCTACATTGTTACAGACATAAATTTGGTTGATAGTTTTTATACAATCTCTTAAGTCCTTAACGTATACATATGTTACCTTATCTCTACTTATAGCTATATAGTTGCAATTCGGAATTACCATTGCATAAGAACTAGGGTGATGTTTATCGTGTGGAATCGGAATTGGAACAGTTTTGTACAAAATATATTCTATCTTATTAACTAAAGGCAACTTTATAACAAACACAATCTTATTTTCTACGTAATAACATGATAGTTGCGCTAGGTCAATTAAAGAATGTATATTATTTAAATTTAAACTTAACGGTAATTCTGAGTGCTTAATTAAATTTCTAAGGTTACGAGACAATTCTTCATACAATTGTTTCGGTGTCAGGACAGATGGATGAATCGAGTGACTTTTGGTGAACATAATGGAATTGACGATATTCTCAATTCTAAACGACAAAGTGAATAAGCTAGAAGATAATTCATTATAAATCTCGTTCATTTTTGATTCTATATATAGTAATGATGACGTATTTGAGAGTTTGTTAACACTAAAATTTATAGATTCAATGGCGCTATTCAATCGTGCTTCATTGATCTTAATTGTATTTAAAGTTTCATTATAATTATTAATGGCTGCATTAGTCATCAAAATATTATCTTTAAGAAGGGAAGCAAGCTTTTTATTATTATCATCTAAAGATTGAATGGCGTTATTGTATCTGATTGCGTCATTCTCATCCATTGTCCCTATTATTTGTTTAAAGACGGATCCAATTCCGGCAAACCATGCTGACCTTTTGTCTCTATCCGAAATTAGATGAGATATCGCACTATAATCTCTTAGAATACTATCAAGACGTGGCACCAATGGTTGTAAATAATTATGACATTTAGAATTATTATATTCAATTCGTTGGCAAAAGAATCTAGCGGTTCCTAAAACAGTCTTTATGTTGTCAATATGAGGCTTTATGTATCCGATGTCGATAGGGATTAAAATATGAAGATAATCGTCTGTAATTTTAACAGAACCCGCTGTGTCGAAATAGATGCCGGGACTTTCATTTATCTGTTCTATAACATTTGATGCGAGAGTGAAGGCACTCGCCGTGACAATTCTGAAATATGACAGAATCTGCTAATTACTTATGCTATGGATACTAATCCTAGGTACTTATATCTATGATTAATTGTATATAATAAAAGAATATTGAAGAATAAAATTAAACATTTTTATAAGTGTAAATTGTAATAAGTGTAAAATATAAATTTTAAGATTATATATTTATTCGGAGTTAGTTTCCGCTAATTTTACTTCGTCATAGTGAAGTTTTACGTGTCGGCGGTTCATTAACAATGTCAATGTGTTGTTTCCATTTATTCGAACAACTTTATAGGGACCCTTCCAGACGGGTGATAAGGCTTTGCGAAGCCGTAAGTGATTTTTCACAAACACCATATCTCCCACCTTATATTTTACGGGTTTAGTATGTTTATCATAATATGATTTAGAATATGTTTTTGATTTTAATATATTTTCTAAGGCTTTTTCTCTGGAAAGTTGTAAACGTTGTTGTAGGACTCTTACATAACTATTGTATGTAGGTTCTAGTGCCGTGTCATAAATAGACGATGGAATGAACGGTTTGTGTCCGAAAACGAGCTCATATGGTGTAAAGTTCGTGGTTGAATGTACTGTGGTGTTATATGTGAGCATTGCAGTGAAGACGTATCTGGGCCAATTATTTTGATGTTCATTCACAAACGATTTAAGGTACTCCTTTAGTGTGGAATGACTTCGTTCAAGAGCACCCTGAGTTTGTGGATGGTATGGTGTGGACCACAGTTGCTTAATCTTGAGGAATGTACAAGTTTGTTTAAATAATTCGGCCGTGAAGTTTGTGCCTTGATCGGTTAAAACAGATTTAGGAATACCAAACTGGCAGATAAAATGGATAAGGCATTCGGAAGAATCCTCAGCCGTCGCGTTTGGTAAAGGATAGGCGGCTGAAAATTTTGTGAGGTCATCTTGTAGGGTAAGTATGAACCTATATTTGGATGGGCCGGCTTCTGGAAGAGGGCCAACGAGATCTAATGCAACACGTTCAAAAGGTTGTGTCGACGTACTTGTGATCTGCATAGGAGCACGGTTGATTTTTCGAAGAGCCTTATTAGTTTGGCATAGGTCACATTTGCGGACATAATTTTCGATGTCACTGCGCATATTGCGCCAGTAATATCGTTCTTGGATTCTGCTTAACATTCTATTAGAACCTAAATGACCTGAAATAGGAATATCGTGATTTTCTTTTAATATTTTATTTATTTCAGTCATCGCTGGATATATTATAGAGTTTTTGTAAATATGGATAATTATGTTTGTCTCGTGGAATAAATATAGGATTATGTTATATATTTTCGTAAACGTGTGTACGTCAAAGGGGTTACGAAAATCTGTAATACTAAATTCACTGACGCTAGTCGTAGTTAATTCGAGTTTTAAGTTATTCAAGCTTTTGAATATATCCTCGTAGGTGTTCTTTTCATAGTGATATACTTTAACAAATAGAAGATAATAATGAATATCATCTTTTTGAAAAGTAATGAAAGAGTGTAAGGTTCTTTCTTTAGAGAGAAGTTCTGCAGATTCAGATAGGTTGCCGATAGTTTCTGCAACGTAAGGGTTTGATTCATCAAGGTCAATTGAGGTAGGTATAACGATATGTTTAATTTTTGTTTTTAATAGATTCTCATTATGCTCTTCGATTTTGGTATCAAAAGTAACTAATTTACTGTTTAATGTTTTCAGGCATTTGGTGTACGTGTCGTCGTTGCTGATATCGACGGATTGTGGAGTTGGTATGTCAAAGTCTTCAAGGGGACCTGAATCTTCAGGGAGTACAAAGTCTTCAGGTAAGTCTAATAACTCAGGTAAGTCTATTAGCTCAGGTAAGTCAGGATTTTCAGGTATATTAGGATTTAATAAGGATGATGGACCTGCTTCAGCGGTTTCTTCTGCAGGATTTTGGTTGGTATTATTTTCCTGTGTTTCAGGGTCAGAGTTGGATATAGGATTTTGTTGTTGTACAGGATTTACAGGATATCGTGAAAGTGCATCTGCGTTTGAGTTCATTTTACCCTTTTTATACTGGATTTCATAATCGAATTCTTCTAATTTTAGACGCCAACGGATTAATCGTGATCCGGGGTCTTTGCAGTTAAAAAGCCAATTAAGAGGCTTATGGTCGGTTATTATTTTAAATCGTCGACCAAAGAGGTAAGGGCGGAATGTTTTTGTTCCATAAACGATTGCTAAGCATTCCTTCTCGGTAACGCTGTAGTTACACTCCGCTTTATTCAGTGTACGAGAGGCGTACGCGATCGGTCTATCTTTACCTACGTCACCTTGTGAAAGAATGGCTGAAATGGCGTAATTAGACGCGTCACAAGTCAAAATAAAAGGTTTTGTGAAATCGGGATATATGAGGACTGGAGCTGTCACTAGTTTTTCTTTTAGTTGTTCAAAAGCTAATTGTTGACTGTTAGTCCACATAAAAGGGACATCCTTCTTGAGGAGGTTAGTTAGTGATTTAGCGTATTTTGAAAATTCCGGAATAAATCGACGATAATACGAAGCTAGGCCAAGAAAAGATTTGATATCTTTAGCGCACTTAGGGGCAGGAAATTGCATAACAGCTTTTATTTTTTCGGGATTTGGCTTGACGCCTTCGTCACTAATTATGTGCCCTAAGTAGGCGACTTCTTTACGAAGGAATTCGCACTTTTCTGGTTGTAGTTTGAGATTAAAGTTCCTGAGTCTTTCGAATACGAAATGTAATTTCTCAATGTGGGAGGACAGATCGTGGGAATAAATGACGATATCGTCAAGGTAAACAAAGCAGTGTATACCTTGTAACCCTGATAAGACAGTATTCATTGTTCTCTGGAAAGTAGCGGGAGCATTTTTGAGGCCAAACGGCATTCGATTAAATTCGAAATGACCTTGTGGCACACTAAATGCTGTTTTGGGTGCGTCTTTGGGGCTCATCTTAATTTGGTGGAAGCCAGAAGCTAGATCTAATGTGGAGAAGTACTTACTTTGGCCTAATTGATCTAGTATTTCATTGATTTGGGGAATCGGATAGCTTTCTCCAATAGTTACATCATTTAGTTTTCTATAGTCTATCACGATTCTCCACTTTCTCTTTCCGGATGAGTCTAGTTTCTTTGGTACAATCCAAATAGGGGATGACCAAGGGGATTTTGATGGTTGGATAATGTTTTGATTCAACATTTTGGTTATTTGGGATTTTACTTCTTCTTGATGTATTTCTGGAAATCTATAAGATTTGACACTAATAGGTTGCGAACTAGTCGTTTGGATTTCATGCTGAATTACATCTGTGCAGGTTAATTCGTCATCTGGTAAGTGAAATATGTCAGCATATTGATTACAGATTTCTTTCAGGCTATCTACTTCTTCATAATTTAAATGAGATGTTTGTAAAAGTTGAAATAATTGTTGACTTCTTTTAATGCTGTTATTTCTTATATTCGTATGTTGCGTATTATTAATATCAGTATAATTTATTGGTAGTAAATTAAGCAATAGATTGGATTTTAAATTTATAGGACTATCTGATACATTAAGTACTGTCAGATTTACTCTGTTATTTTGTTTAACTTTTACTATACAATTGGATACAAGGAGAGAATCAGACACATGTTGGTCAAATATTATTCCTTCTTTTATTTCAGGGTTCTTAACAGAACATTCGATTACTGTTTCCGTTCGAGGCATAATAGTGTAGGAAGGTTCGTCAAATGATAATTTAATATTATTATTTTTTATTTCTAGGGATTCTGAGGCGTAATTAATACGACAGCCATGTTGTATGAAAAGGTCGTTACCTATTATGCCATCGTAAGGTAGGTTTATATTGTCAAAGACATGGAATGTATGCAATAATTTTAAGTGTTGATTAAATTGTAGTTGTAATTTAATGCAACCAAGACTTTTTATAGGTTCATCATCATTTGAGTCTATACCTTTTACTTTGATATCAGTCTCACTTAACTGTAAAGGATTAATAATGCAATTATTTTTCAGGACACAGAGGGATGCTCCGGAGTCTATAAGGAGGGTTAGTGGTTTTTTGTTCACATGCGTTTGGAGTGTAACGTAAGGTAAGTATCTTTTTTGAGTGTTTATTTCATAAATTTGTTCAGTTTTAGAACATTGAGGGATAACTGTAAGAGGAGGATCATCTTGTCTGTTGGTCTGCTTATTAAGGAAACCTTGAGTTTGGGGCTGGTTACCCTGTCCGTAGGTTTGTTGATATGAAAGACCGCGAGTTTGGGGCTGGTTACCCTGTCCATGGGTCTTATGTTGAAGAAGACCGTGAGTTTGGGGCTGGTTACCCTGTCCATTGGTCTTATGTTGAGGAAGACCGTGAGTTTGGGGCTGGTTACCCTGTCCATTGGTCTTATGTTGGGCGAGACCGTGAATTTGGGGCTGGTTACCCTGTCCATTGGTCTCATGTTGAGGAAGGCCGTGAGTTTGGGGTTGGTTACCCGGTCCATTAGCCTTATTTTGAGGAAGACCGTGAGTTTGGGGCTGGTTACCCGGTCCATTGGTCTTATGGTGAGGATGAGTATCGACTTTAATAGAATAGTTCTGACCCGTGCGATACTTATACGGGGCAGACATTAGTTTAAACCCTGATTGATTTCGTCTACTTCGTCTTTACCCTGGTCAGGTTCGAATTCGTTATTTTCTGTATAATGAACCCGTGAAGTTTGTTTGTCATAGTTTGGTCTGGGATTAGCTTGGTACGGGGAAAATGTTTGAGCACCATTTAGATTTCTTTTATTATTGTAGTCACGGAGCCTACAGTTTTCTAAAACATGCCCTATCTTTTTACAGTATCGACAGTATGGCGGTTCTCTAGAAGTGGAAGAAGAAATTTGATGATTATTATTATTAGGTCTTGATTGAGCCCTGACATTAAAATCGTTTCTTCTGGGAATTGGTTCTATTGGTTTTTGCTTAAAATTATTCCGAGAAGAAAATTGTTGGATTTTTTCTTCTGATATTGCGCAGTTTATTGCGTCATTGAGATTTCTTGGATCCCTACACCTCACAAAGTTAGAAATTCTGGGGTGCAAACCTAGTGTAAATGTGTGAAGAGCGAGGTCTTCCATGGCTGCTAGCCTACCTGCCAACTCCGTTTTCCTGGAGTTGGAAACTGTGACTTCGGTAAGTAGTTTTTGTAAGCATGTTTCTACCCTTAAAGAGAACTGACTAACGGTTTCTTGGTTACCCTGTTTGCAGTCTTGTAATTCTGTAAGGAGATGGGCGTAGTGCTTACGCTCACCAAATTGTGTCTTTAAAAATTCTTTCAAGGACGACCACGAGTCAAAGTCCTTAATAGAGCAGGCCGTCTCGGCTTTGCCCTCTAATTGACTAAGAATATATTTTAAAATTAAGTCATCTTGTTGTGGGGATGCTAATGAGATTGCGCTATCACAATTTCTCAAAAAGGCTGTAAGTTTGTCTCGGTCACCGTTAAAAGGTTTTATAAATTTTAGGATGGTATTTAATGAAATCTCTTCTCTTACTCCCTCTTTTCCTTCCCTTTTTGTATCGGCTTTTGACATTTTGAATTAGATGTAAAATTTAATATTATACAGTTTTTATATATTTAAAAAAAAATGAATGTATATAAAAATAAAAATAAAATTTAAAGCAGTCGGAACCTGGAAATAATAGTAGTATAGTATTCTAAGGTATTATATTACGATTGACACTGAGACGTATTGATAACAAGAACGCGTGGGCGATCCCCGTCTAAATAATGTTCACACAAACTACACTGATAAGAGTGTCTTACTAACAGTTATTAAGCTTATAATAATTAATAAATATTCACAGGTTATGTCTAGGAATATTGTCATATACAGGCAAATTATAATTAAATGCGAAAAACATACTCTTCTCAGGGCTGAATGTTTGTAATATTTTCTGGATATAGTATAGGAATAAATTGACTCACAGTAATAGTTCACCACACTTCATTTTTGGATTAGCTGGAACCTGGATGCGAAGTCTGTATTTCTTATGAGGATAATTTTAGGATTATGTCACTGTTTGGTCGGTGCTGGATATGAGGCTGCGTCAGGCGTGTATGCCTCAACAGCTTGATACCGCTTACTGCACAGTGGACTCTTCGGCGACAATAGGATGATCAGGATACCGGGATATCTCCGGCTTTGTTTGGTCAAATCTGGTGACCTTTGGTTGAATCCGGATCGGAAGCCACTGGATCAATGGATTTGGACACTCACTGACACTTGTGTACTTATGTATTGGGACCTGCTATACTAGGCACTTGGAATGTTCAGGATCCCACAACGCTGCCACCATGATATTATAACGAAAAACTAGGACTTCTTTTTAAAAAAAGGATTTTTATTCACACACTTAATACACTTTATATTAGGATATAATTATTAGAAATTCAGCAAGTGTACTCGCTCGCGGTCCGACCCGAACTGTCTTAGAGCTATATCGCTGAGAGTCATCGGGTGGAATCAGAGGTGCTGATTAGGCACCTAGTCATCCATATCTAATACATATCAGGGATATAACAGTTCGATATACGGACACGTACGATCAATATACGGACACGCACGTTCGATATACGGAGACGTCCGCATTAGTTGCTTGTATGTACTATTATACACCTAATTTACATTCTATAATGCTGAACTGCATGTAATCTTACTGTTTGTCTTATAGCGGTGCGTTTATATTTATTTATAGTAAAAAACTTTACCTTGGATCCTCTCGCGCCCGTTTGAACACCGTCCTGGCAGATTTGATCCCTTCAGCTCGGCGCGCGAACTTCATGTACTGGACATACGCTAGTGTGGGTTCTATGTCTTCCATATCCAAGTATCGCGTGTAAACTTGATGTACCTGTAAGATAAAACATAATAACTTGTGGAATACGACGTTTTATGAGAGTCATTATATTAAAAAACATAAAATTCTATATTTTTTTTATATCATAAGATAGCAAACAAGCAGATGGGTCTCCTGATGGAAAGAGTCAACCATCGCCTATAGACACCAAAGATTTGTTAATGGTGCGTTGTTATCTCGTGGCGAGGTCTAATGCCACATGCATAAGTTTAGCGGCTACTTTACACTCCAAACCGGAACACGACAGCGACAAGCACTGACGCTATTGAGGCAGGAATAGATAAGGCGGTGGTACCAGACCCGGTCGAGCCGATGCAGAACTCTACCACCTAGTAGCCACAATGGTAGTGACTCACATAACCAATCGGTCGCCTTTTACGACCTGCCTGGCAGAACGGCAGTTGGTCTAATCTTCAAAGGAGCCCGGAACCAACACGGGAAAAAAAACGCATTGATATAAAAAATCCCAGATACACAATCAGTGTTTCAAAAACGTCCTCTAAAAATGGGTGCACAATTTTAAATTGTGCACTCGTTTCAAATAGAATTGCATCGGTCGAGACACTGATAAATTTATAAATTTTTGTACATTGCTTTGTAAAAACAACCGTAACTCTTGCACTTAAGGTTTGATATGCAAAGACATATGTTTTTGCCATATCTATAACTTATATGTGAAATTAAGGACAGTTTTGAATGTCAGTTTCGTTCGGGACTGTGTATCTTGGGTTTTTTATATCAATGAGGTAACGGCAAGTTGATAAAAAATTACTAACCTTATTATAATGTAACCGACTCTCCTCATAATCTGCATGCGCAAAATGCAACAACGTCGAATGCTTGAGAGGTCCACCAGTAGCCCTTTCATATACCGCTGCTGCTTCATCAGAAAATAGCCTAGCCGCGTTAGCATCACCCTTCTCAGTCAGCAGCTTAGCCGAGTGATCCAGGAACTGGGCAGCCTGATGCCAGACATCCGGGTGATGTGCCAGACATAACAGACATTGTTCGATGGCAAACATCACTCGTCTGGCCACTAAAGCTGTGTCTTCGGATCTAAGAGGGTTAGATCTCTCCCAAGATATGTATTTCTTCCATAGATCTACCTGTAAACAAAGTTTTATATGTTCTAATGTACTAGACAAGGCATACGCTACACCACGTCTGGGCCAGTAAATTGCAGTCCATGGACTGCAACTACTTCATTTCGTTATAGACCGTGGTGAGACGTGTTACTTGTTCCACACACTCAGTACTTTAAAAGGGGACTTGAATTGTTTTACATGATAGATTTACATTTATAAAAGTTTTCCACCAATCCATATTAATATTATAAATGCGAAAGTAACTCTATCTGTCTAGACAGACAGATTGTTTGTTACGCTTTCACCGCCAAACCACTGAACCGATTTGGATAAAATTTGGTACAAATATAGTTTGAGACCCAAGAAAGGACATAGGATAGTTTTTATCCCGGAAATCCCACGGGAACGGGAACTATATGCGGGTTTTTATTTTAGAATATTTTCCACGCGAACGAAGTCGCGGGCACAGCTAGTATACTATAACTGGAATTTTTACGAAGCAATATTTGAAAAATAAAAATGTACTTTATTTCGCAATCGCTAATAAGTACACTTAAATTTAGTAGCTTTTCATCAATATCATATTGTACTTTACTAACATTAAAATAATAGTAGGAGAAACTTTAAAAAACAACAAAGAAAAATATCGACACGCAGGGATTTAACCTGCAACTGTCTCCCTAAAGCCGGGACGCTCTTCCACTGAGCTAGTGTCGATAAGTTTGATGTGGCGAAATTCTTTTTTTCTATATGACCGGTTACGTCGATTGTACTGATCGCTAGGCATACATACGTATAACTAGTTAAATAAGTTCATCGTTACAGATGAAATTCGATTGTTCAAACGATGAATTCATTTAACTAGTTATACGTATGTATGCCTCGCCTAGTAACAATCGCCTCTGTGGTCTAGTGGTCCAGCGTTGGCGTTGACCACATGAGGTCCCGGGTTCGATTCCCGGGTCGGACACTTAAAAAAAGTGTTTTTCAGTTTTCTGATAAACACAAAGTTACCCGGGATTGGAAAGTGCCCGGTTGGCGATAGGCTTGCCACCTATCACATTTGTGAGACCAAGTATCTTCGGCTAATCGTGGGTGCACTTGTTGTACCTCTGCCTACCCTTTCGGGGATACGGGCGTGAAGATACTTTAACGTATGTATACCTAGCGATCAGTACAATCGACGTAATCGATTATTTAACAAAGAAGAATTTCGCCACGTCAAACCTGTCGACACTAGTGGAAGGGCGTCCCGGCTTTAGGGAGACAGTCGCAGGTTCAATCCCTGCGTGTCAATATTTTTCTTTGTTGTTTTTAAAGTTTCTCCTACTATTATTTTAATGTTAGTAAAGTACAATATGATATTGATAAAAAGCTAAGTTTAATAGTAGTGGGGGTTGCCTCGCATACTGTTGAGGCCCCACCAAATATAAGCCCTTTTTATAGAGGCGGGTTATTAGGGCAGAAAAAAACAAAATTCCAATAACTTCGACTTGTGGAAATTGTCAGGTTATATTTTTTTCGTTATTCTTACATCATTTCCTCTATAATAAAAGAAAAATCAGACGCGCTCGAGAATGTCAAAACATTTTGTTTGCAACTTTATGTACCCTCCCACTCCTTTACAATACACTTGAATCGTCAGATTTTCTAAATTTTAGGCGGAAATTAACCCACCATACCTTAATCTGACACAATTTAGTGTTTCCAATTTTCCATGTCAGTTTTTTTTTTATTTATTTATTTAATACTTCATTGTACACAGAAAACAATACAAAAAATACAATATTAACATAAGTACAATGGGCGATCTTATCTCTACTTAAAGAGATTTCTTCCACCCAACCCGTTAAAGGAAAATAAAAAAATGAAAACAAAGATTATTTTTTTAACCATAGATATTGTAATACCTTTATGGTGTTACATATAAACTGGCAGCTTTGTCTGCTTTCGAATGTAGAACTATTTTGTTTAGAAAAAGAAATGTATTAGAATAGGAGTGTTCTTTTTGATTCGGTGGGGAATGGTCACATCCCCGAGAAATAAACGAAGATACATTATGAAAGTTTATTATTAAAGAATCCTGAAAAAATCTTGCCGATCTTCGGATCCTCGAGCAGCCAAGCGAGTTAAAAGAAAATTTCCTAGTAAAAGGGGACACGATTGGTGGAGTAACAAGTCCGGCTGATAGATCGCCGGGCGGGTGTTACAATATTTTTCTCCACCATTGAAATGAAAAATACCATATAACCTTTTATTTTTCCTATAATTCAATCTACAAAATCCAATAGGTCCCTAAAACCCTCTATTAAAGATCCATTTAGCATCTTGGGCTCCCTACTATAAGGTCACTTTTCAATCACGCTTCAAAAAAGCGTACCCTTACGTTTAAACGAAAACAGCTTATACTTTTCAGCACGCTTATATGCTTATTTGGAAAAGCAAACCTTTTAAGTAGCTTTTCGTTAACCCCTCGAGTCCCAGACTGGTCATGTATGACTACTCAGCGTTTTATAACTTTCGGTCGGCCCCAACTCGGTAAAATATGACCGCACCAATTTTGAATTTATACTCTATTTTACATAATAATAGTGATTAACTTAGTTTAAATAAGCTTGGTAATTGACGGCCTTGAGTATATTCTGTGAAATGACACAGCTATATTGACATTTACCACTGGCTTGTTAAAATTCTTAGCATTTTATTGTAAGAGCGTTGGAATGTCCTTTTAACGGTCAAAAGTCATACGCCAGTGGTTAATTCCACGCGTGCGGCCTTGGGACTCGAGGGGTCAAGTCGCTCAACGAGCTCAACGCTCAGCTTGAACTCAAAGCTCAAATCCATATAAAATAATAATAATAATAATAATAATAATAATAATAATAGTTTATTTAAAAAAACAAGTATTTCAAAGATTGCAAAAAATTACACAGACTTACGCTAATTAAGAACAATAATTTGGTGCATTCTAGAATTACCAGGGGTTCCCAAACTAGGCGGAGCCTGTATTTTGGGATATCATACTTAATTAAAAACAAAAGAATTTCAAAACAATAAAGGACGTGTACAATAATAAATAAAGTTATAATAATTGATTCACATTATAAGCATTGAAATGTCAAAATAAAATTGTGCTATTTATTTAACATTAATTTATATACATAAATTTAATAGACTCGAGGTTAGAATTAATGACTCGAGGTTAGAAATAAATATGTGATACCTGTTTCATTTCCTCTCTATCGGCTGTAGGTGGCGTAGCTGGCATGTTCCTGTTAAGGCCTCTGGTCACCGTTTCCAGCTCTTTTGCCACTCGCCTCGCGTTCATGTATTCTTTGGAACGCTCCATTGCCATCCTTTCAGCTATAAAATAAATTTAATCATAACGTCGATTCCCTTACTGTGTAGAAAGAGTGTTACGAAACCGAACGTTCGGTTCGGTTAGGTTTTGTAACACTCTCGGTTCGGTTTCGTAAAATACATCGGTTGGCGAGGCGATTGGTAATCCCCGTCACCACATTTTGACAATTAACGATTGTTTCTTTTTTATATCATAAAATAGCAAACAAGCAGATGGGTCTCCTGATGGAAAGAGTCAGCCATCGCCTATAGGCACCAAAGTTGTTAATGGTGCGTTGCTATCTTGTGGCGAGTTCTAATGCCATATGCATAGGTTTACCGGCTATCTTACCCTCTAACACGGAACACGACAGTGACAAGCACTGACGCTATTGCGGCAGGAATAGTAAGACGGTGGTACCAGACGCGGGCGAGACAATACAGAACTGTACCACCTAGTAGCCACGATGGTAGTGACTCACTAGCCAATCGGTCGCCCTTTACGACTTGCCTGGCAGAACGGCAGTTGGCCTATTCTTCAAAAGAGCCCGGGACAAACACGGTAAATTCTTGTTTATACCGGCAACTCGTGCTTATCCGAGGCAGGGCGATGTTAACAAGTCACCATCAGAATTCTAAATATGACCTTGAATAGACCTTTTGTCAAACCCAGGGATCCTATGTATGCGTCCATTATTTATGTGAGACGATTTTAAGGTTTTTTCGACCCGCACTAATGGGTTGGGCGAAATCTCACGACAGCTTAATAAGAGGGGCCTTGGTGAGATGTCGTGAGATTTTGCTCGACCCACCCTTCACGTGAGATTTTTCAAAAAAATTCTAGTTTATATACGTTAATCTGAAAAAAGTATGATTTGCTTAGAAAGATTTTATGATTACGCTTGAAGTGCATTTTAGGAAGAGCATATGTTTTACCTAATTTAACTCAGTTTTCCGTCAATTTCATATGGTTTGTTGCGAAAAAAATTATGGGATATTTTATTGATTCAGGCGTTACTTTGCGGAAATCCATTATAAAAATGAGAAATTAATTAAATTTGCTAATATCCGCGAACTGTCCTATGTATCTTCCTCGATGGTACCGAAAAGAAAGACGTTGTTTCAGTTAAGCACAAAAACACACAATTTATGTTATGTACATACATAAATTGTGTGCTTTTGTGCTTGGTGCCGCCGTGGACGTGGGTGTAAGTGTGGTAGTGTGGGATGATAATTGCGACAGCAAAAGCTGGGGTCTTCTTTTTGTCCGGGCCATCGGTTTACTAAACCGACTCATTCTTTTTGGTACCATGGCGTAAGATACATAGAACAGTTCACGGATAATACCAAATTTTATAAAGTTCACCTTTTTTATGTGATATTTGTGACTTGGCAAAAAATAAATAAAAAGAAAACCCTAAGTCCCACACGTAAGATCACTCGAACCCCTCCCCCGTAGACGCCTCATGCAATTTACGAAAGCCCCCTAAACTCTAGACAACGAGGGAGGAAAATTTCAAACTTGTATAAAACAAACGAGCTCGCCGCCGACGGTCACTGGTTAAGTTAAATTTTCTTTAACAAAAGATCACAATGTATTTTTACAATATTTCGTGAATTCTCCTTTTAAACAATCTTAATTAATTTTGGTTTAAAATCAATTAGTGACCATAATATTGTTACGTACTTCGGGTTCGTAAATGTAAGAAAACGCCACTTATATTAAATCCGTGTATTTATACTACAGATACACAAAACAACACAAAATAATACTCAAATACTCTGATTAACACTAGTCACTCACTGTACTATCACTGAACTTAACCGACTACACAATAAAACACGTCTCGCTTCGCACGGTTTGCTTCAAGTATCGCTCTCGATCGCTTTATAAAAACTGCATCTCTGTTTATACCCGAGGTAAAGTTCGACAACAATCGCGAATGTTCGTCAATCATCTCGTACACAATAACAATAATTGTAAACAACTTATGATAAACGAGTTATGATTCATACGTCCTAGTACTAGTTATTTTAAACCTTATGCTCTATACAACAAAGCCCATTATGGCATAGCTTAGGTCAACAATTTATTTGTCAATAGGAGTAGCTATCTCTTTCTTTTATTTCTAGATCTCTCCAGCGTTCCAACTCTACACGTTTCTAGACTAGTCGTAACGATATAATTTCCGTTCTTCAATCTTATATATAAAATTCTCGTGTCACAATGTTCGTTCCCGTACTCCTCTGAAACGGCTTGACCGACTCTCATGAAATTTCGTGAGCATATTGAGTAGGTCTGAGAATCGGCCAACATCTATTTTTCATACCCCTAAATACTAAGGATAGTCCACCCCTAAATTTTATTATTTTATTTTTTAGATAAATTTTTTTGTTTTTATTTTTTTATGGTACAGCATTAACCCTTAATTTTCAACCCTCTACGATCACCCCCTATTTTTTAATTCAATAATTTATAAGGCAAAACAACGTTTGCCCGGTCAGCTAGTAACTCTATATATATTCACCAGCTGATCCACATCTCTTCAACCGCAAATAGATTATAACATGTCGATATAGTTCTTATACAAATTTTCATTCCCTATTGTAGACTTAAGGGTTTGATTATTGAAAATAGACTAGCCTAGGTATGACTCTGGATTTGAATCCATCTCCATGTCAAATTTCATCAAAATCAGTTGAGCTGTGAAAGCGTAACTGACAGACAGATTTCCGCATCAATATGTATTTATAAATATGTATCTCTATTTTTTAATTTACTGTGTTTTTTTTAATATACAGTGTGTAAACAAAACCCTGACCGATCCCAAAGAGGCATATAACTTGGTTAAAGGCATTACTGAATAAAATATTAAAATGACTTTATTTCTGAAAATAAAAAAGATATCGCTTTTTTAATATTCGTATTTTTACTTATATTTCTCTAAAGTTAAGCAAATTTTGTATAAATGACAACACCTTGTCGCTGTTTGTATCGTTGTTTCGCTTTAGCGGCTTTCGTAAAAACATCGTGCGAATATATAATGCGTTCGTTTTTAGGCTTTTTACAAACGAACTTTAAACGCACCGCATATCCTTTGGTAGCATCCGACTTGCGCGGCATTCTTTGATAATAAAATTTACTTATTTGTAGATGTTGTCATACTTAATGTATGAAAATACCATTTAAGATTACTTTTTTTATCGGGAAAACTAATTAATATCCATAAAATAATTACACATATGTAATCGTATTACGTTACCGAATAATAACCTTTAATTGAACGACAGGGTTTTCTTTACACACCGTATACAACAGTTTATAGATGCTTAATCACTACATTTACGAAGTGTGCTTATAATAAATCTTTACATAGTATAAAACAAAGTCGCTTTCTCTGTCTGTCCCTATGTCCTTATGTCCCTATGTATGCTTAAATCTTTGAAACTACGCAACGGATTTTGATGCGGTTTTTTTTAATAGGTAGATTGATTCTTGAGGAAGGTTTTAGTGTAAAATACCTTTCCGCTATTCCCACGGGAACAAAAGCTACGTGGGTGAAACCGCGGGCAGGTCGCTAGTTTTTAATATAAGGTTAACAACGTTTTTTTTAAATATTAATATGGATGTTTATTTAACTCTAGTCCGAGAGTTATTTATTCTACCACTTCAATATTTTGTATTAATATCCGCAAAGCCTCATCCATATTATTTTAACCACTTAACCTATTCTGACAACAATGTCAGTCCTCATCACTGTTCTGTAAAAATTTAAAAACTTACCAATAATAGTGTTGATGCTCTGTTCGAAAGCTATGTAATCTTTCCATAGTGTTTCAATGCCAATGATCGGAGTTATCACAGCCCTTTGGTACACCTGAAAACAATAACATCATCATCAGCTCCATAATGGTCCGGATCACTTTAAAGAATGCACCGTATATAATTCTGACAGTTCGTTAAAGGTGACCATGAGCTAAATATGCTGCTACAATTCCAGCCCACAATTCACGTTATATATATATATATATATATATATATATATATATATATATATATATATATATATATATATATATATATATATATATATATATATATATATATATATATATATATATATATATATATATATATATATATATATCATAAGACAGCAAACAAGCAGATGGGTCTCCTGATGGAAAGAGTCAGCCATCGCCTATAGACACCAAAGGTCTTAATGGTTCGTTGCTATCTCGTGGCGAGGTCTAATGCCAAATACATAAGATTACCGGCTACCTTACCTTCCAAACCGGAACACGACAGTGACTAGCACTGACGCTATTGCGGCAGGAATAGGTAAGGCGGTGGTACCAGACCCGGGCGAGACAATGTAGAACTCTAACCACCTAGTAGCCACGATGGTAGTGACTCGATAGCCACTCGGTCGCCTTTTACGACCTGCCTGGCAGAACAGCAGTTAGCCTATTCTTCAAAGAAGCCCGGGACCAACACGAGGAATAAATGTACAACACGTAATTAAGTCGATGCGCTTAGGACTTTCACACACATAAACACGATAGAACGAGGAGTCATGCCAGGACGCGGTAAGTCTTAAGCGCTTCGACTCGAGTGTCGTTTTGTTACGAGAATTAGGCCCCTGGTGGTAAAGTTCTATAACCCAGTTGAGAATGTTACAGAACTTTACCATCTTGTTCGCCTTCGAAATCATTCACCTTATGCCGGCGCCAGACATAGCTTCAAACATTGGAACAAATGTTTGATTGCTAAGTGTGGCACGGGACTTTGACAATGTGTTCAAAGTTTGAACAAACGTCTGTCATTTGCCACGCGCTTTCGGTTTTTTAGCGCACATCAAAGCATTCAATGTTTGATTGTGTTCAAATGATTGCGTAGCCTGCCACACTTGTGCAAAGTTCACTTCAATTGCGCGACCGCTGCTACCCTTTATACATATTAATTTATGACCGCTGCTATGGTGAAAGGTCGTGTCGTGCCGCGTACGTGCTAGGTCGAGATTATTTATTTCACATCCATTTGCGTCTTTTTCGTCGAGGTATCAAATAATTACAAGCACTTATAAAGCGTCCACAAATTTGACGTCCATCTTGTTTGTCGTCTACCACCATACTGTGGAGAAAAATGTTTGCAAAGCATGTCTGGCAGGTTGCGACAAATATGTTTGCAAAGTCTTCAAACATGTGTTCAAATGTTTGAAGCTTTGTCTGGCGCCGGCATTATACAAATTGAATGGAAATAGCTCTAGACTATATGGCAGTAACTATTCCGACCCTTGGGTCAGAATCTATAAGGTCG
Source organism: Apodemia mormo (assembly GCA_036924255.1). Classification (NCBI taxonomy): domain Eukaryota; kingdom Metazoa; phylum Arthropoda; class Insecta; order Lepidoptera; family Riodinidae; genus Apodemia; species Apodemia mormo. Next base: position 12,857,386 of record JAUPFN010000030.1, read on the forward strand.
TTCCAAAATATGTGATCATATTTCAACACAGCGTTCAGTACGTCTAACCAAAGATATCCAGCCAAAAATAACGTCATTTAGAATACTAACACTTTTTGATTTTTACGAATAAAATATTTTTTTCCCACAACAAAAATAATCCACTTTATTATTTTATTCAAAAAGGCATAAATCGCTATGAGAAAAAATGATTTTGTTAGTAAAAATCATAAAGTTTTAGTTGAATCACATTATTTTTCGGGTGGATACAGAACTCTACCACCTAGTAGTCACGATGGTAGTGACTCGCATAGCAAATCGGTCGCCTTTTATGACCTGCCTGGCAAACCGGCAAGTGCCTATTCTCTAAAAGAACCCGGAACCAACACAGGGAAAAACTTTTTGAGTGTTTATTGAATATGACGGCGTCCGCGTCGCCAAATGCAAGAATATTGTAAAGTGTAAACAACAAATGCACGGCCTGGGCCGGCAAGCGCATCGTTCGATATCCCTACTACTCAACTTGTTTTGCTACCTGTATAAAAGGCTCTGAGCGCCCGCCGATAAGGTAGTCTAGGCTCTGGCGTGGCTCGGTACACTTATTGTATCTTGCTAGTAGCTTATCCTTGACTCTTGGATAATTAATTTGTGCAAACAAGTTAATTATTATTGTCAACTATAAATTAGTCGCAGTACAATTTATAATTGACTATCTATTGCTTAAATTATGACTTATTTGTAGTAATTAGTGAGGAATAATTATAGCTTACATTGTTAATGAGAACTAGTGATTAATAATGGAAAGTTGATCAAAATATAAAGAGCTGTTATATCACCACATCCGCATTTGATTTATCGTATCTGACCCTCTTCCTACAAATACAATAGAGTATTGTATTTTATAGTATTTCTATACAACACCCATGTCACAAGCAAATAATTTGCTAACTTTGGGTTAGATCAATTTATGTACTTTGTCCAGCGATATTATTATTATATTATTACCTTTCGCACAGCAGATATCTTCTGATTCTCCGCGTACGATCCCACTGCGTCCACGGCCTTCAGAAACGTCACGTAGTCATTCCAAATAGGGTACGCGTGGATGTCGAGGCCAATTTTATCCAGGGCGAAATCATACGCTTGGGCCATTTTCTCTCTGAAAGTTCATGAAGCAATTTGTTTGACGTAGAAATGGAAACATGTTATTGAAGTAAAACTTCTTTAGAATCGTTGTCATTTAAACTCAATGAAACTATGCGTCACGAAAAAGAAATAAACAATGTATAGGATTAACCCTGCGAGTGAATGAGATAGAATACATTACACAGTTTTTTATATTTAAAATATCATCTATTTAATGGTTCCAAAACCAGCCAGGTACAAACAATAAAATCAAAGAAATTTTACAGCAAGTTTTTTATATCTAATTTTTTATAGTATAAGATAGCAAACAAGCAGATGGGTCTCCGGACGGAAAGAGTCAACCATCGCCTATAGACACCAAAGGTGTTAATAGTGCGTTGCTATCTTGTGGCGAGATATAACGCCACATGCATAAATTTACCAACTACCTTATCCTCCAAACCGGAACATGACAGTGACAAGCTCTGACGCTATTGCGGCAGGAATAGGTAAGGCGGCGGTACCAGACCCGGGCGAGACAATGCAGAATTCTACCACCTAGTAGCCACGATGTGACTCGTAAAGCGAATCCGTTTTTTCCTACTTCAAACAATAAAAAAATAGTCGATTAAACGCTATGTCTCTCTCTCTGTTAACCACCTCCATAGTATATTATTGATTCAGGCATTACTTTGCGGAAATCCATTATAAAAAAGGTGAAATTAATTAAATTTGCTATTATTCGCGAACTGATAATAGCAAATTTAATTAATTTCACCTTTTTTCACCTCCATAGTTTATTGTCACGAGCTTGCAGTTCGATACTGTGTATAAGTGTGTTTATTTACCACTCAAATGTACGATACAACACAATACAACAAGTGTATACGCACTGACTAACACTGATAACAAAAACCACTTACACTAGAACCTATCGACTAAACCAAATCTAAAAAAAACACTATCCGTATTCAGACTAAATCACTCTCTTTTTTTCACTTCGATAGCTTTTCGAAAACTGGTAAGATAGGTAACTATTCGAAAATGTTCTCGAAAGTACGGCATTAGATGAGATTAACGAGTCGTAAACAACTTAAACTTAAACAAGTCATAGTACACGCATATTTCAACCGTATGTCTTTTGCAAGAAGATCTATTAGGGCATTGATATTTGTGTAACGAGTACCTAATGTTTACCGATAAAAGCGGCTGTCTCTTTTATTTCCAGATCATTCCACCGACACTAGTGTTTTTGTTATTTTATCTAGAATATTCGCAACAGTATTCATCTCATTCTGTTACAAATCAACCACAATATCGAGGTTATTTTTAACGCGTTTGAACTCATACTCGATTTTTTAAATCTTTAAAAATCTCGGAAGCTGCCATGACTCGTTTATGCACAGGAAAACACGAGACACTATATTTATCTTCCACTACACAAATAATAATTATATTTTTATATCATAGGAAACAAAGTTGCAGAAGACTCTCGAACTCTCGATTCGAAAGAGTATGTCGTAGCCTGAAGACACCAAAGATTATTTTTTGACGGGTAAAAATGTAAGCATTAGTTAACCGGCTATCTTATCTACCGGCTATCCAAACCAGAACACGACAGTGATAAGCACCGACTATTGGGCGGCGGTACCAAACCCAGGTGAAATGTAGCATTCGTTAAAGTTTTGCAAAACTTTAATACGGTGGTTACGAGTAGGTATTCTTCGGGGTCCATTTTCCGCAAAAAAGGAAGGCCATTGTTCTTCGCTTAGCCGATGGTGCCGCATTCGTGACTACAGACTAATACAGCCAATACGTCAATTAACTACTTTTGTTACGACCAAGGATTTATAACGTTATTATTTCGATATTTTTGCTGTTTCGTGATTGGTTCGCTGCGTTTCATGCTGTTTTGTGATTGGTTCGCCTACTAGCGCTAGAAGACAACGTCATAATATCATATACCATAACCAATCACAACGACGCAAATATATCGAAATTATAACGTTTTAAATCCTTGGTTACGACCTCGTGTAGGACTCACTGAAAAATTTAGATCGTTATGCCAAACACATTAAATATTTTTTTCGACTCTTGCTTCGTTGGGTTTCATGTTTTTATAATATTGTTACGAATAATCTAGAAACGTGTAGAGTTGGAACGCTGGAGAGATCTAGAAATAAAAGAAAGAGATAGCTACTCCTATTGACAAAGAAATAGTTGACCTAAGTTATGCCATAATGGACTTTGTGGTATAGGGCATATCGTTGAAAGTAGCGTGTACTAGCATTTATGAGTCATAACTTGTTTATCATAAGTTGATTACAATAATTATCTATTATTTATGAGATGATTGACGAACATTCGCTATTGTTTTAGAACATTGCCCTGGGTATAAATAGAGATGTATTGACGAAAGTAAGGCAGTTTTTATAAAGCGATCGAGAGCGATACTTAAAGTGACCAGTGCGAAGCGAGTGTTCTATTGTGTAGTCGGTTAAGTTCAGTGATAGTACAGTGACTGACTAGTGTTAATCAGAGTATTTGAGTATTGCGTTGTGTTGTTTTGTGTATCTGTATTATAAATACACGGATTTAATATAAGTGGTGTTTTCTTAGAATTACGAACCCAAAGTACGTAACAATATTTTTTGCTATCTTCTATGTAGTAAAAAAGTAATTTTTAAACGCTGAACTGCGAGGAATCGATATCAATGTAATTCATGATACAAAAAGGCAATATAAGTTTCAACATACTTGTATGTGGGCAGCATGCATTTGGTCTCTTTGACGTAATTGAGGTAGAGACGCCAGAGCTCGATGTTGAGAATCTTCATCAGGCATCGCTGGAACAACTAATTAACCACGATGTTTAAATTAACAAGGGCCTTATCACGGCACTTTTCAAAAATCAAGATTTATCGTAATGGGATCCATCCACAAACAATGAACTTTCCTACAACAATAGACAAACGCCGCACTTTGCCGCGATTAGGTTTTAAATGAGAGCCTCGGAGAAGTTAGGACTAAATTAATTAAATCAGTAAGTATTCCAACTGATATTTATTTAGGCATAATATCTTTAAATAGTCGTTGCCAGAGTAAAAGCCTGTAGGACCTTTTTCCAAAAAGAATTTTTTTAAATTTCCTGCAACTTGATGTCATTTATATAATGTATGGGTTTGAATTTGATATTATACAAAAGAAAATTAAGTTCATAAATCATTCTCACTTTTTAGTTTCTATTAAAATAATCAACTGAAATTTCATCGGAGATATCTGATGAATTCCTAACAAGATATAATAATCAAATACCACAGCTACTTAAAACTTACTAGAGCTTTCGCCGAAAATTTCTTTCATACGTTTAGTATTTTTATATTTGAGTCATTGATAAGGGGCCATACATAAATTACGTCATACGTTAAGGGGGAGGGAGAGGGTCGACGAAGTGTGACATTGTGTGACGGGGGTGGGGAGGGGTTCCAAGTTTTGTGACATTTTTTCAAAATATAATATTTTATATCTAAGTGTTACAACACTGAATTTAAAAAACCATCTGTATAGATAAAAAATATTCGAATGAGATTATCATTTCAATGTAAAATTTCAAAACATGTGACGTCACACAAGACAGGGGGGTCTCTCAAATGTGAACAGCTGTGACAAGGATGGGGAAGGGGTCAAAAAATCTGGAAATTCGTGTGACGTAATTTACGGATGGCCCCTTACAACGAAATAAATACCGAGACTAATTACGTATTAAACATAAACCTAAGATTCTTTTAACTATGAATTAACCGTCATGGTTAAAAGAATCTATTTTTAGGTAGAAATTCTCACTAATTTATTCATAGGAAAAAACGAGATCAATAATTCATGTGGCCATTTGTTTAAAGATTATAAAGAAGTGGTCCAAAAATGTTACCTTGGAAAGCAGCATTTTTGCTTTCAATATAACATAACAATACTAATAAATGCGAAAGTCTGTCTGTCTGTTACGCTTTCACGGCTAAACCACTGGACTGTTTTTCGTGCAATTTGGCATGGAAATAATAATAATAATAATTCCTTATTGTACACCAAAAAGGATACATACTAAAGGAATGAATAATAATATCATAAGATATACAATTTGGCGGTCTTATCGCCTAAAGCGATCTCTTTCAGACAACCAGCAGGTTAAGGATTTCATTGCGAAAGAAGCTGAAACATGCAGGTTGGTGCATAAACTAATCAATGATATATAAATTACAGTTAACATAGACACATAGACATAGATATACAGATACATAGATGTATAGATACAAAGTTAAGTAAATATAAAGATACATAGACACATACATACATAGATAAATAAACAACACATAATATATAGGTATTTAATTGACTTTATGTTGAGATTGCGAACGTAATGAGGTCTGTGTGCAAAGTCTATAATGTGGAAAAGTTTTCCCTGACTAGCTTTTTAAAGGAGAAAAGATTAGGAGCCTCTCTGATGGTCAACGGTAGAGAATTTTAACCAACTTTATTGCTCGATTGGTAAAGGAAGAATTATAAAATTTGGATAAATGAGAAGGGTACTTTAAATAGTTGTAGATCCGGGGTTAAACAGAAGCTAAATTTTTTCAAAAATCAACCCTAAGGGAATGAAATAGGGGATGACATTTGTATGAAAATCTACATCGACGACATGTTAATCTGCTCGCAGGCGATGCTGCGCGGATCAGCTAGTGACAATATAAAACACAATAGAATGGCTCGACTGTTAAAGCCATTACAGAGCCCTCTTTTCATATTTATAATTAAATACAAAAATTGTCCATTGGTAAGCATAACGGTTAAACATCAGGAGCAATTTGACCACTTTTTATTCATAATCATCTTAATAATGTTATTTATGAAAGAAGTTGCCAAGAATTTTGATTTTTTCCTATAGGATCATAATTTTATTAATATTTGATCAGGACAATGTTTAGGACAGTCAGTTTATAATTGAATTCATTATTTTACATTATTAAACTTTGTTAGAAAAACTCGAGATTTTCTTTATTCAAAGTCTTAAGTCAAAGATAATTTAATGAATAATGGAAAACAGATATATTTCTATACTTATACAAATTATACAGAGGTAGTGTTTGTAAGTTTGTGAGAATGTTTGAAAGAATTTCTGAAACTACTAAAACGATTTATAAAATCTTTCACCAGAAGAAAACTACATTATTCCTTGATAACATCTGTACAACTTTATCCAAAATTTCTAATAAGAAATATTTCGATTAAGTTTCATTCTGTGACATATATCAATACATGGTCCAAATGCAGTGGTGTCACGTGCCGGGTCTTCAAAATCTAATAAATAAAAAATGTAAACTATTCTTTTTTAAATGTTGCAATTCAGAATTCTAGTAATTTATAACTTCACAGATCTTCTTTCGTTTTTACATATTTAAATAAAATCATTGATATAAAAAACCCAAGATGCACAGTCCCAAACAAAACTGACACTCAAAACTGTCCTTAATTTGACATAAGTAGTTATAGATATGACAAAATCATATGTTTTTGCATATCCAACCTTAAGTGCAAGTTTTATAGTTGTTTTTAGAAAACAGTGTACAAAAACTAATAAAACTGAAATTGTCATGACCGATGCGATTCTATTTGAAATGAGCACACAATTTGAAATTGTGAGCTCACTTTTAGAAGACGGTTTTGAGACACTGATTGTGCATATTGGGTTTTTTATATCAATGAATAAAATAAAGCACTCAGTACTTACCTAATTTAAATATTTCTCTCCATACCTGTAGAGCAACTTTATATCTAAAAATAATGCATAATGGCAGTTGTATGTATGGGCCACCCATAGGCCATATTATTTAGAAATTTCCATATACATGTAGCATAAATTTTCGAAATATACATCTGGATACTGAATTTTTTATCCCCACGGCTTAAAAGAACATGTACCTATATATTTTCCCATTGACACAATTTGAAATTTGAAAGTAGGTGTTTGTGTGCGTATGCGTGAGTGTTCATGTATGTTTGTACGTTTATGCGCCTTTGCCATGTCTTTACGTATGTGTACGTGTGAGCGTAATTTCAGATTTCACCCCTCACACTTCACCACTGTTAGTTACCCCGAAAATTTACTGTAGGGTTCGCAAATTTTAATGTATATATTGGCAATAGGGAAAACAGCGCAGAAGGCTCACTTAATGGAAAATGCCCAGGTTCTTAGGCTTAATGACTGTGACAAATTCAATAACATTATAAGAAATGCTTAACGTCATGGGTTACTTTAAAATATCTTAACTTCATTTTTTCTATCAAGGCAAACTCACTAATATATTTCCCGTAGGAAAAGATAACCTTTCTCTATAGACTCCAAAGATATAAATAGTCCGTTGGCCTTTGAACGGCAAGGTGAATTTCCATATACCTATTACATACGCCAGCTACCTTATCCTCCAAACAGAATCACACCAGTGACAAGCACCGCCCCTTGGTCGAGTGATCAGTAACCCTGACTACACAATCGACGGGGCTCTGATTCGATTCCTGACATGAACAAACATTTATGGGATGAGCATATTCCCTTGTCTCAGACCATTATGATTATATCCGTAACTGACAATAAATTGCTAGTATTGGCCCAGAAAACATACCATCGGTAAATCTGCCACCCCCTCATGTTGGTCCAGGCTGGCTCTAAGTGTCACTACCATCGTGGCTACTAGGTGGTAGAGTTCTGCATTGTCTCGCCCGGGTCTGGTACCACCGCCTTACCTATCCCTGCCGCAATAGCGTCATTGCTTTTCTATGATGTGTTCTGGTTTTAAGAATAAGGTAATAAAATTGTGCATATGGCATTGTGGCGCCGCTGGTCTGTACCGCAGAAGGGTCATAGTAATGGTACCAGCGGGCCAACCTTTTATCAGGTGACGTCATAACTTTGGAGGTTGATGACGTCACACAAGGACAAGGAAGGGGAAAAGGAAGATCTTCCCAGCCAGGCAAGGTGTACTGCCTGGGGACCGAAGTCCATTTGAGAAGCGTTGAAACTTGTATACAGTGTGTACAAGATAAATAATTGTGATATCGCGGTTCGGGATTTTATTTTGAATTTTAGTTTTTTACATTTTTTATAATTTATTCTGGTAGCGTTTGTAGATTGCTTGAACCGCTACAGCACGAACACAAGACCACGCCACAAGGATAGTAACCATTTACGTCTTTGGTGTTTATAGGCTATAGTTTGTCTCTTTATACCATGAGAGCCATCTGATTTTTCTATGATGTGACTATCTTATGATGTAAGGAAGTAAAGTTTGGAAAATACAAAAGTGCACGCCGCAATTTTTTTTTTTAAATATTTATATAAAAAAACTAGCTGCTGCCGCGACTTCTTTCGCGAGGACTTCGTTTACTCCGCGCAGCACCTCCCTCGTAGGTGATATCGTGATAATATGTAGCCTATATGTTGACCCGACCTATTAGTAATATTCATGCAAAATTTGAAGTAAATCCATGCAGTTCTTTTTGAGTTTACCCCGGACATACATTGACTTTCCTACGATTTTATTATGTTATGTAAACGGTTGACTCTATGGGCCATCCCTGAAACTTCCCACTAAATTACGGTATTTTAAGCTCCAAAGAGTAAAAAATATAAGCATAGATTTTTTAGTTCAAACATCTATTTTGTTAATAATGGCAGTATATTAATTTTTAAAAAGCTGTATATTTTGAAAACGATGATGGCATTCAACTCAATTTTTGAGACCTAAAATATTACTTTAGCTAAATAATTAATAGGTTGAAAAATTTCAAAGCAATGTCAAAAAACATTTTATTTTTAAATTTCTTCATTGATAAATCCCAAATAAATTGACCAATTTTGATTAAATTAACGGTATCTGACGCAGTTCTTAAAAGACAATAGCTGATAAGATTTTTAAGTCAATCGGTGAATTAATTTGAAAGTTAATTAAAAAAAATTAATTAAGTTTGCTAAAAACAACGTAATTTTAATATTTGAAAAGCTATAAGTTTTGAGAATCAAATTCGATTTTGATTTTTGAAACGGCATTTGACCTACATCACTACTTTTTTGGTACTAAAATTTCATAGAATACCAAGAAATGATTGGTTGAAAAATTTCGAAGCTGTGGAAAAAACACTTTTTTTCAAAATTTTTCGTCAACGAATACTCCCAAATGGGTAAACCGATTTTGATGCAATTAATGTATTAGACGTAGTTTTAGACGACGTAGACGTATAGGAATAGAGCTGATTAGTTTTTGTACTCAATCGGTACATAAATCTGGAAGTTATATTAAAAAAATACTGTTTCGCCGAAATTTTTCTTAAAAAGTATACATGTGTGTGTACATTCTTAATTTAAAAAAAAACTATGACAAATAGTAATAGTTAAAAAAATAAAAATTGGCTAGTTAAAAAATATATAGCATATATTGGACCTATACCATGCTTTTCGTTTTTTGTTTCGGATAAAAATTAAATTTTTAATTTTTTTCTTTTACATAAATCAAAAATATTAAATCTGAACAGCCTCTGAAAATTTGGCCGGATTTTAAAAAGTAACCTAGTATCGGAAAGGGTATTAAACAAGCAAATGAATTGAAAAAAAGATGGCAATTGCCTATAGATACAAAGATGTTAATGACGCATTACAATTCATGCGGCAGAGTATTGCAATATGCGTAAGCATATTCTCATGAATTGTTCTGAGCCCTCATTAAAGAGTAGATAACCTGCAATTCTGCCAGGCAGATCATTAAAGATGAACAGTTGACTACACCAAAAGTTACCAATGCTGCAACATCTAACCTGGGTTTGGTACCAAGGCCTTACCTATTCCTGCCGTAATAGTGTCAGTGCTTCACGGTTATTGAAAATAACAAATAATAGATGTTGAGTTTGAGAAGTGTTGGGATAAGAAGCATCAGTCGTTTCCCAACCAAAAAACATGATGATTAGGGAAAATGAGTGTCTATTAATGTTTCCTGACAACATTTTTTTATATTATAACAAACAAGCAGTTGGTAACATTATCCTGCCATCTGGATCACAACAGCATGATACTTGAAACTTAGACAGAATAAAAGCATAGATACTTTAAATTTGCACGATGTTTCTACAAGACCTCAGCAATGAGGGTGCTTTTTTTAATCATAAGATCGCAAACAAGCAGATGGGTCTCCTAATGGAAAGAGTCAGCTATTGCCTATAGACACCAAAGATGTTAATGGTGCCTTGCCATCTTGTGGTGAAGTCTAACGCCACATGTATTAGTATAGTTTACTGGCTACCTTACCTTCCAAACCGGAACACGACAGTGACTAGTACTGACGCTATTGCGGCAGGAATAGGCAACGCGGTGGTACCAAACCCGGGCGAGACCATGCAGAACTCTACCACCTAGTAGTCAGGATGGTAGTGACTCACATAGCCAATTGGTCACGTGTCGAGAGCTGAGATAGAGTTTCAAATTAAGTGTTGAGTTAAAGAAAATGGTAAGTTTGCTAAAGTCTAAAGTTCAATACAATTAATTTAAAGAAAGTGTTGAGTTAAAATAGTCTTGACAATTTAGATTAGCGATATGAAATGTGATAAGTTGGATAATGTTTTGTGAGTAAAACTATCAAATGACATATAGATTTCTATACTCAAAGTTTCGAATTAGCTAGTATCTAGTTATAAAAACTATTTAGCTAGGTAAATTGACGAGTTAATGTATATAAACTGTATTAAAATCGTCGTATTACATGGTGTCAAGTCATGTTCGATTATAATAAGTTATGTTGATAATGTAGACGTAAACATGAGATATTAGGTATAGGTAGAGTCTCTGAGGTCTCCCCATCTCTTTTTATACAGCTTTGTTAGAAAGAGAGGGTAGGACCTCAGAAGATGACAGCAGTATTTAAAGTTGTGTTTCAAGTAGGTATTAGAAGTGCTGCCTTCAGATATAATACAGCTTCACGGATGTAAATAATACTTTAAGTTACTCAGTGTTGTGGAAGCCAAATTATTGAATTGGATATGCTTAAGAGACCCCTCTAATTGAAAACTAATATATTGCAAACTATGATAAAAAGACCACCACAGTAATAATATTTATCAGATTTGACAAGGCGCAATAATCAGAGAATGCATTGCAACTCTAAATACATAGACATAGCTAAATACCATTCATGTTCTCCAATTATTTTCTTCAAATTCACAAAAAATCTTCTTAATTTTGTTATCTCACATAAAAAAGATCACACAAAAATCATACAAGCTTACATATAGTTAAATCGAACAAGGATTTTACATGTCAAAAATAACCTTCAATGACGAATTGGATATAAAATTTATAAATGCTAAAATTTTTAGGAAAAAACAATTATTTTACTATTTTCTCATAAAGAATACATCTTCTATATATATAAAAATCAATTGCTGTTCATTAGTCTCGCTAAAACTCGAGAACGGCTAAACTGATTTGACTAATTTTGGTTTTAAATTAATTGTTGAAGTCCAGGGAAGGTTTAAAAGGTGAGAAAATATAGAAAAAAATAAGTGTAGTTAAAAAGGCAAAACAACGTTTGCTGGGTCAGCTAGTAAGTAAATAAATAAAAAGTAATGATTGTGGGTTTTTAGGTTATAATTCAAATCTCCTAGACAGTTAATTTATTTTTATAACAATTCATAAATGAAGGAAATCGGTTCAAAAATGTTTTTTTAATAAAAACTAGAGGGTGAAATCATAGAAAACATGATAATATAAAAGAAAGTAATAGAAGTTTGGATAGAGTTAAAGAGAGCCTGCCTAAGATACCCACTATGAGATTTTGTCTCATTTAGCAGTTATATTTTAATTATCCATGTAAAATTAATTTGATAGTGCCATCAACTTATTGTATATAATATTAGCTGAAGATACTAAGTCCCATAATGTGATAGGTGGCAAGCCTATGTCAAATGGGCACTTATCAAATCTTGGCCAACATTGTATTTATCAGAAAACTGAAAAAACACATTTTCAAATTGCCCGACCAAATAAACAAACTCAACACCATCACTGGACCACTAGACCACAGAAACCATCAACTTGCTACATTATAATGCTACAACAAATTTTATAATTAAATAATAAGATTTCTATGCACATATGAAATATCTCTCATTGTTTAAATTGCCAGATAGAAATGTACAATTTAAATCTTCAAGTATACATATCCCAAATAAAGGGATAATTGTAACAATATAGGCATCTAAATCTCTGAACAAGTTGTATGTTTTTGCATAATTTTTAACTAAAACATTTAAATAATCCATACTCGTCAAAGAAAATTATCTCTATCATGTCTGAACACATTGACCCTATCTGAAAGAAAAGATAAGGATGTGCAATGGGTATTTTTTATTAAATCTTACAACTATACAGTCTTGTCGTTTAAATTTTAAACAATTTTTGGCTGCTTATAAAATATCACAGATATATTTTACTTTACTAGAAACTAACATTTGTTAAATACTAACCTTTTCAACTTTTTCAAAATTCCGTGCCTTCATCTGAAAAAATAAAAATAATTAATCTACATAAAATTATTTATATTCCTAAGGTATAGAGGTGCATGTTATTAATTTGTAAGTATTTTAATAAACAATAATTCACAAAGACATACAACTCATGTGAGGACTCCTGGCTCGGTACCCTCCCCCCCATTCTACCTTGCGCGCCCCCCCACTGTTGCTGCAAAAGCATTTTTGTCACTATTGTACTGTTTGCACTTTAAAATTGAAAATAAGCATTATTGCACACAGTACATTGCAGAAGTGTTATTTAAGTCAGGTGTGCCAGGTTGACCTTGAACCAGTTATAATTTTACAAAGATTTTGCAAAATGCAGAGCAATAAGTCACCGTAACAGTCCTATTCTCAGTTGGAACGCATAGTATGTGTAATTATTTTACAAGTTTAGTACTAAAATAAGGCTCTTTAAAATGCAATATATTTTCATATTAATAAAAAGTTTTTTTTTAATGTAATTGAGCTATTTATATACCTCTTTCGGATTGTAAAAGGTCTTTTTTTACGAAATAACTAGCATGAATAAAAATTATAGGTTAGATAATGACTACAACATTACAACATACCTCCTGCTCAATGTAAATCTTCCAATATCTTCCAGTGGTGGGGAAAGCGGTTATGAGTTTTTCATACATCGTTCGTACATCATTAATGGGTCTAGATTGTGCTTCCCGAATAAGAAGAGACCAAGAATCAACATCAAATACATTAGCTTCAACAGCGCGCTGTGCCCGGCTTAACCTTTCATTGCCCCAGTCCTGTATAATATTTAAGAATTAAAGGACAAATTAAAAGACAATATCATTTTACAAAACAAAGCTTTATGCTTACGATTTCGGCTTCTTCAGTAACCATGATTTGTTTTTATTTACGAATGGGATTAAGTAATACCACGCAGTAAGATCCCAATCTCAATTTAATAAAAATATAACTTGCTGGGAAAAGTCTACCACAAACAGTTTAGTGTTTACAAATTATTTAGATAAATTACAATTATACGGATTTTATTCAAACAACGCTACACGCACTACATCATCCATCATGATGTGATCATGATCACAGAACACTATTACTCCAGGGACTAGACATGAGCGTTATTTCACGTCACTGGTTACAGTAACTAGCTACGCGACATGTAACGAAGTCACTAGTTCCGAATCAAATGACAAGTAGTGATTTTTGTAAATGCGTTACTTATACTGTGATTGGGCGTGATTAGTCGAACACAATGTGCGGACTGCGGTGCAAAAAAATGTGCTCGACCGGCCGAGAAGGCGAGACGGCTGATCAAGACATGAGGAGTGAACGAGACCGCATGATACCATTATTGTCAATAGATCTAAGCGCACACGTGTTGTGGAGTACCTACTGCCCGACAATCGATAACAAAACAGCCTATAAAGTATTAGCATACGTTTAATTTTCATACATAAACTTATAAACATAGAGAATAAAACAGGTTGAATTCTGTTTTTAAATAATTTTAGAAAATTAGCTCGGATTCCGGGAAGGAACAGGGACTTTCGAACAAAATATTTTCTATTGTTTGTTTTAATTCGACTTCACTGATTGTTTTCGATGAAATTAATGAGCACTTGTAATTTCCTTTGTTTATGGCACAAAAAAAATAGAAAGTTTTAAATAAAAGTCCAAGACAAATGACAGTAAAAAATACTGCAAAATCTTGAACTATTCTAATCCTCTATTATATCTTATATTACTAGCAATCTTGAATTTACAGTTTGTAAATATAATAACATATTTATTAAATCTATTATTATTTTTATTAATTATTTTATTAATTAAATTAAATTTGATTAAATAAGTATATTATAAAAAGTGTAAATGAAAAGGTGTGAATTTATCAAACGTGTATATAAAATTATTATATATGTTTTTTATAGTTTTATTTGAATACACACACATAAAACTAAAAAATATATGTATGTAATAAAATTAATAATTTTAATAAAATCAGTAATTAATAATCAGTAATCACTAATCAATTATCATCAAAGTAAAAAGTAAGTAAATTTTAATTCTTAAAGTACGAAGGGAAGCTAATTTATGTCATTTAGTAATACGTTATTCATGTAACTGTATAGCTATAAACACTTGTTAGTGATATAATCTAATTTCGTTTCGCACGTAACTGTATAAGTTCGTAAAATTATGTGCTCAAACAATCACAGTAGCAGAAGTAACTAGTTACAAAAATCACTACTTTTGAAACTAGTGACTTGGCCGGCGTCACTAGTTTCATTACGTTTCTTGAAAACGACGTAACGACCCATGCCTACCAGGGAGATCATGATCTAATTAAATCATAGACAAGGAAGTTATATTCTACCTGGAAGGTCCACATGTACTTCAAACTCGTTCCGAAGAGTACCACGACATGAGTGGAGTGTGTCTCTTTCTACTAGGGTGTCCATAAATATTTGTGCAACTGGACAATTTCATTCTACAAAAGCGGAATAGAACTGATATGGACAGCTACGATAAATCCCGGATAGCACCCACGGCTATCAACTTTTGAAAGTCGTGTAGGTTAACAATGTCTGTTATCGCTCTTATTGACGAAGGAAAATGCACATTCATAATATGTTGTTTTGACTAACACCCATAATTTGCTAACTTTAGGGTTAGATCGATTCGTGTGATTTGTCTAATGATATCGTATTATTACGACAGGCTGTAGTGAGGTGGAGGGGGCCGGATTGCAACTATAAATGCTAGCATATTAGTAACGTGCCGGGCCGCAACACATTGACTAGTTTTGTGTATAGTTAACTGCCGAACTGCACGTTAAGGCTAGTTCTTTGTGGCCTTTAATCGTTCTTCACCCATAATTTCTGATTTTGTAAATGCATACTTAAAACACGTAGAAAATTGTGTGCGCTCAATTCCGCTCTGCAAATCTGCCGCACTTTGCCCCGGAATAGTGTACGAGAGTTTATATAAAATGTATTAAAGTGATCTAGGCGAATTTTTGCGAAGCACCCTGACCAGCTGCGGCCCATCTTAATGTGTTAGAGCGTAAAATAGGATTATTAAAAATTATCAAAAGTTGGAATAATTTTACTTGATATGTAACTGAAATAAATAGCTAGATTTGTTTTCATACTAAGCTGTTTCGCGGGTAAAAAGTGTGGTAAAAAAATCTTTGCATGTGTGATCTTTCTGCTGAATTGAGCATTATACATACAGATAAAAGATCAAAATACTCTTCTAGAAAATGTATGCATTAATTACGAACAGATGACAATTACATTACATTGCTTTAAAATTTGTTCGAGTGAAGCAGTCCAGCGATACTGAAGAATCAATAAAACCTAGAGGATACGGTGAGAGATATTGCAAAGTCTTAATGCCAGTCTACTGACAGGGTCCTGGATAAAACACTTCGGTTCCGGTTTCAACGTTCAAGTTCAAAATGTCCAATTCCCAAAATATACAACATTTTCAAAATGCCCATTTCCTAAAATGGTCCATTTTTCTCCATGTTGGTCTCGTGCTCCTTTGAAGAATAGGCCAACTGCCGTTCTGCCAGGCAGGTCGTTTACGACCTGTCTGGCAGAACGGCACCTTCTGGACGGAACGGCAGTCACCTTTTAAGGTGGCTTATTGGCTATAAGTGTCACTACCATCGTGACTACTTGGTGGTAGAGTTCCGCAATGTCTCGCCCGGGTATTTGCTACCATCGCAGAAGCTATTCCTGCAGCAATAATGTCAATTTTATATCATAAGATAGCAAACAAGCCGATGGATCTCCTGATGGAAAGAGACAACCATTGCCTATAAACACCAAAGATGTTAATAGTGCGTTGCTATGAATTGACGAGGTCTAAGGCCACATGCATAAGTTTACCGGCTACCTTACAATCCAAACGGGATCACGACGATGACAAGCATTGACTTTATTGCGGCGCAAATAGGTAAGGCGGTGATGCCAAATACCAGTGCGAGATGTTGTGGAACCACCTAGTAGTCACGATGCGGTAGTGAAATTATTTCTTGTCAAGAGTTAAGTAAACTTTTTGACAAGCAGTTACGCTATTGCGGCAGGAATAAATAAGGCGGTGGTACCAGACCCGGGCGAGATAATGCAGAAATCTACCACCTAGTTGTCATTGTCATGCTCCTGTTTGGAGGGTGAGGTAGCTGGCAGACTTGTACATGTGGCATTGCAAACCCGCTACACGGATGGCAACGCACCATTTATATCTTTGATGTCTAAACGCGATGGTTTCTCTTTCCATCAGGAGAGCTGTCAACTTGTTTGCTATCTTATAAAAAACAAATATTCATTTTAAACACTAATCATCTAGACTAATTAACAAGAAGTTTTTTCGTTTCACATCTGTAAATTATATTGAAACTAGCTGTGCCCGCGACTTCGTTCGCGTGGAAAAAATTCTAAAATAAAATCCCGCATAGTTCCCGTTCCTGTGGGATTTCCGGGATAAGAACTATCCTATGTCCTTTCTTGGGTCTCAAACAATTTTTTTACCAAATTTTATCCAAATCGCTTTAGTGGTTTGGCCGTGAAAGCGTAACAGACAGACAGATAGACAGACAGACAGACAGAGTTACTTTCGCATTTATAATATTAGTATGGAATAGTATGGATTGGCTGATAAAAACCGTCCATACTAAAGGAGAGTGTTCAGTAGTCGATTTTAATACCAAATATGTAAAACAATTAGGTACTTAAATATTGAGCTAATTATCCTATAACATGTTTATAAATTATCCTTTATAGGCACTATTGAAGTTCATTATTTACAAACAGTGATTTGCTGAACTCGTGACTAGACTCATTGGCTATTTGTCACCGCGCGGATGATAACGGAGCTATCACTCGCTGTCACGGGATTCGTGGGATTCGAAGAAATAAAAGTGACCGTATTTCCTGAATATTACTCTACTAATTTTGTTATGGTTGACAACTACATAATAGTCAAGCAATATTTTGATAACATCATTTTCCTCTCTATTATACACCTGAGTAAATTTTCCATTATACAACGAGTAAATTTTCCTTAGAGTAATCCTAAAAAACTGGTATTTTTCATTTAGTGTTTTTTTATCTTGCGCGCTAATATACACCCCAGTACACCCGAGTAAATTTCCTTTAAGTAATCCTAAAAAACCAGTATTTTTCATTTTGTTTTTTTTTTATCTTGCGGACCTGTTGTCATCTAAAGAAAGCAACATTTTATTTATTTACTTATTTTAGTTTACTTTCTCTCGTATTAAAATAGGGCGGTTACAAACAACATCATAATTTTCGACCAGGGTAGGTTTGCGATCACCTATTTTAGTAAGTGAATTAAACAAAGTTCTATCAAGAAAACGTGTGGTCGTAAACTGATGAGATGCATCTTTATGCTTCTACAACATCAGATTCTAAATTATACAATCATGAAAGCATCATTGAGATCATAATAAGCAAAATATTTTATAGCTTTAAGTGTCCGAATGCGACCACATGGCCGCTTTCGAGCGTATTAGATATTTATATACTTCAGTTTGCGACCACTGGATTTAAAAAGAAATATAAGCTAAAAAATGATGTCACTACAACTTTCCAACAAACAATGTTCTATAATTGAAATAATAACGCTTCTTGTTTGAGTGTAACATTAGTATAAGGTAACAAAAGGTAACTTTGTTCGCCACCCGGTGTGGTATTTTTATTGCAATACGCGACACATAAACACACCATTAAGTCATCACCCGAACTCGGGCACTATTTTCTAGATTTGGATTTAGCAGATAGGTTTAAATTTATGATTTTCTTGTTACATAATTATTCATTGAATATTCAATGCTTACTGTTCATTGTTTTCTCATGAAAAAATGCTATTATCTTTAATTAAGAAACCTAGGCCCTCAAATACGCATACTAGAGGCGATCGCGTTACCGACGCAATGACCCTATATTACGTTTGTATGTTTAATTAAAAATATCTTAAGTAAGACTAAATGATTAAGCTTACAACAGGGAATATAGATGGAATAGCATCCGGTTTCAGTGTTGATCTTATCTTATGGATTATTAAATGCTTGGATTTAAAATTTCGGCTGCAAATTAAACTGTAATATGAATTTATTTTCTTAAATGGAACAACTTCAATCCACCGTTGTCGAAGAATCTCATTTCTTGGGAACCTACAAGAAAATAATGAACAAGAGGTTAGGTATTTACTACTAGTTAACAGTTACTACCTAAAAGTATGTAGGTAATGTATTTAGACGTATTATGAAATGTTAGATTGAATTGTAATTTCTTTGTATTCACATGTCCGAATTTTTGTGTTATTATTGCTACCCTACTTAAGAAACTTGTAAATACAATAAAAAACTTACTTAAAAAATGAATTCCGCAACCAGCATACGCTTCACTATTACAGCACTTAACGCTACAATTTTTCACCATTTACAACAGAAAAAACTTATAGCAGTAAGCAAAAAGAGGACTTTATGCTTTAACACACTTTAACTTAAAGTATCAGCTATATTTTTAAATAAAGCGCGCCAAAGCGTACGGCCACCTGAGTGTGGCCGTGCATAGTTTACAAATTACTACTAATTCTACTGATTTGAGAAAACAGTTTTTACATTGCATAAATAATTACGTAATAATTAAAATAAGCACATTTAAGAACTCAATATGTTAATTACAATACATTTTGTGCTAATGTATCTATAAACGTGTATGAATAAAAGGGATTTAACGGTTACCGGATATATAAAAATACTACCATCCGAAAGTTTTATTTACACTGGCAATTACAAGAAAGGGATAACATCCACTCATGTCGTTGTCTCACTCAGAACGTTTTTCCCCTCTGTTAAGTAAGAAGCAAATGTTAACTTTATTGCTAACGAAATAAAGTACATTTTTATTTTTCAAATATTGCTTCGTAGTAATTCCAGATATCGTATATAAGTTCCTTGATCATAGATAACAAATAGTATACAATACTACGCGTATAGATAACTGTGTCAACTGTCAAATAGAGTCTATGGTCAAAGGTCTATAGGTAGTAGGTACCAATTAGAGTACACTACAGTGTATATAGATAGTAGAATTAAACAGCGAATCTACTATAATTACAGTGAACCTGGGAACACTGCCAACAATTGATATCAATGCCAGCAGACGTACAAAATTAATAATTATTGGATATGTACCATAATCTCATGTTTTTTTTTAATCCTCAATTCTAAATGTACAATATTGACAAAAATACAATAATTTTGATCGATAGGTATTTAAATCAAATGTCCCGCCTTACCAGTATTGAGTTCTCAAGTATATAGATATTTGACTGAAAAACTGCATTTACAGAAATGTTGTAAAAAAATTGCCGGAATATCAATTCAATAAAATTACTTCAGTGATTCTCTAAGAGTATACAATTACTATTAGTGATTCTCTTTTAAACTAAAGCTTTCAGACGACAATTAAATCTAATTTTGAAATGTACAATGATTTTATTGAAAATACAATAATTTTACGGCCCTCATACAATAATAATTTTCACGGGTCTGCCAACACAGATTGACATTGACATTTCTGGCTTCTGCAAATCCCGGTTAGAACTTGCTAGTTATTGCGCCAATTTAATTTAACGATAAAAATGTTATTTTACTCATTTTTTAAATCATTAGTTGGTAAAGATGTAGTAGTGGAATTAAAGAATGACTTAAGTATATGTGGAACGTTACATTCAGTTGATCAATATTTAAATATCAAGTTATCGGATATTAGCGTCATCGATCCGGATAAATACCCACACATGCTTTCAGTTAAAAATTGTTTTATTCGAGGATCTGTTGTACGTTATGTACAGTTACCGGCAGATGAAGTGGACACTCAGCTTCTGCAAGATGCCGCCAGGAAAGAAGCCACTGTTTCTACAAGATAGTTATAGTCACTTGGGTTAATGTTTGATATTATAAAGACTTTGGAAGTGTACATATTAATTAAGCATCAAATAAAGTAAGGTTTAATTGGTAATCTTTTATTGTATCATAAAAATTTGATTTCAATGTGAACTGAATTATCTTGAGTTATAAAAAATTACGGTGCTTTTGTTTAATCACAATTTATTAAATCTGAAGATTTACATAACCTTTATTATATTTAAGACATACGGAGCAGTGATTACCGTTGTTTGCAGCTGTATCTCGAGACAGCAAGTTTTGTAAATGCAATGCAAATTTTGAAATAATACAATGTTTTGAAATTAATTGATGAATTGGTTTAGACTATCTTCAATTATAACCGTAAAAACTCCATAACTGCCCTTCATAGTATGTTCAATCACTCATGACTTGCTGCTAATAATATTAACACTTGAAAGGCAATCTTCAATAAGCAACATTGAGTAAACTTTACAGGAGAGTGGTTTAAAATTGAAATATAAAATAAAAAAAACATGAAAAATCACCTCATTGTATTAAATTTAATTACAATTAAATTAGGTGATTTTTTTATGATATTTTCTTAACTTGAGTCAATGTCGCTTATTGAAGATTGCTTTATGCATCAATATGTTTTTTTAAATATATTATAAGAAAGCATATAGCAGATGGGTCTCTTGATGGAAAGAGTCAACCATCACCTATAGACACCAAAGATGTTAATGGTGCGTTGCTATCTTGTGGCGAGGTCTAATTCCACATGCATAAGTTTACTGGCTACCTTACCCTCCAAACCAGAACACACACACAGCGACAAGCACTGACGCTATTGCGGCAGGAATAGATAAGGCGATGGTACCAGATCCCGGCGAGACAATGCAGAACTACCACTTAGTAGCAACAATGTTAGTGACTTGCATAGCCAATTGGTCACCTTTTATGACCTGCCTGGCAGAAAGATAGTTGGTCTATTCTTCAAAGAGGCTCGGGACCAACACAGGAATGTTAATGTTTAAGCAGGTTGTTTTGTGACAGTATTGAGCTTGATTTTATATGAAGGGTGACATTCCATCTTTTTATGAATATATTCTAGGTTGTAATAAAATAACATTAAGATTCTCCAAAAATGGTGTTGTTCATTACAATAGTTTAATTAATGTAACTAACATATTATTTAGTAAACAATAACAAGATTTGATCAAGTGACACCAAGCCTTTATAAGAAAAGTGTTAATGTTAGAATGAAAATGAACCTTGCCAAGACCAAAGTAAAAACCATTTAAATGGAGGTAGACACAAAAATACAGAAATGTCTGCGATTGAACTACCTCATGAGAAAAGGCTGGAGAAATTAAATTTTCTGTTAGAGGACTGAAGGTGAAGAAATTGAAGTTACCGTAGAGGGGAGTTGTAATACAAGTGTTTGAAATTATGTCTCATATGTACGAATGGTTTGAGTTACCTATGATACTTAATCCCAGTCTGGTCACACAAAGTTTTGATCGATTTGATTTTAATGATGGTGTGTTTCCGAACAGATACAACTTGGGGACCTTCAAGAAACAAGCTTGTTCATTCTTAAAAGCCAACAACGCAGCTGCAAGAGAGGTATTGCAGATGTTTGATCACTTACCATGGGGTGCACCCTCTGCTCATTTGCCCCTTATACAATAAAAATATTGTGTGTGTCAGCTCTGACGCACGACTGGAGTTTGCTCCTTAAGTATGATTGTCAAAACAAACGCAAAAAAAACAAGATCTGGCTGCACTGCTCACACCAAATTAGAAAGTTGCGCACCAAAAACGTAAGGTCAATCGTTCAGTGAAAATTATTCATAATATATTATTTTACTTATACTCATTGTTTTCTTCCTTAATTTTCCACCACAACACTGATTTCTTAGTTATAACAGTTTATGCTTTCTATTTGTAACAAAAATATATAATGATTTATAAAAATTTGCGTATATCTCTACATTTTACAAGCTGACTGTAAGGTTAATCAACAAAACTAAGCAAAACATTCTGTGAAATCTTATTCGAGTGCTAAAGACGCCGATAGGCGTCCAAAAATTTCTATATCAGGTGGGGCAGACGCCGATCGGCGCTCCTTTAAAAATGACTACCGCATCTGAGGAGAAATCGTAGGTTCGAACGGCGCAATGAATGGGTTAACGCAAGAATGAGTAGTAAGTGGTGAATAACCATAAAGTGGACTATTTTACGCAAAAAAGCGTAATCGCTATGAGAAAAGATACTTTGTTCATAAAAATCAAAGTTTTAGTTTCCTAAATGATGTTTTTTTGGTGGATCTTTGGTTAGATGTACTGAACACTGTGTTGAAATATGATCACCTATTATGGAATGACCTTATATACATATATATATTGGGTACTCTTTCTCACTATCACTGTATATATATATAATAAAATCGTAGGAAAGTCAATGTATGTCCGGGGTAAACTCAAAAGTACTGCATAGATTTACTTCAAATTTTGCATGAATATTACTAACAGGTTGGGTCAACATATAGGTTACACATTATCACGCTATCACCTACAGGGGAGGAGCTGTGCGGGGTAAACGAAGTCCACGCAAACGAAGTCGCGGGTAACAGCTACTGTATAATAAAACAAGATATTTTTTCTACATGTATTAACACTTAAAAACTATTTTCCTCGATTTCAGGTAAATCTCTGTCTGTTTCTTGATCAAAGTAATTTTCTGGTATCACGTAATTCTCTGGAGGTCTCATTGGACCGAACACCCTTTTTTCTTTACTTTCAACTTTTGTAACATCTTTTGCTTCAATTTTTTCTGTATTATCTTCATTATCTTTTTTATCTCCATTTTTATCTTCTGCTTCTTTCACTTCTGTAGTTGATTCTTCTATTCTACTGGATGCTGCTGACGATGATTCAGTTGTTAGTGTTTCTTCATCTGAATCCATCTCTTCCACAAACTCCTCTTCTATCTTTTTGGGTTGTTCAACTTTAGGTCGTTTTAATTTGTCTTCTTTTAATTTTATTCTGTAATATGTATTAACGAATAGAATTAGAACTGTTTTAAACCAACTACAGTAAATAAAAAAAATTTATAGTAACTATTAGCTGCCGGTTCGTTGGGCGTAATTGACGATGAAAAAAATGATCTTGGGCCTGCCAAGGGATTAAGGAACAGTCGCCTATGTATATTTTATTGTTCTGAATAAGAAGCCATTGCTTGAAAAATACCCCGGAGTGATTTTATTTTATTTGGTAAGTACTATAATTGTATTTCTGGGTGTAAAATGTGAATTCAGTTTAACTTATGCAGCAGTATACACTTCTACGAAACATATAGCAGCACACCATTAGCGTCTATGGTGTCTATAGTCAATATTTTATCTCTTTCATTGAGTTGAGTATACATGGGGCACACTAAAAGTTACATTTCTAACTAATCGGAACAATTTGAATTTCGAATGTTATGTTTTTAAAACGTTGCAACCTTCTTAGTAATAAAAAAAAAAGAATTGGCGGGAGATGATTTGTCAATTGTTTTTTTATCACATCAAACTAATCGGAACAATTTGAATTTCGAATGTTATGTTTTTAAAACGTTGCAACCTTCTTAGTAATAAAAAAAAAGAATTGGCGGGAAAATTTGTCAATTGTTTTTTTATCACACATCAAATTTCTACGTACGCAACGAAAATGGAATTAAGTCGAAATATTTTAGAGTGATGATTTTTTATGATTTTAAAAGTTCTCTTTCTCCATTATTGTTTTTTTAATTTACGCAAAACTCATAGTGTGACCTACGTACATAGCGCGGTATAATTTGACGCTATGCGTTAGATTAACCACCATTAATCTTAGCTTACCATCAGTCGAGATCAAGTGCTTCCATATCAATACTAAAAAAACATAAGTTTTCTACAAACTCCAGGCAGATTTTCATTTTTCAGGCAGATTGAAAAACTTATTAAAAACGCAATATCCAACCCAGGATCTCATCAATACAGATACAGGTATAGCGAGGCCAGAGGTTGAGCTAATTTATAAGTGAAGATGCATACCTTTTCCCATATACAACAGAGTTATTCTGTTTGACGGCCATCTTGGCGTTATCTTTTTTGATGATGGGCGGCGCATGCGCAGGTCTCGCGAGCTCCGCCAGCCGCTGGGTTTTGCTCAACTGAGCTTTTAGTTTCTGGATGCTCATCTGAAATAATAATGAATAAATCCAACTACATAATCTACAGGATGGCAGGAGATTCAAGAAATTGGTAAAGTGCGTGTCGGGCCACGCGCAATGTAGGGTTCCGAAGTTGCCCATCACATTAATGCGGACTAAGAAGAAGGCTTTTATGGTTTCATAATATGAACATTTTAGCTATATATATATAATGGTATATTTTTACTGGAGAAAATTTTCTTTATTGCAGTTCGGGTATTTTTTGCGATGTTCTTTTATAACTTGCAATAAATATTGAAACTGATCTTCATTTTTGGCAAGCATTGGTTATACTCATTGACTAATGCGACAGCTCGCTCTGCCGAATCATTGACAACTTTCAATTGATCGAAGTATTCTTTACTTTCATTAGTAGGCCACAATTCAATATCTAAATCAAGAAAAGCAGAACGAATATCTTTGAAACGGTTAATTTAAGCGACTAATCATAAGAGACCATTTTTGTAGAGCACTAAATTTCCTATGAAAATATGCAGTGCGCATACCATAATAATTTTTTATTGTTGAGCTAGAAAATTCATAAGAAAAGAGAATTTTTTCTGGAAACAATCAAACTTCAACTTGCAATAACTTTTGAACGGTGAGGTTTACAAAAAAATTGTAAGAGAACTTTTTTGTAGGAAATTCAATTTCCTACGAATATATGAGACGAGATAATCTTTTTAAATAGTAAATACCGAGATCTGAATTTTTTTTCTAATAACAAGAAAAAAATGAAAAACGAGAGGCGGAAAACGTTCCTACTAAAATTAAGAGCTCACACTTGGAGAGAATTTTTTTAAGGTGTCTACCAACCTATTTTTCAAATATATATATATATATATATATATATATATATGTCCACACCACAGATTCACCGCTTGTAAAAACTTCTCAAAGTACATTTTATAACTTGGTCGATTATTACTCAAAAACTTGTAAGACTTCTAAACCGTGATAGTTTTTCTTTTAACTTCATTATATTTACTACTACCACGATTTTTTTCCCCACCCCCAAAACTAACCCTTTAGTCTGCAGAGGGGAGGGGATTACTTGACTCGAACTCGTAGGAAAGTCAATGTATGTCCGGGGTAAACTCAAAAAGTACTGCATGGATTTACTTCAAATTTTGCATGAATATTAGTAACAGGTCGGGTCAACATATAGATATATTATCACGCTATCACCTACGGGGGAGGAGCTGTGCGGAGTAAACGAAGTCGCGGGCAACAGTTAGTATTTTATAACCCTTAATTGATAACTTGTTTTCGTAAACCTACAATATTTTTTAAAATCCCATTTAACAATATCCCACATATTGGGGTACCTGAGAAAAAATTACCATGCCCAATTTACATATAAGGGAGCTACCCTAAAATAAATATTTTTCAAATTTTCATGTCACCACTCTGTTGACTTATATGTATATTCGCGCCAAATTACAGCTTTCTAGTAGGCATGGAAATGATTGTTAAATTAGTTTAAACTGTTATGTTGTTAAAGTTAATTAATATTTAACAGTTATTTATTTATGTTATATCAGTAGCCCATATATGTAGCAAGTATTAGAAGCAGTAAAAACACGAAGCTACCAAAATAGTTCCTCTATAATAGTTTAATAAATTTTAACAGTTATTATTATCACGGCCTCTCGAAATTTTTTTAATAACAGTATTATCACATATCAAGTCATTGGTAATTTTAGTGATGCATAAAAATAACTTTTAACAGTATTTACTAATATAAATAACAGTTGTTAATTTTTAAAAAATTTTAGTGCGAAATTTAATATGTTAACTGTTAAATGATCCATGCCTACTTTCTAGTAATAAGGATCTATGAGCTATCTGCAGACGGACAGACATAGCGAAACTATAAGGATTCCTACCCAAGCAGCAATCAAGCATGTTTAATACCCATAAAGCAGCTCCTATATTACTTAAAGTTCTATTGCAGCCGTACAATGGTGTAAAAAGACGCTCTTATCGGTATAAAAGACCTTTATGAGTTTTTATACAGCCTAATGCTGTACAAGGCCTTTCTTAGAGTTTCGCGTAAGCTTTAGGCGTTATATCTGAATATTAATACACTACTGTACAACTTTAAGTATTTCGTAACTCATTAGGCTTATTTTAACACTTAAAGCTGTACATTAGCTGTATTATGTTTAGCACGGTAATTTATTTCAGCTTTAAGTGTTATTATAGTATCACTCAAGGCTTATTTCTGTAAAATGGGAGATGCAATCACCGTTCTACAGCTAATATTTATGGCGTAATTGTAGACCGTTATGCAGCCAATGGTGTTAAAAAATCTGCATATACAGCTGTAGTGCAGCTCAAGGCTGTATTACTGATTTTGTTATTTGCTGTTTTTATATCTGCATCGTTGATATCATGTGGAAAAAATCAAGAGGAAGATTGAGAAGGAATATTTAAATATTATAAATTACCAACCAAGTAATCGTGATGAAGCTAAAGCTGAAAAATTACTAAATCAGGTAACCTACAATCGTAATTTTTATTAATGTTCCGTATCAAAAACATTAAAAAGTGATTGTAGGTTATCTGATTTATTATTTTTTAGGCTTATCTTCTTCATTAAGGTTATTTGGTTGGTAATTTATAATATCATAATTTTTTTAATGTCATAAGACAGCAAACAAGCAGATGGGTCTCCTGATGGAAAGAGTCAACCATCGCCTATAGGCAGCAAAAATGTTAATGGTGCGTTGCTATCTTGTGGCGAGGTCTAATGCCACATGCATAAGTTTACCAGCCACCTTGCCCTCCAAACCGGAACATGACAGTGACTAGCACTGACGCTTTGCAGCAGGAATAGATAAGGTGGTGGTATTGGTCTATTCTTCAAAGAATATATAAAAAAGAGTTAAAAAAGGGAAATAAAAATCATTACACTGAGAAAATATATATTTTTTTTATTTTTAACTTGCTACTATACGGAGTGTTACAAAAGCGGTATAGTAAGCCGAAATGGGGTGACTAAGAGGGTCATTCTGAACAACTTTTGTTCAACGATTTGTGAAAATTCGCGAAAAACCATTTTGTTTTTCCATTGTGAAAAGTCACTTGACCAACAAAATTTCTATGGAGAATCAATATTTTTTCGCGAATTTCCAAAAGTCGTTAAACAAAAGTTGTTAAGAATGACCCCCTGACCCACCCCTTTTCGGCTTACTGTCCACTTTTGCAACACCCCGTATATATGTATACTTACAATCATTTTAAAAATATTATATACTTCGATACAATTACAGGCAAGAGAGTATGTGTTTCTCTTTGAAGAACTAATAATATTAAATCACAAGCACGAAATAACGTATTCTTCTTAAAAATATTTTTGTGATAGACCAATCTTTAAAGGGCTAGATTTTTCATTCTTGATCAACTTAGTTATATCATTTTGTTTTCTTAGCCATTATAATTCACCTTTATCCTCCCACAAACTGGATACGATGCAAATACAGTTTTGGCTTCTCTGAATTGTTTTTATTATTTTATAAGGCATATTTCTCTGAAAAATAAAGTAAAACATGACTGAAATACATATCCCATAAGTTATGGTTAACAATAAGTTGGTTTAGTTGTAAAGTCAAACGACCGACATCAATAATACATCACAATAGCAAAATCAAGTGATATATGTTTTGTATTTAGGGTTCTTCAATTTTTGTACGCATCTCTAAACATAAGTTAAGTGATTAAAAGCTAATGACTGTATAATAGATTTATATAGGGACTTAGAACAGCCTAAAGTGTATTTGGACGGTAATTAAAAGCCAATAGCGGTATAATAGAATAAAAAAGAGATTCAGTACAGCTATTTGCAGTATATCACCCTCCAAATACACTTTAGGTTGTATAACAAAGCATCGCCATTATTGTGTATTAAAAAAAACATTAAAGAAATATATTGTTAAATAAAAGATATATTTAGCAATAGCTAAAGCTATATCGTGACAAGCAACTTATATTATGATCAGTATGCTTTTATATACAATATTGTACCATAAATACTTGTATATTCTAACCTTAAAAACAAACACTTACCGTATTTTGCAATGATTTATTTGTGTTATCTTGATTATTTCGTTGGCGCGTGAATATTTTGAGAGAAAACATACACGATTTTACAATGATTTTCAATTTCCACTTTGAATACACCGTTCAATACTGCTCCAAGTCCAAGAATTTATTGTTTATTAATATATTTTTAATTATGGCGTCTGCAGATACGCGATATAATTAATGTTATACAATATCAAAAAAAGATTGTTGTTGTTGTCATTTTCAAACACCTATTAAGAACATTTAGCTGTACGAGAGAGTATATTTAGTGTTACAGTTTCTTTATGCACCGAATAACAGCCTTTGTACAGCCTATAACAGCTTGTACAGCTATTGTGCAGCCTATTTAACGCTTAGCTGTACAAGACAGTTACAAGAGAGTATCCTTAGTGTTATAGTTTCTTTATACAACAAATAACAGCCATTGTACAGTTTATAACCGCTTGTATAGCTATTGTGCAGCCTATATAACGCAATAAGCTGTATAACTTGGAGCCCTTTTTGGTGTTATATCGACTGTAGAAGCTCTTCTACAGCCATTGTATGGCTTAGTATACAGCTTTAAGTTTAAAAATGAACCTAAATGCAGCCTATATACAGCTTAACGTGCTACTTGGGTAGTTAGTAGTTTACTTTGGAACCCTAACTAGCAAAAGCCTTACGTAATATGAATGGCGCCGTTACCTTAGTCTTGGATATCTCCGCCTTATTCGCCATACTCTGACCCTGAGTGCCCAGCGAGTTCATGTACTCATCCAGAGCATCCCCTTGATCTTCTGTTTCCTTCTTGGTCTTGCTAGAAGCTCGGAGACGTTCTAAAATCTTCTCCTCTGATGTGATAGAAGCTTCTATTTCCGATATTTGTTTTAACTGAAACAAGGTATGACAATAATAAATAAATATTCACGGGACAAATTACGCTTACTGATCTAACCCCAAAGTAAACAAATTATATGCTTGTGTTATGGGTGTTAGTCAACGATACTAATACATAGAAATACATATATAAATACCAGAATATATATGATAAACACCCAAACCCGGAAATATAAACATTTATGCTCATCACACAAATGCCTGTCCCCGTCGGGGATCGAACTCGAACCCCGTCGATTGCGTAGTCAGGGTCGCTAACCACTTAACCAACGAGGCGGTCAAAAATCTTTCCATACCTTAATCTTTCCATACTAACATTATAAATGGGAAAGTGTATGTGTGTGTTTGTCCGTCTTTCTCAGCAAAACGGAGCGACGAATTGACGTGATTTTTTAAGTGCAGATAGATGAAGTAATGGAGAGTGACATAGGCTACATTTTGTCTCTTTCTAACCCCCCACTTCCCATTTAACGCGAGTGAAGCCGCAGGCAAAAGCTAGTATTAATATAATAAAAGCGAAGTTTGGATGTATGGATGGATGTTGGTTACTCAATCACGCAAAAACTTTTTCGCCGTGTTGGTCCCGGCCTCCCTTGTAGAATAGGCCAACTGCCGTTCTGCCAGGCAGGTCGTAAAAGGCGACCGATTGGCTATCGAGTCACTAACATCGTGGCTACTAGGTGGTAGAGTTCTGCATTGTCTCGCCCGGGTCTGGTACCACCGCCTTACCTATTCCTGCCGCAATAGCGTCAGCGCTTGTCGCTGTCGTGTTCCGGTTTGGAGGGTAAGGTAGCCGGTAAACTTATGCATGTGGCATTAGACCTCGCCACAAGATAGCAACGCACCATTAACATCTTTGGTGTCTATAGG
Organism: Apodemia mormo; assembly: GCA_036924255.1. Taxonomy (NCBI): domain Eukaryota; kingdom Metazoa; phylum Arthropoda; class Insecta; order Lepidoptera; family Riodinidae; genus Apodemia; species Apodemia mormo. Next base: position 12,888,092 of record JAUPFN010000030.1, read on the forward strand.
CGATGGTTGACTCTTTCCATCAGGAGACCCATCTGCTTGTTTGCTATCTTATTAAAACAAAAAAGAACGGATTTTGATGAAATTTGGCACACAGGTAGATGATGACCTGGTGCATAGGCTGCTAGCGTTGGGTCACACCGTGGTAAACGTCACCTTGATATTGTCATTTTCATAGAAACCACAGCGTGTTTAACCCTCGTGTTGGTCCCTTTGAAGAATAGACCAACTGCCGATCTGCCAGGCAAGTCATTAAAGGCGACCGATTGGCTATACGAGTCACTAACATCATGGCTACTAGGTGATAGATTCTGAATTGTCTCGCCCGAGTCTGGTACCACCACCTCACCTATTCCTGCCGCAATAGCGTCAGTTCTGGTCACTGACGTGTTCCTGTTTTGAGAGTAAGGTAGCCGGTAATGTTATGCGTGTGGCATTGGACCTCGCCACAAGATAGCAACGCACCATTAACATCTTTGGTGTCTATAGGCGATAGTTGACTCTTTCCATCAGGAGATCCATCTGCTTGTTTGCTATCTTATGAAATTAAAAAAGCGTATGTAATGTAGACGTGAGAATCACGGCGTAATGTTTTTAGGGCGCCATGACAGTCCAGAGCGTTTTCGCAGTAAATTTTAATTTCAATTTCAAAACACGAAATTTTTATTATAACTACGTTTTTTAAGAAAGACAAATAATTTTCTGGTTAATATACCTAATTATATGTACTTTTAAACTAATGCGTTCTACTCTACCAATTCAAGCAACCTACAAAACGTTACCAAAAAAAAAAAAGACGTGTGGCACTCGGAGACTGCCGCGGTAAAGCTATTGCATAGCATTTTTTATCAACTTATGCAATTACAATTATATATTTATTTTATTTATGCAGTATTTTTTTTCTTTGTAAATTAATATCAAAGAAAAAAAAATTTCTTTGATATTAATTCAAGTTACACTTTGAGCGTGGTGACCGATAAAAAAATAAATTTTTTTCTTTTATTAAATAAATGAGATGTTAATATTGTTCAAAATATTTTTATTATCTTTCAATACATGTCGGTTCTTCAGGAATATTTAATAAATGCACTTTGTTTATTCATATTTAAAACACTTTGTACACAAATTATACGAGTACAGATATTCACTGTTGTACGTAGATGATAAATACCTATACACCTATATACTTTCTCACATACAGCTGATTACGGTAGTTTCCCAATACAACCAGTGCCATCTAAAGGCGGGTTGCTGAACTAAAGAGACAAGCGTGATATTTCAAAAAGTCGTTAAAAGTTCTGGTATTTATCGATAGATGGAAAAAATAAAAGTATCACCGTAGTGCCGGTCAGAGTGGGGGGTGTTAGGTTTTTTTCGTTACGGAATTTCTGGATTCGGTCTCCAAGCTCAAGGCCCGCGACAGAAGCTATGCAATAGCTAAAAAAAAATGGAAAAAATGAAGTTCAAAATAAAATCCTGAATCGCGGTATCACATTTATCTTGTACACTCTATATACAAGTTTCAACGCTTTTCAAATGGACTTAGGTCCCCAAGCAGTACACCTGTTGTGTGACGTCATCAACCTCCACAGTTATGACGTCACCTGACAAGAAGTTGGCCCGTTGGTATCATCACTATGACCATTCAGCGGTACGGACGAGCTGCGTCACACTACTATCATTATTAAAATTATAAAGTCCAAAACGCGTACATATATAGAACTTACTTGTAAATCTCGAAGTTTCGGCCAAGTTATCGACCGTCGTCCGCTAGTGACCACGGTCAATGTAACTAATAATTTGGTCGAAACTTCCAGCTTTACAAGTAATTTCTATACATATGCGCGTTTAGGCCATTTATATTTAAAAAAAACTAATTTATATTTTTAAAAATATAATTAAAATATAAGAAATATATATGTTGCAGTCAAAACTCTTAACCAGTCAAAAGTACTTTTGACTGAAAAAATCAGTCAAAAGTAGTTTTGACTGGAAAGGTTGGGCAAAAGTAGTTTTCTTAATAATATCTTCTATAGTTAAAATTCTTTGTACACTGTAAAAACGCGTGTTTCTTTTCTTGGTCACTCATTTTTTTTAAAATATTGAGTACTTATAACACAATAACATGTTTTATAAAAGATTATAAATGAATTCGTTTGCTATTTTAGTGTACTACCTTAAATTTTTTAAGAGTTTTGACTGATAAATATAGGTCAAAACTACTTCTGACTGATTCAGATAGTCAAAAGTACTTTTGACCAGCTCCTTTGGGCAAAACTAGTTCTGACTGCAATTTCAGTCAAAACTACTTTTGACCAACCTGTCCAGCCAAAACTACTTTTGACTGTTTTTTCCAGTCAAAAGTAATTTTGCCCGGTTAAGAGTTTTGACTGCAACATATATATTTTTAAAAAACTAATAAGGTAAATTATTCAACAGTTTTTCTTTAGTTAACTAGTTTATTTACAACGGCCTAAAAGAAGTTTCACTTCAAAATACAGCTAAATTGAAAACCTCCTTTTTGGAAAGTTGATTAAAGTGTCTACATGTCTCACCAGCTCGTCGTAGGTAAGCGGTTTGCTGTCCCCCTGCTCGAGAACGCCATGTTTCTCCATGCGGGCGCGTCGCTTCTTCTCCACACTTCCGGTTCTATCGAGGAATGTGTCTTCATCAGAGTCGTAGTAGTCGTCTGCACTCCAATCTCTCTCTTTTCTACGCCGAGATTCTGTTTTGATATAAATAATTTTTACAGCACCGTCTGAATTAAGCTCACATTTTAGCCATGCTTTTCCGTAACTTAAATAATCTTTTAACGCCGAAAAGCGTGGTTAAAGTGCGGGATTATGTCACATGAGATATAAAATATACTGATTACAGTTGTAGCGGTTCAAGCAATCTACAAACGCTACCAGAAAAAATAATAAAAAATGGAAAAAATGAAATTCAAAATAAAATCCTATCACAAAAATCGCGATACCACAATTATTTATCTTGTACACACTATATACAAGTTTCAACGCTTCTCAAATGGACTTCGGTCCCCAGGCAGTACATGTTGCGTGGCTGGGAAGATCTTCCTTTTCCCCTTCCTTGTCCTGGTGTGGCATCATCGACCTCCACAGTTATGACGTCACCTGACAAGAGGTTGGCCCGCTGGTTCCATCGCTATGACCCTTCAGCGGTACTGACCAGCGGCGCCACAAAGTAATCTATTATCATACGGCGTGTAGTTAGCGCCCGAACATAGCGAGGGTGCTAAGAGTCCCGATACTAAGTCAGCCATAACGTATCTAATATTATAAAAAAAAGCGAGCCTTACAGTAGTTGCATGTAACAACTGAGTGACTTAGGTGATCAGTACAATGTGATAGCTACCGCACGCGCTTATTGGTCAATTCAAATAGCGCGCGCTCATTAGTTTGTTCAAATAGCACGCGCTCATTGGCCATTTCAAATAGCGCGAGCTTATTGGTCAATTTGAATAGCACTCGCTTTTTGGTAATCTCAAATAACGCCCGCTCATTGGACAAAGCAAATAGCACGCGTTTATTGGTCATATCAAATAGGACGCGCTCATTGGTCAATTCAAATAACACGCGCTTATTGGTCATATCAAACAGCTGGCGCTCATTGGTCTTCGAATAGCAAGCGCTTATGGGTCATATGAAATAGCGCGCGCTTATTGGTGAATTTAAGTAGCACGCACTTATTAGTCATATCAAATTACGCGCATTCATTGGTCATAAATAGCGGCGCTCATCGGACAATTCGAATAGCGCACGCTCATTGGTCAATTCGAATAGCACGAGCTCATTGGTCATTTCGAATTTCACAAAATCACACCCATATATGACAGGAAAGATGTTGCACATCAAAAACATAATTAAAATTCAGTAAAATTGAAGCAATTACCTTCCCTTATCCTTTATCTCTGAAACCTTACATCAGATTTTAATGAGACCACACAGGAAGAATAATCCCCATAAATAATATTCAGTACTAGCTGTTGCCCGCGACTTCGTTTACTCCGCACTGCCCCTCCCCCGTAGGTGATAACGTAATAATATGTAGCCTATATGTTGACCCGACCTGTTAGTAATATTCATGCAAAATTTGAAGTAAATGCATGCAGTACTTTTTGAGTTTACCCCGGACATACATTGACTTTCCTACGATTTTATTATATGTATAGATCAGCTTATAAATAAACGAGTCCTGATGTAACGAACAAAAAAGAAAATAACAGCCCAATTGAGAACCTCCCCTTTTTGAGAAGTCAATTGAAAAAACCCGACTTCTACCCAGATCTGAAAAAACCGGTTAAGTTCGAGTTGGCTCTCGCGTCAAGGGTTCCGCAAAAACTCATATGTAACCAGCTACACATAAATTTCGTGATTCTGGATCAACGGAAAGTATACTGTAGGTTTTGATTACCTTTTGAAATCGCAAAATATGCGACGTAAACGGTAACATCTTTTGGTTGCGTCTTTTTTTGTGATATTACTAATAATTTATTTTTTTTGACCGCCCCATTGGTAGAGTGATTAGCGACCCTGACTACGCAATAGACGGGGCTTGGGTTCGATCCCCGACGAGGACAAGCATTTGTATGATGAGTATAAATGTTTGTATTTCTGGGTTTGGGGGTTTATTGAATGTATTCCAATATTTATATATGTATTTCTATGTATTAGTATCGTTGACTAACACCCATAACACAAGCAAAAAAAATTGCTCAATTTGGGGTTAGATCAGTAAGTGTTATTTGTCCCGTGAATATTTTTATTATTATTATTTATTTATTAACAGTTTTCAGATTTTTTCCTATATATGTGATATAAGACATGGCTTCTTGACAAATTTCATGATCTGGGTCAACAGGAAGTACCCTACAGGTTTTAATTCCCTTTTGAAATCGCAAAATATGTGACATAAATGGTCATGTTTTCTGATCACTTTGACTTAAAAGTTTGACTTTTTTACAGCTGAGAGGGACCATATACCCGAGCATTTGATATAAATTTCAACTTGATACCTTTACGCGTGTTCCTGAGAAAAAAGGACTTAACAGACCGACAGAAGAACAACGAATTTATCCTATAATGGTTCCGTTTTTTCCATTAAGGTACGGAACCCTAAAAATCAAAAAGGTAATGTTTTTTTTTGGATCTGTGCCTAATTGGATACATTTTACGACGTCTGTATATAAAACAAGCATAGACTTACCATGTTTAGCCTGCCGTAATAGCCCAGCCCGGTCCAGTATCCGACAGGCTTCGAGGGCACAAGCGATCACCGCTTCCTTCTTCTTGCCCTTGTGGATCACTTCCGCGAGCACCGGGCTGCCGCGGGCGTCGTCTATGGGGAGCTCCACCCTGCCACATTATAAACTACAAAATTAATGAGTATTAAATGGATAGGACTAATGAGGCACAAAATTACGAGTATGACGAAAAATTAAATTATTGAATGATGAAGCAATGAATTAATGAGTGACGAAGGAATGAATAATTGAGAGACGAAGGAATGAATTATCGCGTGACCAAGAAATGAATTATTTGGAGACGAAGGAATTAATTATCAAGTGACCAAGAAATGAATTATTTGGAGACGAAAGAATTAATTATCAAGTGACCAAGAAATGAATTATTTGGAGACGAAAGAATTAATTATCAAGTGAGCAAGAAATAAATTATTTGGGGACGAAGAAATTAATTATCAAGTGATCAAGAAATGAATTATTTGGAGACAAAGGAATTAATTATCGAGTGACCAAGAAATGAGTTATTTGGAGACGAAGAAATTAATTATCAAGTGACCAAGAAATGAATTATTTGGAGACGAGGGAATTATATTATCAAGTGCTCAAGAAATGAATTATTTGGAGACGAAGGAATTATTTATTGAGTGACCAAGAAATGAACTATTTGAAGACAAGGAATTAATTATCGAGTGACCAAGAAATGAATTATTTGGAGATGAAGGAATTAATTATCGAGTGACGAAGAAACAAATTATTTCAGTGACGAAAAAATTAAATATTGAGTGACGACAGAATGAATTAATGTGTGATTAAAAAACGAATTACTTTAGAGACGAAAATATTAATTTCCTTCAATTTTTTTTAATGAAAAGATGTATTATTGAGAAACTAATTAATGAAATTTCACAGAAATTCCAAAAAAACTCACCTACAGATAAACTGTCCAATTCCTCTCTCTTCGCAGTCATACACAAGTTCATGACCTTCCCTCTCAAAGTAACCCCTAAGAGTTTTCTTTGGATCTTCGAGGTATAGCTCCTCGTTGGCCGTGCTGGCGTAGGGATTTTCCGCCAAATCCGGCTCCTCTTCCGCATCTTCACCTGTTTGAGAAATCCAGGAAATTAATGAATATTTGCAAGGATTGAAACTTATACACACCATTGTGTAAATCTTTAAATAATAATAAATTAATTAATATCTATCTCTCAAAAAATAACATGAATTGGTCTAATCTCAAAGTAATCATATTTTTTAAAAAGCAATCAAACAATTTCCCCATGTTGGTTTGAAACCCCTTTGAAGAATACACCAACTGCCGTTGTGCCAGGCAATCTGCAAGATACGATAACACGTATACGTCCCAACCAGAACACGATAATGACAAGCATAGATGATATTGTTCCAGAAATAGATATTACGGTGGTACCAAACTCAGATGAGACGTTGATGAACTCTGCCACCTAGTAGTCATGATGGCAGACTAGGTAGTGAATGTATAGGGCAAAATGTTTGACCTAATGCCGAGCAGTCAGAATTTTTTATTACAGAAGAAGACAATCCCAAAAGAAGGTCAGAAGTGACGATATTTCAATATCAATACATACCCATCCCCCAGTCAATTCCCTGCTCTTCTCTCTTCCGTTCGGCTTCAAGCCTATCTTTCTCCCTCTGTTCCATAGCTTGCTGTATCATCCTCTCCCTTTCTAACTTCATCTCTTGTGCTCTCTTCTTAATTTCTGTGACTGTTAATTCCGATTCTCCTTCACAATCAAAATCTGGACCCTGAAAAAATAATTGTTATCTATATCTATATATATAAAAATCAATTTCTGTTCAATAGTCTCGCTAAAACTCTAGAACGGCTGAACCGATTTGGCTAATGCTGGTTTTGAATTAATTATTGAAGTCCAGGGAAGGTTTAAAAGGTGAGAAATTATAGAAAAAAAATAAGAGTAGTTAAATTGGTAGAACAACGTTCGCCGGGTCAGCTAGTTATTTTATAAAAAAACTAACCTGCAATAACATAAATTCTAAGTTCATTAAGTATCATCGGGACTGGTTCCCTTGCAGGGCAGGCAGAGTAAACAGAACGTGTATAGACTCTCAAGTTCACCACGCTTCACCGATTTTTCTGTTGGCGAGATGAGTGGTGATCCATTTTAAAGATATAGTTCTTTATTTCATTAAGTAATTTAATAAAAATTAAACCAACTTCAAATATCTCCAACTATACCCATATCTCAAAAACTACTGAATCGATTTTGATGAAATTTAGTCTGTTCTTTAGGTTGGAATTTTATTTATATAAAAATATACTTGATTTATATAACAAAAAATTATATTGATAAAGATTATATTGATACGCTTAACGAAATTTAGTACACATGCTTGGACATATAAATAGATCATACTCAAATATTATCCAATTGAAACATATATTCTCTGTGTTTTCATCGGTTGATAAAGTATGATCTGGTTCCTTTGTGAACTAGGCAGAGTAAATGTTCTGGTTCACCTCCTAGTTCTATTAGAAAGTTAATTCACCAGTTTATTTGTTGTAAAAAGTTTAGTGATCTTAACTTAAACTCTGGTTGAGCATTTGCATTTTGCTCACCAAAACGCCCGGTTTCCCAGTAGCGGTCATTTGGACCAATTGCCTAAGTTCATTTCGAAAAAAGGATAGTGATCTCTACTGACTTATTTTCAAAGATAAAGATAAAACAGGCAAAAAGTCTTCCCAAGGATAAAAAGAAAAATGAAAATAACGTATTTCTATATCTAACTGACGTAAACATGTATATGACATTTTCACTTATTTTATCTAACCTAAACATGAAAATCCCTTGTCACATGCTTGCCTTGTTCCACAATAATTTTAGAGACTTAAAAGAGCCAATATGCTTACTAACTAGAAAACTTCAGAGTGCTAAGTGTGAGTTTTTCTTTTCGCATTCGTTCCTGAGCGCGTTTGGAGTTTACTTGAGAAACCAGTTTACCACTAGGTGGGGCTGTATAAATCACATACAAATTCCAAGTAAACTCCAAACGCGCTCACGATCGAATGCAAAAAGAAAAACTCACACTTAGCACTCAGAACCAGGCCCTGTTTTTCCAATTTATCAAAAATCTCACAACAAATCTAGTTACACCCATACGATATTTATTAAGTAGTTGCAGCATGTAACTGTTGCAGCATTTTTTTTGTGGATAAAAATACCCTATAATACCCTACCTAATACCCTAACACATCTACATGTGTGCAAAATTTCATCCAAATCCGTTCAGTAATTTTGGCGTGATTGAGTAACAAACATCCATCTATGCATCCATCCATCCATACATTCGAACACCAAACGAAATATTAACTAGGTGTAGCGTGCAGCCCGCATCATTATAAGAGTTTGGCGAATCCCGCGGGATTACCTAACTTTTCCGGGATAAAAAGTAGCCTATGTGCTATTCCAGGCCATTATCTACCACCTGTAGATGTGATGTGATGTAGATGAATGTGCACCAAATTTCATTCAAATCCATTCAGTAGTTTTTGCGTGATTGAGTAACAAATATCCATTCAAACATCCATCCAAGCATCCAAACTTTCGCATTTATAATATTAATATAGAATATAGACATAGATAATGATGTAGATACACTTGTATACAGAAGAGGGGGCAAACGAGCAGGTGGTGCACCTGGTGGTAAATGATCACCGTCATCCATGAACATCTCCAATACCGGGAGTCTTGCAGCTGGATTGCCGGCCTTTTAAGAATGAATAAGCTCGTTTCTTGAAGGTCCCTAAGTCATATCCGTTCGGAAATACCCCCGAGGGTAATTGATTCCACAAAGGAGTAGTGCGAGGCAATAAGTGCCGACGAAAGTGCACGGTTGTGGATTTCCAGACATCGAGGTGGTGATGATAGGACTTTAGATTTTGACGCGATGACCGATGATGAAATTCGGCGGCAGGAATTAATCCAAATAACTCGTTGGAACACTCCCCATGAAAAATACGATAGTAGACACAGAGTGAACCAACATCTCTGCGCAATGCCAAAGAGTCAAGCCGTTTCGAAATAGCCAGGTCGCCAACGATTCGAACTGCTCCACGCTGAATACGATCAAGAGGAAGGAGCTGGTACTGAGCCTGATGATGAAAAGTTATGAATATACTTATAACCAATAAGACTGATTGCAGATGAAACAAGAAAACACATGTCACACACATACAAAGTCACATCAATAAAATCTTTTTGTTTACAGGAGTTTTTTTTTATATGATAAGATAGCAAACAAGCAGATTAGTCTCCTAATGGAAAGAGACAACCATCGCCTATAGACATCAAAGATGATAATGGTGTGTTGCTATCTTGTGGCGAGGTCTAATGCCACATGCATAAGTTTACTGGCTGTCTTATCCTCCAAACCGGAACACGACAGTGACAAGCACCGATGCTATTGCGTGAGGAATAGGTAAGGCGATGGTACCAGACCCGGGCGAGACAATGCAGAACTCTACCACCTAGTTGCCAAGATGGTAGTGACTCGCCTAGTCAATCGGTCGCCTTATATAACCTGCCTGGCAGAACAGCAGTTGGCCTATTCTTCAAAGGGCCGGGACCAACACAGGGATTCCATAAGTTTAACTGTTTGCTCTCTATAATATAAAAAAATGCTCACCACTATAATGTACGTTCTTGTGCTTGTACCAAATTTAATCTGATGGCCCACTCTGACTCTCGTATAGTGTCGTTCTTTGACTCTCTCTCTGTTTAAAAATGTACCATGCGTACTTCCTAAGTCATATAAATACCATCCTACTGGGGATTCCCCTTCTTCCGAAAATGCCTTGTACTGTAGAACTGCATGATGTCTGCAAAGTTGTATATACTTCTAAATTCTAAACTGATATTAAATTTATATTAGATAATTACATTTTTACTCAAGTATTTGTAAGGCAGGTAGTAGCAGTATTGATGAAGGTGGTAGAGTTCTGCAACATCTCGTCCCGGTCTAATCTCACTACCTTAACTATTCCTGTCACAATGGCCTCATTGTCTCTAAATTGGCTACCAATTTGGAGGGTAAGGTAGCCAACTCGCCACACGAATAGCAACACACCATTATCATATCTATAGGCGATGGTTTCACTTTTTTGATAAGGAGAGCCATCTGCATCATCTAATAATATTTTAAACAAGTTACAGAAACCAGACAATGAAAAAGTAAAAGAAATAAAAGACCTTCAATTCAGAAAAAAGTACTGTGGCCCTACCATGAACTCTTATAGCAGATCAATTTTAGCCGATAACTAAACTGTCCTGCTGTTTGGTACCATAAAGCGTTATCTAACAGGCCAGTCAGTGACCACATGACCTATGCCGGTGAGCAATCATATTACTATTCAAACCAACTTCTGCCCTGCATTAGCGTACCATGAAGTGTTTTTGACATACAGAAATCGCTATTTGAACTGCTGAAGTGTCGTAATATTGCCGGTCACTTGCAGGTGGAAAGAAGTAACTTTTATTGGATTGCTTTGTCTTAAATATACTGTAAACGTATTTTTTATTATAACTGTTATTCCTAGCCCTTGTCCTATTTGGAAATTATATATATTGCATATTTTTTGACATTAACTGTGTTTTAGAAAAATATTGATATTGGTATAAAATATAGTACCTAATTCATTACTTCTATTTAAAGTTTTCTTAATACAATATTTACTTGCTTTTTTAAAGCATTTTTATTTATTTTTAATTTTAGATTTAAAAAAAAGTATCTTCACACCCGTATCCCTGAAGAGGTAGGCAGAGGTACAACAAGTACATCCACGGTTAGCCGAAGCCTATCGCCACCCGGGCACTTTTTCCAATCCCGGGCAACATTGTTTTTGTCAGAAAATTGAAAAAACACATTTATTTGATTTGTCCAACCCGGGACCTCATGTGATCAACTCCTACACCGGACCACGAGACCACAGAGGCGATACACATAAATTTAGATGTATGATAAAAATTAACATTTTGAGTGTGCACTTTTATTGAATCCCGTTGCAATATCTTTTTTTTTTCTTTTATTGGTTAAAATATATTTTTTATACAAGTTCAATAAATTAGCACTAAAAAAAAACCACACAGGTTTTACAACTTAGTGCTGGGTAAGTTTACGAAATCAGTACATGAATGATACGAAATTATAATAAAAACATATGGTATAGCAGTATCTTTATGGGTATTTAAAAATCTCATAAAACTTCCAATTGTTCATTGAATATATTGATGTCATAGGATCGTTTTGCTTCGACATTAATCACATTCATTAAATCAATGTGTAATCTTAAGCTTTAAAATAGTCAGAACTCTAATCACAAAAAATCAAGACTCAAGAAATTTAAAAACCGCGCTCATAACATAAAATATATCTTTATTAAACAATTCAAGGTCAAGTGTAATATTCCCAGAGTTGCGTTCTTTAATGGCTGCCCCTTAAAAAATATTATGTGGTTTACTTTATGTTACATATATTTTTTGTAGACTTTAAATAACTTGAAACTTGATATCTTTTGCCAATTTGTATTCTTAAATTCAAGATTTCTAATGAAAATGCATTACTAACAATAACTTTATACTAAAACTTAAAAATCGGCAAGTTATGTGTTTCTCAGAGTTAATTTGATATGTCCTGCCAGAGATAATGTAACCGGCCAGAAGACGACACATTGCAGGTCAACAAAAATTTGTTCATGGTACGATCGTAAAACCTGACAGGTTAATACTCATCGTTGAACTGCCTAAGAGTTCATGGTAGACCCTCTGATCCCAAAGTGCATCAAAATAAGTTTTATTGCCAACCAAGCCTCAGACAAAGGATAAAATAATCTATACAAATAAATAAAACTGGAGTATCTGTTTGTACTATTAAAATAGCCGCTTTATACCAAAAACATGTATACACAATACATATGCCAAAATAACATTTTTACTAGTTTTGTTTGTTTATCTGTGTTTCGGCTGATCTCTGAAACGGCAGAATCGATTTTAACGGGACTTTCACTGGCAGATAGTTTATGTAATAAGGAGTAACTTAGGGTACTTTTATTTTAAAAATTACATACCTTGATATAGTTGGATGGGCCATTACTACTTCACAATTAGCTAGTCTACCAAAAACATAGAATGGCTTATTGGTCAAATCAATATTTTCTACAATCATTCCTGATTTTAGCACCTCCATTCCATATTCTGATCCTGCAGACAATATTATTGAAGTTTCATTTAGTTTGAAAAGTAAAACAAGACAGGTAGAACAATTAATAAAGATTTTTTGCCCAAAAATCATTCTATAGGTAATTGATGGAAAGTGAATTTAACATTTTTTGCCTTTCTTTTTAATATAATAGGGAGCACGAGGGTCTTCTGATGGTTAATATTTGCACACAATATCATGGTAGAATATGTTGGTAACTTAATCAAATTTTAATAACTTGTAACTCCCATATTCTGGCAAATAAATAATTTCTTTCTTTCTTTCTTAATAACCATCATCTTCCATGAACATCTGCAACACCAGGGACTAAAAGATGGCTGCTGGTCTACTAAGTAGCATTTCCATCAGAGCTGCAGACCAAGAGTCCATAGGTCTACAGACATTATTGTAATGTTTAAAATATTGGTTCAAGATTTTGACTATTAAAATCTATTAATATTTTACTTTCTGATTATCATATTAAGTTCATGTTCTTCCTACATAACATTTTTCTATAGAATTTTAATATTCAACATCCATAACAGATTATTCATACGATTATTATAGAGGGCCGTTCATAAAATATGTTCGCAAACGGTCTTGCTAAGCTTGCTATCTTTTCTATGAAACATAACTTTTTCCCAAATCATAGTTATCAAACAAATTGGTGGTTAGTAACCAATTTGTTTCATGGTTAGTAACCACCAATTTGATAACTATGTCATCTAAACAAATTGGTGGTTACTAGACCCTAAAAAGAAGGGTAGCGGAAACAACCCCTTATATTTTTTTTAATAACAGAAGGTGTGATAATATCTGATGTAGTACCCAAAAACAGTAAATTTTTAAAGATTTTTAGAGTTGTATTGTGGGGGGGGGGGAGTTCAAATGGCCAATGTACAAGGCCACCCTACATGGATGGTATATTGTTTCTAACAGAAAAGGAGCCCACCAACCTGGTGTAAACGTTTAGTGACTCACGAGGTTAGTGCTCATTTTTTTTTTGTAAATAGGCTTATTCTCTCTTTACTTGTTCTATTCGCCAAATTTCAAGATGTGGAAATTCATAATTTTCCAGAAAAAAAAATTATAATATGAGAATAAGATGTATAAATAATCTAGCTAAATTGATGACAAATCCAAATCAGAGTACACCCACTTGCACATGGTCTTGTTTTCTCTACCCCTAGAGTGTTATTAGAAATCGCGAAGGCGCGGAAGGAGACAGCCCCTGCCCTGTAACAAAGCAAAGGCACCTTGTGAGCCACTATGGCTCACAAGGTGCCTATGCTTTGTTACGCAAGGGTGGAAGGGCTACACTTCCCGCAGCGTCGAAGCGCACAATCCGACTACAATCTATAGTAGAAATTTTATTTAAAAAATGACTTTAACAACCTACTGCATATTATCATCAGAACTTAATGTGTTTTTAGGTTGCTCTTTTTCCATAAGAAAAAATACCCACTAAATAGTGTGGGCTTGTACATAGTTTGAAACTTGTTAAGCCTAGTCTACTTTCCTAGTTTACTTCGGAACCCTAAAAAGACGTAATTTTGACCGATGAAATATATTTCATTGAGCAAATGAGATCCTCGGAATATCTCCCCAGTTGCTAAAAATTAACTTACCATCGGGACATACACCTGACCACTTAGGCTCCTTGTAAGGAATAGGTGTAGTAATTTCCTTCAACAAAACTGCCGGCGGCAAATTTTTCTTAGGATTTTCTGACGTGCTTTCGACTTTTACATCCGGGACAACTTTTTCCGGGACCTTCTCAACCTCAGCTTTTGCTTTTTTCGGCAGTTTTCCAACTCTTCCAATAAGAACAGGTTTCTTAAATTCTGTCTGTTCCTGCTTTTCAGATGCTTCATTATTTTCCTCCATTTTTGTTTAAATTTTTAAGCAGAAATTGAAACCCGATATAATAAATCAGTAGTATCAACTACATATATATAAAATAATTAAAATACTTTTTCATATCGAGCACTATAAAGTGTAAACAACAGACAACTAATATTTTTATTTTATTAAGTGAAGTTCGGAATTCGGATCAACAACATAGATAGCACAGAACATATACTACTACCGCAGATAGTGTGATAGATAGATAAGATAGTATGTACACTGTTTTCTACATAGAAATGTTTTCTATGATAGGTATTAATTATTAGGGATATCTGACGATCATCGATTTTCGATGAACATCGATGTTATAAGAAAAAATATCGATGTCACATTAAACAAAATATCGTAACATCAATGTTAGCATCAGAATTGTGGTCGTGGACACGTCATAATCGACCGAAACCTATGAACGCTTCCACACACTGTAAGTATATTTATTAAATTCTGAAAGCTACGAAACTACCTTTCTCTTGGTCTATCTCTACCTAGTCTTGTTCGTTCTCGACTTGCTTAAAAGTCAAGTCTATGTCGTTTATCCGTTGAAAATAAAATTATTCTTGCTTGGTTTATATACTAAACTTGTTAAGCAAAAAAAATATCGATATTAGCTGACATCGATGTTTTCCTTTCTATGTTTATCCAACATCGAGGCTTTTCCTATGACATTGACACATGGAGATACTACGTAGTACTCTAATTGGTCTGTGATTATATTCTTATAATAATTTAATACTCTCTGCGAGGAAAGAACTGCTAACTACATAGAAAAAATAATTGTCATTAGCCAATACCCGCATTTTAACTAGCGCTGTGTTCTGACCCATAAAAACTAATTACTATTGGTGGCAATTTCAATATATAACACTAGCTGTTGCCCGCAACTTCGTCCACGAGGACTTCGTTTACTCCGCACAGCTCCTCCCCCGTAGGTGATAGCGTGATAATATGTAGCCTATATGTTGATCCGACCTGTTAGTAATATTCGTGCAAGATTTGAAGTAAATCCATGCAGTATTTTTTGAGTTTACCCCTGACATACATACAGACAAACAGACAAAAATTCCAAAACTATATTGTTGGCTTCGATATCGATTGTAGATCATACCCCAAGTATTCTTTTAAAAAAATATTCAATGTACAGTTTTGACTTTCCTACGATTATATTATATGTATAGATAAGTTAAGAACATTAATTATTTTACAATAAAACCATAAATTTTACCATTAAAATTGGAAAATATTATTAAATCTCTTCAAATTTTTAGAAATCAGCACAGTTTTGGAACCAATTTAACATGCTTTTTGTCCTATAACATTCATATCCTCATTCCAAACCTCTTGCGGTTTACTTACACTCTGCCTGCAAATATGTGATTCAACCACCCCGTTGGTCGAGTGGTTAGCGATCTGACTACACTATCGACGGGGATCAGGTTCGATCCCCGCCGGGGACAAGCATTTATGTGATGAGCATAAATGTTTGTATTTCCGGGTTTGGGTATTTATTAAACATATTCCAGTATTTATATATGAATTTTATGTATTAGTATTGTTGACTAACACCCATAACACAAGCAAATAATTTGCTTACTTTGGGGTTAGATCAGTGTAGTGTATGCCTAACTTAATATATCAAATTATTAGTTATTTGTATAGAATACATTTACAAGCATGATTTATATATTATATGATAAATATAATATACATAAATATATATTTACATATAATTATGATGAATATAAAATATTAACTGATTATATTTAATCGGTCGTCTCCGGCTACGTACTACGCAAGCTAGAGTGGTGGGGGTGACGGTCCAAAGCCGGGCGTGCACTGAACGAACATTGAGCTATTCAGCTTAGTTGTTATTACACCGCCGAGAGTGCAAGACGTAGTGTGCGAGCTAGCGAGCCGACAGTAGTTGCTGTCTAACATACATAAATAAATATCAATGTCTTATATAAGTATTATTAATAATTATAAATATATGTATATATATGATTATTATTTACGTTAGAAAATAGTGAACATTACAATCAGTAAATGTAATTTGTCAGGCGAATATTTATTTCTTCTGCCTACCTAGACAGAACAGAGTGGTCACAAGCAAACAACTATACAAAAGCCAGATTTTCACAAAACATCAATAACTGAGAGTTATTGAGTGTAACAAACAAGATTAACCTAAAAACAAAATGACATTTGGTTGAAACTATGTTTTTTTTTGGCATGGGCGCTAACAACTGCCATTCGACAAGTTAAAGTAACTATGGTTTGAAATGAAAACCGTTACGATAATAGGAATGGTCTAAGGTGTCCCATAGACCTACAATAATATTGCGCAATAATATTGAATACCTCTTTGATTCTAAACGTTCAATAAATTCACTCAATAAAATTGAAAAACTAGTCCGATCAATATCTTTGTACGAACAACATGTCTGACGACAAAGTTTTGGCGATAACCATGCTGATGATTTTGTTAAATAAATCTCTATACAATTTTATACACCCAAGTAAAAACTCCCCTTCTTTATATTTTATAGCATTCTTGCTCGCCATTTTGCTTGAATTTACGACATGAACTTGAATTTACATTAAACACCGTGACTGACCGAACGCGACCGCTCCAAACTCTGAAGTGAATAATATTTTGCAATAATAAGCCTACACATTGCAAGAACAATAAAAATTAAACCGGCTCAAACTTTCTTTCAATCTTTGTGCAATCTTTTTTTTAAAAGAAGAGGGGCAAACGAGCAAGAGGTGCACCTGATGGTAAGTGATCACCGGTGCCCATGGACATCCGCAATACCAGAGGTCTCGCAGTTGCGTTGCCGGCCTTTTAAGAATGAGTAATCTCTTTTCTTGAAGGTCCCTATGTCGTATCCGTTCGGAAATACCCCTGCTGGTAATTGATTCCACAACAGAGTAGTGCGAGGTAAAAAGTGTCGGGAGAATCGCACAGTTGTGGATTTCCAGACATCGAGATGGTGATGATGGAACTTCAAATTTTGATGCGATATCCGATGGTGGAATTCGGCTGCAGGAATTAATCCAAACAACTCGTCGGAACACTCCCTATGATAAATACGACAGAAAACGCAGAGAGAACCTACGTCTCTGCGCAATGCCAAAGAGTCGAGCTGTTTCGAAATAGCCTGGTCATCAACGACTCAAACCGCTCTACGCTGAATGCTATCAAAAGGAAGGAGCTGATACTGTGGAGCATCGGCCCAGAGATGCGAACAGTACTCCCATGTGAGACCGAACCTGTGCCTTATAAAGTTGAAGGCGATGGGCCGGCAAAAAGTAGTGTTTCGCTCTGCTGAGCAAACCAAGCTTTTTGGAGGCTAGTTTAGCCTTGCCTTCCAAATGACCGTGAAAGTGAACGTAATTCGATATGTCGACTCCCAGGATTCCGACACTAGCTGAAGCTGTCAGCAAAGTATCCTCAAATCGAGGTGATACGACAAAGGGTGCCTTTTTAGCAGTGAACAGGCAAAGCTGTGTCTTTTTGGGGTTAAAAGTGACCAGGTTTTAACGACCCCATTCAGAGACATCCGTAAATCGATTCTCGACTTCAGACGACGACATCAAAAATATATTTTACAAACGCACATAATCGTACACTTATACAATTTTTGATATCAAAATTCTTCCACATTAGTTAAGACCCCTTACAAACAACTATACAAAAGCCGGATTTTCACAAAACAACAAAAACTCACAATAACAAATAATATAAATCGAAAATCAAAAAGCCATTTGGTTTGAAATGAAAACTGTCTAAGGTCAACTATCGAAAATCGATTAATTATTTAATAGATTCATGCGTTACTTATGGTATATAAATTATGGTATTTAATTTGCAAATTTCCGCGAAATGAAACGGATATGGATGTAGTTTGGAATGACATTTAAATGTTTGCACTGTTGATTGAACCAAACATTTTGCACTGCCACACGATGTAGTTTAGTTAACTTTACATAAAGCCTTACCGGTTCGGTAATGCTAACCGTTTTAAGATATTTAATAGATTCAGGCGTTACTTTGTGGAAATCCATAATTTAAAGAAGAAATTATGGTATTTAATTTGCCCGCGAAATGAACAACATTCGCAAATTAAATACCATAATTTCTTCGATTAATTATTATTAATCTATTTTATTAGTAGATATTAGAAACCGGAATATCAATCCTTTCAAAGAAAAAACTTTAAAAGTGCCAACTGAAATTTAGTAACTTTCCGTGCCTATTCTTTGATAACTTTTTTTAAAGTTTAATATAAAATAATATATAAATGTGGATCATCAATATAAAACGAAAATCATGCTTCGATTAATAATCGTTTCTCATTGAAAGAGTCGTTCTTGGAATGAAATGAATGAATGACTGATGATGATGAATGTCCTATAAGAATTGAAACTTTCTCGTTATTACACCACAATTATTAAATATGATCATCGTTGTCGAGAAATTCTGTAAGATATTGAAAATAATAATTACTTATCGACATAATAATATATTTACGAGAATTGGACTGATTTTAAAGTACAAAGTAATTATTATTTTCAGTATCTTATACGGAATCTAGCCGAATTCCGAATACATGTTGTTCGTATTGAATTCAGGTCAATACTAGTTATTTTTTTTAACCTTTCTCGTCTTGTCTCGTCTCGTTTCACCTTGTTTTGCCTCATTGGTAAAAGAGGAGGTTCAGAGCAGTGCACTGGTTTAGATGACATTAGGTATTTGGTTAGGTTATTAAAAAATACTTATTTTTTAATACTTTTATTATTAGATAAGTATTCCTATAATTGAACTAACAAAGAAAAAGGAATTTTTAATGAAAACTCTTACGGCTGTAAGAGATTGTACGTTCATCTTTACTAAAGAGCCAATGCAGAATGGTCAATACACCAATGTATAAACAGAAACATTTACAATTCACTATGTTGGCCCAACATGTTGGCCTAATACCTTGGCCGTATGTGTACAGACGCTATTACATTAGTTAAGACCAAGGAAGTTACATACTACCTGAAATATTCACATGCAGTTCAAAACCGTTCCGAAGAGTACAACGTCATTGGTGGAGTGTGTCTCTTTCTACTAAATAAAGCACCATATGTAAGTGTGGCCGTGCGTAGTTTGCAAATACTACTAATTTGAGAAATCAGTTTTTGCATTGCATAAATAATTACGTAATAATTAAAATAAGCACATTTATGCTAGTGTATCTATCAAAGTGTATGAATAAAAGAGATTTAATGGTTACTGAATATATATAAAACTACCATCCGATAGTTTTATTTACACTGGTAATTGCAAGAAAGGAACAGCATCCATCGTTGTCGTTGTCGTTGTCTTGCTCAGAACATTTTTCCCTTTGTAAATAAGAAGCAAATGTCAACTTTATTTATAACGGATTAAAGTACATTTTTATTTTTTAAATATTGCTTCGTAGTATTCCAGTTCTCAGATATAAGTTCCTTGGTTATGACCAAGGAAGTTATATTCTACCCGGAATGCTTACACGTACTTCAAAATCGTTCTGAAGAGTACTACGACATGAGTGGAGTGTGTCTCTTTCTACTAAATAAAGCGCCAATCACCATATATAAGTGTGGCCATGCGTAGTTTGCAAATTACTACTAAGTAATTCTACTAATTTAAGAAACAGTTTTTACATTGCATAAGTAATTACGTAATAATTAAAATAAGCACATTTTAGAACTCACTATGTTAATTGCAATACATTTAATGCTAATTTATTTATCGACGTGTATGAATAAAAATGATTTAACGATTACCGATTATATAAAAATCTACCATTTAGACAGTTTTATTTACACTGGCAATTGCAAGAAAGGGACAACATCCACTCTTGTCGTTGTCTTGCTCAGAACGTTTTTCCCTTCTGTTAAGTAAGAAACAAATGTCAACTTTATGTTTTACAGAATAAAGTACATTTTTATTTTTCAAATATTGCTTCGTAGTAATTCCAGTTATCGTATATAAGTTCCTTGGTTATGACCCCTTGGTCACCACAGACTATTTGCTTCATATCACGCCTGTAGGGATGTAACCATATTACTTTATAATTTGTGGATGCAACATCGCTCATAAAATACATCGATATTTAGAGACGTCGGTTTTTTTTTAAATGAAACATTGATGTTAAAAACATCGAAGTTTATGAACGATACATCGATTTCAATTGTTTTCGATGTTTTTTAAATATAGGTATTTATACTTTACTTCTTCGATATGGTGATCCGTAAACGGTAAACAAGCAATAAAATAAATAATGGCCAGCCGATGCATGCGAGCAAAGCGGCTGTTTAATTTTGCACGCCTTAGTATTGCAGAGCGAACGCTATATAGAAAAATCTACGTTTGTGATTGAAAGATATGTTTATAATATGTGTTGCTGTTTATCACGGATAGGGTGGAAGATGTAGCTATGATAAAACATTGTTCATCAAACATCGTTCATGAAGAATGATATGTCGTCGATCTTTGGGTTTCCATATCGATGTTAAAACATCGATGTTTATGAATGATACTATATAATTATTGAAAAAAAAAACGATGTATCGTCGTTTGCATCCCTAACGCCTATTGTAGAAGCAGCACTACCCGAATGAGTTGATGGCAATTAAATCAATCAATCAATCCAAAAAGAATTTGATTTTCCTCTGACGGTTAGCATAGTACTTACTTAGTGTCTCAATGTTTTTATAGTTTTTGTGATAAATTAATCATGAATTCAATCTCTATTCATAGCCAGTTACACATAGTTTTGTTATCTTAAATTGTTCAGTGTAGTGAACTAAGTGAATTCTGTAACTAAGACAATATTTTAGCGATGATGTGTTTTACGAATTGTTTTTAAATATTTACTGTGTGTTATCAATATTGCTGGTTTCGTAGTTTGAACGTCCTGCAACAATATTTTCCTGAGTAAGTAATGCTTTATTTGTAGCGCCACGCGTTTAACTACTCATAATTATTATTTTTATCGACCGTAAAAGCTGTTGTGGACAAACAAATCAACAGACAATAAGGTGAAAGTTATTTATAGACCTCGATATTAGCCTAAAATTAGATTTGAAAAATATTTAAGTTTACAATAACTAAATTTCATCAAACTCCATATGATATAATTACCTTAGCACATTAGGAAAAAAAAATTTATGTGAATCTATCTTTGCGTAATGCATTTAGTAACAATCTGTGAAGCAATCGATATTCACATGTAAACATTTAAATGAGTGAAAATAAACATATGTATAATTTTAAATATCAAGGTTATTTCAAGACAACTTTCAAAAATTCTCATTAATTCTATTGACAACTTATTTTTAGCTCATATTTAATTAAACTTCTTTAGTTGATATATAAAATAATTTATCGGATAGACATATTAAAATTAAACAGGTAATGGGTTTTATTAAACCAACAACAGTCCACCAATTTTGTTTTTTTTTATTGATAATTGATTGATTTCGATGACTAAGCTAATCATTTAGAAAATGTTATTGGAATTGAAGGACATAATATATTGAGCTATATATTCCATATTAACTCTTTCATTTAAAATAAGAGCTCTATTGAGAGAGATTGACTACCACTAGCTAGAGAATCCCAATTCATACTAGTTCATATATCTATATTATACATATAATAAAATCGTAAGAAAGTCAAAACTGTACATTGAATATTTTTTAAAAAAATACTTGGGGTGTGATCTATAATCGATATCGAAGCCAAAAATATAGTTTTTAGAATTTTTGTCTGTTTGTCTGTATGTATGTCCGGGGTAAACTCAAAAAGTACTGCATGGATTTACTTCAAATTTTGCATGAATATTACTAACAGGTCGGGTCAAGATATAGGCTACATATTATCACCTACGGAGGAGGAGCAGTGCGGAGTAAACGAAGTCCGCATGGATGAAGTCGCAGGCGACAGCTAGTTAAAGAATAAAGCAAGTCTTTTAATATGTCAACAAATAATTGAATAAAGTTATTAAAAGCGCATACCTAGCATCTTAATTACATCTTTAGTCTAGTAGTCCGGTGTCGGTGTTGACCACATTCAAATTATCATCATTGGTTTGGTTCTATGGCCTTACCCTTTCCCGATTCCTGTGTATCACTGTCTTGTTTTGTTCTTTGGTGTAAGGTAGCCGGTAAACTAATACATGTGCAATTATCATCTGACCACTTTGGATGGCATCACACCATTAACATACTTGATGTCAGCAATGGTTGTCCATCAGAAGTGCCATCTGCTTATTTTATATAAAAAAACATGGAAACAAATGTGAGCAGCTAACTTGTGAATTGGGTTTATTACAGTGCAGTGTGAATTTTTATTGTAGTTTATCACCATGTAGCATAGATACAGCTGAATTTAGTAAAGTGGAAGTATCATCACAGAATACATAATAGTACAAGTACAGAAGAGACACTCGGGCAAGTCGTTTTAAGAAATAGGGACTCTTTCCACAATACAATTAAGTTTAATTCAGATAGCGCAGCACTGGATTACCTATCGTTGTACTTACCTAGAACTTGCATCTCTTTCTATTGCATAACTCTTATCCTTTCTAATGAAATCAGGGTTGTCTCAAAGATAGTCTATCACCTGTAGACACCAAAGATGCTAATAATGTGTTGCTATCTGTGCAGCGGGATGGCAATGCTATATACATAAGTCTATCACCCAACTTTAACGCCCAAAACGGAACATGATAATGACAAGCATTGACGCTATTGCGGCAAAAAAGGGTATGGCAGTGTAGGTACCATACACCCGGGCAAGATGATGCGGAACTCTATTACCTAGTATCACGGTGGTAGTGACACATATAGCCAATTGGTTGCCTTTTACAATTTGCCTGGCATAGAGGCATGCAGCAGGCAACACAGAGAAAATGAATTTTGTTAAGAATTAATTAATATTAAAATATAATTTGTGGCACATTTCAAGTTGCAATACTGGGGCATGATAAATCTACGGAATCTTTACTTATAGTACTTAAAAGCTACTTATAAAAATTACAAGTAAACTGAACAAAACAAATATTTCCTGCCTTCCAGAATCTTTCGGTAAAGTAAAAAATGAAAACTTTGATCCTTCTGTTTATTGCGACAGCCATCTACACAGCAATTATTTGTATTATGTTTCCCATTTTATAAGAGTACCTACAGTAAAAAACCTTACGATGCGACGATGATCGACAGGTCGTCTCGCAGTAACGCATGTACTCATAGGTACGAGACAGCCTCGACTGATTTGCAAAGCCACGTTGTCGCGAGCTGTAGGTGCTTATTGCGGTAGGTATAAGCGAGTGTCAGATGCCTGGTATCATGTAGCCGAGTTTCATTTAAATTAAGCAAAATGAAAGTTATTAAACTTAAAATACCTGGCTTGGACACCTAAATAGGTTATTATTAGAGATGGGTCGAATGGGGTATGGACCTAATTCGAACTTCTGCCGAACATTCAGTGAAAACAAAAAAATCGCCCAAATTTCAGTCGAACTTTGGTTCAATTGTAGCACGCTTTTCCAAAAGTGACAGGACATGACTTATTTACGAATTTACTTAAATTATTTTATACATTGTTAATGGTTTTCGCAGCGCACACGAAATAAGGATTTCTGCAACATTTTGATACATTGGGTTCCAATTTAGAGAGGGATCTCTAATTTTTTGAAAATATAGTATAGCCTGTGTTACTCGGGGATGATTTAATATCTTTCTAATGGTGAAAGAATTTTTCAATTGGGTCCAGTAGTTTTTAAATTTATTCGATAAATATAAAAATACAAATTTTTTCCTCTTTGTAATATTAGTGTTGGTTTCAGTCAAAATATTGCAAGTAGGTGGAAGCGGAGTTCCGTTACAACCCTAATCAATACTATTGGCCAGTAAAAAAGATCCAAGCAAAAATAGCTCTCAATTACTTTATTTAACGTCAGAACTAGTCCCCATGTATGGCACTTTAAGAAATAAACAAACTGAATAATCCAACTTTCCTGGTTTACAACCAATATTACACACTGATTAAGTAAAATGAATCAAGACACACTGAGGTACTACTATTAGTAATATAGTTCAGTGTCAATTAAAACTAGTTTATCACTGATACTGATTACATTAAAAACTCTAAAATCCAAATCTATCAAATTTCAAATGTCGATATCTCTAAAGTGATTTTGTGTGGATTGGATCCCTTTTGTGTAACTACGTCCAATTATTATATACTAGCTGTTGCCCGCGACTTCGTCCGCGCGGAGTTCCTTTACTCCGCACTGCCTCTCCCCCGTAGGTGATAGCGTGATAATATGTAGCCTATATGTTGACCCGACCTGTTAGTAATATTCATGCAAAATTAGTAGTAAATCCATGCAGTACTTTTTGAGTTTACACTGGACATACAAACAGACAAAAATTCTAAAAACTATATTTTTGGCTTCGATAGCGATTGTAGATCACGCCCCAAATATTCTTTTAAAAAAATATTCAATGTACAGTTTTGACTTTCCTACGATTTTATTATATGTATGACAATGGTTGTCTCTTCATAAGTTGAGCCTTCTGCTAGCTTACTATCTTATGATATAAAAAAACACCTATAGATAAGTGTAGCTTGATTCTGGGTAAATTAGTGGAGACTGTTACATTTCTATAAAGAAAATTAAATAATCTATATTAATATTATAAGTGCAAAAGCTTGGATGTTTGGATGGATGGATGTTTGTTACTCAATCACGCAAGAACTACTTATTAGATTTTAATGAAATTTGGCACACAGGTAGACGATAACTTGGAATAGCATGTAAGCTACTTTTTATCCTGGAAAAATTAGACGTAATTTAGAAATATTGAAGTTTGAAGTTGGATATTTTTTAACGTGCCATACATAGGGACTAGTTCTGATGTTGAATAAAGTAATAGAGAGCTATTTTTGCTTAGATGTTTTTTACTGGCCAATTGTATTGATGTTTAGCGTCAGTTTTGTGCACTTAAATCATTTTCGACCATATTGTGGATTGGATCCTTTTCGGTTAACTACGTCCAATTAGGAGTCCCTGCGGTACTCACCAAGTACTTTTATAATGCAGTGGGCTGCACGCTGCAGCTAGTAAAAAAAAAGTTAGTTATTTAAGTGTTACTGAACTTATAATTTCTAATAAATTGCAAAATGCATTTCCTTATCTAAGCTACCACGTCAATTGAGATTAAAAATACTTGCTGTTGAGTTTGATTTGCTTGTTATCAATTGATTGTTATCAGTTTTATTCTAATTCCTAGTTTTATGCTTTGGTAAGTATCATGTATCTATACTTAATAAATGTATTAATATTGTGTTGGTCCCGGGCTCCTTTGAAGAATAGGCCAACTGCGCTTCTGCCAGGCAGGTCGTAAAAGGCAAACAATTGGCTATGCGAGTCACTACCATTGTGGCAACTAGGTGGTAGAGTTCTGCATTGTCTCGTCCTGGTGTGGTACCACCGCGTTACCTATTCCTGCTGCAATAGCGTCAGTGCTTGTCACTGTCGTGTTCTGGTTTGGAGGGTAAGGTAGCCTCCAACTTAAAACTTATGCATGTGGCATTAGACCTTGCCACAAGATAGTGACGCACAAATAACATCTTTGATGTTTATAGGTGATGGTTGACTCTTCCATCAGAAGACCCCTGCTTGTTTCTCTCTCTCTCTTATGAGATAAAAAAAAAACACATCAAAGATGTTAATGGTGGTATTCAACATATTAAGTAATACAATATTCATAAGTTTACTTACCTACCTAAACCTCCAAACCAAAATAGATTTTACACTTTCAATCATTGGCAGTCAATGAAATTCTATTATTATTAGTAGCAACTAGGTTTAAATACACTTGAACTTGTATTTGACTATAAATATTAAATACAAAATTATTTTAAACTAGCTGTGCCCGCGACTTTGTCCGCATGGATAATTTTCTAAGACCTGCATAGTTCCCGATCCCGTGGGATTTCCGAGATAAAAACTATCCTATATCCTTTCTCGGGTCCCAAACTATCTTTACACCAAATTTCATCCAAATCGGTCGAGTGGTTTAGGCGTGAAGACGGACAGGGTTACTTTCGCATTTATAATATTAGTACGGATTAATCAACCAGTTTCACTTTAAAGCATCTTTATAAAAATAAAAGCAAAGAATGCAAATGCATTTTAACATTGTTTTAACTATAATTTATACTTTCCATCGTTGGCACTTGGTGAAACTGCATCATATTGATTCTATAATATAAACACTTGTACTGTTTCACAAATGTGAAACAGTATAAGTGTATATTATAGACATTTGTGAAACAGTACAAGTGTTTATATTATAGAATCACTTGTTTTAACTAATCCAAACTGTAACACTGACTACTGACTACTGCTGCAGAAATAAGTAATGATATCATACCCAGGTGAGTTGTGTAAATACTAACTAGTAGCCACAGTAATAGTCGATGGAATCGATCTCAGAGCAAAGGAGAATTTCGCCATTTTGAACTAGTCGACACTGGTTCAGTTGGTTAGAGCGTTCTGGTTTTAGGGAAGGTCGCAGGTTCAAATCCTAGCTTGTCGAAATTTGTCTTTGTTGTTTTTAAAGTTTTTCATAATAATAGTGACGTGTTTGGACAATATTTTTACCAATTGCTTGTTAAAATGGCAAAAGGGGTATTCTTTAAAAAGGGGTCCAAATTTATGTTCGTTTAGAGAATATATGCTAATTTTTGTAGAGCTATGTTGGTCTGGGCTCCCTTGAAGAATAGACTAACTGTCATTTTTCCAGGCAGGTTGTGAAAGGCGACTGGGTTTGCAAAGTCTCGTCCCAGTATTTGGTACCACCTTACCTATTCCTGCTACAATAGCGACAATGCTTGTCACTGTTTTGTTCCAGCTTAAAGGATAAGGTAGCGGGTAGAATTATACATGTGGGATTGCCATCTGCTATTTTGTCACGCAAGTTGTGGCATTGTCATCTGCTGCTCTGTTAGGAAGGTTGTAATAGGATTTGACTATACGTGTCACTACCATCATGACTTCTAGGTGGTAGAGTTCCATAGGGTTTTGCAGGATATTTGATACCACCACTTTACCTTTTTATATCTATTCCTGTCACAATAGTCACAATGCTTGTCATTGTAGTGTTCCAGTAGAGACGATTACCTTCCTGATTTTTTTTTATACAATAAGATAGCAAACAAGCAGATTCCTGATGGAAAGAGTCAACCATCGCATATAGACACCAAAGGTGTTAATGGTGCGTGCTATCTTGTGGCGAGGTCTAATGCCACATGCATAAGTTTACCGGCTACCTTACCCTCCAAACCGAAACACAACAGTGACAAGCACTGACGCTATTGCGGCACGATTAGATAAAGCAGTGGTACCAGACCCGGGCGAGACAATGCAGAACTCTACCACCTAGTAGTCACGATGGTAGTAACTCGTATAGCCGATCGGTTGCCTTTTACGATCTGCCTGGCAGAACGGCAGTTGGCCTATTCTTCAAAGGAGCCCGGGACCAACACCGTTAATAATATATATCGATGATGATACACCGTTAACATCTTTGGTGTCTATAGCCAATGATTATGTCTATTCATAAGAAGCTCCACATGCTTGTGTATTAGGGTGGAGTGATAATGTATGAAAAAAAAAATTTTTTCGTTTTTTTTAAATGTAATAGCAATACAAAGTTGCCTTTTAATGAATGAATTCAGGATACAAAAGATTGTTTACTTGTATTGATATTTTGAGGTGCCCTAACCCAATTGAAAATTAGAAAAATATTATTTTTTTACATACTTTAAATTATTTACGGAAAGCATTTAGGCCCCGTAGTTTTTCCATCCAAATGCAATAAAAGATGTCGCAATGGTAACACATTCGAATGTAACTGACAGATAAATCATTGTAATGGTTTATTAAGTTCTTCTTCCATAAACCGAACAACACCTCCTTTGAAACCTGTATTCACGACTGTACCATCGCAACCAACAACAACTATTTCATCAAATTTCACCGATTTTTTTTCTCAAATAATTTATTATAGTACTTTGAATAGCTTTAGCAGTTCCCAACTCACACGTAACATGTCCGAAATAATTACATCCTGGTTCTGATAAAATCACATAATGGTCTTCTGTTATTCTTTTTCTATAAAATTTGCCTTCTTTCTGAATGCTTACCAAAGTTTTATCTTTTCTGCCATCAAAATAAATACCGCGTATTTTTTTATTGCAATCTGCATTGTGTAATGATGATCTGACTTTCGTTCTTTCACGGCGCAACTTTGAACGATCAATGACAGCACTTGGATCCTTTGATGTAATAATTCCAACATCTTTTAACACAGAAGAAGCTATAATAGCAGCTGCTCTGTCAGAGACTCCAGAACGATAACAGACGAGAGCTAATGATGATAAATTAAATCTCTTTTTCTTTGATGGCAGAGCAGCTATTCGTTTTGGCGATACATAAGGACTAGAAGCTACGCTATTATTACTTGAACTGGTACTTTCAATCGTTAAGTCGTCAGGCAAAGAACGAGAACAAGACGGTTGGTTAGGATGCATGATCTCTATGTTACGCAGTAATTCTTTTTCTTGTCTTTTTATTCTTTTCATATTTTTTACAGTTGCAACCAAATTTACACCACCTATCATCATTTTTCTTGTAGTTCTTTGATCAATTAAAAAAGATACTTCTTCCTTGGGAACACGGCTGTCTTTTGAGCAAGTACACTCTGAGTTAATAAGTTTGCATTTGCAACTGCAAATATCAAATAACCTTTGGGATTCAGTAACAAATTCAGTTATCTTTTCTTGATATTTCTTGTTTATTTGACGGCCTTGATAAGGTTTTATTAAGCGTCTATACTTGTCATGGTAAGATCGAATAAGTTGTGGTACTCTCTGAAAGCTGACAGTGGGAAGAGATGCTTTTCGACAGATATCTAAAATTTCCGTAGCCAATCTTTTGGATATATCATGAACTGTCGGCTCTTTTGTTGTTTTGTCGGGTTTTAATTCATATCTAATAACTAAGTAATACTTCATAACGTCATTATAAGTTGGTAATTGAGACACTGGTAACTTCTCTGGCAAACCAAACACAGGATAACATGTCGTTTGTCGTGTTTTGACTTGCGACATTTTACTGTAACAAAGAGAAATAATAGGTGTAACTCACATCAAAAATATTTAATTGTAATCTAAATTGTATTTAACTGTAACCAGTAATTTAAAAATATTACTTACATGAGTGTTATTTCCTTAACGGCTGTGTTTAAAATCAACGTTCCTCACAAGTAGAAACAATAAAACGCGCGACGTGCTTAATTAATGGCGTTCGAACAACGATTGACAAGTAGTACAGACTACAGAGAAATCACCTCTCCTACCTCATCCCCCTCCCTCACCTATCCGCGCACTATTCAAGGTCAAATTGTTGCCAACGGGAAGACACAGAATATGATTTAGCGTTAATTTGTCGATATTAGGCTTTAGTGTTTTTCAACAAAAAACTTTGAATTTCTCTAAATGTTGGGGGCACCTCTAAATGTATCATGTGCCAAATAAAATTTTGCATGTATATTTGTGAGAAATAATGGCAACTTTCTACAGGTATTACAAAACGAAAATGAAAAAAAAAAATTTCACTCCACCCTATTGTGTATTGCTGATATTTAAAAAAATATTAATTTTACTTTGCAAATTTTGTCTTATCATAAAAGCCGATAATAGTTATGTTATCTGCAAATTTGTTTATCAGTCAAAGCCATGGGGTGTATTAAATGATAGTGTAATTTGATGTAGATAATATGTACTACAAGAATTTTTTGGTTATTATATCTTATTGTTGATACGTCGAAAGGTTGGTAACACCAACCTTTCGACGTATGTAACATTTCTTTATTTAAAGCTAAACAGAGGTTAGGAAGTTAACGTGAACAGGAATATAAAATAAGAATGACTGACTTTTTTTATTAATTAAAATAAAGACACGAACTGACTTTTTTTTTATTAATAACAACCTGAATTTTTGTGAACAGTTTCATTTTGACGAGACAATCATCATTTCTATCTTCGAAAAATCTCGAATCGGGTACCCAATAAAGTTATGGGGCTTTGAAAATGTTTGACTTGGTGAAGGGAAAATATTTATTAATAACAATAATTATTTTTCGGCTTTAATCGCTTGATTATTTTATGAAAAACACGATGAAACTTGAGTCGTACTGCGTACAAATTCGATGCATTTTCTGCGAGCCTTGCATTCAAAAGTTTCGGAATTATGAGATTTTTAAATAGACAATAATCAATTTAAAAACAACCTAATTTTCTCACAACAGCTTGTTAATTATTGTTGTAATTCAAGGGTAACATTGTCCTACGCGTAAAGTGGAAACTTTTCTTAGTCTGGCTCTCTAAAATTTTCTTTTTTATCTATATTTATTAGTTACTAGGGATGGGCCGAAATTCGTTTTACATTCGGTTTAACCGAATTTCGGCAGCTTGAACCGAACTTCGACATTCGGCCGAAATTCGGTTTAAATGCCGAACATTCGGCACTAGAAAAAAGTATCTTCTTGCACTATTTTGCTTGAAATCTACGCTAATGTTATAAAGAGGAAAGATTTGTATTCTATATTTTTATATATTGTATCATCTAAACTCAAAAACTACTAAACCGATTTGAAAAAATCTTTCACCATTAGAAAGATATTAAAGTCATTCCCGAGTCACATAGGCTATACTATACTTTCAAAAAAAATCCGTAAAACAGTTGACCTAGCAGGCCATCCCTGAAACATCCCGCTAAATAAAAAAACATAAAAACAAAAATGAAAAAACTTCAGCATAGATTTTTGAGTTCGAAGAGTTCAAAAAAATGTAAAACGGTTGACCCGGCAGCTCATCCCTGAAACTTCCCGCTAGATCTATATCTATATCTTAGCATATCACAGATTTTTTTCAGAGTTCAAAAATCTTAAATTTGTTACAAATATTCGTTAGTACATAGAAGTCGTAAATGACACTAATTTCAAAATTTTTGAAATGCTATATATTTTAAAAACGATGATTGATTTTTGGCTTTCGAATGGCATTTAACGAAATTTTTGACCTATAAATTGTTTTCATAGCTACAGAATCTACAGACTCAGAAATGTCGAAGCAATATAAAAAAAATTTTTTTTTGAATTTTCAATATTACTAAATCCCACATAAATCGACCAATTTTGATGCAATGTGCTTATTTGACATAATTTATAGAAAGAAAAGCTGATTAGACTTTTAAGTCAATCGGTATATTAGTCTGAAAGTCATTTTAAAAATGCTAAGTTTGCTGTAAACAACAAAATATTAATATTTGAACAGCCGTAACTTTTGAAAACTTGATTTAATTTTGATTTTTCAAACTGTATTTGAAAAAATTTCGAATTTATGTCGAAAAAACATTTTTCCAAATTTTTTCGTCAACAATAACTTCCGAACGGATTAACCGATCATGATAAAATTTACGAATTAGACGCAGTTTTTTAAAAAAAGAGCTGATAAAATTTTATAGTCAATCGATACATTAATCTTGAAGTTATATTAAAAAAATATATGCGATTTTTTCAAAATTTCTCAAAATATTCTAGTCCGAATTGGTTAAATTGTTGGAAAGTCTAAGTTGAGCAGAATCTAATTCAATGCCATTAACCGCGTTTCGATCGGTCAAGCCGTTCAAAAGTTATAAAAATGTTTACATACACACATACATACAACCACACACTCTCTCTCACACACACATGCATACATACAGACATACTGACGTCATCGCGAAAGTAGAAAATGTTCCATACTTAGCGGGAAGTTACAAATCAAAAGTTTGATATAGATGAAGATGCATACATTCTAAAACATGATGATTTAGATCTTTTTAATTGCATTCAACGTAATTTTTCCTTTAAATGGTTTTATTAGCTCCAAAACCGGTAGGTTAAAAAATGTCGAAGAAAAGGTAAAAAAATAGGTAAGTCAGTTGACCCTGCAGGCTATCCTTGAAACTTCCCGCTAAATTGAGGTATTTTAGGCTCAAAGGAACAAAAACCATACCTAAGCATTTTTATTCAAGGTTCAAAATTCTAACTTTTGTTATAAATGACAGCAATTTCATTTTTAAAAAGCTGTATATTTTGAAAACGATGATCGATTTTCATCTTTCAAATGGCATTCAACAAAATTTTTGAGCTCTTAAATGTTTTTGAGCTATATAGGATAAAATATGTCGAAGTAATATCAAAATTTGTTATCAAAAATTTTCGTTATAATAAATCCTAATAAAACGATTTTCATCCAATTGACGGTATTTGACGCTATTTATAAAGAGAAAAGTTGATTAGATTTTTTAAGCGAATCGATGTATAAGCCTAAGAGTTATTTTAAAAATATTAAGTAAGTTTTATATAATCAGCAAAATTTTATTATTCAAAAGTTATAACTTTTGAAAACTTGATTCGATTTTGATTCTTGAAACTACATTTGAAGTAATTGTTTTAAGTACCACAATATTGTAGAAGGTTTGACCTTCAAACAAGTTTTGGTCAAAAAGTCTATTATTTTATATAAATATATTTTATATAAATAAAACACTTTTTCCTAAATTTTCGTCAACGATAACTCCCAAACGGATAAACCGGTTTTGATACAATTTACGATATTTGACGCATATTTTTAGAAAGAAATGCTGGTTAGATTTTTAAATCAAGCAGTGTATTAGCCGGAAAGTTATTTTAAAAATATTAAGAAGTTTTCTGTAAACAACAAAATATTAATATTAAAAAAGTTGTAACTTTTGAAAACTCGATTCCATTTCGTTTCTTGAAACTAAATTTGACGTAGTTTTTTAAGCACTAAACTATTGTGGAAGGTCAAAAACAATTAGAGAAATTACCAAGTTATATCAAAAAACAAATTTCTAAAGTTTTCCGTCAACGATAGCTCTTGAGCGGAAAAAAAACCGATGTTGATTCAGTTAATGCATTGATCGCAGTTTTTGTAGGAATAGAGCTGTTTAGATTCTGTACCTAATCTATACATTTATGTACTTAGATTATACAAAGTTATTTATTTATGTATGTTATTTATGTACAAAGTTATGAGATGTTTACATATACACATACACATATATACAGGCATGCTGACCTCATTGTGAAAATAGTCGGAAGAGATTTCTAGGACCTCAACGTGGAGATCAGATGAAACTCGATTTTCAAAAAACGGGGCAAAATCAGTAACTTCCTTATCTATATACCTACGTAGCAGAAAGTCAAAAATAAAAATCCATGCCTACATTGGAACAATGCAACTCAATGTATCAAAATTATCCTGTTACGTCACTAATTCACGTGCGTTGCGAAACCCATTAACGATATCCGATATATCCATACTAAAATTATAAATGGGAAAGTGTATCTGTATGTTTGTCCGTCTTTCACGGCAAAACAGAGCGACGAATTGACGTGATTTTTTAAGTGGAGATAGTTGAAGGGATGGAGTGACATAGCTTACATTTTTCTCTTACTTTACGCGAGCGAAGCCGCGGAGTATAATAGCTATATTGTATTGTAGCTAGTAGTAAATAGTAAACTAAATTTTAAGCAATTTCGTAAAAAAGTCACGACGTGTCGCTTTTAAGAAAGCGCAAAAGAAAGCGCGCCAATTAAACCAAAGTTCGGCCGAAATTCGGCCGAATTTCTTATTTTCACCGAATGTTCGGCCGAAGTTCGAATTCGGTTCAAACCACATTCGGCCCATCACTATTAGTTACCCGTTTCGAGAACTTTCGAAGATAGAAAAGATGGTTGTCTCGTCAAAACGGAGCTGTTCACAAAAATTCAGCTTGTCATTAATAAAAAAAAAGTTTGTTTGTAGGCCTACGGTCTGTACATATTATAGTTTTTAATAATTAATTATGATATAGAGATAACAAATTACTAAAATATTTGTTATAAATGGTAAGGATTAATAACTGTTACGTTCTTCGGGTTCGTGATTGTGCAAGAAGACACCATATATATTAAAACCGTGTATTTACAACACAAATACACAAAACAACACCATGCAATACGTAAATACACTATACACACAAGTCACACTCACTGTACTAATACTAAACTTAACCGACTACGCTGAACGAAAACACTTATTCACTCACACTGGTCGCCCGTACTATTGCTTCCGATCGCTGTACAAAAACTGCACAATATTTGTCAACACATCCCTTTTTATATGCAGGGTAAAGTTCCACATTATACCCGAATCCTCTACACATAAACCAGGCTAATCGTAAACAAGTTATAGTAAACAAGTCCTAGTACACGCTATTTTCATGCCCTTTTGCCCAAAGCGATAAGGTCAAATATGGCATAACTATTCGGGTAAAGTCGGCCATTTGTTTATCAATAGAAGCAGCTATCTCTTTCTTTTATTTCTAGATCTCTTCAGCGCTTCAACTCTTCACGTTTTAGATTATTCGCAACAATACTTTTAAGATATAAATACGGCAAAAATATACATTGTCACGTGACAGTAAATGCAAATTTAGAAGTGTTACGTCACACCGTGGTAAAACGTCATCTTGATGATGTACATTTTACTATTTTATAAAAAAATAACATCTATAGGCGATGGTTGTCTCTTTCCATATAAAAAACTATTTGCTGTTTTGTAATAATATGTATTTCAAGATTAAAGCAGTCGAAATATACCAAGCAGAAGTTTTTACATTCTTCAAGCTCAAAAATATTGGTTACGAATTGTGATTATTTCTATAGCTATTTGAACTCAAAAATCTAAAGGTTTTTGAAATCAAAACTATTTTAATTTTTGAATAGCTGTAACTTTTGATTATGATCTTTGAAATTGTATTTATAAGTGTGGTCTTGGGTACATAATCGATTGGTTGAAAAATCTCGAAGTTATGTCGAAAAAACACTTTTTCAAAAGTATTCGCCAACCATAACTTCTGAACGAATCAACCGATTTCAAAGCAGTTTTTTTGGAACTTGATCTTGATTTTTTATTTGAGAAGAATTGATCAAACTTTGATATAATTTCAATGATCAAGTTTGATATAAATCGATACATTGGTCTAGAAAAAATGTCGGCAACTTCTTTTTGAATTTTTATAAATTTCTCAATCCGAATCGCTTAAAATGTTTTAGAAAATATAAATGTTATGGAACCCAATCTAAAGCTGTAATTCGTAACCGTGTTTCGTTCGTTCAAGTCGTTCTAACATTGAAAAGTTTACACACATACGTATAGATATACCTACTAACGTCATCGTAAAAATAGTCAAAACGGCTTCCAAAGACCTTAAAGCCTTCTCATGTGTCAAAGCTTTGAGATCAGATGAAAACTTTTTGAGATCAGATAAAAAGTTTCTTCCGCCCAATCCTCTCAGTGTGTTGCCGCGTTTCCGATTCGGAAGTAGTTTAAAAAAAATGTTGACACGTCAAAATAACTTATAAAATTTTTACTGAATAAAGTACTTTACTGAATAAAAATAAAGGGATGTGAATTTACCAACTTACCGATTTTTGTAAATTTTTAATTTTCTTAGCGGGAAGTTAAAAACCGTTAGCAAAAAAATATTTTTTACATTGATATATGCGAATGCGAAGAAAACTAAAGTTTTGGTATTTGAAAGAGAAACAACCAGAACGGATGTAAGAGTTGTGGTCGATGATGTAGTGCTGGAGCAAGTGGATGAGGTTGTATATTTTGGATGTGCTTTTAGCAGGGATGGAAGGTACACCGCTGATGTTGAAAGAAGAGTGTGTGCAGGGAACAGAGTGAATGGAGCGTTAGGGAGATTACTTAATAGCACAATTTTAAGTCAGGGTGCCCGTCTAGCCCTGCATAATCATGTGCTTATCCCAACGCTATTGTATGGAAGTGAGAGTTGGGTATGTCAGAAAGGGTATGAAAGTAGAATCAACGCGGTCGAGATGAGGTCGCTAAGAAAAATATTTGGTGTGACACTCGCGGACCGGGTTCGTAATGCCGAAGTGAGAGAGAGGCTAGGTTTGAAAGAAAGTGTCGGTGTAAAGATGAGAAAGGGCATGCTCCGTTGGTTCGGACATGTAGAAAGAATGGTAGATGAAAGGTTAACAAAACAGATATACAACGCGAATGTGGAAGGATGTAGGTACCGGGGAAGACCAAGACTGACATACCACGATCAGATTGATCGAGTACTGTCCGAAGGTGGTGTCAAGAGTCTTCGCAACCGGCGTGTGTGTATGAAGAGAGTGATGAATGTGGAAGAAGCGAGACAAGCCTGCAAGGATCGTGATGTATGGCACTCGGTTCTCTCTGCCTACCCCGTAAGGGATCTGGCGTGAAGATATGTTGTTGTTGTTGATATATGTATACATATAATACGAGTACATACTCGGATTATATTCAAATAATTCTAATTCCCATACACGACTCCATGAACCGTGCATTTGAATTATCCTGTTAAACTCATGTTAGTCAGAGACCACTGCCTTAGTCACCAAGTTCGTTAACATAGTGATTAATCAGGACTTAGGTCTCAGACATTAAATAGCCGTACCATTGCTTTATTTTTATCCAACTTTTACAAAAAGAGATTAATTTTTTTCGAGCATATGTATGTAAAAATAGTAACTTTTGTGATGTAAAATAATTTTTGTATTTTTTATATCATAAGGTAGCAAACAAGCTAATAGGACTACTGATGGAAAGAGTCAACAGTCGCCTATAGACACCAAAGATGTTAATTGTGCGCAGGCCTTTTTTGTTACTTTGTTGGGGTAAGCTAATAATAATCAATTTTAGCTCTTTTATTCAATACAGCTGTCACACTTTTCTTTTCGAGGAGCCGTTGGTCGCAACTATTCCTTTGGAGGCACTGCGTGCTCTCGCGTGCCCTCACAGAAAGCCCTGATGGTGCGTTGCTAATACCAATCCACCGCACGGAGAGTAATGCACCAATAACTTTTTGTTATCTATTTTTTTTTGTTGCTCTTTCCATATATATATATATATATATATATATATATATATATATATATATATATATATATATATATATATATATATATATATATATATATATATATATATATATATATATATATATATATATATATATATATTAGTGATGGGCCGAATGTGGTTTGAACCGAATTCGAACTTCGGCCGAACATTCGGTGAAAATAAGAAATTCGGCCGAATTTCGGCCGAACTTCGGTTTAATTTTGGGGAGCTTTCTTAAAAGCGACACGTCGTGACTTTTTTACGAATTTGCTTAAAATTTAATTATTTTATACTAGCTATTTTACTATTTACTATTAGCTATTATTTTACTATTTACTATTAGCTATATTTTATACTAGCTGTGCCCGCGACTTCGTTCACGTGGAAAAATTTCTTCAATAAAAACCCGCATAGTTCCCGTTCCCGTGGAATTTCCGGGATAAGAACTATCCTATGTCCTTTCTCGGGTCTCAAACTATATTTGTACCAAATTTTATCGAAATCGGTTCAGCGGTTTAGCCGTGAAAGCGTAACAGACAGACAGACAGACAGACAGACAGACAGAATTACTTTCTCATTTATAATATTAGTATGGATTATTTTACTATATACTATACTATTATTTTACTATATACTATTAGCTATTATACTATTTACTATTAGCTATTATATTGTCCGCGGCTTTGCTCGCGTAAAGTAAGAGAAAAAGTAACCTATGTCACTCTCCATCCCTTCAACTATCTCCACTTAAAAAATCACGTCAATTCGTCGCCCCGTTTTGCCGTGAAAGACGGACAAACAAACAGATACACTTTCCCATTTATAATTTTAGTATGAACTAGCTGTTGCCCGCGACTTCGTCTGCGCGGACTTTATTTACTCTGCTCCTACTGGTCGTAGCAAGATGTTACATAGCCTAAAACCTTCCTCGATAAACAGGCTATCCAACGCAGAAAGAATTATTCAAATCGGTACCTAATCTATACATTTATGTACTTAGATTTAGTCCGGGAGGAATCGGCGCATGAGTACCGAAAACTATTCCACCTCAATTTATTTATGTGATCCTCTTCAAATTGCCCTACTGATGATATAAATGCATGTTGCCATGGGGCAATCCGGTACCATATTGTTTAAACCGAAATTTTTTAAGCAATTGCAAGGAATTCTTATTTTTCAACCGTTTTCCGATTTCCGATTTTTCGTTACAGTAAATGTGAGTGTCATGTCGTTTTTAGTTGTTCCCAAGAAAAGAAAATATTCTGATGATATCCTACCATGTATTTTTTGTGAAAATGAAAACGATGTAGTGAAAAATCCGAAGCCTGATACATATATGCCGCCCCGTTGGTCGAGTAGTTAGCGAACCTGACTACGCCGATCAATGGGGTCCGGGTTCGATTCCCGGCAGGGACAGGCATTTGTGTGATGATCACAGATGCTTGTATTTCTGGGTTTGGGTGTTTATTAAATATATTAGAGTATTTATATATGTATTTATATGTATTAGTATCGTTGACTGGCACCCATTCTACAAGCATATAATTTGCTTACTTTGGGGCCAGATCAATTCGTGTAATTTGTCCAATGATATTTATTTATTATTTATTATTATTATATATAACTGTACAACGTGCAGATTATCGACGAAAAGATGAGGCTGCTATCCGATTTGAAAATTTGTTTAATTCTTCTCTTGACAAACAAACATTTTCGTGGCACAGAACATGTTATGCAAGTTACACAAGTGAAGAAAAAAATAGGCGAAGAGAAATACACACACATATATATATATATATATATATATATATATATATATATATATATATATATATATATATATATATATATATATATATATATATATATATATATATATATATACATATATAATATTGTTAATAGAGATATAAAAAAATTTATATCTTTTTTAATTTTAATTTCGCGCGCTCACAAGTATAACAACGTGGAGATCTGGTGAAAACTCGATTTTCAAAAATCGGGGCATATACCTACATAGCAGAAAGTTAAAAATAACAATCCATGCCTAAATTGGAACAATGTAACTCAATGTATCAAAATTTTGCTGTTACGTCATTAATTCACGTGCGTTGCAAAACCCATTAACGATATCCTATATATCTATACTAATATTATAAAATTGTAGCCTGTTAGTTTGTTTGGTTGTACGCGGTAATCTCGAAAACTGCTGGATTACGTAGATTTCAAGCAAAATAGTGCAAGAAGATACTTTTTTCTAGCGCCGAATTTAAACCGAATTTCGGCCGAATGTCGAAGTTCGGTTCAAGCTGCCGAAATTCGGTAAAACGAATTTCGGCCCATCCCTAATATATATATATATATATATATATGTATATATATATATATATATATATATATATATATATATATATATATATATATATATATATATATATATATATATATATATATATATATATATATATATATATATATATATATATATATATACTAGCGGCCCGGTACGTGCGTCGCTAAACGTACGTATATTTCACTTAAATATTAAAAATGTGATAAATGAAAAACCGCTCTACCGATTTTGTGCGAACTTCACATAAACCATCTACTAAATAGTCTGAACAAATCCTAAACATTTGGTTTGGATAGGTGAGCCAGGTCTTGAGTTATAAAATTATAACGAAAAGTGGCATTGATTTATATATAGTGTGTAAAAAAAAACCCTGTCCGATCGTCAAATGCATTATTTGGTAGCTTAATACAAACATATCTGTGACATTATTTTATGGATATTAATACATAAATTTTCAAAATATTTGCTTGATTTTGAGGGGAAGTTGCTCAATTTTAGTACTAACATGAGGCACTTTAAACTACGACATCTTTCTTATTTTAATAATAAGAATTTTTTTTGACAATGCCGTTGACCTACCTATATACATCTTTCGGATCGGACAGGGTTTTCTTTACATCCTGTATATATAGTATAATTTATTGAAACATCGACCTTGAAACTTGGTTGTCGAATTAATAAGGTATTTTTTTTAAATTCAAAAGTGAGTCAAAACTATTAAGGAGTTGCCAAAAATAGGGGTTGTAAAATAGAGTCCCCGTTAAAACTATAGCATCTCGATTTCATAGTTGCTGGGCGAATCTCAATGAAGTAACAATACTGTGAAGTGTCAGCGAGTGTCAGTGTTTTGTAAGTCCTATTACACTTGTTAGTAACTGTTCGTCTCGCTCTATACTTGAAGTAACACTATAGTAAGTTACAAAATATCACTGTTACGAGTATGCGTGTAGGCTGAGAGTTTGTTGTATATGACGTGTAGACTAGTAATTATTATAAAAAAAGCAACTGCGATCCAATCTGATGTAGCTTATGTTACTATCACAAGAATATAAGAATGTAAGGACACCTCCAAGTTACAATCCATCAAGTCGGCTATGAAACATATATAATATACTGTGTGTAAAAAAAATCCGATCCGCAAAAGCACTGTTTGGTAATCCATACTTCCATACTATCCATATCCATACTGATATTATAAAAGTCTGTCTATCTGTCTGTCTGTTAAGCTTTCACGGCTAAATCACTGGACCGATTGCAATTTGTCATGGAAATAGTTGAAGTTCCGGGGTCAAAAATAGGGTAATTTTTTTTTCAAAATTCAACCCCTTAGGGGCAGAAATAGGGGATGAAATTTGTAAATTGTCTAATATAAATAATGCATTTTATGTTATTTTACGGATATAGTTAGATAAATGTTCGCTGATAAAAAAATTTATTTATAATCTTAAATTATATTTCGAACTAGCTGTTGCCAGCGACTTCGTCCGCGCGGACTACGTTTACTCAGCACAGCTCCTCTCCCGTAGGTGATAGCGTGATAATATGTAGCCTATATATTGACCCGACCTGTTAGTAATAGTGTTCATGCAAAATTTGATGTAAATCCGTGCAGTACTTTTTGAGTTTACCCCGGACCTACATACAGACAAACAGATTAACAGACATACAGACAAAAATTCTAAAACTATATTTTTGGTTTCTATATCGATTGTAGATCACACCCCAAGTATTCTTTTAAAAAAATATTCAATGTACAGTTTTGATTTTCGTACGATTTTATTTTATTGTCACGTACTCGGGTTCGCAATTGTAAGAAAACACCACTTGGTGAAGTCGCTGCCGTACGATAAGTTGGAATACGATTCGTATCGGTGTCCAACACTAGCGGCAGTGACGTCACAACGACACAACGGGCGAATTTAAATATCGCAAATCATCATTCACAACGAAGCAAGAACTGTCGGGCTATCTTTACATTGTGCAATTAATATACTCTTTTAAAATACAGTCCACAATTATTTCAAGCCAGAATTCCCGAGCTAGTAGCAAGGGCACTGGCCCCAACATATGGTCCACGAGCCGCCTTAATTAGAAAATCGAAAATATTGCACAAGATAGAGGTCATTGCAAAGTCACCGCCGAATATCAAGAAGAACCTTTCAACGCCTTAAACACGATGAGAATCATGGGTGAACAATGCTGAGTCTTCGCGTTGCAACTACAGCTGACACTCAAGATCAATAATATCGCATAACGTTGGAAAATTCACTGCAAGTTCGGTCTTCAGACTGCCGACGTCAAGTCATCATCGGATAGAGGTCATCACGTCGCAAATCGCCTGCATCATCAAGAGGAGTTTTCATAAAAGCCGTGAGATCGTTCCAATATCCTTTCATAATCACTTTCATGCTTTAATCATAATCATCCTATCACCACATTCATTCTCACTTCACATTCAACTCATCCTACATCTATCTACCTAGATCAAAATCATTTCATCTCGTTTATTAAAAAAAAAAAAAGTAATTAGCTCGTTAAATCTTTTTTTTGGGTCAAGGTAAAAATTGCATGGTTTATACGCCTACTTTTATTAAATATAGTACGTATATGTAAAAATTTGGTTTTTACTCTGTCTACCACATAAGTAAACCGTCACGTTTTACTTAATATACAAATCAATATTACACAATTTTAACGATTTAATTACTCGTTATATGCTTAAAATACGTGCATTAATCTAAACTATAATCACAAAACTATCTTCGTATATCATTCACTAGATACGCTTATCATTTCAACATTTCACATCCATTTCACATTTCATTTCAAGCGCTTAACACAAAATCAATCACTTATTGCTTAAAAGTAGTTAATATTCATCCGTAATTACATATTAAAGATCATTTAGTAAGTCAATTATTACATTAACTAAAGTTATAACTAAACAATTGATAATAAAAACATTTATTTTTTCTAGGTCGGTACGTGAAAAAATTATTCACAAGTCTACAACAAAAAAAATATTAGAACGCCTGATATTTTTTATAGAGCATTCCCTTTAATCACGCTTTGCAGTATTTTTGTGCATAATTATCATTTTGCCTTAGTTTTAAATATATAGTCATATCCTTTTTAACTTTATTGCTACTCAGCTATTTGCGCTACTTGCTTACATAAAATCATAATACATAACAATGAGTGAAAAACAAACAAAACAGTTAATTAAAAAAAGGGCTGCCATTAAAGGCAAACTGACCAGCTTTAGCACATATTTAAATTCACTAAATAGCGATCTGCTTCATGACTTAAAAATTCAAATTGAACTTCAGATGCGCTTAGATAGAATCACAAATTTATATGATGACTTTGATGGATTTCAGAGTGAGTTGGAGGAATTGTCAGACGAACCCGGTGACCAGTCAAAAGAACGGGAAATCTTCGAGTCAATGTACTACTCGCTTGTGTCTGCCGGTCAAGCCCTACTTGAGACTCATCGCAGACAATCGCCTTCTTCGCGAGATGCGGATGGTGAAAAGGTTGCGGTAGGCTCTGCGCAGATACACAAACGTAAGGTTGTTGAATTACCTAAAATAGACCTGCCATTTTTTAATGGAGACTATCAGCATTGGCTCGGCTACAGGGATACATTTACCTCACTAATTCATTCGGACGATCAAATTGATCCCATAAACAAATATCATTATTTACGCGCCTCATTAAAGGGGGACGCAGCACTCACTATAGCAGGATTAGATTTTTGTGCCGACAACTATCAATCGGCATGGAAAATTGTATGTGGTCGCTACGACAACAAGCGCCTCCTTGAAAATCACCACTTAAAGTCACTTTTTGAGATGGCAGCAATACACAAAGAATCTAGTAAATCATTACGTCATTTAGTTGACACAACGAATAAAAACCTCAGGGCTTTAGCCAGCTTAGGTCTTCCAGTAAAGCACTGGGACTCTTTGGTCATTTATATGATGTCTTCCAAGTTAGACAGTGTTACATATAGGGAATGGGAATTTCACAGGAATAATTTAGCTGAATCTCCAACTTTAGAGATTTTTAATAAATTTATTACGAATAAAGCCGACCTTTTAGAAACTTTAGACACAAACACATCTAAATATGAAAAACCCAAAATCGACTCTAAAACTAACAAATTTAAATCACTTCTTGAACCGACAAACAAATCAAAAATTAATTATTCATGCCCACTTTGCCATAAAGATCACAACTTATTTAGCTGTGATTCATTTAGAATGTTGCCAGCTAATACACGGATTCAGAAAGCAAAGGATTTTAAGGTTTGTATGAATTGTCTGCGTCCTGGTCATTCAGAGAATAAATGTAAATTGTCCCACTGCAAATATTGCAAACTAAAGCACAATACACTATTGCATTTAGAGCCAACACAATCGTCTTCGTGTTATGAGAATGTAACCCTATCAGCAGAAAGGGTAAATAACAAGCTTTATAATTCTCATACGGTTTTGCTTTCAACGGCCACGGTAAAGGTAATTGATAGCGACGGTCAACCGCATACTGCAAAAATGCTGCTCGATAATGGAAGCACGGCGAATTTTATAACACAGGATCTTTGTGATAAGTTAAAATTAAATACATTTTTAACAAACTCAAAAACTTCGGGGATTAACAGTCAAATCGTCAGTAGCTCACACTCTTGCTCTTTAACCTTTGAGTCTTATACCGGGGGCTACAGAACGAACATTGACTGCATAATAATTCCAA
The DNA here is from genome assembly GCA_036924255.1 of Apodemia mormo. Classification (NCBI taxonomy): domain Eukaryota; kingdom Metazoa; phylum Arthropoda; class Insecta; order Lepidoptera; family Riodinidae; genus Apodemia; species Apodemia mormo. The sequence continues at coordinate 12,932,741 of JAUPFN010000030.1, forward strand.
AAATCACATCATCTCTTCCTTCTACGTATATAAATCTTCAAGATATACAAATACCAACGGGGATTTTCTTAGCCGATCCGTCCTTTAATACGCCCTCTACGATCAATATTTTAGTAGGAGCTGACATATTTTGGTCAGTAATAGGAACAAATCGCATTCTATTAGGCAAAAACAAACCTACATTATTTGAAACTCAGTTAGGGTGGCTAGTTTCAGGTACTTTATATCACAAAAATAAAAATGATGATTCTATATGCATGCTTAACCAAAATTTAGAATTTGATCTTTCCCGCTTTTGGGAACTTGATTCTATCGCGTCGAAATATAAATTATCTTCAGAGGAAAGAGCATGTGAAGAACATTTCATAAAAACCACTAAACGTAAGGCCGACGGTCGATTTATGGTCTCGCTACCACTTAAAGATTCACCTGAAATATTAGGGGATTCATTTACTATGGCTAAGCAAAGATTTCTTTCTTTAGAGCGTCGACTAGAGAAAGATCCCTATATGAAAAATCTTTATGTCCAATTTATGCAAGAGTACTTGGAACTTGGTCATATGTCTGAAAGTGAGCCAGCTTTTGGGGAAAAAACATGTTATTTACCTCATCACGGCGTCTTAAAGGAATCTAGCTCAACAACGAAACTTCGCGTGGTTTTTGATGCTTCCGCGGCTACAACGTCAGGTAAATCATTAAATGATATTTTAAGGGTAGGGCCTATACTACAAGATGACTTGCTTTCGATACTATTGCGTTTTAGACAGCATAAATATGTCGTAACGGCAGATGTCGAAAAAATGTTTCGGCAGTCTGAAATAGTGGAACATCAGCGCTCACTACAACAGATTATATGGAGATTTGATTCCTCTCATGCTCTTAAAACTTACAAACTTAATACCATAACTTATGGTACAGCTTCAGCATCTTACTTAGCCACACGATGTCTCACGCAGTTAGGTCGTGAATCTTCAAATGCTGACGTTAAACATGCAATTTGTCACGATTTTTACGTTGACGATTTTTTATCGGGGCAAGAGACTCTTGACAAAACCGTAGCTTTATGTAAGGGTGTTATTTGTGCTTTGGATTCTGCCAAACTAAATTTACGCAAATGGCATTCCAATAATCAAGGTATTTTACAAGCCGTATCAGGTGAAACAAACGTTTCGGGATATGTAGACCTAAGCAGTGATAATCTTTCAAAAACCTTAGGCCTTAATTGGAAATGCTCATCAGACACCTTACTATTTACAATTAACATCGATACAAATAACAACATTAGCAAACGTAATATATTATCTACAATTTCTCAGGTATTTGATCCACTTGGACTTGTTACGCCATGTATTGTAGAAGCTAAAATTTTAATGCAACAATTATGGGTTAAAAAGTGTGCTTGGGATGAGCCAGTACCAAAACATATACAAAAGGCATGGACTGAGTTTGCTAAGTTATTACCACACTTAAATAATATAATAATACCTAGGTGTGTAATGGGTGACTCTCCAATCAATATACAGTTGCATATATTTGCGGATGCGTCGGAAAAGGCATACGGTGCATGCGCTTACATAAGGTGTGTAGATGCTAACGGTGCAGTCACTGTCCGTCTTGTGGCCTCCAAAAGTAAAGTAGCACCATTAAGGTCTACTACGATTCCACGTTTGGAACTTTGTGGAACTCTTTTAGGGGCAAGATTAGGGCAAAAAATATTTAACTCACTTACGTTTAAATTTAATCATTGTATTTTGTGGTCCGATTCAACCATTGTCTTAGGATGGTTAAGATCATCACCGTCTCAATTAAAGCCATTTGTTCGCCATCGTGTTTCTGAGATACAGGAAGGTTTCTCTAATCATACGTGGCGCTATGTTCCTTCTAAAGAAAACCCGGCAGATCTCGCTTCACGAGGTTTAGCTGCTACCGAATTAGCCAAATGCTCACTGTGGTGGTCTGGCCCTGCGTTTTTAAATTTAAATGAAGCTAATTGGCCTAAAGAAACAAATGGCGAAATACATATACCTGATTTACCAGAAGTTATCAAATGGTTACATGTGACAGAAAATCTTAATATATTTTCTAGCTTAATCAGCAAATGCTCCTCCTTATCCAAACTACAACGTGTTATTGCTTTTACATTTAGATTTATAAATAATTGTCGCAACGTAAACAAGAAAATTCACGGTAATATTTCGTTAGCCGAACTTCAAAAATCTACTGTCTTTCTTTTAAATATTGCTCAACAAGAATCCTTTCCTGAAGAGCACGAGTTACTTATGTCAAATAAACGGTTACCTAACAAAAACAGACTGTTACCACTTTCACCATTCATAGACGATGACAAACTTATCCGGGTAGGTGGTAGGTTAGCTAATACCTATTATGACTACAATGTTAGACATCCAATTCTTTTAAGCGCTAAGCATACACTGTGCAAATTAATTTTTGAAAATTTACACATAAAACATATGCATTCAGGTCCTCAGTTGTTGCTGGCGACAGCACGACAGAATTATTGGCCACTAGGTGGTACTAATCTAGCGAAACGCGTCGTACGTTCTTGCGTCTTGTGTTGCAAAATGAAAGGTAAAACTATTCAACCTTTAATGGGCCAATTACCTAAACAGCGTGCTGAACTAGAGTTTCCCTTTCTAGAAACGGGGGTTGATTATGCTGGGCCGGTGATGATAGCTAACCATAAGGGCAGAGGATGTAAGTTAATAAAATCTTACATTTGTGTGTTTGATTGCTTGGCTACAAAGGCTCTTCATCTTGAGTTAGTATCAGACATGACGAAGGAAGCCTTTGTGGCTGCATTAAGTAGATTCACAGCTCGCAGGGGTAAGCCCAAAACTATTTACTCAGACAACGGCACTACTTTCGTAGGCACATTTAATGAGTTAACGAAGGTCTTGAGTGAGGTGAGACCGGCGGACATGACGGAACAAGGTATAAATTTTTCCTTTATACCTGCTTATGCCCCCCACTTTGGCGGTTTATGGGAGTCTGCAGTTAAGTCCACAAAACATCATCTAAGACGAGTCTTAGGTCTAACTAATTTAGATTATGAAGAGATGAATACATTATTGATCCAAGTAGAAGCAATCTTAAACTCCCGTCCTATTACTCCTTTGTCAGACGATCCAACAGATCTCAGCCCGTTGACTCCATCTCACTTCCTTATTGGACGATCCTTAATTTTTATGCCTCACCCTGAAATCACCGTCAGCAGAATTTCATCACTTCAAAGATATCACCGCATTGAAGTGTTGAAGCAACACTTTTGGAAAAGATTTTGTGACGAATATGTTACCTTACTTCAACAGAAAGCCAAATGGTTCCAGTCACAGGATACTTTGAAGGAAGGTACACTTGTGGTCATCAAGGACAAGACCAGCCCACCCTTGATGTGGCTTCTTGGGCGTATCATCCACATAATTCCAGGAAGCGACGGCATTGCAAGGGTGGCTGACATCAAGACAAAGCGAGGTGTCATTCGTCGGGCGTTCAATACTATATGCCCCCTACCTACCAATAATTGAAGACCCTTCAACGGCGGGAGTCTATGGTGAAGTCGCTGCCGTACGATAAGTTGGAATACGATTCGTATCGGTGTCCAACACTAGCGGCAGTGACGTCACAACGACACAACGGGCGAATTTAAATATCGCAAATCATCATTCACAACGAAGCAAGAACTGTCGGGCTATCTTTACATTGTGCAATTAATATACTCTTTTAAAATACAGTCCACAATTATTTCAAGCCAGAATTCCCGAGCTAGTAGCAAGGGCACTGGCCCCAACACCACTTATATTAAATCCGTGTATTTACACAACACAACGTAATACTAAAATACACTTTACACCCTAGTCACTCGCTATAATATCACTGAACTTAGAACACTACACAATAAAACACTTCTCGCTTCGCACTTGGTCACTTGATGTATCGCTCTCGATCGCTTGATAAAAACTGCCTTGTGTTTGTCAACATCTCTGTATTTATAGGCAGGGGAAAATCCTAGCTGGATCCAGAAAAATCTAAATGTATCGGGAAACAATGAATCACTTCTTATCTTAAACATGTTATGAGTCATAAATCCTAGTACACGCTATTTTCAACCTTATGCTATATCCCACAAAGTCCATTATGGCATAGCCCCGGTCAACTATTTGTTTGTCAATAGGAGTAGCTATCTCTTTCTTTTATTTCTAGATAGTTAGCGCGCGCGCTCCAACTCTACACGTTACAATTAGTACTACAATTAGTACTACAAGTACAATTTTGATAAGTTTGACATATTTAATTGCTTTTATTTAAAATTATTACACAATAGATCTATAGTGGATATATCTATAAGTATAGATAATAGGTATAGATAATGTCTTCATGTATTATAACGTAATAACATGTAAAAACCGACTTTCAAAAAGTGATTACTGTGAATCCTATTTTGAATAAAATAATTTGACTTTGACTTTTGACACGCTTCTAGATTATTCGTAACAATATGTATAGATATTTAAGTATGGCCACACAAAATGCGGAAATAGACACAGACTCTACTACGAGGCCGCGCCCGCATGTTCGTCGGAGTGTTGTACTGTTTGAAATTTTAGCAAATTGAAGGTTTAATACAAGGATTTCAAAATACCACAATATTTTTATCTTTATAAATATAATTATTTCATTATGTTTTTCATAATGTCATCGACACACTTTTATGTCCTTTTTGGATCGGATAAGTTTTTTTACATGCTATACAGTGTGTAAAAAAACCCTGTCCGATCGTCAAAGGCATTATTTGGTAGCTAAAGGCAGCCCCTAGACCTACAATAATATTGCGCAATATTACGTATTGTACAATATTATTGACCGTTTAGACTTAATATTGAAGATTGCACAATGATTGAACGAAAGTTTGAGCTTAATTTTTTTTTTTTTAATTAATAATTTTTTTAGGGTTTAATTTTTATTGTGCAATATTTTTTTCTTGCACTGTGTAGGTTTAATATTGCGCAATATTTTCACTTCAAAGCTCAGAACGGTCGTGGTCGGTCAGTCGCGGTGTTTAATGTATGGTCGTGTCGTAAATTTAAGCAAAATGGCGAGCAAGAAATTTTCGTTATTTCGCGGTAATTTTATTCATCTTGTTAATTTAATAGTTAATTACTAGAATGGACCAAAATTTCGACCACTGGCCGAAATTCGACACTCGGTCGAAATCGAACATGTGACCGAAATACGTCATTCCGTCGAATTTCGACATTCGATCGAAATGTAACTAACTTGACACTCAACATTCGGCCGAAATTCGACATTCAGGCCAATTCACTAATCAATATAAGTGTTGGTCGAAACAAAACCAATCAATAAAAGATGAGGAACGGGAGTTTTTACTTGAGTGTATAGAATAATTTATTTAACACAATCACCAGCATGGTTGCCGCCAAAACTTTGTCGTCGCACGAAAATATTGATCATCGGTTTGTCAATTTTATTGAGTGAATTTATTGAACGTCTAAAAACAAAGGCGTATTCAATATTATTGCACAATAAAAGTATTGCGCAATATTATTGTAGGCCTGTGGGGCACCTAATACAAACATATCTGTGACATTATTTTATGGATATTGATACATACATTTTCAAAATATTTGCTTCATTTAAGGGGAAGTTGCTCAATTTTAGTACTAAAATGACTCACTTTAAACTACGATATTTTTCTTATTTTAATAATAAGAATTATTTTATTATTTTTTTTGACAATGCCATTGACCTACCTTTTTCGGATCGGACAGGGCTTTCTTTACATCCTGTATATACATACAGCCAAAATATAACTCTCTCAGCGAATTTTTGTCAAGAAGGCATAAAGGTAATAAGTTGAAATTTATATCAAATACTCGGATCTTTTTTTATATCATAAGATAGCAAACGAGCAGATGGGTCTCCTGATGAGAAGAGTCAACCATCGCCTGTAGACACCAAGGATGTTAATGGTGCGTTGCTATCTTCGCGCGCAATTTTTTTTCTTTAAAAACTGCGTCAAATACCATTAATTGGATCAAAATCGGTCATTTTTTTGGGATTTATCAATGACGAAAATTTTTGAAAAAAGAATGTTTTTTGATATTGCTTCGAAATGTTTCAACCTATCGATTATTTAGATAAATCAATAATAATTAAATCAAGATCTCAAAAATTGAGTTGAATGCCATTCGACTTAATCTTAATACTGCCATTTTTAACAAAATAGATGTTTGAACTAAAAAAATAAATGGTTTGTTTTCTTTTGAGCTTAAAATACATTAATTTAGCGGGAGGTTTCAGAGGTGGCCTGCAGGGTCAACCGTTTACAGATTTTTTGTTTAGAAGAGTACACTTCCCAGTTGGTCTGTTATAAAATTGGTGATGATCAAATTCAGGATCCAACACTCGAGATAAAGAAAGTCGGTTGTAGCAGATTTATTAAGCGTTTAAATTATTTTACGAAGCAGCCTCCTGAATCATTTTAAATGTTAACAGTTATGTAATGTTATGAAACTGAGAACTAACTAGTTAGTATTGACATTGTTTTGGTTGGGAGACAAATTCAAATATTGATTTATGTAATAACACTCATTACTACTAACTGAGAAGGTTTGAGCCTAATGCGGCAAATTTTGGGGCGACAAATTAGGTGCAAAAATTTTTTTGAGTAATAATTTATTGAAAAAAACTGTACTTAGTATTTACTAGCTGTTGCCAGCGACTTCGTCCGCGCGGACTTCGTTTACTCCGCACTGCACCTCCCCCGCAGGTGATAGCGTGATAATATGTAAGCCTATATGTTGACCCGACCGAGTAATATTTATGCAAAATTTGAAGTAAATCCTTGCCGTACTTTTTGAGTTTACCCCGGACATACATACAGACAAACAGACAAAAAGTCTAAAAACCATAGAGTAATAACGCTTAGAGTGATAATTGCATTCAACGCTTCGTTCATATTTTAGGCCAAAACCGTGTCAATGTCCGTGTAAGCTTCGTGTAATCACTTGCGTCGTCACGCACACAAAGACTCCAAAGACTCGAATAGTGTTGCAAGTAAATAAATATTTTCCCAAGACGGTATTTAAAATATATCTACCTGACCGGTATACAAATAATCTTTCATACTATAACATTATTAATCATTTAGTATAAACTTGAAACTTACACTTTTTATTCGGTTAGGTAAAATATGTTAAATGCCGGGAAATATTCTAGATGTTCTCAAGATGATTCCAAAGCTATTTAACCTTATATTTTTTTAGTTTTTGTGCTTTATTTGTGATTTAAAATATTTTTACATCACTGAAATAAAGAGTGTCTGTCTTTCCAATAGTATTATTAGTCATATAGAAAATTTAGAACTTACAATTTTTATTCTGGTGAGGTAAAATGAGTAGAATTACAGGAAAATGTTTTAGAGGTTCTCAAGTTTTTTTTTTAATTTCAGTGATTAAACAGCGGTAATCAACCGGCACCGAGCGTAAATAAAAAATATGGTCAATAAGAATTTACGTTATTTAAGTTATAAAAACAGTGATTGAAGTAATTCTTACAAAAAACCTTATTGATATGACGTATCTACTAATATATTATCCTATATCATACAAATGTTTGAATTACATTGCTTGGCAAATACTTGTGTATTATTATGTGTATGTCTGTGTGCGTGTATGTGTATGTATGTTAAAGCTATTACCTTGGAACCTTTTTTATTTTAACTTTCATACAAATCTTGCCATGATTCTAAACCTTAAACTAGCTTGAAAATTAGCAAATAGGTGGGCAATCAGAAACAATATTTACGTTATAGACGAACGTTTTAAGGTAAAAATTAATAAGATACTTATTAATCAAGTATTTATTTAAATCAACTTAAGAAATTAAAATGTTTTAAGCTAAACGTACTATATTGGCTACTATTGGCTCTGTGCACGACTTGAGCACCACCTAGCGTCCGCAACTATTTTGGTTCTGATCTTAGAATAATAACGCCTAGAAACCACAAAAAACGAGTAGATAAAACTGAGCCAGAAACGGCTCAATTCGTTTTGCAAGTTGTCAATGCTTAATAAGATCAGGTTATATCGGACACAGTTCACGAAAAATAATTCGAAATGACTTATTGCATTATAAAGAAGTGTTCTAACACCTTAGAAAAACAAAAAAGTGAATATTTCACAGGTAAGTACTTACAATTTATAATTTTTCTGTTATGTAAATCGACTAAAAATAGATAATTTGAAACACATAACTTATCACTATACAGTTGCTAGTTGTGGAAAAAAAATTGCTCACAATATTTTTAGTTAGACCTTAATGTTAAGAAAATCAATTATTGTATTTGCTTTAACTGTTATTTATACTAAGTCTTATGAAAATAATTTAGCTCGAGGGTACTTTTTGATAATTCAGAATTTATTTTATTTGTCTTTTTTGCCTTTAACAACACAGTAAGTCATATTTTTTTCGAATTGCGAGACCTGCACTCCGTATGACCTGTATCGCGATTCTGAGCGGACGGCAAGCGCATGCGTAGCCTTTTAAGGCTACTTTGAAATGGCTTAAAACATCGCGGCCCACTCGGTTTCTACGTGTTATAATTCTACGTTCCAAAGCTATTTTACCTTGGATTTTTTTCGTTTTTGTGCAAATTGTGACACGAAAATATGTATACTTAATAATCAAATTATTTATTTAAAATTTTAAAAATTAAAATTAATCTCAGTGATGTAGAAATTTATAGGGTAAAATAGCCAAATTTCGGCCGCCTAACCAAATACGTAACTTTCGGACCCTATTAGGCTTAAACCGTTATCGGGAAGAAAATATTAATTTTCTTTTTCGTGTTAATCAATATTTAAATTTTACACTATTGATGTTTCGAATTGATTTCAACAACGAAATAAAAATATGTAAACGCGTTAAGTTTTAAATGATTGACCCTCTCTATCCTGGTTTCTTTTCTATTGTCGGTCAATGTTTCCCTAATTTCAGAGCCATTTTTCTCTAATGTTAGCCAGTTAAGGATGTTTGAAATTGAAATAAGGTATTGACTTTGCATTAAAACTTACTTTAATTTTATTAAATAACTTTTGTAAACATAATATGCCCTCAATTTTTTATGGTATGTATTTAAATGATCTTTTTAATTTGATAAAAACTGCAAAGAAAAAATCTAAATGGTCACCAATTTTAATGTTTGAGTCTCTTTCTTTGAGACATAAAATAAATGAAATAAATTGATATTTTAGTCTCTTTAAAACTACGCAGAAAAAATTTGATATGTAAAAATTACATTAGATCGTTACTTGCTGGTCCTCAAAATTAAGAGAAATGAGCATTAAATATTCAATATTGTGATATTTTTTTAAATAAAACGATTTATATAAATTATTTTTTGTCTATATCAAATAATCTTCAATATAACTATTTTAGGGTACTTATTTTTATTAAGTTGTAGTCAAAGAAAGGAAACAATTTAAAGGCACTTGATATTCAAAGTTTTATTTTTCACTACTAGAATAAAACTAGAATAATTTTCTACGATTGTTAAATCAATTAAATAAAATATATCGCTAGGAACAACTATATAAAAAATATTGAGACTTTGATTGAATTCTATCATCAAATTTAAGTGTTATCATTGTATAAAACTTAATTTACATTTTCATTAAAACAGCAATAAGTTTATATATTATAATTTTCATTATAAGTATCAAATAAAAATTCTCCCTGTTTCTGTGTTAAAGAATAGTTAAAGCTAATTCTTTGTTCTTTTAAGTACCTATAAAGTGTCTTCGCAAAAACTTAGCTCAGAATTCTGTCAACCTAACTTAGATTTCTGAGATTAACAGCTGTTGTACTGAAGACACCCAATGACAAGATAAATATCTAACCACAGACTACTAAGGAGAGAACTGATTGCTTACGTTAACCTTACCTAAATTCCAACTTTATTTAACTACTATTCCCCAAGTTAAAAAAATATTTATTAAATGCGGATAAATTAAGCAGTTGATATAGAATCTTAAGAAACACATTAAACTTTAAGATAATAATTAAAAAACGATGTATGAAGTCTTGTCCGCGTTCTTAAAAGTTATGTGGAATATTAGCTTAATTATCAGTATAAACATATTAGGAGGTCGACATTAGGCGCAGACCGATTTTAGGGCACGTTACCCTACATGTTTTCGTGGATAAAAGTCGAAAATATCGCTAATAAAACTACTTGACACTAAGCAATACGAAATAATGCAGTACGATGGCATATTATTTAATAAGAAAATTAAAAAAAAAAACGACTTTGGTAGTGGCAGAGTTTTTTTCTGATGGTCACTGTGGCATCTAGAATGCTAGTTGGAACATTTTTTTGTCTTCTAAAAGTCCTCATTATATACGAATAAATGCTTCATAATATTGGTCTGACAAACGGATTTGTAATATTTGTGCCAGTATAATGGGTGAGTCTCAACACTTAAAAACTATTTTTTATGCAAAAGCAAAGTCCAGGCTATGTAATGTCGCACATAAAATAGGAATACACGTATTATTAATTATAATGAAAATAGGTAAAAACAAATACGTGGTAGAATATTTTTCCCTTTGGCTGGCAACATTTTGAATATCGTTCTACTTAGATATTTATAATTTATTTGTTTAGATTTTATACAAAAATATCCGATGCCAAGTAGTTTTTATCTGTGAAATGTTATCTTCAAGTCCTAAATACGCTTTTGTGAAGCACGGTGACAGCATTTCACCACACAGTAACTCACATTTTTTGAAATTGCGAGAGCTGTACTCCGCGTGGCACGTGTTGCATGCCTGAGGGGCCGGCGAACGTAAGAAGCCTTTTCAGGCTTCTTTGAAATGGCTTAATATTGCGCGGGTCGACTCGGTTTCTATGCGTTATTATTCTATGCTAAAAACTATATTTTGGCTTCGATATCGATTGTAGATCACGCCCCAAGTATTCATTAAAAAAAATATTCAATGTACAGTTTTGACTTTCCTTCGATTTTATTATATGTATAGATATGTCTAAATATTAGTAGGGTCATACAAACAACTCTACGTGTAATATTATCGTAACCGAGGGGTCGGGCCGGGGGGGTGAGAAGGGGGTTACGATAATAATTAATATCTAACGCTGAAACATATTACCTAGGTACATAATATGGAATGTAATATGTTTCCCCTTCTGCCATCCACATTTCGTCGAATTGTAGAGGTGTCGAGGTTGTATAGCTTATTGCGTCAAATGTCTAGCTGTATATTAGCGTCGGTATAGATGTGTGGGTTTCTGGGTTCGATTTCCGACCGGAAAATTCATTCTAAATAAAACTTATTATCCTAAAATAATGAAAAGTTGTTGTTAGTGATTACTGTGTATAATAAAGAATTGAATAAATGATAAATAAATAAATAAAAGTAATTGCCTCTGCGGTCTAGCGGTCCGGTGTCGGCGTTGACCACAAGAGGTCCCTGGTTCGATTCCCGTGACGGGCAAATCAAAAAATGTGTATTTTCAGTTTTCCGATCAAGAACAACGTTGGATAAGTGCCCGGTTAGCGATAGACTTGTCTTTGGTTAGGACAATCCGAAGTACCTAGTATGCTGTCACATTCTTTTCATTGAAGACAAAAAGTGACAGCATATATTTAGGATAGTCCTAAACTAAGACAATTTTAGTGCAATTGGCCATAAGTATCTTCGGCTCGTCGTGGGTGCACTGGCCATACCACTGCCTACTCCTTCGGGCATACGGGCGTGATGAAACTTTAAAACTTATTATCCTAAAATAATGAAATGACGAACATCCTCTTGCCTCATTGCTGTATTTCTAGATATCCTTTATCTCGTACCCCAATGCCATAACCTCGCAAATCGCATAAACTTCACGCTTGGATAAAATTCTATTGAAATTTGCATGCGATGAATCGGTTTTCTTTCATTGTTTTACAAACAGTCTAGAATGTTGTGATGCACGTTCCGATATGTCTTCGTAATTAGTGGTTTGAATGGAGGCTACGGAACTTTGAAACCACGGAATGATAAACGAAAGTGGATGACTGAAATAATTACATATAAGTTTTTATAGGTAGAGGAAACAGGGGATGATTGGCTGTAGTCTTTAGGTTGATTAGTGATTACACAGCGAATATTTAGTTTGAAATAATCATAGTTTTCATAGGTAGGGGAGACAGGGGATTGTTCGTTGTAGGTTCACTACATAGCAAATGTTTAGTTAGAGGACGTCTGTATTCTTCATCTATAACTGTTTTAGTAGGGGATCCCAAGAGGGGTTTTTCGCATTTACTCAAGCGCGTCAGATTAACTTGGTGGATACCTCGCATACTGTTGAGGCTCTCCACCAAATATAACCCTTTATATGGAGATGGGTAACTAGGGCAGGAAAAAAAAATTCCAATATCTTTGGCTTGTGGAAATGGTCAGAACATATTTTTTTTTCATTATTCTTATATCATTTCCTATATAATAAAAGAAAATCCAGATGCGCTCGAGAATGTCAATACAACGTTTTCTTTGCAACTTTGTGACCATTCCATTCCCTCACGCTACATTTAAATCGGCAGATTTTCTAAATTTTAGCTAGCAATTAACCTACCACACCTTAATCTGATGCGATTTAGTGTTTTTTTTAAACATTTTTTATACGTAGATTTTTTCCCCACCATTAAAATGAAAAACATTATATAACCCCACTATTTGAAATTATTATAACTTTTTATATGTAAGGGAGATAGGGGATGGTTCGATGTAGGTTGACTTCACAGCAAATATTCAGTTAGATGACGTCTGTATCCCTAATTTATAACTTTTTATAAGTAGAGGAGAGGGGATGATTGGCTGTAGGTTATCTAAACAGCAAATACCTTAGTAAGAGGAGAATCTGTCCATTTATTAAAAACATATTTTTATAGTTGTTTTCAACTGCCTTTCAAACTGGTCTAAAGAAAAATCATTTTCACGTCGTTCATTCAGGCTAAGAGCGTTATCTACTCTGTGTGGTTGATTAATTTCCAAAAACTCGGCGGTTTCACGTTTTTAAAAACGTCCAAGTTCGTTTAAATATTGTCCATATAAAAACTCTGTTTAGCTCACGTGTACTCAAAAAGTATTGAATTCTCAAAAAATTTAAATCCATCAATTTATTACATTATACAATGTATATAACCTCACCATCATCTCACCTCACCATCTCGAATTCTGGAAATCCACAACTGTGAGATTCTCCCGTCACTTTTTGACTCGCACTACTCTGTTGTGGAATCAATTACCGGCAGGGGTATTTCCGAACGGATACGATATAGGGACCTTTAAGAAAGGAGCTTACTCATTCTTAAAAGGCCAGCAACGCAACTGCAAGACCTTTGGTATTGCAAATGTCCATGGGAGGTGGTGATCACTTACCATGGTGCACCTCTCGCTCGTTTGCCCCCTCTTCTATGAAAAAATTAAAAAAATAAAAGATTCTTGTGAACTTTTACTATGTATAATTTTAAACGCATTAAAATTGCAGCATATTACCTTCTATTTCCTGTATCACCGGAAACCTGCATCAGATCTTCAGCGATTCTGTGGTCAGACCATGATAAGTGCACTTTTTGCTAAACAATATTAAGAATACAATTAGCATTGCGAAAAACAATCTTTTTTTATATTATAAGACAGCAAACAAGCAAATGTGTCTTCTGATAGAAAGAGTCAACTATTGCCTATAGACACCAAAGGTGTTAATGGTGCGATGCTATCTTGTGGCGAGATCTAATGCGACATGCATAAGTTTACCGGCTACTTACCCTCAAAACCGGAACTTGATAATGACAAGCACTGAGGCTATTGCGGCAGGAATAGGCAAGGCGGTGGTATCAGACCCCCTCCCCCAGCGTTGCGTTAAAGCCACCCCGTTGGTAGAGTAGTTAGCGAACGTAATTACGCATGAATGGAGCTGGAGTTCGATTCCCGACAGGGACAAACATATTTTGTGTGATGAGCATTACAGATGTTTGTGTTTCTGGGTTCGGATCTTTGTTAAAATATATGTTACAGTTTTATATGTGTATTTTAATGTATTAATATTCTTGACTAACACTCCTATCACAAGCAAATAATTTGCTTACACTGGAGTTAAATCAATTCGTATAATTTGACTCGTGATATATTTATTATTTATTTATTACTAGCTGCAGTATGCAGCCCGCTGCATTATAAAGTTATTGGCGAATCACTTAATTTTTCGGGATAATAAGTAGCAGAAATTAGAAATCAGAAGTACTTTATTCAATAAAACTTTTTACAAGTTATTTTGACGCGTCAACATTTGTTTTTAAACTACTGCCGGATCGGAAACGCGGCCACACACTGAGAAGGTCCTAGCATGTGTGTTATTCCAGGTCATCATCTACCTGCGTGTCAAATTTCATTTATATACATCCATCCGTCCAAACATCCAAACTTTCGCATTTTTAATATTAATGTAGATTAATACAGATTAACCGGTAACTGTTATAACATTGATCGAGTGGTTAGTTACCCTATAATAATAGATTTTTTTATTGTATAAAATAGCAAAGATACAAATGGGTCTCCTGATAGAAGAGACCCACTCTTGATAGAAAGAGATAGCAATTATCGATACGAAATATACAAATAAATACGTAAGATGTTACAAGTCGTGACTTGGCTTTGGTACCGCCGAACTTTCAGATATTTTCATATTCAATTAAAAGTTCGTAACACAGAGGAATCGCGAAACTAAGAACACTCAAACAATATACTCTCCTTATAATACATTTTAAATCTTAATTCCATGCATTAAAATATAAATTTCAATCAAAAGTTTAAAATTAACTGTTAATCTAAAACGTATCGTAAATGTATTGAGATAAAGTTATATTTCGCTTGCTTTGTGATTATAAAGTGTTGGATGAACGCCAGTACTATGAGTCAGTAATTAGTAATAGCCTACCCCGGTTACCCACCCCGTGTGTCATGTTTGTTTGTGTCAGTGGTTTTCAATCTTCTTGAGATTTTTTGTAGCGGGCTTTAAAAGAATAGATTTTTTTATGAGATAGCAAACATGCAGTTGGTTCTTCTGATGGAAAATGAAAAACACTAGACACCAAAAATGTTAATGGCGTGTTGCTCTTGTGGCGGGGTCTTAATACCACATGCTCAAGTTTATCGGCTACCTTAACCTGGAAATGGGAACACGAGAGTGACAAGCTCTGACGCTATTGCGGCAGGAATATGAAAGGCAGTGGTGCCAGACTCGGGAGAGACAATGCAGAACTCTACCACCTAGCCATAATGATAATGACTTGCAAAGCCACCATGTGGTTGAGTTTTGATATGTCTCGACTAGGCATGGAAATTATTGTTAAATTAGATTAACTGTTATTTTGTTAAAGTTAATTAATATTTAACAGTTATTTATTTATGTTAAATTATATCAGTAGCCTATAATAAGTATTAGAAGCAGTAAAAACACGAAGCTACAAAAAAACGTCTTCTAGAATAGTTTTAATAACTTTTAACAGTTATTATTATCACGGTCTACCGAAATATTTTTAATAACAGTATTATCATAAATCAAATTAGCGAGTAAAAAAGGAAACGCTCTCTCAAATATTTTTAATAACATTATTATCATATATGAAGTTATTGATAATTTTAATGATGCATAAAAATTACTTTTAACAGTATTTGCTAATATAAATAACAGTTGTTAATTGTTAAAAAAAATTAGTACGAAATTTAATATGTTAACTGTTAAATGATCCATGCCTAGTCTCGACTGGGTATTTGGTGCCATCGCCCTATCTGTTCCTGCCGCAATAACGTCAATGTTTGTTTTCTTCATTGTCATGCTTCTGGCTGAGCACTCTGCTCGCCCCGCGACCGGTGAAGCTGTGACGGCCCATAAGGCCAGCAGTTATTTAGACATTCCGAAAAAAAACATTGTCATGTTTCGGTTGGGAAGATTAAGTGGCCGTCAAGTTGCATGTGGCAACACCATTCCGCCACATGGAGAGCAACGCATCATTAACATCTTTGGTGTCTATAGGCGATGGTTGTCTCTTTCCATAAGGAGAGACATCTGCTTGTTTGGCATCTTATCTATATACATATAATAAAATCGTAGGAAAGTCAAAACTGTACATTGAATATTTTCTTAAAAGAATACTTGGGGCGTGATCTACAATCGATATCGAAGCCAAAAATATAGTTTTTAGAATTTTTGTCTGTTTGTCTGTATGTATGTCCGGGGTAAAACTCAAAAAGTACTGCATGGATTTACTACTAATTTTGCATGAATATTACTAATAGGTCGGGTCAACATATAGGCTACATATTATCACTCTATCACTACGGGGGAGAAGCGGTGCGGAGTAAACGAAGTCCGCGCGGACGAAGTCGTGGGCAACAGCTAGTATTTAACTAATAATTCGAGTGTGCAAGACAAGCCTGCAAGGATCGTGATGTATGTCACTTGGTTCTCTCTACCTACCCCGTAAGGGATATGGCGTGAAGATATATATGTATGTAAAATGTATTCTATCTCATTCTCTCGCAGGCTTAATTTTATAATAAGCATTTAATTTATGTGTTTGTTTCTGTAACGTGACGCATTTTCGTTGCATCCAGTCTCAAACACAACGATTCTAAAGAACATTTCATTTTAAAACTGGTTACCGGAAGTCTTACATTGCGTTGTCGACTTTTACGAACGATTTAGTTCTTTTCTTGGAAGTCACTAAGTCTTATACGAATAGAAAATGCCCATCCCATAATTGGATTCTATTATGAGTAAGGTGGGTTTAAAATTGCCTCTAGATTCGAACGGTTCTGGATTACCCGACATCACGTAGCTCCCGTAAGACATCTGAGTGCTAAGCGTGAGTTTTTCTTTTCGCATTCGATCGTGAGCGCGTTTGGAGTTTACTAGGAATTTGTATGTGATTTGTACAGCGCCACCTAGTGGTAAACTTGTTTCTCACGTTTACCACTAGGTGGCACTGTACAAATCACATACAAATTCCTAGTAAACTCCAAACGCGCTCACGATCGAATGCGAAAAGAAAAACTCACACTTAGCACTCTGATGTCGGATTTTGGAGATAATGAACACTATCTGGTCTGCGACTACCCAATTTGTTGCTTTGAAATTATCATATTAATTTCCGATTTCAAATCGAACTTTCTATGACCTTTATCACACATTCGCGCTTATTAATTGTGGTAGGCGGATTCTACTTTTAAACAATACGTAGAATAGCAAAATATGTGTAGGTATCTCAGCTGTCTTTCTAGCCAAATATTGCTTTTAGGCATCAAATATAACAGTGCATCCTTGGTTTCATGTTGGAATACTTTCGAGACTATGACATAGGATCATTGATATAAAAAACCCAAGATGCACAGTCCCGGACAAAACTGACACTCAAAGCTGTCCATAATTTCACATAAGTAGTTATAGATATGGCAAAAACGTTTTTGTAAGTCCAACCTTAAGCGCCAGATTAATAGTTGTTTTTACAAAGCAATGTACAAAAAATAATAAAATTGTCAGTGTCGCGATTGACGCGATTCTATTTTAAATGAGCGCACAATTTAAAAATCTGCACTTCTTTTTAGAGGACGGTTTTGAGAGACAGAATGTGCATTTTGAGTTTTATATATCAATGCATAGGATTGAAAATAAGAAAATGGCTCTCCTGGTGGAAAGGGACAACCTCAGCCTATAGACACCAAAATGCTATTGGTCTATATTGGGTATCGTTTCGCAAAATGTTAGTAACTATTTTTCAATCGACGGAAACACGAAGGTTTTCAATTATTCGCGTATAGGGGGTTACTTTTTAAGGTCCGACCACATTTTCAGAGGCTGTTCAAAATCGATAATATGTTCTATTTATGTAAGTAATAAAAATAAATAATTTCAAAATTTCATTTTTATCTGACACAAAAAAAAAACGCATGGATATAATTTCAATTATGCTAAATTTGAACTAATATATTTTGATTTGGTGAAGGAATAATAATTATTATTGTATTAATAAGAAATATTTATTAATAAAAATAATTAATTTTTGACTTTAATAGCTTGATTTTATTATGAAAAACACGATGAAACTTTTGTCTTACACATTCGATGGTTTTTCTGGCGAGTCCTCCACTCTAAAGTTTCGAAATTATGAGATGTTTAAATTGATATTAATCAATTTAATAACAACCTAATTTTCTCACAACAGTTTGTTAATTATTACTGTTATTCAAGGGTAACATTGTCCTACACGTAAAGTAGAAACTTTTCTTAGTCCAACACTCTAAAGTTTTTTTAAATATCTTTATTAGCTACCCGATTCGAGATTTTTCGAACATAGAAAAGATGGTTATCTGGTCAAAACGAAGCTGTTCACAAAAATTTAGCTTGTTATTAATCAAAAAAAAGGTTGTTCCTGGGGTACCGGTCTATTCGCATTATTGCCGCGCAAAACACGGCCTAAAACGGGCAGATAACTGAATTAGTTTAATACTATACTTAGACTTCCTTGGTATACCGTTGAAGATTGCTTAGCCGCTACATCGAAGATGTTTTCTAGAGCTACAATCTACAACACAATGGAACAGTCATTTGAGGGATCGTCGTTGCGCTGAGGTCGCAGGTAACTAGCGCGGAACCCAAATAATAGACCCGCGCCAAATTGACCGTGAACGATGATTGCCCTGAATAACTAAATAATAACTAATCTTATTTGATATTAGCTGGTCATCGCAATTTCGTTCGCTTAAGATGCTGACAAGACTTAATTTGTTGAAATTGATGTTATTTAAGTAGTTTTTAAGAAAACCTATTTGTTGTTACGGCCATGGAGATTGTGACCCAATTCGTTAGCCGGCAATCTTGTACTATCTATTGTAGGCATGGAAATTATTGTTAAATTAGGTTAACTGGTATGTTATTAAAATTAATTAATATTTAACAGTTATTTATTTATGTTATATTATATCAGTAGTAGCCTATATATTACAATAAGTATTAGAAGCAGCAAAAACGCAAAGCCGTTGAGTTAGCGAGCAAAAAAGTTCCTCTGGAGTAGTTTAACAGTTATCATAAATCAAGGAAGCTCAAATATTTTTAATTTAATAACATTATTTGAAGCAGCAAAAACGCAAAGCCGTCGAATTAGCGAGAAAAAAAGGTCCTCTGGAGTAGTTTTACAATTTTTAACAGTTATTATTATCATAAATCAAGGTAGCTCAAATATTTTTAATAACATTATTATCCTATATGAAGTTATTGGTTATTTTTAACAGTATTTGCTAATATAAATAACAGTTGTTAATTGTTAAAATAATTTAGTACGAAATTTAATATGTTAACTGTTAAATGATCCATGCCTAATCTGTTGGCTTCAGCTTACTCTCTCTATCCCGCAAATAAACTGACGTTATGATATTGCCTCTAGCCGTGCGAAATCGTGGTGGGTTGCTTTATATATGGTCGCATCGTAACCTACTGGACCACATCGTTGTTGGTAATACGCGTGGGAATAAATATTATACCAAAATGGTACGCGTTATAAATAACGAATCGTTAACTAGAGCGTTACGACACTCGCCGTGATGACGTCTATTCCACATTTTATATTGAATTAGCGACCTGCCCGCGGTTTCACCCGCGTAGCTTTTGTTCCCGTGTGAATATCAGAAAGGTTTATATACTAAAACCTTCCTCAAGAATCAATCTATCTATTTTAAAAAAACCGCATCAAAATCTGTTGTGTAGTTTTAAAGATTTAAGCATACATAGGGACATACAGAGAAAGCGGCTTTGTTTATACTATGTAGTGATGTTTATACCATACTAGCGGCCCGCCCCGGCTTCGCACGAGTATAAAATATATAACCTATGTCACTCAGTGAAAAAAATGATTAAAATCGATCCAGGAGTTTTGATTTATTCATTACTGTCCGAGGCCCGCACGCGTTAAATTTGGAGTAAAATAATTCCCCTTTCCCTATACCATGAAGATTTCCTGCTATCTTTGGAATATCTAAATTCATTACTAGTTCTTACATTTTTACCTATTTCTTTTATTTTTACAATTAATATATTACAGAAGAGTCTTTATATACAACGTTCACAGCTTTCTTGCCATTAGATAATACAAACATGTTTTCTTTAGAGGTTACTCTTGAAAGTGCGGTATATAGTTGGCCATGTGAAAAACAGTCAACGCTCAAATCTAAACCTGTAACATTGAAGGTTTGACCCTGCGATTTATTAACCCTTTGACCCTACGGGTAGGGTTGTACTTTATAATAAAGTATTGTACTTTATAATAAAGTATTGTACTTTATTTTGAATAAACTTACTTTATACTTTTTGAAGGCTATAAAGTACGTGAAAATACTTTATTTTATTATTTCACTTATATTGTCAACTTAAAAGAACAAAAATGATGCTGACCACTTTTAAACATCATCTTAAACGTATTTTTTGTATCATTTCACTTTGCTTGATTTTTTGTTGTATGAAAATATTGAATATATATAAAACTCATTTATAGTTTTTTCTTTAAGGTGCATTCAGTGACGGGACGAAACTAATTGGTGAAAAGCATTGTTAGATATTGCTAGAAGCAACAAAAAATATGTATGGTAAACGAATAGCACAGCTAATAAATAATACTTTATTGTTCAATCTTGTACTTTATTATTTAACCTTAAAAAGAAAATGTACTCTATTTTTTCATTTAAAAGGTGGCAGCCCTACCTACGAGCCATCCCTGAAACTTCTCACTAAATTAAGGTATTTTAAGCTCAAAAGAGTAAAAAATATAACCATAGATTTTTCAGTTCAAACATGGTCCACGAATTTTATTTAAAATCTTGTAGTTCATAAGAAATTTTATATTCACTGTAATATTTTAAGTAATTTTAACTTTGTGTTTTGTTTAAATTAAGTATTTTTTTATAGTTGTACCATATCCTTGTTGCATTTTATTATTTGTGTTTAATTTGGTTGTCTGGAAGAGATCGCCTGTTAGCGATAAGACCGCCCATTGTATTAGCTGACTGAATTGGTATACTATGTCATGTAATGTTTCTTTATGTGGTACAATAAAGAGTATTATTATTATTATTATCATTATTATTATTATCTATTTTGTAAAAATGGCAGTATTATAATTTTTGAAAAGCTGTATATTCAGCATCGAAATTTTTGGATCATTTTGTTTTTAATTTTCTTCATTGATAAATCCCTAACAAATTGACCGATTTTGATTACATTAACGGTATTTGACGCAGTTTTTAAAGAACAAAAGCTGATAATATTTTTAAGTCAATCGGAAAATTAACTTGAAAGTTATTTAAAAAAAGTTAAGTAAGTTTGCTAAAAACAACGTAATTTTAATTTTTGAAAAGATACAAGTTTTGAGAATTGAGAATTAGATCCGATTTTGAGTTTAGAAACGGCATTTGACGTAGTTTTTTTAGTACTAAAATATCGTAGACCACCAAAAATGATTGCTTGAAAATTTTCGAAGCTATGTCGAAAAAACACTTACTTCAAAATTTTTCGTTAACAAATACTCCCAAACGCATAAACCGATTTTGATGCAATTTATATGTTAGACGTAGTTTTTTGAGGAATAGAGCTAATTACTTTTTATACTCAATCGGTACATAAATCTGGAAGTTATGTTAAAAAAAATACTGTTTCATCAAATTTTTTTTTGGTGTTTTTTCAAAATTTGTCAAAATTTTCAGGAAATATAAGTTAAGCGGAATCCAATCGAATGCCATCAGCCGCGTTTCGATCGGTCTAGCCGTTCAAAAGTTATGAGATGTTTACATACACACATACGTACAGACATACTGACGTCATCGTGAAAATAGTCGGAAAAGATTCCTAGGACCTCAAAACGTGGATATCTGGTGAAAACTCGATTTTCGTAAATCGGGGTAAAATCAGTAACTTCCTCATCTACATACGTAGTGGGAAGTTAAAAACTGGTTTGCTAAATCACGCTTTTTTACATTGATTGTTAAATAACAATTTTACAAAAATTATACGATATACCTGAAGATATTATCTTAGGAATGTGCTAACTCATTACATGATAGAATTTACTTGATCATATAAAATTCCGAAAACAGGCTAAAAAAATCTCTAAAACAAATAATTTGTTAATACTATTTCTAATCAATAATCTATAAGACAAACCATCGCCAATAGACACCAAAGATGTTAATGATGCGTTGCTATTCGTGTGACGGGATGGCAGTATCACATGCATAAGTGGTTAACCTTACCCTCCAAGCCGAAACACGACAGTGACAAGCTTCGACGCTATTGCGTAGATAGACGTTGCGGAACTTAGTATTGCTCAAATAAACCATTTTATGACTAGTAGACCCGCGCAGCTTCGCCCGCGAGTAGATTAACATGCCGTCAAGATAGCTTTTTATACAAATATCATCCCCTATTTCAACCCTCTAAGGATTGATTTTTGAAAAAAAAATTAGCCTATGTTTGACCCCGGCTTTTCAAATACTTTCATGCCTAATTTCATGAAAATCAGTCCAGCGGTTTAGCCGTGAAAGCGTCACAGACAGACACAGACTTTCGCATTTATAATATTAGTATGGATAGCGTGCTATGGACTATAAATTATATTTTTAGCGCGCTATGTTAATAAAGACTATATTATAACGTGTAGGTAGAAGACTATGATTCGAAGTTACGAACTACGCAAACTTTCGTACAAAATTTTTCGTACAAAATTCGCCGTGTTGGTCCCGGCCTCCTTTGTAGAATAGGCCAACTGCCGTTCTGCCAGGCAGGTCGTAAAAGGCGACCGATTGGCTATCGAGTCACTACCATCGTGGCTACTAGGTGGTAGAGTTCTGCATTGTCTCGCCCGGGTCTGGTACCCCCACCTTACCTATTCCTGCCGCAATAGCGTCAGTGCTTGTCGCTGTTGTGTTCCGGTTTGGAGGGTAAGGTAGCCGGTAAACTTATGCATGTGGCATTAGACCTCGCCACAAGATAGCAACGCACCATTAACATCTTTGGTGTCTATAGGCGATGGTTGACTCTTTCCATCAGGAGACCCATCTGCTTGTTTGCTATCTTATGATATAAAAAAAAAACTTATAACTACTACGGCCTACGCTAGCCGCTAGGTAGCGTGGCGTTGTGATATAGCGCCGAATGCGAATGTAGCGTACGCTTTACGTCACATCGTTACGTTGAGTATACATAGCGCACTGTAATATGGCGCTATGCGTTATAATAAGCACCATTAACTTTACCACCTTACCACCAGTATTCACAAACCCCTCGTGCTAGTCAGGGTACACTTTGATATAGACATTTTTAAACAGTTTTTAATGTATCTAAATTACTATTAATAAAATTATCGTTAAAATTTTTCCTTAGCTTAAATATATTTTAATTGCTTCGACGCGAAAATGTTATTTACTAATTATGTGACGTCATAGATATGTTGTTCATTTTTCACAATTATTTTAATTGACTGCATTAGAGAACGTTCAGTAAAATTTGCGTTGTTTTTTTTTATGTCATAAGATAGCAAACAAGCAGATGGGTCTCCTGATGGAAAGAGTCAACCATCGCCTATAGACACCAAAAATGTTAATGGTGCGTTGCTATCTTGTGGCGAGGTATAATGCCACATGCGTAACTTTACCGGCTACCTTACCCTCCAAACCGGAACACGACAGCAACAAGCACTGACGCTATTGCGGCAGGAATAGGTAAGGCGGTGGTACCAGACCCGGGCGAGACAATGAAAACTCTACCACCTAGTAGCCACGATGGTAGTGACTCGATTGCCAATCGGTCGCCTTTTACGACCTGCCTGGCAGAACGGCAGTTGGCCTATTCTACAAAGGAGGCCGGGACCAACACGGCGAAAAAATTGTGTTAAAACTACATTTTACTCGTATATAACTGCACTTACATATCTATATTAATATTATGAATACGAAAGTTTGGATGTATGGGTGGATGAATGTTTGTTACTCAATCACGCAAAAAATACTGTACGTATTTGAATGAAATTTAGCACACGGATAGATTATAAGCTGGAATAGTACATAGGCTACTTTTTATCCCGGAAAAATTTGGTGATCCCGCGGGATTCGCCAAAAACTTTTATAATGCTGCGGGCTGCACGCGGCAGCTAGATTAAGAATAAATATTTGGGTATTTTTTAAATGTCATTTTAGCTGACGAGGCGATGGATCACCTTTTCGTTTTTTTAATAAAGTAAAATAAAACTTAAGCGTTTAAAGTAAAAAATTATTTTTGTGTTATAGCACTCACCCCGTGCTTGGGAATCTGGAAAAAACTTAAAAACAACAAAGAAAAATATCGACACGCGGGATTTGAACCTGCGACCATTTCCCTAAAGCCGGGACGCTCTTCCGCTGAGCTAGTGTCGACAGGCTCGAGGCGGCGAAATTCTTCTTTGCTATATCGACGTAATCGATCATATAGCAAAGAAGAATTTCGCCGCCTCGAGCCTTTTGACACTAGCTCAGCGGAAGAGCGTCCCGGCTTTAGGGAAATGGTCGCAGGTTCAAATCCCGTGTGTCGATATTTTTCTTTGTTGTTTTTAAAGTAAAAAAGTAATTATTTTTATCTATAAGTACATATAATAAAATCGTAGGAAAGTCAAAACTGTACATTGAATATTTTTTTAAAAGAATACTTGGGGCGTGATCTACAGTCGATATTGAAGCCAAAAATATAGTTTTTAGAATTTTTGTCTGTTTGTCTGTATGTATGTCCGGGGTAAACTCAAAAAGTACCGAATGGATTTACTTCAAATTTTGCATGAATATTACTAACGGGTCGGGTGAACATATAGGCTACGTATTATCACGCTATCACCTACGGGGGAAGAGCTGTGCGGAGTAAACGAAATCCGCGCACGTAGTCGTTGGCAACAGCTAGTTAATCAATATTTTTCCTTCACCAAATTTTTGAAGCTCCCTAATCTTAACTTATTAGTTACGCGATTCGATTGAGCGAAAACAGAAAAGATGAAAGGATTGACAGGTGCCCAGTTGGTGATAGCCTCACCACCTATCACATTGTGGGACCACGTATCTTCGGCTATTGTACCTTTGCCTACCACTTCGGGAATAATGGGTAAAGATTCTTTTTTTTAGAAAAAAGAGCGTTTCGTCAAAACGAAGCTGTTCACAAAAAATCAGCTTGTTATTAATCAAAAACAAGAACCACGGTCTATAAACTGCAATGTACAAGAAGAACATTGATTTCTCTGAATTTTTCGTCAGGAGAGTCCCCTGAGATACGATTGTAAATTGCCCTTACAGTTGTAATATAAATATTGTATTTATTTCATTTCAGTTGAATTTCCCCAGAGAATAATCACAGAGTATACATATAACATGTAAATGTTATATTTATACTATGTTTTCGGCCGTGTTGGTCCAGGGCTTCTTTGAAGAATAGGCCAACTGCCATTCTGCCAGGCAGGTCGTTAAAGGCGACCGATTGGCTATACGAGTCACTACCATTGTGGCTACTAGATGGTAGAGTTCTGCATTGTCTCGCCCGGCAGGGGTATCACCTAACGTTTGCAATCCGCCAGCGATCAGCGATGACATTTGAACGTAACGAAAAACTTATCAAAATGTCGCCAATTGCTTGCTGTTCACTAGATGCTCTTTTTGCAATGTCACAGCACCAAAATTAATCAAGCGACAATGACTGCCACTAATATACAAGGCTGTTATGTGTCTTGCAATAACTAAACAATTACGATAATTTCGCATTGCGAGGTACGTGATACGCCCGTCTGGTACCACCGTCTTACCTATTCCTGTCGCAATAGCGTTAGTGTTAGTCACTGTCATGTTTCAGTTTGGAGGGTAAGGTAGCCGGTAAAGTTATGCATGTGGCATTAACATCCCGCCACAAGGATAGCAACACATCATTTATATCTTTGTCTATAGACGATTGTTGTCTCTTTCCATCAAGAGACTCCTCTACTTGTATATCTTGTAATTTAAATAAATACTTTTTATGAACTGTCTGCTAGTGGTAAATGTTGGCCCTTCGACCAACTTTGGATAGTTTCTTCGAAATGAAACATTTGAATTCTTGTTTAGTTTATATTCGTGTCGATTATTTGTACAACTTTTAGTTTTAGATGATAGTAGTGTAAAAATATAATGTTCGCCGCGTGGTTCGTCGTAGTGAATCTCAATTATTTCTAGTCATCGTCCGATCTCCCTCCGGTCCGACGAAGACGTCATCAACACGCCTCTTCAATTGATTGGGCGATCGCACATGACGTGTTATGTGACGACCGCCATTGGTTGTAGCGCGTGAGTCGCGAACAGTAAAGCAGGTGTATTCTATAAAATCAGGTCAGATCAAGTGGAAAAAAAATTGTAACTTAAGTTTGTCGTAGCGTGTAACATTGTTTGACTGGTACAAGTTATGCGATTAACTGCTCTCGGCCAAACGGAAGGAAATCGGTGTTAAGCTTGTAAATGTTGTGCGAGAAACTATGTTAGGCTCCATTCACATTAAAGTTGGCAGCGGTAGACAGTGTCTTGTCTGGCAAGCGGCGACGCGTGCGGGACTTGCGATTGTCGCGCACAGAAACATGCTTTGACCCAATCGATAAAGAACTCCGTCATCCAGCGTGATCTACGGATGGAGAGCCTGAAAGACTTCATTAGAAAATTAGCCAGAAACGTGTATGACCGCACTGACACCTCGTCACAACACCAAATAAAAACATACCACCCTGGCATGCGCGTCTAATTACCACTTACCACTAATTACCACCCCATTCCTCCTGCCTAGGCTGACGCTGCGTGCTGGATCCCCCCCGGGGGATGGGGTTAACTATCCAAATCCATATTCCCAACAATCTATACACCCCCCAGTTTAAGACTACTCTTCTTCAAGTCACCACCGCGTGCTTGATTCCCTGTTTTTGTGGGGCGGATCGCACGTGGTGGTGTAATGAAGGCAGGGGGTATTCCCACTGAACCTATTACTCCCCATCAATCCATACATTAAAGTTTCAAAAACCATTCCTTTCAAGAACTCCTTTAAGTCTGACAGCGACACGGCCGTGGCTACCATACCCAGGTTTAGGAGGTCCCGCCACGTGCTTTCCTATCCCAACAAACCCGATACCACAACCGACGCAAACATACACAACACGGCACTGATGCCACCGGTCTCGGCGACGAAAATTTCTTTATCGCCCAATGCCTCGACTCTGCCCTCTATATTTAGTCCGAACGCTGCACTGAGAGGTCAGTTACATATGAGACATCCCTTAGTGCAGGCGTTAGTAGCCCAAATTTAAAAACTTTGGTTGAGCATTCTGTTCACCCGAATAGACCGGTGTCACAGTAACTCTTCTTCGCCTTGCGCCTAACGCGATGCACGCCAACACTTTTCTCTCTATAATTAGCCAAAACGTCACACGAAGCCAAGTTCCTGTCTCACAGGAGACAGCCTTTAGCATGTACATTAGTTGCTCAAATTTAAACTTAAACTCTGACTAAAAGTCCGGTGTCACAGTAAAAAAACCGAAAGGTCAGGTGTGAGTTAGTCATTTCGAAAAAAACTTGATACCACACTACATCTCCGTTCTCGACAATGAAGTTTCCTTCTTCTCCCCGTGACTAAAGTGAAGCGCAATGCCACTACTCTACACTACTCCCATTATTAGTTAAAATGCCGCACCTAGCCAAGGTCCACTCTCACAGGGGACAACCAGCCCTTATTTAAACGCTGAGTGCTCTTCCCGCCCATCAGTCCGGTGTCGTTGTCCATCCTTTCAGGCTATTGCCATTACTTCAAGACTTCGCGCAATTTCTAGGCCACATGGCATGCTCAAATATTTATAGTGAATACTCATTCATTGTTTTTTAATCTGGGCCTCTTTTTGAATAACAAAAAACAGTTTAAGTGCTGGAAATTTTGATAATGAGAGAAAAGACTAATACGTTTTTTCTTTTTGAGTAATAAACAAAGTAATTAATATTTTGAGTAATAGACTAACAGAAGTCAATGTTTCATATAAGTAAATTTCGAGCATAGCACACATCTCGAACTGGTGCGGAACAAACTGTCCCGAACCATTCCGAGATGTCGCGTCCGTGAGAGATGTCTATGTGTGCGTTGCTCGAATATCAAATGTATGTAGATTGACTACAGAGTGCTAAGTGTGAGTTTTTCTTTTCGCATTCGATCGTGAGCGCGTTTCGAGTTTACTAGGAATTTGTATGTGATTTGTACAGCGCCACCTAGTGGTAAACTGGTTTCTCACGTCTACCACTATGTGGCGCTGTACAAATCACATCAAATTCCTAGTAAACTCCAAACGCGCTCACGATCGAATGCGAAAAGAAAAACTCACACTTAGCACTCTGTTAGTCTCCAGTATACTGTGGATTTACTGCTAGGCATCTTATATAATGCGAGAGAGGACTAATAGGTGTCTCTGACATCCCTCTCTCCTTGCCCTAGGTTGGTCCGGTTTCCATTTGAAGACTAAACCATTTACTATTCTGCCAGGCAGTTCGTAGAAGGCGAACGATTAGCTATCGTGAGCATTATATAGGCATGGTAGGCATGGTGGTTATTTTCCAAAGTCAGATAGGTTTTGGTACCACCTCCTTACCTTTTCCTGTCGCAATAGCTTGCTTGTCATTGTTGTGCTCGGGTTTGGAGGGTAAGGTAGGCAGTAGACTTATGGAAGTGGCAATACCATCTCGCCACATGGATAGCAACGCACCTATTACAACTTTAGTGTCTCTATGCGATGGTTGTCTCTTTCCACCAGGAGATAGCTTATCTGCTTGTTTGTTATCTTAAGATGTAAGAAAAAGATTCCGACTGATTGAGAACCTCCTTTTTTGGCGGATTAAAAAGAATTTACGGGTTAAATGACGTCATAAAGGACCCAGATCAACTTGTGCATGCAGATTCTAAGAATGCGATGAGGCACTGATCATATTTAACGCCTCCGGTGTGAATTGAGCCTTAGTTGCAATCTCAGGCATTTGCTATTGTAAGCGTGCTTTATCGGCGTTAGTGAAGGGTATTGCACTATTATGAGGAATGCGCTTTATATTTAGCGACAATGTGAAATAGCCTGGACACAATGTCGCCAACCTGACGACGTATGTTTAACAAATAATTATTATAAAAACAAATAAACGGCCATGTGCCTGTTGGGCCACGCAAAATGTATGATTCCGTACTTGGGTACACAATAATGCGGACTAAGAAGAGGGCTTTTTGAGTTCTGTACAAAGGTTCAAAGGGTACAAATGTAGCCCTATTACTAAAAATCCGCTGTCCGTCTGCCTATTTGTCTGTCTATCACTAGACTGTAATCTCATGAATCGTGATAGTAAGACAGTTGAAATATTCACAGATGGTGTAATTATGTTGCTGCTGCGACAACAAATAATAAAAACGGAATAAAAGAAATATTTATAAGAGTTCTATTAAACAAACAAGATTTTTTTGCAATTATTTTTCGATCTTAATGACTTAAACTGGTAGACGCTTCAAATATTCACAGAATATATTTTAGAGTAATTTATTCACATAAAAATAAATATTTAAATTAAAACGTAAGGAGGCTCCCATACGATAAACGTGATTTTTTGTTTGTTGGAACGAAGTTCCTTACGGCAGGCTTGGAGGGAATAGGGATTTTGCTGCACGACCGAACTGAAAAAAATGTGATAGTAAAACCGTAAGAAAAATGCGTGGAATAAAAGCGTTAAATGAGACGTGCGCAGGCGCGACAGTCGCGTACACAAGCGAGTAACGCCGTTTAGCCGAAGGAAGTTCGTTCCTACCTGGTGTCCCGCGACACCATATCATTTTTTTTATTGTTTCATTCATTCACTATAAATACAACCTATTTAAGGCGAGTCACCGAAAACAAACGGAAAAACACTGGTTTGCTTAATCACGTTTTTATGTATTGATTGTTAAATAACGGGTTTACAAAAATTACACAATACCTAAAGATATTATCTAAGAAATGTACTAAAAATGTACTAAAGATATTATCTAAAAAATATTACGTCATAGAATGTACTTTACTCGATCATACAAAAATTCAAAAACAGGCTAAAAAAATTCTGAAATTAATTTATTCTAAAGTGATTATGGTGATATCTAGTTTTAAATACAAAAATGAATGTACTAAATTTTGGTTTTCAGCGAAGTCCTATATTTATTTATCCGAAAATTAAACCGTTTCCCAGCGCTTTCAGAACATACCGCGACGACCACTTTCTATAGTACGTAGGTCACACTATAAGTTTTGCGTAACTTAAAAAACAACATGTTATAACCAAAATATGATGTTTATTGCTTTTCAAAATAATCTTCTTTACATTTTAAACATTTTTTCATGCGATCGAACCATTTTTTTTGAACAGGAGGACCACAGATCTGAAGGCATGTTTTCTACGTGCTGATTGAACGCTATCACTGTCTCTTCGGAGTTGGTAAAAGTAAAACCTCTCATCAAATTTTTGATTTTGGGGAAAATGCAGAAACCACAGGGTGCTGGGTCGGGGCTATGCGCAGGATGAGTGACGAGATGTACTTTTTCGGAAGCTAAAAACGACTTTGTTTTATTGGCCGTGTGTGAAGAAGCGTTATCATGCTGTAGGAAAATGCGGCTTTTGGGTCGTCTTTCGCGAACTTTTTCTAACACTCTGGGTAAACAAATATTAGAATACCACTCGGCATTAACACCCTTTTGATCTTCAAGTGGAATTGTACAAATGGGACCCATAGCTGAGAAAAAAAAAGCGATAATTTTTTTTACCAACGTTTCTCGCCTGTCTCACTTTTGTCGGCCTGTTCTCATTTTCAAACACCCATTCACAAAATTGCTGCTTTTTTCGGGTTCAAAACAATAAATCCACGTTTCGTCTCCTGTGACAATGTCATAAACTGCATTAGAATGCCCGTGGTCGTACTTGAGTAGCATCTGTGAGCACCATTCCACGCGAGCCCGCTTCTGCTCCGCTGTCCGTTCATGAGGGATCCAATGACAACAAAGTTTCCGAACTTTCAATTCTTCGTGTAAATTTTTCTGAATTTGGCTCATACCAATCCCCAATAGTCCTCGAATTGTCTCATAGGTAATTCGGGGGTTTTCTCCCATTAACCGCTTAGTAGTAGCCAAATTATTTTCGTTGACGGCAGTTGAAGGCCACCCTTCACGAAATTCGTCATGTAAAGAAACTCGACCTCTCTCAAATTCAGCAACCCATCGCCTCACGGTGCTCAAACAAGGTGCTTCTCTCCCAAAAGCATTTTGAAGACGAGCGGCACAGTCTTGCGGAGAAAGAGAACTTTTAAAATCATAAAAAATCATCGCTCTAAAATCTTTTCGACTTAATTCCATTTTCGTTGCGTACGTAGAACTTTGATGTGTGATAAAAAACAATCGACAAATCATATCGATTTTTTTATTACTAAGAAGGTTGCAACGTTTTAAAAATATAACATTCGAAATTCAAATAGTTCCGATTAGCCAGAAGTGCAAAACTTTTAGTGTGCCCCATGTATTGGCGCGCGTCAAAATACCTCACCTTAACGCCAATAATGGATATCCGCATACTGTAAAAACTTATCCAAATACATTTTATAAGTTGGTCGACTATTATTCGTAAACTTTTTAAGCCTACATAGCCGTAACAGTTTTCCGTTTAAGTTAGGTTACATAGTATACTAATACCATGAATTTGTTCATACATAAAAAAGCAACCGTAACTTGACTCTAACTTGAAGCACTTTTAAGCTAAATATTTAACAAATGGATCTCTTAATCGAAAAACTGTTTTTGTAAATGTACGATATCCGACACTTTAGGGTACGCGAAAAAAAAACATCCCACTTTACGTGTACAAGCGGTGTTACAACACTTTACGTGTACCCTAAAATATTTTAGGAACATGTAGGTCACACTATAAGTTTTGCGTAAACACGTTTTTTTTTTCATATTGATTGTTAAATAACAATTTTACAAAAAATACACGATATACCTGAAGATATTATCTAAGGAATGTGCTAACTTATTACATGATAAAATGTACTTTACTCGATCATATAAAATTCCGAAAACAGACTAAAAAACTCTAAAACAAGTAATTTGTTAATAATATTTCTTATCTTCCACGTGATTTTCACATGGTGATATTAAGTTTTAAATACAAAAAAGAATGTACTAAATTTTGGTTTTCAGATGAAGTCCTATATTTATTTATCCAAAAATTAACACGTTTCCCAGCGGTTTCAGAACATGAAGCGCCGCCCATTTCCTATAGAACTGACACGCGTCAAAATACCTCGCCTTAAAAAAAACAACGTGTTATAACCAAAATATTATGTTTATTGCTTTTCAAAATAATCTCCCTTACATTTTAATCATTTTTTCATGCGATCGAATCATTTTTTTAAAACAGGAGGACCACAGATCTGAAGGCATGTTTTCTACTTGCTGATTGAACGCTATCACTGCTGAAATAATTTCCCGCCAATTTTTTTTTTATTACTAAGAAGGTTGCAACGTTTTAAAAATATAACATTCGAAATTCAAATAGTTCCGATTAGCTAGAAGTGCAAAACTTTTAGTGTGCCCCATGTATGTAAGGCGATGGTGTCAGATCCGGACGAGACTATGCAGAACTCTACCACCTAGTAGCCACGACGGTAGTGCCTCGCATAACCAATCGTACGCCTCTTACGAACTGCCTGGCAGAACGGCAGATGGTCTATTGTTGAAAGGAGCCTGGACCAACCCGGGGAAAGCAGGAATAGACTTACCTTTTGAAGTGAAACTTCTTTAGAATTGTTGTGATTTCAAACCTGATGCAACGGAAAAAACGACAGGTAAGAGACACAAATACAAAAACGTGTAGAATGAAGCCGGTAAAGAATGAGACAGAAATATACATACTATTTTATATTATCGGTCTCTATTAGTTTCACTTCTATCGTGTGTGAATCGCACACACACCTTTTTTTATTAATTTTTAATTCATACTAATATTATAAATGCGAAAGTAATTCTGTCTGTCTCACCTTCACGCCTAAACTATTCAACCGATTTGGGTGAAATTTGGTACAAATATTGTTTGAGAGCCGAGAAAGGATATAGGATAGTTCTTTCCCCGAAATCCCACGGGAACGGGAACTATGCGGGTTTTATTTAAGAAAATTTTCCACCCGGACGAATCGCGGGCATAGCTAGTTTTATGTTTTTCTTAATGTTAAGACAACATGAACATTTAACGTGTTGGTTCCTCATTTGAAGAATAGACGATCTGTCGTTCTGTCAGGCATTTCGTAAAAGGCGACATATTGGCTATACGTGTCACTACCATTGTGATTACTTAGAGTTTCGCATTACTTAGGGTTCTGCCGTTTTGTCAGGCAGGTCGTAAGAGGCGATTGAGGCGAAGATTGGTTATGCGAGTCACTACCATCGTGGCTACTCGGTGGTAGAGTTCTGCAACGTCTCGCCCGGGTATTTGGTACCACCACCTTACCTATTCCTGCCACAACAGCGTCAGTGCTTGTCATTGTCGTGTTCCGGTTTGGAGGGTAAGGTTGGCGGTAAACTTATGCATGTGGCATTAGACCTCGCCATACGGATAGCAATATCTATAGACGATGGTTTCTCTTACAGCAAGAGAGTCTTGCTAGTTTGCTATCTAATAATATGAAAGAATCCATTCATTTATCTTTCTACTAGCTTTATGCCACTTCAGACAAGGCAAGTCCTCAGTTGTGAAAGGAGACAGTACATCATTGTATAAGAGAAAGTACTTATTATAAATCTTTCAATCGGGCAATCTATCTCCTGCTGGGTGATTGTTTTATATAGATATGATCAACTTTTACCGTAGACACCAAACACGTTTTTGCGTACCGCATTTCTATTCTATTACGCTATACGAATTAATTTATATCTATATAGATTATAGTCCGTGGTCCCATTGACAACATTTTTTTAATAAATAACAAGCTGAATTCTTGTGAACTTTTTTATCTATCTTTATTAGTTACCCGATTCGAGATTTTTCGAAGATAGAAAAGATGATTGTCTCGTCAAAACGAAGCCGTTCACAAAAAATCAACTTGTTATTATTCTAAACAAAGTTAGTTCCTGAGACCACTGTTTAATATTGTTACGTGATTCGCGTTCGTATTGTGCAATAAAACACCATTTATATTAAAACTGTTTATTTACAACACAAATATACAAAACAACACAATGCAATACGTAAAAACACTGATTAACACTAGTAACACTCACTATACTAACACTAGATTTAACCGACTACACAGAATCACAAAATAAAACACTTCTCATATTCACTGTACTATATCCCTTAACACTGATCGTTTCAAGTATCGTTGTATAAAACTGCACTCTATTCGCCAACACATCCCTATTTATACCAAAGGTAAAGTTCAATTACAATCCCGAACGTTCTGAAATTATCTCGCAAACAACAATTTTAATGTAAACAAACCCCAGTACACGCTATGTTCATCCTTATGCCCTAAGCGATAAGGCGAATTATGACATAACTATTCGGGTAACGGCGGCTATTGTTTATCAATAGGAGTAGTTATCTCTTTCTTTTATTTCTAGATCTCTCCAGCGCTCCAACTCTTCACGTTTCTAGATTATTCGCAATATTATTATGAATATTTGCACGTTTCCTCACCCTTAGAAAAACAACAATTTTAAAAATGTCTGTCTATTTGTTCTAGCTCATCTTTGTAATGATTAGACAGACTTTCACTGACAAATAATTGATTGTAAAGGGATCTACTAAGGTTACTTTAATTTTAGAAAAATATTTGATTATTCTTTAACAAAAGAAATTGAACCCTAGATCTGAGTCCACGCGAATGAAGTCGCGAACACAGCTAGTCTATATACTATCATAAAAAGAAAAAAATGTATTTTTGAATGTTGTAACGAATTCTTACTCAACAAGGATTGCAACGCACCATTAACATCTTTGGTGTTTATAGTTGTTGATTATGTAATGGTAGATGGCGAAAAACAGATTTGAAAAAGCTAGGAGAACCATCTTTTTGTTTGAGGTCTGATATAAACAAATAATGTTGTTATCATGCATTCACTCAATCATTTAATTAATTCTTTCGTTACTTGTTAATTAATTCTTTCGTTGCTCATAAGTCGTTCTTCGTCACTCAATAATTCATTCTTTCGTTATCCATAATTTTCGTCACTGAATAATTGAAGACACTATAGTGATATGTTGAATTATTGTTTTTTCAACCGACGAAAAAAAGGAAGTTTATTAGTTTGACATGTGCATGTAATATTTATATAATTGTATGTTAATGGGGCGTTGCTATCTTGTGGTGAGGTCTAATGCCAGATTCATAAGTTTACCGGCTACCTTACCCTCCAAACCGGAACACGATAGTGATAAGCAATGACGCTATTGCGAAAGGAATAGGTAAGGCGGTGATACCAGGCCCGGGCGAGACAATGCAGAACTGTACCACCTAGTAGTCACGATGGTGGTTACTCGAATAACCAATCGGTCGCCTTTTACGACCAGCCTGGCAGAACGGCAGTTGGCCTTTTGTTCAAAGGAGCCCGGGATCAACACGGGACAAATTGTGATAGTTCTTTGTCATTGGAAGCAGTTAGGGTTGCCACATTTTTTTTATAAATAGTAATATAGAGTATCGTCGCCGCGTCGCGGTCGCGGGCGCAGCGACCAAGTTCCGTGATATTTGTAAGGTTTTGGGAAACAACAAAAAACATGTTATTAAATTAATAAATAATCTATATGTTACTTAATAACAAATTAGCAAATAGTCTATTTGTTTATTTAATAACAAATAATCAAATAAATAGTCTATTTGTTAACTTAAAAACACTTTTTTTTTGTTGTTTCCCAGAACCTTACAAATGTCACATGGAACTTGTCAGGCGCAGCGACGGTATATTTCCCGTTCTTAAATAATTAAGTACAAGATTGAAAAATTAAGTATTATTTTTTTCTAATATGATAAAATAAAGTATTTTTACCTACTTTATTGCCGTTGCAAGTACGTTTATCTGAAATAAAGTAAAATACTTTAGTATAATGGTACGGGTGGCAACCCTAGAAGCAGTGCACCAACAATGATTCATATTTTATATTTTATACGTTTTATCTATACAAGTTATTACAAATAATACGTAACAATACTCTTTGTATATTTAGAACATAATATGCAAAGACAAAAAACGTGAAAAATCTAATGTTTAAAATGCGCAATTATTGTGTGTTATTATTAGTTCATATTGATTCGTGCTCTTTTGAAGAATACTTCTTTCGTGTGTCAGTTTGTAATATTTAAACCAAAGACCTACGAAAAAATAGGTTTGTAGGTCTTTGATTAAAACGATTCGCCAAACTTGTCATTACCATTGTTTATAAGGTTTATACTTAAGGTGTTTTTTTAAGGGCAGTTGACCGTATGGGTCACCGGTTTGTGGGGCGAGCTGAGTGCTCAATCAAAATTGAAGTTAATATTTGGGCTACTAACGCCCGCGGTAAGGGCTGTCTCTTGTGAAATTGGACCTTGGCTTAGTGCGGCGTTTGAACTAAAATTGTTGGGCGGCGTCGTAGCATTGCGCCCCTTGTTAAACGCGGGGCGATAAAGTCTTCGCCGTCAAAACCGGCGACGACGGTTTCGTGTTGTGTGTGTATATGTCGACTCGGGATCGTCATCGAGATAGGAAAGAACGACTTCACAATTCACACGCACACGCACACGCCAAAGTCGCCGCCGGCGGCGACTCAGCCCATTGTTTCGCCCGGCAACACTCGAGACTCCGGTCAAGAGCCGTTGGCGAGTCGAAATCCTGATGCCACTTACTCTCCCACCAATCGTCAAGATACTGCCCTAAGCCGAGGTTCGGTCTCACAGGAGACACCCTTAGGGCGGGCTCTTAGCCCACTTAAATTCTGGTTGTGCACTTTGCTGGCCCCAAAAGAACGGTTTCGCAGTAGCGGTCATTTGGACCAACTGCTTAAGTTCATTTCGAAAAAAAAAAAAACTGTCTATCACAGTTAAGGTGGTACAGTTCTGCATCGATTCGATAGAGTTACATTATTTTTCCTTTAGTAATTTCGATAGAGTTAAATTACTTTTCTTCTAGTAATTTCAATAGTAATTCTAGTAATTTCGGAAACCGGCCGGGACGTTAGTATATTAAGCGGCCATTATCACGTAATTTTTTCGCGTACCACCTACGATTGTCTGTTGCACAGTTGTTTTATAGGGGCATTTGTGGCCCTGGCGTTCTTTGAGAAACCCTGCCACCAGTTAGTTATAAGCACACAGGGTAACGTAAATTAATGGTAATATCCTGAGTGCTAAGTGTGAGTTTTTCTTTTCGCATTCGATCGTGAGCGCGTTTCGAGTTTACTAGGAATTTTTATGTGATTTGTACAGCGCCACCTAGTGGTAAACTGGTTTCTCACGTTTACCACTAGGTGGCGCTGTACAAATCACATACAAATTCCTTGTAAACTCGAAACGCGCTCACGATCGAATGCGAAAAGAAAAACTCACACTTAGCACTCTGTGCGGATCGTTGCAAATTATTTTTAAAGATACATTAAAATTTTAACACATTTAGGTTTTTATCTTATTTCACTTTTAAAATGTAATTGTGCACTTTCTAGTCTTTGTATAATTATTTATATATGTTTCTTTACAGGTATACATCGAAAACAAGAAAATATTCCGCGCCGACATTTTGTGTTGACAAAACATTCATTAATTCGTCCGGTTTTAGTGTTTGTTTTTAATATATTACATGAAAAGTTCCTCATAATGGCTAGTGTATAACATAATACGTCCATACAGTGAATTGAAAAATGTGTTTTCACATATTAGTGTTTTTGTGATAATGTATTGTGATAAACGCCATCTGTTGACCCGCGGTGGTAATGTGTAAAGATGGAGGCCGGTTTTATACCGGTGGCTAGCAACGCGGGCGGAATGGTTCCTCCGCCCGCCGTCGTGGCGCCAGCTCCGAATGTCATTCGCGCGCCTGGATTGAAACGCGGGAAAATGGAAGAAGCTATTTCAGATAGGGTAAGTTTTGGACCTGTTTTAAATGTTTACCTATTTTTGTTTTGTTTTATTTTTAATGTTTACTTGTTTTAAATGTTTACTTATTTTTTATGGCCCAAGCCTCCTTGGAAGAAAGATCATCTGTCGTTCTACCAGGCAATTCGTAAAAGGCGAACGATTTGTTCGACGTGTCAATACCATTGTGACGGTGATTAGAGTTCTGAGACGTCTCGCCCGGGTCTGGGGGCCTATTCACGTAATCAAGCGGCAATCGAGTCGAAGGGTTAAAGACACTTACACATTTTCTTACATAT
This sequence comes from Apodemia mormo, assembly GCA_036924255.1. Classification (NCBI taxonomy): domain Eukaryota; kingdom Metazoa; phylum Arthropoda; class Insecta; order Lepidoptera; family Riodinidae; genus Apodemia; species Apodemia mormo. The sequence continues at coordinate 12,971,336 of JAUPFN010000030.1, forward strand.
TATGCCGCATCGTAGCACGTCTCGACGTTCTATCGTGTTTATGTGTGTAAAGGCCCTAAGCGCGTTGACTAAATTACCTGAATTGGGGGCTGGTATCACCGGCTTAGGGGACATCCATTAATTACGTCACGCGTTATGGGGGCGGGAGGGGGTCGACGAAGTGTGACATTGTGACAAGGAGTAGGGAGGGGTCCCAAATTTTGTGACATCACATTTTTTCAAGATATAATATTTTATATCTTAAAGTATTACAACTAGTGATGGGCCGAATGTGGTTTGAACCGAATTTGAACTTCGGCCGAACATTCGGTGAAAATACAAAATTCGGCCGAATTTCGGTTTAATTTTGGGGCGCTTTTTTAAAAGCGACACGTCGTGACTTTTTTACGAATTTACAATCACGTCAATTCGTCGCTCCGTTTTGCCGTGAAAGACGGACAAGCAAACAGATACACTTTCCCATTTATAATTTTAGTATGGATATATAGGATATCGTTAATGGGTTTCGCAACGCACGTGAATTAATGATGTAACAGCAAAATTTTGATACATTGAGTTACATTGTTCCATTTTAGGCATGGATTTTTATTTTTAACTTTCTGCTACTTAGGTATATAGATAAGGAAGTTACTGATTTTGCTCCGATTTTTGAAAATCGAGTTGTCATCGAGAATGTAGCTCAAAAACATTTTAGACCTCAAACATTTCGTTGAATGCCATTTGAAGGATGAAAACCGATCATCGTTTTCAAAATATACAGCTTTTTAAAACTGAAATTGCTGTCATTTATAACAATAGTCAGGAATTTGAACCTTGAAAAAAAATGCTAACAAAAACTATAGCTTTTGTTCCTTTGAGCCTAAATATCTCAATTTAGCGGGACGTTTCAAGGATAGCCTGCAGGGTCAACTGACTTACCTATTTTTTTACCTTTTCTTCGACATTTTTTAAACTACCGATTTTGGAGCTACTTAAACCATTCACAGGTAAAAATTACGTTGAATGCAATTAAAAAAATCTAAATCATCATGTTTTAAAATATATGCATCTTCATTTATATCATACTTTTGATTTTCAACTTCCCGCTACGTATGGAACATTTTCGAACTATTTTCGCGATGACGTCAGTATGTCTGTATATATGTATGTATATATGTGTGTGAGTGAGAGAGAGTGTATGGTTGTATGTATGTATGTATGTAAATATTTCATAACTTTTGAACGGCTTGACGGATCGAAATGCGGTTAATGGCATTGAATTATATTCTGCTCAATTTGGCTTCCAACAATTTTAACCAATTCGGATTAGAATATTTTGATAAATTTTGAAAATATTGCAAAAAAAATTGACGAAATGTATTTTTTTAATATAATTTACAGGTTAATGTATCGATTGAGTATAAAATTTTATCAGCTCTTTTTAAAAAACTGCGTCTAATTCATAAATTGTATCATAATCGGTTAATCCGTTCGGAAGTTATCGTTGACGAAAAAATTTGGAAAAAGTGTTTTTTCGACATAAATTCGAAATTTTTTCAAATACAGTTTCACAGATCAAAATTAAATCAAGTTTTCAAAAGTTACGGCTTTTCAAATATTAATATTTTGTTGTTTACAGCAAACTTAGCATGTTTAAAATGACTTTCAGACTAATATACCGATTGACTTAAAAGTCTAATAAGCTTTTCTTTCTATAAATTGCGTCAAATAAGCAAATTGCATCAAAATCGGTTGATTTATTTGGGATTTAGTAATATCGAAAATTCAAAAAAACTTTTTTTGATATTGTTTCCACGTTTCGGAGTCTGTAAATTACGTAGCTATGAAAACATTTTAGAGGTCAAAAATTGCGTTGAATGCCATTCGAAAGACCAAAATTAATCATCGTTTTTAAAATATATAGCATTTCAAAAATTTTGAAATATATAATTAGTACATAGAAGTCGTTGTAAATGACAGTCATTTACAACGACTTCTATGTACTAACTAACGAATATTTGTAACAAATTTATGATTTTTGAACTCTGAAAAAATCTGTAATGTGCTAAGAAAAGATAAAGATCTAGCAGAAAGTTTCAGGGATGACCTGCCGGGTCAACCGTTTTACATATTTTTTGAACTCTTCGAACTCAAAAATCTATGCTGAAGTTTTTTCACTTTTGTTTTTATGTTTTTTTATTTAGTGGGATGTTTCAGGGATGGCCTGCTAGGTCGACTGCTTTTTTCGAAAGTATAGTATAGTCTATGTTACTCGTTAAAAAAAGGTGAAAGATTTTTTCAAATCGGTTTAGTAGTTTTTGAGTTTAGATGACACAATATATAAAAATATAGAATACAAATTTTTCCTCTTTATAACATTAGCATAGATTTCAAGCAAATTAGTGCAAGAAGATACTTTCTTCTAGTGCCGAATGTTCGGCATTTAAACCGAATTTCGGCCGAATGTCGAAGTTCGGTTCAAGCTGCCGAAATTCGGTTAAACCGAATGTAAAACGAATTTCGGCCCATCCCTAATTACAACACTAAATTTAAAAAGCTACCTGTACAAATAAAAAAATAATCGAACGATATCATTATTCCAATGTAATCTATATATACATATAATAAAATCGTAGGGAAGTCATGTATGTCCGGGATAAACTCAAAAAGTACTGCATGGATTTACTTCAAATTTTGCATGAATATTACTAACAGGTCGGGTCAACATATAGGCTACATATTATTACGCTATCACCTACGGGGGAGGAACAGTGCGGAGTAAACGAAGTCCGCGCGGACTAAGTTGCGGGCAACAGCTAGTGTAAATTATAAAATATGTGACAAGGACGGGGGAGGGGTTAAAAATTAATAATAATCGTGTGACGTAATTTATGAATGGCCCCTTATCTATACCTGCCGCAATAGCGTCATCAGTCATGTCTTTGTCGGTTCCTGTTTGGAGGGTAAGGGATTTGGTAAACTTATGAATATAGCGTTGCCATACCGCCATCCATACTTGGATAGAAGGCACTATTAACATCATTGGTGTGTATAGGTGATGGTTGTCTCTTTCCATTAGGAGAACCATTCGCTTGTTTGCTATCCTATTATAAAAAAATCCATACATATAATAAAATCGTGTACATTGAATATTTTTTTAAAAGAATACTTGGGGCGTGATCTACAATCGATATCGAAGCCAAAAATATAGTTTTTAGAATTTTTGTATGTTTGTCTGTTTGTATGTATGTCCGTGGTAAACTCAAAAAGTACTGCATGGATTTAATTCAAATTTTGCATGAATATTACTAACAGGTCGGGTCAACATATAGGCTACATATTATCACGCTATCACCTACGAGGGAGGGGCAGTGCGGAGTAAAAAAACTCTGTGCGGACAAAGTCGCTGGCAACAGCTAGTCTACAACATGGCAACCTTTTTGAGTATCAAATGCACGGTTACGCTTCTTTTTATATTATTAAATATATCTTATTTAGCAAGCAAGCAGATGGCTCTGGAAAGACACCATCGGCTATAGCCACCAAAAATGTTAATGGTGCATTGCTATCCGTGTGGCGGAATGGCAACGCCAGATTCATAAGTTCTAAGGCTTCCTTATCCTGCAAACCCGAAAACGACAATGACATGATGCTATTGCGGCAAGAATAGGTAAGGCGGTGATACCACTAAAATCCGGGCGAGACGTTGCCGGAATCTACCACCTAGTAGCCACGATGTTGCCACGAAGCCACGAAGAGTGCCATCTGCTGGTGACTCGCATAGCCAGTCATTCGCCTCTTACGAATTGCCTCAGAACTGCAGAAGGTCAAATTTTTCTTCTGAATAACTCTAGGGAAATTCTATCCTCAAAAAATGATCCAGTGGGATTGATTCAACACTTGACACAGGGAGCTACTCATCGACTCATCCACCCGAAACATTCCTCTACGAATACAATCACTTTCAACCGACGAAAAAACGGAGGTTTGACATGTAAAATGTATGTATGCAAATAAATACCTTTCATTTTCATTGTATTGTATACAGTGTGTAAAAAAAGCCTGTGCGATCGTCATTATTTGGTAGCTTAATACAATCGTATGTGGTTTTTTTTATATTATAAGATAGCAAACAAGCAGATGGGTCTCCTGATGGAAAGAGTCAGCCAGGCAGCCTGCCAGGCAGATCGTAATAAGCGACCGAGTGGCTATGCGCGACCATACCGTCGTGACTACTAGGTGGTAGAGTTCAGCATCGGCTCGACCGGGTCTGGTACCACCGCCTTACTTACTCCTGCCGCAATAGCGTCAATGCTAGTCACTGTCGTGTTCCGGTTTGGAGGGTAAGGTAGCCGGTAAACTTATGCATGTGGCATTAGACCTCGCCACAAGATAGCAACGTACCATTAACATCTTTGGTGTTTATAGGCGACGGTTGACTCTTTCCATCAAGAGTGCCATCTGCTTGTTTGCTATCTTATGATATAAAAAAATAAATTCAGTAGTTTTTGAGATATTAGTATAGTCGATATTTGAAGCCAGTTTAATGTTTTTTGATTAGGTAGGTACTATTATTATACTAAATTAGCTGCAGTGTGTAGCCTGTTGCATTATAAAAGTTTTTGGTGAATCCCGCGGGATAAAAAGTAGCCTATGTGCTATTCCAGGTCATCATCTACCTGTGTGCCAAATTTCATTCAAATCCGTTCAGTAGTTTTTGCGTGATTGAGTAACAAACATTCATCCAAACATCCAGACTTTTGCATTTATAATACTAGCTGCAGCGTGCAGCCCGCTGCATTATAAGTTTTTGGTGAATCCCGCGGGATCACCTTATTTTTCCGGGATAAAATATAGCCTATGTGCTATTCCAGATCATCATCTACCTGTGTGCCAAGTTTCATTCAAATCCGTTCAGTAGTTTTTGCGTGATTGATTAACAAACATCCATCCAAACATCTATCCAAACTTTCGCATTTATAAATTTATAATATACTAGCTGACCCGGCAAACGTTGTTTTGCCTTACATATTAGGAATCCATAGCGGACAAACAACGTGGCGCGTAATTTATATAAGACTACGGGATTGTCCTTCCACGCATCCAAAATGGCATTAAACTTTATATGGTGGTTAAGTATTCTTAAATTTTCTAATTTTCCGCGCAATTTTCTTAATATTTTCTCTTATAAGACCCTTCTCCTTACAATTACAAACAGCAAAAAAAAAATTGCCGAAATTGGTCCAGCCAGTCAGGCGTGATGTCGTGACCAAGGAAAATAGGGATTGATTTATATATTTATATATATATATATATATATATATATATATATATATATATATATATATATATATATATATATATATATATATATATATATATATATATATATATATATATATATATATATATATATATATATATATATATATATATATATATATATATAATATAGATGTAGATTATGATGTTACATTATGCCGTGCATTCAAGGCTGAAAGTAGGCCTTTGACAGACGCCAAGAGCACTCATCTTGAAACGTCAAAGCGTTAGGTACACAAGATGGTTGTTTTGCATCATAATTATAATATTCTCTCTTATACATATTGTAGCGGTGCAATCAATCTTCAACGCTATAGAAATATATAAACCATCCGTTCCGTACCATCATTTTTATAAAAAAATTAAAAAAAAAATACCTACACGAGAAAACAAGTTACTGGCTTTTTTTTATAGAAGAGGGGGCAAACGAGCAAGAGGTGCACCTGATGGTAAGTGATCACCACCGCCCATGGACATCCCCAATACCAGAGGTCTTGCAGTTGCGTTGCCGGCCTTTTAAGAATGAGTAACCTCTTTTCTTAAAGGTCCCTATGTCGTGTCCGTTCGGATTTACCCCTGCCGGTAATTGATTCCACAACAGAGTAGTGCGAGGTAAAAGTGACGGGAGAATCGCACAGTTGTGGATTTCCAAAAATCGAGGTGGTGAGGATGGAACTTTAAATTTTGACGCGATGTCCGATGGTGGAATTCGGCGGCAGGAATTAATCCAAACAACTCGTCTTAGTTAGAGAAAATTTAATTTGTAATGCTATCCTGTTGACTATAGCGGATGGTTTTCCTCACTAAAATAAAAAATATTAAAAAAAAAAACATTTATGGGTATTGGATTATATTCGCCCCAACTATTTAAGACCGAGTACGTGTGGGGCCACAAAGCTTGCAGTAAAACGAACAGTTTTTTTTTTTATTTCATACTAGCAGTCACTCGCGACTTGGTCCGCGTGATCAAAAAACATTACTTCTGTTTTCTTAGTTGGGTAAAATAGTAGCCTATATCGATCCGGGATAATATAGCTTTATAAAAGTGAAAGGACTTTGAAAATCAGTCAAGTAGTTTTTGAGTTAAATCGTTACAAATAAACAATCAAATTTTTCCTATAAAGTATAGAAAATAGCAAAAAGGCAAATGGCTCTCCTGATGGAAAGATAAACCGTCGCCTATAGACACCAAAGAAGTTAATGGTGCGTTGCTATCCGTGTGGCGAGATGTACATGTACAGCCAATAAGTCGCCTTCTGCGACCTGCCTGGCAGACGACGTGTCACTAACATCCTGACTACTGCGATTCTACCATGTGGGTACATGGTAGAATCGCAATATATCGACCACATTTGGCGCCATCCACTTACCAATTGTCCCGCAGTAACGTAACCGTTTGTCACTGCCATGTTCCCTTTTGGGAAGGTAAGGTAAACTTATGCATGTGGCATTTCAACTCCGCCAATCGAATAGCAATGCACTTTTAACTTCTTTAGTGTCCATAGGCGACGGGTGTTACATATCAATTAGGAAAGCCATTCGCGTGTTTGTTATCCTTTATCCCCGTGTTGGTCCCGGGCTCCTTTGAAGAATAGACCAACTGTCGTTCTGCCAGGCTGGTCGTAAAAGGCGACCGATTGGCTATGCGTGTCACTACTATCGTGGCTAATAGGTGATAGAGTTCTATATTGTCTCGCCCGGGTCTGGTACCACCGCCTTACCTATTCCTGCCGCAATAGCGTCAGTGCTTGTCACTGTCGTGTTCCGGTTTAGAGGGTAGTAGCCGGTAAACTTATGCATGTATCATTAGACCTCGCCACGTGATAGCAACGCACCATTAACACCTTTGGTGTCTATAGCGATGTCTATGCGATATTTGGCGATGGTTGACTCTTTCCATCAGGAGACCCATCTGCTTGTTTGCTATTTTATGATATAAAAAAAATCCTCTGATATAAAAAAAACTTCGCCTAATAACGTGACCCCATAGTAATTTTAATTGCAATTAAATTAAATTCACACATGAGACCGCCATCGCTTAAATGGCTCATTTGTTAACAATCTCTTAGATTCTAATTTCAATCTAAGTCTTATGCTGTGGCTACATTATTGGCCTACGGCGAAAGATACGCGTTGTCGCGATGTGTGTTACCTTGCACCTAAATCATGAATCTTCGGTTTGTGACAATTTTTTACCGCGACTAAGCTTATCTTTCTTTAACATCGGTGTGCGTCACAAGTTGAAGCAAAATTCGGGCGAATATGTTTTACACACATATTCGCCCGAATCAGGTCTATAGGCTATTTGTATTGTTTAGTCTTTGGTCGAATTTCGACCATAAGGTGGTCAGTAGTAATTTATCAACATATTTGCCCTATAATGTGTCCCCGCCGTGAGACTAATTGCTATTAAATTAAATCTATACATGGGACCGTCAACACTAAAATGGCAACACTTAGAGTTCATTTGTTAACAATTAAAAGATTCTAGCTTTAACGTTCATGTAATTATCCATCTTATTAATCTCAAATAAGGTAACACTTACGTTTAACTAGTGGTCAAAGGAAATCGTTCTTTATGTCAATAGTTGTAGATTATTTTTTTCTATATCAATGTTAGTAGGTTAATTAGGAAACATTCTAAGAAATTTGCAATGTATTCGTTAGTCAATATTTGCTTAGAGATGATTTTTTTTTATATCATAAGATAGCCAACAAGCAGATGGGTCTCCTGATGGAAAGAGTCAACCATCGCCTATAGACACCAAAGATGTTAATGGTGCGTTGCTAACTTGTGGCGAGGTCTAATGCCACATGCATAAGTTTACCGGCTACCTTACCCTCCAAACCGGAACACGACAGCGACAAGCACTGACGCTATTGCGGCAGGAATAGGTAAGGCGGTGGTACCAGACCCGGGCGAGACAATGCAAAACTCTACCACCTAGTAAATTAGAGCTTAGAGATGAATTAAATAAAATCATACATACCATCACTCCATTTCCCTTTCTGGGTAAGCAGAGTGAGGAGAACATCTACAGACGCTCTTGTTTTTTGTATGCCTCAACGCGAAGCGTGAAGTAGAGTTCTGCTCTCGCTTTCCCCGTATAAGCTAGTCGATGACATTTAGAAAAAAAATGAAATGATTTATTTATAAATACTAAAATATTGTGGTATTTTGAAATCTTCATATTTAACCTTCAATTTCGCTAAAATTTAGCGAATATTTTAAATTATACAACACTCCGTAAAGTAAGCGGACCGCTTTCGTAGTCGCGGTTGTGGCTTTGTCTTTTTTTATCCGAAATTTTCTGTGGCCGTAGCAATATTTGAATTATCATCAATGATCGGCGAAAATTTACCAACCAATAATAAATAGCATAATATCTGGTTGACCGAGCTTTGCTCGGTTTTTCACATTAGATAAACAATTGATTTTCTTAGTCTAACCTCAAAGCAAACACTCATTGACGTCCTGTTATTTAACAACGCCATCTGCTGGAATAACTTACAATACAAAAAATAGTATTATTATTCGCCAATAGATGGCAGGAAGAGTCATATTTTTCAGTTTTAATTGGGAATTTTTATTATCGATAAAACACGAATAAAATGACATTTTCTAAAAATTATTCCTAGCTAGATCGATTTATCGCCCCCGAAACCCGCTATATACTAAATTTCATGAAAATCTTTGGAGCCGATTCCGATATTATTTTTGTAATTTAAACGAAAAATGAAGAATTGAGAAGCCCTTTTTTCTGTATTGAAATAAAGGGTAAGTGAAAAAAAATCATATTCAATTATTTTTTCATGTTTTCCACAATATTTGACGGAAAAAATTTTTTTCGCTGGAATAAGTCCATTTGATCCATTATTTTATTAAAAACGAAGGCTACCTCAAAACGTTGAGAAATTTTTTTATTTTTGAAATTTTTTTTATAATTTACAAATTCTACCCCCATGCTAAGAAAAAAATTTTTTTTTTCGATCCACCCTAATATATATTTCTGACAATTAAGTAATAGAATTCTATAATTATTCTTACAGAATAATTATAGAATTCTATTACTTAATTGTCATGATGGTAGCGATGTTTTTGACGTTTATTTTTACGAATTGCCTGGTAGAATAGCTTATGGTCTATGCCTTAAAAGAACCCTGGACCAATACTTGGATATCATCTGGTAGTCTTGACAAACCCTACTTAGACGTTGCAGAACTCTACCATAAGAGATGATCGCCGCTCATCAACCATAGGTACGTCATCCATACATAGTAAGATTATAATTGCGTTGTTGTGTAGCGTCTGGGATGTAAAGTAATTTGTTTAAGTTCCAGGTCCCATTCATTCAAACTGGTTTTGACGGTTCTGCGAAACAATTTATAACAATTCATTCATTTTTTTTTTTTTTTTTCTTTTTGGCATGGGCGTTAAGCAACTGCCATGATCAAGTAAAAATTCATTCATTTTTACATCGGCCATTAAGATTGCGATGTCCTAGAGTATTAATCTATAGAGCGAATTATAGCCTTGGCTCTCAGCTTTGGGAATCTCATTTTACAAGTGCATCAAATAAATAAACGTAACCTACAGTCTACTCGATGTACTTAGTTATTGCCTTTGTGTGTGTAAAGTAAATAGTAATTATGTTTTAAAAATTTATACATATAATAAAATCGTAGGAAAGTCAAAACTGTACATTGAATATTTTTTTAAAATAATACTTGGGGTGTGATCTACAATTAATATAGAAACCAAAAATATAGTTTTTAGAATTTTTGTCTGTTTGTCTGTATGTCTGTTTGCCTGTTTGTCTGTCTGTATGTATGTCCGGGGTAAACTCAAAAAGTACTGCATGGATTTACTTCAAATTTTGCATGAATATTACTAACAGTTTGGGTCAACATATCGGCTACATATTATCACGCTATCACCTAAGGGGGAGGAGCTGTGCGCGACGTCCGCGCGGACGAAGTCGTAGGCAACAGCTAGTATAATATAAACTAAAAGCCTTGTGATGCTCTAATGAGCGAAACTGGTTGGCTCAAAAATATATTATAGTTGTGAAACAGCACAAGTGTTTAACAAAATCAATGTGATTCAGTTTCACCAAATGCCGACGATGGAAAGCATAAATAAACCTTTTTTTATGTACAACCTTCTTACTTTAGAAAATAACTAGCTGACCCGCGTAGTTTCGCCCGCGAGTAGATTAACATGTCGTCTAAATAGATTTTCATACAACTTTTACCCCTTTTTGAGTCCTTTAGGGGTTGATTTTTGAAAAAAAATTAGCCTATGTTTGACCCCAGATTGGTTCAGCGGTTAAGCCGTGAAAGCGTAACAGACAGACAGACTTTCACATTTATAATATTAGTATGGAAAGTATGGAAGTATGAATGAATGTTTTTTTTATAAAAAAAAAATATTTGTTTACAAATATCACAGCTGTTGGTGATCTTCCTCATTTTTTTATTCTGTAATGTACCTTTAACCAACAAACTTATGCTGTCAATAATGAATAATGATGAATGATTAACCCTTCAAGAAATAAAGTTCGTAACTTCTTTGGCCAGTCAGCTCTGGGAATTACATGTTACACGAGATATCTCTTGTGCGAATAAAGCAGTCGACATTGTTTTTTCTTTCTTTACCCTAACATGGAAGCCACCCTAAATCTAATGTTACTATTAAGTATTTTTAGTGTGACGTCATATATCAATTAATATATGTAACCATTATGCTAGGGCTGCACTTGCGTATATCGTTACAAAGATTCATGCAATGACACGATAAATGCAGAGGTCACATCTGCATTTATCGTGTCATTGCACGAAGCTTTTCGACGTTAACTTATAGCCACAAAAGTTTTTGTGATAATTTAGATGTAAGGCATCTACAAGTTTACCGGCGTTTACTTTCTAAGCGGGAACATAAAAGCAAGAAGTTTTAAATTTGTGGTGAGTGAGAGGCAAAAGGGTAGCATTAATCTAAGGGAGACGTTGCAGAACTCTTTTTACAGAGGCACTTGTAACCTTTGTTCACCTTTAAAGAGCTATCTGATCGTGATCAACATAAAAAGCGAACAGGTGTAATAAGATAATTAAATTATTACAGTTTATAGTATATAGATAGATATACAGGCAAAACAAAGTTTGCCGAATTAGCTAGTTAACTCGGCATACGTTGTTTTGCCATACAAATTACATGTCTTGAATATTTTAGTGGGGTACTTGACAGGGTAAGGGGATTAATTGAGATAAAAATATCCTATCTTTTCAGTTGGACCTAATACATATCTATAAAATTTCATTTCTCAACCAAACAATGTACAAAACGTTATATATATATATATATATATATATATATATATATATATATATATATATATATATATATATATATATATATATATATATATATATATATATATATATATATATATATATATATATATATATATATATATATATAGACTAGCACGTTTTACTGTACTAATTATTTGTACTGATTATTATGTTGGGGTACTTGAGAGGAGGGGGACGGGGGACGGGGGTGGGGGAAGTTAAGATAAATACTATCCTATCTTTTAAGTTGAAACACAGTAGATATCTACAAAATTTCATTGAAATCGGTTCAGTAGTTCAGGAATTTATATAAACGTAATTTATATATATCAAAATGTCAGCCTCTGAGTGTTTGTTTCTTCTTGCGATTTGTTTTTTAAAATCATTTTAACAACAAAACTTTCCTTTCCATTTCGTTACTGATTAAAAATATTAATGTTGCTTAAACTTTTTCTTATTTTTAAAATACACATTGTCGTAAGTTTTTTACACTATTTCTATATTATTATTTTTTAGTTTTTTTCTTTCTATGCGAAAGTTTTTTAAGCAAACAAGTAGATGGCTCCTCCGATAGAAAAAGATAACCATTGCCTATAGACACCAAGGAAAACTGCAACACTGTTATCTATGTCCTAAAGCTGAGTGAATAATGACATCTAACAGACATAATTCTTCAGACTTATGTTGCCTTTTCGTACTTTAATAGACTTATGAGATCCCGGGTTCAATCTCAAGGTCGTGTTATTAAGGTTTTTTCGAGGTTTTTCTCGAAAATCCAAAATTTCAATAGCGGCTCGGAATCTGGCGATTGGTGTATTACCACTTCCGTGACTCAGATGAGCAAGTAAATCCGTTTATCCCAGTTATCGCTAGAAATGGTCGATGATCGTTATCAGATTGGTACAATGCGGCGATAGGGATCACCACTCATCTCGCCAACCGACAAACCAGTGAATCGCGGTGAACCGGAAAGCCTATAGACGTTCGGTTTACTCTGCCTACCTCGCAAGGATACCGGGAGTGATGATAATTAACATTCTTAATAAGGAAATGTTGTGAAAGTCTGATGCAGGTGTTAGGGTCTCGTTACATTTCTGATGTAGGTACTAATTACTAGTTAAATTTAACGCGCACGCTCCATACCACATCCACATTCCACCAATCTCCGCCATGATAATTGACAAATGTCAAATCCAGCAGTGTAATTTCCCGCGCCGAGCGCGCTCCACGCCTCGCCGAATAAAAAGTGCTCGCGCCGAGTAGTTTAGTGAAGTTTCGTGCTTGTTTTTTTGTGTATGTGTAATATGGTTTGTGTCTTTGATTATACAGCCTTGGTTCTAAAGTGCATGTGAGAGTTGCCGTGATATTTTAATGTGCTATTGTTTTTATGTTTAGGAAATTTTAAAATCTTTTTCGACCTTGACAGGCTTAGGTTTAAATGTTTGTTGGTCTTAAGTGGTTTTTATATGTATGTAGGATACGTCTGCATTTTTAATGTCTCTCAGTAAATTATGTATCTATAACGAATTTAAAATAAACTAGCTGACTCGCGCAGTTTCGTCCGCGATAAATTAACAAAACGAAAATGTAAAAAATGGTCTAGTGGTCCAGCGTTGGCGTTGACCACATGAGGTCCCGGGTTTGATTCCCGGGTCGGGCACATAAAAAAAAGTGTTTTTTTCAGTTTTCTGATAAACACAAAGTTGCCCAGGATTGGAAAGTGCCCGGTTGGCGATAGGCTTGCCACCTATCACGTAACATTTGTGGGACCAAGTATCTTCGGCTAATCGTAGGTGCACTTGTTGTACCTCTGCTTACCACTTCGGGATATGGGCGTGAAGATACTTTAAAAAATTACATACAATATTTTAGTGTTGCCAACCTTAACGTTCAAAAACTAGGATTTGGAGTTGGAATACCAGGATAATCCAGTTTAAAAACAAGAGAAGTGAAAATGAAATTCAAGTTATCCCGTGTTGGTCTGGACCTCCTTAAGAATAGAGCAGCTGCCGTTCTGCCAGGCAGTTTGTAAGACGCGAACGATTGGCTTTTCAAATTGCAAGTCACTATCATCGTGGCTACTAGTTGGTAGAGTTCTGCATTGTCTCACCCGGGTCTGATACTACCGCCTTACCTATTCCTGCCGCAATCAGTGCTTGTCTGTCGGGTTTCGGCTTGAAGGGTAACGTAGTAGGTAAACTTATGCATGTGGCATTAAGATCCCGACACGAGTATACCGACGCACCATTAACATCTTTGGTGTCTATAGACGATGGTTTTCTGTTTCCGATATAAAAAAAAGTAATAATAATTATATTTTCAATCTTATGTTTGTTTTTATTTTAAATTGGAATAGACGTACCTATATCTTCTATCTTCAAAGTGTCAATGAAGACGAAGGTGGTCTACGCCCACCCAAGAGAAACCTATTCACTCTACTCTTAAGGCGAGGCATCGCGACAAACGGAAAAAACTGGTTTGTTTAATCACGTTTTTTTGTATTGATCGTTAAATAACAATTTCACAAAAATTACACGATATACCTGAAGATATTATCTAAGGAATGTGCTGACTTGTTACATGATAGAATGTACTTTACTCGATCATATAAAATTCCGAAAACAGGCTAAAAAATCTCTAAAACAAATTAATTAGTTGATAATATTTCTAATCTTCCACATGATTTTTATATGGTGATATTTAGTTGTAAATACAAAAAAGAATGTGCTTAATTTTAGTTTTCAGCTGAAGTCCTATATTTATCCGAAAATTAACACGTGTTCCCAGTGGTTTCAGAATATACCGCGCCACTCATTTTCTATAGAATCGACGCGCGTCGAAATACCTCGCCTTAAAGGTCTCAGGACTGTATTTGTTGGGGAAATAGACGCAGGCAGTTCGCTCCAAACCTTGGCGACTCGAACCAAAAACAGTTGTCAAACCCTTTTGTGTTGTTGTTGATTTTTTTTAGTATACCCACAACGTACGAATGGAACTTCTGCCTGCGTTTAGTAGCCTTGTAAAGGAGTGGTGAGGATCCAATAACATCGATGGGAGCTTTCGCTCACTCACCAATTTGCGCCATATAAAGAAATATTTGAATCAAATTATCTGACTAAGTAGGTACCTAAAGTAATTTCTCCAAAAAAGTAATGTATACAAATACTTAAATAAAATTGGAGTGTCTGTTTGTATACACGGTACTTATACCAAAATAACATTTTTTACAATTTCTGTCTGTTTGTTCCGGGTAATCTATGAAACGGCTGTCTGAAAAAAAATGAACTAGTTCTTTTTATAAAAATATGAAATTTCCAAATGCTCTTACCCTTTAATTTCCTTAAATTTTAGCGAATATTATAAACTATACAACACCATGTCGTGTCAGTGGTCGCAGCGTTTGATGCCATAGCCGCCAATATATAGGTATGCCGACATTTTTGGTTGCCAAAGGTAATATTTAAAAATATAATTTAAAATAATTTATATTGATCGGAGAAAATGAATCATACCTACTATTCCATATTAATATTGTAAATGCGAAAGTTTAGATGTATGGATGGATGGATGTTTGTTACTCAATCTCGCAAAAACTACCAAACGGATTTAAATGAAATTTGGCACACAGGTAGACGATGACCTGGAATAGCACATAGGCTACTTTTTATCCCGGAAACGTTATGAGATCCCGCGGGATTTGCCAAACACTTTTATAATGTAGCGGACTACCCGCTGCAGCTAGTATTATAAATCCGAAAGTTTGGAAAAATGGATGTTTGTTACTCTTACGCAAAAAAATGCCGAACCGATTTGAATGAAATTTGGCAGACATATAAATGATGAAGTGGAATAGCACATAGCCTACGTTTTATACCGAAAAAATTAATTGTTCCCGTGGGATTCAAAACTGTAATAATGCAACGAGCTGCAGGCAACATGCAACAGCCCCCCAATTCACGTAATTGAGTCAAAGCACTTAGGGCTTTCACACACATAAATACGATAGAACGTCGAGACGTGCTACGACGTGGCATAATAAGTAAGAAAATGTGTAAATGTCTTAAATACTTCGACTAGCTTGCCGCTTGATTACGTGAATTAGGCCCTTGGGCGCAACTAACTAGTTTTATCTATATGCACAAAATGCTAACATGGTGCATTATTGTATTCAGCTACTTAACAATGCCTTTGACGATTGGATAAGGTTTTTTCACTCATCTATATTATATTATAATATTATATATATTATCTATATTAATATTATAAATACGAAAGTTTGGATGTTTGGATGGATGTTTGGATAGATGTTTGGATGTATGTTTTTTACTCAATCACGCAAAAACTACAAAACGGATTTGAATGAAATTTGGCACACAGGCAGGTAATGATCTGGAATAGCACATAGGCTACTTTTTATCCCAGAAAAAGTTTGTGATCCCGCGGGATTCACAAAAAACTGTTATAATGCAGCGGGCTGCACGCTGCAGCTAGTATTATAAATGCGAAAGTTTGGATGTTTGAATGGATGTTTGTTACTCAATCACGCAAAAACTACTGAACGGATTTGAATAAAATTTGGCACACAGGTAGATGATAACCTGGAATAGCACATAGGCTACTTTTTATCCCGGAAAAATTAGGTGATCCCGCGGGATTCGCCAAAAACTTTTATCATGCAGTGCGTTACACGCTGCAGCTAGTTGTATATATTTTTTACAATAATTTGGATAGCAACTTTTATTATTAGTTACAAATATGCTCGTTCTAACCCGTCCGTCACGGATCGTGGTCACCTGACGATGAAATTGTAATTGTAAAAACACACATGTATGTATTTCTAAAGAAAATTAACTTTCAGAAACTGAAAATAATTGTACACACGATAATTAGCTTTACTACGTGAATATAAAGTTTATTATATTCTGAACGTATTGTTTATAATCAATTCAATGTGAAGTTTCTAATGTGGTTGTATGATTTTATTTATATATTTTATTTGTAAAAGTGAGGCACGGGGTGACCGTTATATAGCCTAGATAGCCTAGGTTCTGATATCATGGCTCTTTAGATGGAAATGGACATCAAAGATTTTAATTATGTGTTTTCGTCTGACGGGGTTGTGATATTACGCATGCTGTATAGCTGTATTATATCTGGAGGCAGCACTTCTAATGGCTACTTGAAAGTTTCAAGTAGGCATGGATCATTTAACAGTTAACATATTAAATTTCGTACTAAATTTTTTTAACAATTAACAACTGTTATTTATATTAGCAAATACTGTTAAAAGTAATTTTTATGCATCACTAAAAATAACCAATAACTTGATATATAATAATGTTATTAAAAATATTTCGAGAGACCGTGATAATAATAACTGTTAAAAGTTATTAAAACTATTCTAGAGGACCTTTTTCTTAGTAGCTTCGTGTTTTTACTGCTTCTAATACTTACTATATGTGGGTTACTGATATAATATAACATAAATAAATAACTGTTAAATATTAATTAACTTTAACAACATAACAGTTAATCTAGTTTAACAATAATTTCCATGCCCACTTGAAACACAACTTTAAATACTGCTGTCATCTTCTGAGATCCTACCCTCTCTTTCTAACACAACTGTATAAAAAGAGATGGGGAGACCTCAAGACAGAGATATAATGTAAATATTTGTTTCAATGGATTAATATAAATGCTAGCTCCACCTATACCTAATACTTCATGGTACCACGTGCATATTTTAGTCATTATTTAATCGACATTTGACAGATTCTTCTTTTGACATCATAGTCTAGTATTGACAGATTATATTAGATAGAAGCGTTAGTCATGTCCGTCAGCATGTCTTTTTATGTTTGTTGGATAGACAAACTGGCAGACGTGCCACCTGATGGTAAGTGGTCGACGTCGCCCATTAACATAAACTAGTTTACCTGGAGCTGGCTCAAGTAACTCATTTATGTGTTGCCTATCCTGAGACATAAGATGTTAAGTCTCGGTGCCAGTAATTACACTGCCTGTTTTGCCCTTCTCTCCGAAACACAGCAAAGCTGTTTCACAGGAGAAACAATCAATATGGTGGTACCCATGTAGCCGGGAGCGCGGCGCAGCGCGACCCTCCCACCGTTAAAAACACACAGTCGTTTTACTCAAAGACGTTGAAATTGGAAAGTTAATGTATTTTATGGACGGCCACAAAATTCAGTACGATTTTGAAGAAAAAAAGCTTGCATTATGTATCCGTACTAATATAATAAATTCGAAAATAACTCTGTCTGTCTGTATCTTATTCACGCCTAAACTACTGAATCGATTTGGATGTAATTTGGTACAAAGATAGCTTGAGACCTGAGAAAGGACATGAGATAGTTTTTATCCCAGAAATCCCACGGGAACGGAAACTATGCGGGTAAGACCCCGGGACATTTATTTTAGAATTTTTTAGCGTTAGAAGTTGCGGGTACAGCTAGTAAACCATAACTGGCCCGCTCGCGTGATTGTCGTAAAAAGGGGTACAAAGTTTTCCAAAAATATATATATATCAGCAACAGATTTCTGTTTGTTTATTATCCTATGATGTTAAGAACATGATATCTTAATCGGGCGAGGAGAATGGTTATACGTATGAAAATACTAGCAATACCCGTGCGAATGATTCGCAATAATTTCATAATTAAAACCGTCAAATATCAGCATTGCTGTCTTGCATCTAAATGTATACCTGTATAAATAATTAATTTACATAAACCAAAGTAGTAAAATTTTTTTTAGTTGTTGATGCCTGTAGAGCAAGCAATCCATACTAATATTATAAATGCGAAAGTAACTCTGTCTGTCTGTCTGTCTGTCTGTCTGTCTGTCTGTCTGTCTGTTACGCTTTCACGGCCAAACCACTGAACCGATTTGGATAAAATTTGGTACAAATATAGTTTGAGACCCAAGAAAGGACATAGGATAGTTTTTATCCCGGAAATCCCACGGGAACGGGAACTATGCGGGTTTTTATTTTAGAATTTTTTCCACGCGATCGAAGTCGCGGGCACAGCTAGTTATCTATAAATTGATATAGAATTTATTTGGAGTAATTGTGAGGTTTTCTCTAAAAAGGGAGGCAAACATCTTAACCTTAGCGTATTAATATATATAAATAAAATGTAAATTTTTATTTTCTAACATTGCTTCATGTATTGTGTAACGTGACACCCATATTGACTTTATCATTGACTCCGTTGGTGTAACCTTCACGACCGCCAAATATTCTACCTACCCGCATTATATTAGCCCACTGCCGTATTTCCCTGTATAATTAGACGCGATTATAATTACAGTGTCTCCTTGCACCTACATGACCTTGCATTAACTTCTGAGTTTTTTTTTTATATCGTCGCTTTGGAGGGCAATGGGTCTAAGCCACATTTTTTGCGAAATGGAGTTAAGTATATTAACGTGTAGTGAAGGAGTCAAAGTTTATATTAGTCAATTCATCTAAGTGATATTATGAACAGTCATAATATCAATTAGATGAACATTGATATAAAAACCCAAGATGCACAGTTTCGAACAAAACTGTCAATCGAAAGTGTCCCTAATTTCATTTAAATATTTATAGATATGGCAAAAACATATGTCTTTGCATATCCAACCTTAAGCGCAAGATTTATAGTTGTTTTTACAACGCATTGTACAAAAAGAAATAAAATTGACAGTGTCGCGACTGATGCGATTCTATTCGAAATATTTTTGGAGGACGTTTTTGAGACACTGATTGTGTATCTTAGGTTTTTTATATCAATGTAGATGAATTGACTAATATAAACTTTGATTTACACAATATCAGTTAGATGAAGTGACTAATATAAACTAATATAAATTATGAACAGTCATAATATCAGTTAGATGAATTGACTAATATATAAACTTTGACTCCTCCACAACACGTTAATATACTTAAACTCCATTTCGCAAAAAATGTGGCTTAGACCCATTGACCTCCAAGGCGACGATATATCATATCAAACAAGCAGATGGGTCTCCTGATGGAAAGAGTCAACCATCGCCTATAGACACCAAAGGTGTTAATGCTGCGTTGCTATCTTGTGGCGAGATCTAATGCCACATGCATAAGTTAACCGGCTACCTTATCTTCCAAACCGGAGCACGATAGCGACAAGCACTGACGCTATTACGGCAGGAATAGTTAAGGCGGTGGTACCTGACCCGGGCGAGACAATGCAGAACTCTACCACCTAGTAGTCACGATGATGGTGACTCGAATAACCAATCGGTCACCTTTTACGACCTGCCTGGCAGAACGGCAGTTAGCCTAATTGTTCAAAGGAGCCCTGGATCAACACGGGGAAGTGCGTCGTAAGCTAGTTAAATAACGTCCCGTGTTTCATTTCCGAGCTGAGATAAATAGACCATCTGGAATTCTATTAAGACAGTTCGTAAAAAACCGGCCAAGTGCGAGTCGGACTCGGTCACAGAAGGTTCCGTACCTATCAAGTTCAAGTTTCTACCTGTTTATTAAGATCGAGTAAAAATTGCTTAAAAATTAAATTTGTTGTATGGGATCCAACTTTAATGTTTATTTTTAACTAGCTGTGCCCGCGACTTCGTTCGCGTGGAAAAAAATCTAAAATAAAAACCCGCATAGTTCACGTTCCCGTGGGATTTCCGGGATAAAAACTATCCTATGTCCTTTCTTGGGTCTCAAACTATATTTGTACCAAATTTTATCCAAATCGGTTCAGTGGTTTGGCCGTGAAAGCGTAACAGACAGACAGACAGACAGAGTTACTTTCGCATTTATAATATTACTAGCTGTGCCCGCGACTTCGCGTGGAAAAAAATCTAAAATAAAAACCCGCATAGTTCACGTTCCCGTGGGATTTCCGGGATAAAAACTATCCTATGTCCTTTCTTGGGTCTCAAACTATATTTGTACCAAATTTTATCCAAATCGGTTCAGTGGTTTGGCCGTGAAAGCGTAACAGGCAGACAGACAGACAGACAGACAGAGTTACTTTCGCATTTATAATATTAGTATGGATAGTATGGATAATTTATTTTGAAAGGTAATATACAACTAAATATGAAAACTTTAAGCTTCTACCTGTTACCGTTATTAATATTGAATAAAAAATACGAAAAAAAAAACACATTTATTGTATGGGGACCCACCTTTAATATTTTCATTTTTTTATTTTTCGTATGTGTTATTATAGCGACAACGGAAATACATAATTTGTGATAAATTTCAGCTTTTTAGCTATCACAGTTTATGAGATACAGCTTGGTGACAGACAGATGACGGAGGCTTAGTAATAGGGTCTCGTTTTTACCTTTTTAGGTACGGAACCCTAAAAAGCGTACTATAGGCAATACGTTAGTTCGTTTTTCCCGTATTGTTCCGGGCTCCTTTGAAGAGTAGACCAACTGCCGTTCTGCCAGGCACGTCGTAAAAGGCGCCGATTGACCGGCTGCCTTACCCTCCAAACCGGAACACGACAGTGACAAGCACTGACGCTATTGCGGCAGGAATAGGTAAGGCGGTGGTACCTGACCCGGGTGTATTTCTATGTACCTATTGATCATTATTGACATATCACAAGCAAATCATTTGCTTACTTTAGGGTTAGTTTATAAAAAAAGGGACTCGCACTAATTTCGAGCCATCTTGTGTATATAGTATGCCATAAAATTTACCGCGTACTTGTAAACAGTTAATTAATTTGTAATCTCAACCTGTTTTACCATAATGCTATGTTTATTAATTCTTCCGTGTCACAAACAAACGGACCAATATGGTGCTGACATAGTTCGCGCATTCCAAGTGGTCTAGATTTAATTGTTATGTAGGAAGCTGTGTGATAACCAAATTTGGTATATTCCCTTGTCTCGGACCTTTATGATTATATACGTAATTGACGATAAATTGTTAGTGTTGACCCGGAAGGGAAATATACCATCAGTTAATCTGCCAGCCCCCCCCCTTCCTCTATCAGTGTTGGTCCGGGCTCGCTACCATCGTGACTACTAGGTTCAGAGTTTCGCAAGTCGCAACGTCTCGCCCGGGTATGTGGTACCACCGCCTTACCTATTCCTTATAATATAAAATATTATATATATATATATATATATATATATATATATATATATATATATATACCGCCATCACTCTATAGACACCCAAGATGTTAATGGTGTGTTGCTATCTTGTGGCGAGGTCTAATGCCACATGCATAAGTTAACCGGCTACCTTACCCTACAAACCGGAACAGGATAGTGACAAGCACTGACGTTATTGCGTCAATGCTTGTCACTTTATCAGACGACACATTGCAGAACTCTACCACCTAGTAGGCACAATGGTAGTGACTCGCATAGCCAATCATACGCCTCTTACGAACTGCCCGGCAGAACGTCAGGTGATCTATTCCTCAAAGTGAGTCCGGAATAACACAGAAAAGTCACTCGTTCGGTTTACTTTGCATACCCCGCAAGAAAACTAGCGTAATGATTCTTTTTTAATATTATAAATAGGAAAATCATGTACGTGTAAACACAGCTTTGCTATTGTATTTTAATTTAATTTCATTTAACATCTAACTTCATAATACTAGTTTTATTTTAACAACATTTGTATTAAAATAAAGCTTGTATTATGAATTTATTAATATCCTGTTAAGTTTTTGCTATAATATAGTTTTTGTACCTGGTTATAAGGAAAAATCCGAACGCATCATAATTAGGAACACATTATAAGACGTATATACGGTACGATATGGGCGATTTAATAAATGCTAGCGGTGTCTCGTGACGTAGGTCCACAAGTACCAAACTCATTTTCAAATACTCCCCAGTGTTGGTCCCGGGCTCCTTTGAATAGACCAATAGGTCGTAAAAGTCGACCGATTGGCTATGCGAGTCACTACCATCGTGGCTACTAGGTGGTAGAGTTGTGCATTGCCTCGCCTGGGTCTGGTACCACCGCCTTACCTATTTCTGTCACAATAGCGTCTGTGCTTGTCACTGTCGTGTTCCGGTTTGGAGAGGTAGCTGGAGGTTTTATGCATGTTGCATTAAGATTTAGGTGAAGGTTGTTGACTCTTTCTATCAGGAAACCCATCTGCTTGTTTGCTATCTTATATATATATATATATATATATATATATATATATATATATATATATATATATATATATATATATATATATATATATATATATATAAGGCTTAATTTACACCGCTGCAGAATGGAAGCGTTAATTTTAATTTTATCTTACGATGCGAATTCGAGGAAATGCCCGAGAATCTTTGCAACTACGACTAATTTTTAGCTTTTACCTTATATAAACAATTATAATTTAGCACCAAATAGATCAAATTTTTGTCTGAGTCCATGTTTTATTTCATAGCACACCACAACCAGTTTCGTAGACGCTTAGCACCGCACTACCAGTCACTAGACCGACCCGACAGACTCCCCGTTCGCGCCACTTCCCACTGATTCCACAACTAGTGGGATTCTCGGGAACGCGCTAGGATTACCTGAGTGCTAAGTGTGAGTTTTTCTTTTCGCATTCGATCGTGAGCGCGTTTCGAGTTTACTAGGAATTTGTATGTGATTTGTACAGCGCCACCTAGTGGTAAACGTGTGAAACCAGTTTACCACTAGGTGGCGCTGTACAAATCACATGCAAATTCCTAGTAAACTCGAAACGCGCTCACGATCGAATGCGGAAAGAAAAACTCACACTTAGCACTCTGAAAGTCGTTACGCAAAAAGTCGCTTCCATGCGCCGCGGTGTAAATTAAGCTTAAGGGTTGCACGTCATATTCTGCCTACACGGAATCGCCACTTTTCCATCGCCCTATTTTTGCTGTCGCACAAAACTGACATTTATTAAATAGAGAATAGTAGCAGGAATGCTATCGCCTCTAGGATTCCGCCGCGTGTATCGCAATACCGCAATATTTCTCGCTCTAGCGAATGGCAGATCTGAGCCACGGAAAATAATGGAGCGACGGAAAAAAGGCGATTGCGTATTGACAAATGTAGCTCAAACCTAATTTACCGCCTCGTTGGTCGAGTGGTTAGCGGCCCTGACTACGCAATCAACGGGGCTCGGGTTCGATCCCCGACGAGGACAAGCATTTGTGTGATGAGCACAAATGTTTCTATTTCCGGGTTTGGGTGTTTATTATATATATTCTAGTATTTATATATGTATTTCTATGTATTAGTATCGTTGACTAACACCCATAACACAAGCAAATATTTGCTTACTTTGGGGTTAGATCAGCAAGTGTAATTTGTCCCGTGAATATTTATTTATAATTATTTAATGATAAATGCATACTTGAAAATTTTTGAGTGGCTTTTGGTAAGCCTTACAAACTTTCTATCTGAGATTTCGAAAGTAAAAAGTATCTTTACCCCCGTATCCCCGAAGAGGTAGGCAGACGTACAACTACGCCCTCCATTAGCAGGATACTTTCTCGATTCGTCGGTGTTTGACTGCATTAAGATCCCGGGATCGATACCCGGGTCGAGCAATTTAAAAATGGATTTTTTCAGCTTTCTGATAAAAACAACGGTGCAAGAGATTGGACAGTGCCCGGTTGGCGATAGGCTTGCCACCTATCACATTGTGGGACTACGTATCTTCGGCTAATCTTGGGTGCACTGGTTGTACCTCTGGCTACCTCTTCGGGGTATGTGCGTAAAGATACTTCTTTTTAAAATATCAAGTACGTTAAAATGTGTGTGTATCCTTGATATACTTGTTAGTAGAGTATTATCTAAAAGCTTCGCGTTGAGGCGTGCAAAATTCGTTGATATAAGGTTTGATTTGCCCGTGTTGGTTCCAGGCTCTTTTGTAGAATAGACCAACTGCCGTTCTGCAGGCAGGTCGTAAAAGGCGAGCGATTGGCTATGCGAGTCACTACTAGGTGGTAGAGTTCTGCATTGTCTCGCCCGGGTCAGGTACCACCGCCTTACCTATTCCTGCCACAATACCGTCAGTGCTTGTCGCTGTCGTGTTCCGGTTTGGAGGGTAAGGTAGCCGGTAAACTTATGCATGTGGCATTAGACCTCACCACAAGTTAGCAACGCACCATTAACACCTTTGGTGTCTGTAGGCGATGGTTGACTCTTTCCATCAGGAGACCTATCTGCTTTTTTGCTATCTTATGATATATATATATATATATATATATATATATATATATATATATATATATATATATATATATATATATATATATATATATATATATATATATATATATATATATATATATATATATATATATATATATATATATATATATATATGGGTCAATCAACTTTTAAGTGTACATCTATGACAAATTTAATTTTTTAAATTTTATTTGATTTTTTTTATATTTTAACGTTTTTTCTTTAGATAATTATATACATATATTTTAAGAATTTACATAGAGCAGAACGATTTATTTAAATAAAATAGTAAAATGGACTCCAAAATCCACATGACTCTAGTTAAGATAGTCCCTTGGTCAACTAACTAAATAGACTTCTGAACTATTTGAAATTCAGTCGAATTGTGAACCGTTATTTTATTCTCACTTAATATAGGATGGATTAAAATTTGTCTTCCATAAATAAAAGACGTGGCTTTTAATTGATACGTTATTTCCAATTATATTGTCTCCTGGACAACGACAAACTTTAAATGTAACGAACTTTTCAATTAAGTTGTAAAGTAATAATTCATACGTGATATTTAAAACTGTTTGTTTCACTTTTAATTGTTACATGCATATTTGAAAATTTTGTAAACCTCACTGTTTTTTTTTAAAAATAAAATTGACGATAATGTGTCTTTAGGAGACAGGGACAAAATGGTTGTCCAGTGGACTTATACGGTTATCCATAAGACATACTCAGGAGTTCAAAGGCGATACTAGGATTGAAATCGCCTGTATTTGTTATTATTATTTAAAAAAAAACAACTGTATGACAATAATTTTCAGTTTTATTATATTTTTTTACGAAAGAATTAACATTACAATATATGACTAAATAATGAACAGACCTATAAACGTGACAACTCTTACTTATTAACTTACAAACATTAACAGCCTCTTTAATGATCTTAAATACTTTTTTGACTCTAATTTGCACTTATAACGTCTTGATTTTTCTTTTTCCGTCAAACCCATTATCTAAAAATAATAACGAATATAATTTAGAATATAGAACTATTAGATATGACAAAAATGTGTTAAGTAAGTAAGCTAACTACATCCGTGGTGTAGTGATTTGAGCGTTAGTCTTAGGATCCGGAGTTCCCTGGTTCGATTCTCGGGAAAGGAACACGTAAAATTAATATTTGTCAATTTATCACTTTCACTCACAAGATTGTGCCGAGTTTGGTTAGGACATAGCAAGTTAAAACCACCTGATTGTTCGTAACAAAGATTGTCTTTGTAAGAGGCTCTTCAGTGACTAATTATTGAAAGAAAAATATTGCTTTATTCTGATTGTATCATTAATTGTCCTATGGACAACCAAAATGTCCCACGGACAACGGTTTTGGTTGTCCAAGTGACTGGTTGTCCAAGTGACATTAATCAGTCTTTGCGCTTCCTGATAATAAATAATGATATTTTGAGTTAGGTCTTACGCGCAGTGAAAAATATAGATAAAATAGAATATATTTCATTTTTATTTACTATGATACATCAAATACTTACGTTTTTGTGCTGGTTGTCCGGTAGACACACAAAAAAGCCACCAATTTTTTCAAAACGCGCGCGGCCGACTGACAGCGCGGCAATGATGAAATCAAAATGGCGGTTGGATGAGTGTTGTCACCAAATCGACCGATTTATTGTCAATGCACTGATCACTCCACCTATGTTTTGGTTTCAGAACTTTTTATCGTTGTCCGGTGGAAGTCGGAATAATAAAATATAATAGGGACCAATACGAACATGCAAAAAATTCAGTAAAATTATGAAACAAACAAAAATCTATATGCTAGCATCTTAGTGAACATTGTAATAAATAGTTATGTACAAGCGTAATTAATTGCCATATAGTATTTTTTTGTATAAAATAATGTTTCATTGTAATTAGGTACTGGGAGACAAATAAAAAACACTACATTCAGATGTTTTGTCACCTGGACAACCATTAAAATTCCAGTTTAATAGTGATTTTTTTTTAATAATTCACTCGTATGTTTGCTTAATAATACGATAAATGCGACATATAACAAAAAAACACTTAATTTTCTTTAGAACTGCGATTATTGGTCAGGGACAAAACATAGTACTTACAGGACAAATAAAAGTTGATTGACCCATATATATATATATATATATATATATATATATATATATATATATATATATATATATATATATATATATATATATAAAAATTGTTTGTTCAAAAGGAATCGATTTACAAAGCTTTAAACACGAGTATGTATTCATTATATATACCAGTGTGATGTCCCGCGGGCTTTAGGTATATAGTAATGTCTAACCTTCAACGACTACTTAAAAATTTATTACCCATTAAACACCATTTCAATCGGCTTAAACCTCACCTCGAAGATTGCTATGCCTTTTCAATTGATTCTAGTTTTATAGTTATAGGCGGTAGAGTTATTTAACGTTTTGCCCTGAATTCGCACCACTGCCTTACCGATTCATAAAATAACATCAGTGTTTATCACTGTCATGTTC
The DNA here is from genome assembly GCA_036924255.1 of Apodemia mormo. Classification (NCBI taxonomy): domain Eukaryota; kingdom Metazoa; phylum Arthropoda; class Insecta; order Lepidoptera; family Riodinidae; genus Apodemia; species Apodemia mormo. The sequence goes on from JAUPFN010000030.1 coordinate 12,998,741, forward strand.
CAATTTAAAGCGTAAAGCGTTAGACAGTTAATAAGTTCCCTTGTATTGGTCCGGGCCCCTTATGAAGTATAGAATGAATGAATGATAACTCTTTATTGTGGACAAACTTACAAGTAAAAAATATGTGCTTAGTACAAACAAACGGTCTCTACCATACAACCTTTATTGATAAGGATAGCATAAAAGATCACTGCGTGTCGATATTTTTCTTTATCGTTTTTAAAGTTTTTCCAACATAAAAGATGTAACTACTATTGACAATTACAATATCTTATAACTGTATATACAGGTGTAAAGAAAACCCTGTCCGATCGGAAAGAGGTATATAGGTAAATCAATGACATTGTCAAAAAAATATTTTTATTAAATTAATTTTTCTTATTTTAATAAAAAAAAATATTAAATTAATCATTACTAAAATGGAGCAATTTCCCCTTAAATCGAGCAACTATTTAGAAAGTGTAACTATAAATATCCATAAAATAATGACACATGTGTTTGTGTTTAGTTACCAAATAATGCCTTTGACGATCGGACAGGTTTTTCTTTACACCTCGTATATACAAAAAAAAATTCTGCTCACATACATAAACAAAACAGAATGGATAAAAATACACAGTAAAAATAATAAAAAACAGTAGCAGTCGTGGGACTGCCGATAGAAGTGAAAACGGAACTATTAAGTTGAGAGTAATTAAAACTATATGCAAAACATAGCTATAGATATACTATTATCATTAGCATGTCGGTGACGCGAACCGAGGATTTTACCCTCTACCAAAACGCTCAACGCGCCTAAAGAAGTTTTCACTTCAAAAAAATGATGTGGTGTCGTGGGACACCAGGTAGGAACGAAGTTCCTTCGGCTAAACGGCACTACTCGCTTTTGTGTATGCGACTGTCGCGCCTGCGCACGTCTCATTTAACGGTTTTATTCCACGCACTTTTTTCCACGGATTTTTTCTTACGGGTTTACTATCACATTTTTTTCAGATCGGTCGCACAGCAAAATCCCTATCCCCTCCAAGCCTGCCGTAAGGAACTTCGTTCCAAAAAACAATAAAAACACTAAATAAATGAACAAAAAAATGAATAAGAGAGAAATATATAATCAAATCTGTAAACATTAATTCACATAATGCGTAATTAAAATTTTAAAATTGTAGAACATCTGCCATTCTGTCAGGCAGTTTGTAAAAGACTAATGACTGGCTATGCAAGTCACTTCTATTTTGACTACTAGGTCGTAGAATTTTGCAACGTTATGCGTGATAATGTAGTCATTACGTAGGATTCTGAATCGTCCCGCGTAAGCCGAGACATACCGTCACTCAGCCTAAATAATACGTCCCGTGATGCGTGTTGGTGGAACTCTAATTGTCTCGCTTTAAGGTAAATTTGGCACAGGTTAGAAAGAAAAGTTTTTTTTTTGTGATTTGGTACAACTATAACTGAGTTTTGTGATTGTTGAGTTTTTTTTGCTAGTATTGTAATTGTTGCCATGCATATCATGAACATCCTACAGGAGAGCCAGGCTAAATTTCAGAGAATTCCGAGTGCGCTGGTGGATGTAATTCGATAAATGGTGATGAAGAATTCCGTACCTAACGATTAAAGAAGCTGCTAATTTTAGGTTCCTGATAAATTACCTACCTATTTGCAGATTGCAATGCTCTTTCCTGCAATGATGCATATACTATTTTTCATCAAAACTCGATTAAAAGTTCATTTTTTATCGTCTCGGTATCTTTTTTCGGTAGCATCGCGGAGGAAACATAAAATAATTCGCGGAAAATAAATAAAAATAATAATTTCACAATTTAAAAGTTCATATTACATAGCATTAAATTCTTGTTTTGAAACTATTGACATTTGAAATTATAAAGAGATTTTTTATATTTTAATATACAAAATCATACGTTTATGCATGTGCAAGAAATCATTAAACAAGTTAGACGAAAGACATTGCGGCACTTTCGACCCTGCAAGTAGGGTCAAAATGTAAAATTTCGATCTAGCTTTGATAAATAAATGTTAAACTTGTTTTTCTTTCGTTTTTGTACGTTTGGAGGCAAGTCCTTCATTTCTGGTTTGATCCCACATATGTATATACTATGTACTCCTGGTTTCCCTCATATCCTAGTATAAAAGGTGGCAACCGTACCATTAGATTACTAACAAGGCGTATACTTGTAGTGTGACTGTTCCCTGTACGATCAAAACAACCTTTTTGACCTACATTAATATAATCTATTACCGAAACGGCCATTTTTGCCGCAGATATAAACACATTACCCAATGTTTACCCACGCACGCCGTATATGAAATAGCACTGACAGGACAACAAAGAAAACAATCTTGTCAAGGTCGCTCGTAATATTATGTGTATAGCACCTATGTTGAAATCAATTTGCATAAGAAAGATTAGCATAACACTTCGCGGTTTTTATCTTTTTTAGATTGAACCCTAAAAAAAAATACTTAGGGGGCGTCCACAAATTACGTGAGATGCTTAAGGGGGAGAGGGGGTCGAGACAAATCTCATCTAATCTTACGTTGGAGGGAGGGGGAGTCTCGGCAAATATCACGCATTTTTTTTTTCATATTGAAACAAAAAATATATACTATTTTGGTTCATTATCCAGATTGTACATACTTAAGTTAATCTTAAGTGTAATCGTAATACGATTAAGATCATTCACTAACTCGTTCGAAAGAAAATAATTTCATTTATATTTCGACGTTATACAGCCTTAACTAATCGTAAATAGAAGCACGATTTTTTTTCTTTTTACAATAACAATCAAACGCGTTTACATATTTCAGAAACCCATATTTTGAAAAATCTCACGTGAGATTGGGGAATGGGGAAGGGGGTTGAATAAAACCTCACAACATGTCACCACCCCCCTGGTGACATGTTGTGAGGTTTTATTCAAATCCCGCGACAAAAAATTTAAAAAAACACCTCACGTAATTTATGGACGCCCCCTAACCTATTTCGATCTGGATCTAGGGTTACCATCTGATAGGCATTTACCGCATTTGATAGGCGGATTGAGGTTTAGGTAGGCGTGCGGTCGACGCTGATCACAGACGATAAATTTAAAATTTCGATATTTTTAGGTTTCCGTATTTAAAGAATAAGACGGGACCCTATTACTAAGCCTTCGCTGTCTGTCTGTCCGTCTGTCTGTTTGTCACCTGGCTGTATCTCATAAACCGTGATAGCTAGAAAGCTGAAATTGTCACAAATTATGTATTTCCGTTGTCGCTATAATAAAAAAAATGAAAATATTAAAGGGGGTCCCCCGTGACAAAACGTGTTTTTTTTTCGTATTTTTTAGAGATGACGGCACGAAACCTTTCGTGCACGAGTCCGACTCGCACTTGGCCCCGGTTTTTATTTGTCGTATTTTGAACAAGATTTGTTTTTTTTTATAGAAGAGGGGGCAAACGAGCAGGAAGTGCACCTGATGGTAAGTGATCACCGCCGCCCATGCTTAACATTAAGCATTTGTGTGCTTAACATTAAGCAGTAAGCACACAGATTATGGTCACACGTTTTATTCCTTTACATATTTGAGATTCTGTCAAGATAGGCTTTAATCTTTATCTAATTCTAATTAATCCATTCCTAGACCCCTAACCAGTGGGGGTCATGACCCTCATGTTCTCCCCCCTGGATCCGGCCTTGGTAGCAACACACCATTAACATCTTTGGTATCTATAGGCGATGGTTGTATCTTTCCATCAGGAGCGCCATCTGCTAGTTTGCTATTTAAAGATATAAAAAAGTCGAATTTCGAACAAATGCTGGTCGGTAATCAACAACAAGATGATATGGGCGTGACCTTATTTATTTTATTTACATATAGACAATTGGAAACTAACCTTTCATTGGAACTGCGTAGTCGGTTACAAATTAACTTCAATATATTCAAAACAAACTGCATAACTAATATGTCAACTTATTTACATATATATGTCGCAGCTGCGTTTTAACTGTAATGTTTTTTATTAGTACCACCTACAGAGAACTGACGTGGTTAGGCTTACCATATTTTGCTGAAAAGTCCGTATATTAACCGGATGGTCTTAAAACAACCGGGTTTGTGAAGGGTAAGTAATATCCTATCTTGTCAGGCAGTTCATAAAATAACGATTGGCTAAATATGACGCAACTTTTGTGTTGCTAAATTCGCAATAGTTATAGAAATTTACAAAACTCTAAATTATGTATTACAAATAAACTCACTTGTACTTACTTCCAGTTCACGTATATTTTTTATTTTTTACTGTTTACATCCAACCGGTTTCGCTTATTAAAGCATCATCAGGGATGTTGTACACATATTTTATAATATCTTTAACATATTTTTTACAGTTCAAGTTATATTATTAGCTACTCTTTATAGGTGGGTATTAGACATTTGTCTATGATGATGCTTTAATAAGCGAATCGGTTGGATGTGAATAGTAAAACATTAAAAATATACGTGAACTTGAAGTACAAGTGAGTTTATTTGTAATACATAATTTAAAATTCAGTTTCACCAAGTGCCGACGATGGAAACTATCCAATTTACAAAACTCTTAATATAAGTGTTTAAAGAGTTCTGTAAAGTATCACTCGTGTCTGGGACCACTTTCTAATTCCTGTCGTGTAATATCAGTGCTTTTAACTGTCCTGTTTGCCATTGAGTTATGTTTGTGACATTATATCTCCACAACATGGATAACAATAAACTAATAACGTCTTTGGTATGTATAGAGCGAATATTATTTCGTAGATGTTGTCTTATGGTAAAAAAAACTAATTAACAGGATGTTTTAACATTGATTTGATACATTAATCTTAAAACATGCAGTACACAATTGAATAATTAAAAAATTTATTAATTGAAAAGTTCCGACATTTTAGTAAAAAAAAGTAAGTTAAAGAAAAACTTATTAAATCGATTGTTTCTTATATACACAGCACATTTTAGTGAAAATAAAAGCGGATCGAAAAAATTTGATGTTTAAGTAGTTTTTTAATGGGTAAAAGATTTTTGCAATATGGAAGGGTAAACTAATAAACGTTTGTAAGTCGGATAGAAAATCAAAATTCAGGACGTGTCCTGATAAACCCGAATGTATAGTGGTCCTATTTGTGATGTAATCTATTATAACAACTAATTTAACCGATTTCCCAATAAGGAGGAGGTTCGGATGTTTATATGGTTTTTTATGTATGTGCGGGTGTGCAAAATTCTTTTTCTTTGGAAGACAGTACTTCCAATTTGGTCTCATATTAACTTAGTGAAGATCTGATTCCGGATTTAAAAGAAACAGGAGGTTGAAAGTCGGTTTTTAGTGTGTTTAAGTGTGTCCATACTCAATATTTACTTACTCAAATACAAAACGATGTGTGGTCTAGGGCAGGGGCCCTCAACCTTTTTTAAATTTTTTAAAGAGCCACAAATAAGTTTCTTGTCTATATATGTATTTCGACAGACTAACGGCAGTGACGACATGCGTCACGAGGAGGCGGGGTGGGGGGTGAACAATGTTTTTTTTATAAATCTATATTTTTAATATTATAAATGCGAAAGTTTGGATGTTTGGATGGATGTTTGTTACTCAATCTCGCAAAAACTACCGAACGGATTTGAATGAAATTTGGTACACAGGTAGATAATAACCTGGAATAGCACATAGGCTACTTTTATCCCGGAAAATTTAGGGGATCCCGCGGGATTCGCCAAAAACTTATATAATGCAGCGGGCTGCACACGCAGCTAGTAAATAATACATCCGTATGGAACTAAAGACCCGTAGCTTCACATCCAAAGAGTCGTACGAAAGCCTGGCGGGGTGCGTGCTGCCACTCCTGTGTCTAAGATGAGCACGTAAAGCCGTCGGTCTGAATCGCTAGAAATAGTTGATAATCGTTATCAGGTCGGTAAAATGCCGTAATGGGCATCACCACACATCTCGCCAATCGACAAACTGGTGAATTGTAGTGAACAGGAAAGTCTACATACATACGTTCGAATTACTCTGCCATCCCCGTAAGTCAACCGGGCGTGAAGACACCCTTTTTTTAAATATTTTTTTTAATTTTCTCCATGTAGGTCCCGGGCTCCTTTGAAGAATAGGCCAACTGCCGTTCTGCAGGCAGGTCGTAAAAGGCGACCGAGTGCCTATACGCGTCACTACCACCGTGGCTACTAGGTGGTAGAGTTCTGCATCGGCCCGACCGGGTACCACTATTACCTATTCCTTCCGCAATAGCGTCAGTGCTAATCACTGTCGATTTCCGGTTTGGAGGGTATGGTAGCCGGTAAGCTTATGCATGGCATTAGATCTTACCACAAGACAGCAACGCACCATTCATATTTTTAGTGTCTATATGCGATGGTTTCTCTTTTCACAAAGACAGTTAGTTATCTGCCCCCCAATTCACGTAATTGAGTCAAAGCGCTTAGAGATTCCACACACATAAACAAGATAGAACGTCAAGACGTCAAGACGTGCTACGACGTGGCATTATATGTAAGAAAATGTGTAAGTGTCTTAAATGCTTCGACTCGCTTGCCGCTTAATTATGTGAATTAGACCCCTGTTCGTTAGCTATCCTATATAAAGTACTAGCTGTGCCGGCGACTTCGTCCGCGTGGAAAGCTTTTTATAATAACAGTAGCCTTTAGTTACTCCTTACTACCGTGGTTGAAAAGGTAGACAACTCCTGGATTTTACATAATTCCCATTCCCGTAGGATTTAAGGCGAGGCATCGGAGACAAACGGAAAAAAATTGATTTGCTTAGTAACATTTTTATGTATTGATTGTTAAATAACTGTTTTCAAAAATTACACGATATACCTGAAGATATTATCTAAGGAATGTACTAACTCATTACATGATAGAATGTACTTTACTCGATCATATGTAATTCCGAAAACAGACTAAAAAAATCTCTAAAACAAGTAATTTCATCATATAATATTTCTGATTGATTTGATGATTCAGTTCATAATATTTCTGATTTTTCACGTGATTTTATATGGTGATATTTAGTTTTAAATACCAAAACAAATGTACTAAATTTTGGTTTTCGGCTGAAGTCCTATATTTATTTATCCGAAAACTAAACCGTTTCCAAGCGGTTTCAGAACATACCGCGCCACCCACTTTCTATAGAATTGGCGCGCGTCAAAATAGCTCGCATTAAGGGATAAAAACTATCCTATATCCTTTTTAGAGTTTGAGACTATCTTTGTACCAAATTTTATTCAAGACGGTTTAATGGTTTATGCTTGAAGAAGAGACAGGCAGACAGAGTTACTTTCGCGTTTATAATATTCGTATGGATGTATCTCCAATTCAAAATAAATGAAGATTACCTTACAAACACCCGCAGTGTACGTAAGGTTATCACATCCTACAAGATGACATCACGGTGTTATCTGCGTAGTTTGTTTAATTTATGCCTGTTATTTAACTTATATTGTTTGTCTTGTCTCATTTACAACGTAGATGGTACTTAAATTGTAATAATTTTTGTATGTCTACACTACATGAATTTATGACAAGATGGCTGAAAAACTTTAAAAACAACAAAGCAAATCATATAGCAAAAAGAATTTCGCCACGTCAAACCTGTCGATAATAGCTCAGTGGAAGAGTTCCCCGGCTTTAAGGAGACGGTCGCAGGTTCAAACCCTGCGTGTCGATATTTTTCTATTGTTTTCAAAGTTTTTCCAGTTTTCCCAAGCACGGGTTGAGTGCTGTAACACAAAAATAATAAGAAATACGAAAGTACTGATCAAAATTATAAATGTGAATATCATCTGTAACGATGAACTCATTTAACTAGTTATACGTATGTATACTTAGCGATCAGTACAATCGACGTAATCGATCATATAACAGAAGAATTTCGCCACGTCAAACCTGGCGACACTAGCTCAGTGGAAGAGCGTCCCGGCTTTAGGGAGACGGTCGCAGATTAAATCCCTGCGTGTCGATATTTTTCTTTGTTGTTTTTAAAGTTTTTCTAGTTTTCCCAAGCATGGGGTGAGTGCTATAAAACAGAAATAATAAGATGGCTGAATTTTATTTTTTCCATCATCAGTGAATGCGATGAAACTTTGTCATCGAGATTGATTATTTAAAACTCGTTAGTATTGATAATTCGCTAGTTTCTATATGAACTTTTAAACTAACGCGTTCTACTATCATTTTTACAAATATATAAACGGGTCAATAACGCGTACATATATAGAACTTACTTGTAGTTCCTTACTTACGCTAGTTTCTGATACTTAAACAAGTGTTATTTAATTACAGCATTACAAGTACGTTTAAAAGGTTTTTTTATTTAATCCTTTATTAACAGAACAACATAAAACATTACAGTAAAGAAATTTAAAAAAAGGTACAAAAGGCAAATTCTTCGCAAAAGAACTGGCCATGTGCCAGTCAGACTCGCGCATGAAGGATTCCGTACCATTATTTATAAAAAACGGAAAAAAATCACGGACAAACAACGTGACACGTAGTTTATGTATGTTAAGATTTATGTCTGACATTGAAAAAATGTATGTTAATACTTTCTTCGAACAAAAGTGCATTCTATTCTATTATTTAGCAGAATTAAAAAAAACTTGAGAGGTGTCAAGGGACACCCGGATGGAACGAAGTTCCTTTTATTATTATTTACAAAAAACCTTTATACACTCAACAAAAATAATCGTCGCGACATCACACTGTTCAATGCGAAATAGAAATGAAAATATCTGGCTTGCTTTCTATAAGAGAGAGAGAGAGAGAGAGAGAGAGAGAAAGAGAGAAACATCCGCACGCCGCACAGCTTACAATACCTTACTATAGCAAAAAGTGTCATGACAACTTTTCGTAAGAATTTTTTCCGTCTAGCCCCCTTTCACAACGCGCGATAAGGAACTTCGTTCCAAAAATAAAGGTATATGAAGCAGGAAAATGTTAGGTGGCAAAGGGAGTTGTGAAACCCCGGGTGAAATATGGCAGAGCTTTGCCTAGTTTCTTTGCCTTTGTTATTAGTACGATGCTTTTGATTCGAACTCCTACAAAAAATATCACACCTGACGTGATATAGCGTAGGGGGAGACCGGGAATGCTTCACTAGTTATAGGGGTAGGTTTACAAATCACCAAAAACTTGGTGACCACAAGTGACTTAAAATTTTCAAATGAGTTTGAGTACCTGCTGCGTAGAATCGAAACCTGTAAACCTTATCTGTAGGTGAAATACGGCGTAATGTAATTTTAGAGGCAATCTCACGCTTGAACCAACATTTAAATGGCGACGTTGGTGAACGATAACCTAGTTTAATCTAGATTACATCTAATTGTATATATTTAGTACGCTGATCGCGCAGCTTTGTATGCGCCATGTCTTAAGGGATCCCTAAATATATAATACTAGCTGTTACCCGCGACTTGGTTCACGTGTACTCACAAAAAATTGTTCTCATTTTTTTTCTACAATTATGGAATGGTAGAGTATAAAATTTGCCATAGTTAAATTAAACATTGCGGAGGACTGTTGAAACCTAATATTTTTAAGTAATATGCATTAGAAATACATTTATTAAATATTAAAATAATCTATACATATTGTTACGAATAATCTAGAAACGTGTAGAGTTGGAGCGCCGGAGAGATCTAGAAATAAAAGAAAGAGATAGCTACTCCTATTGACAAACAAATAGTTGACCTGGGCTATGCCATAATAGACTTTGTTGGATATGGCATAAGGTTGAAAGTAGCGTGTACTAGGATTTATGACTCATAACATGTTTACGATAAGAAGTGATTCATTGTTTCCCGATACATTTAGATTTTTCTGGATCCAGGTAGAACTTTACCCTGGCTATAAATAGAGATATGTTGACAAATACAAGGCAGTTTTTATCAAGCGATCGAGAGCGATACTGAAAGTGAACAGTGCGAAGCGAGAAGTGTTTTATTGTGTAGTTCAGTGATAGTATAGTGAGTGACTAATGTGTAAAGTGTATTTTAATATTACATTGTGTTGTCTTGTGTATTTGTATACTAAATACACGGATTTAATATAAGTGGTGTTTTCTTACAATTACGAACCCGAGTACGTAACAATGTAATAAAACCGTCGGAAAGTCAAAACTGTACATTAAATATTTTTTTAAAAGAATACTTGGGGCGTAATCTACCATCGTTATCGAAGCCAAAAATATAGTTTTTAGAATTTTTGTCTGTTTTTCTGTATGCATGTCCGGGGTAAACTCAAAAAGTACTGCATGGAAATACTTCAAATTTTGTATGAATATTACTACCAGGTCGGGTCAGCAGCTACAGCTAGTATATAATAAATGTATTTCTCAAAAAACATTGCCTCTGTCGTCTAGTGATTCGGTGTCGGTGTTAATCACATGTATTCCCGGGTCAGGCAATTCAAAAATGTGTGTTTTCAGTTTTTTTTTATTTTATAAAATGACATTGCTAGGGATTGCATTTATGCAATGCCCGGGTGGCGATAGGCTTGCCACCTATCACATTGTGAGACAGAGTATCTTCGGCTAATCGTGGGTGCACTAATTGTACCTCTTCCTACCTTTTCGAGGATACGAGAGTGAAGAAACTTTTCAAATTAATATAAACTAGCGATCACACTTCGTCTAAATTCGATCGTAAAGAGAGGAACTCTACTAGGTGGTAGAGTTCTGCATTGTCTCGCCCGGGTCTGGTAACACCGCCTTGCCTATTCCTGCCGCAATAGCGTCAGTGCTTGTCGCTGTCGTGTCCCGGTTTGGAGGGTAAGACAGCCGGTAAACTTATGCATGTGGCATTAGACCTCGCTACAAGATAGCAACGCACCATCTGCTTGTTTGCTGACTTATGATACAAAAAAAATCTATAAGTTTGACATCAGACTTTAGCTCGTACTTTAGCCGTAAAGAAATCCATATTTAATATTATAAATGCGAAAGTCTGTCTGTCTGTCACGCTTTTACGGCTAAACCGCTGGACTGATTTTCATTAAATTTGGCATGGATATAGTTGAAGATCCGGGTTCAAACATAGGCTAATTTTTTTTTCAAAAATCAGTCCCTGGAGGGCTGAAATAGGGGATGAAATTTTTGTTAAAAGCTATTTGGACGACTTACTAATATACTCGCGGGCGAAACCGCGCGGGTCAGCTAGTTTGTATATAAATATGTGTTTATCATGTATGTCATATGAATGTAGCGTGTGTAATGATTATTTTTATTAATGAATGAATGAATGAATACTCTTTATTGCGCACCAAATTTAACAAGATAGATTATGTAAAATACTTATAGTTCATAATTATGTATATAGTGGGTACACAAAGGCGGTCTTATCGCTAAAGAGCGATCTCTGCCAGACAACCTTTAGGTAGAGGAGATCTTATAATTAATATATTTTAGGTGGTGGTGCCATTAAATTAAGTGACATAATTTCCTAATACAATCTATATTATGAAATTTTTAATAATAACTAAATAAATATATAAATAATATAAATACATACGACGATATATATATATATATATATATATATATATATATATACACATACACATGCAAACTTACATATACAATTCAAACTAAACTAGAAAACTCTGTAATAATTTATTTATAGATTAAGATAATGATTTTTAAGAGCTGACTTAAAGAAGTGTAAACTAGGAGCTGTTTTGATGTTAGTTGGAAGGGAGTTCCATAACCGAATAGCTTGACAAGTAAAAGACTGGTGATAATAATTAAGATTTTGAGAGGGGACCCGCAAAAGTAGGTTATCCGCCGATCTTAACTGTCTTAATTCACCTCCCAAAAACTCAAACCTCTCTTAAGTAGTTAGGGGTGCGAAAATCAAAAAGAATACAGTACAGAAGAGAAAGAATGTGGACATTACGGCGGAGACGGACTGGCAACCACTTGAGTTTTGTTCGGTATTCCGTGACATGATCATATTTACGTAGACCAAATATGAAACTTATACATAAATTTTGGAGTCGCTCAAGCTTATTGAACTGCTCACTAGTAAGGTCAACGTAACAGGCATCCGCGTAATCTAAAATAGGTATAAAAAGAGCTTCTGCAATCGCAATTTTAGTAGGAACTGGAAGTAGGTTACGCAATCGTTTTAGCGAACTTTAATTAATTTAATGTATTTCTAATGTGTTTCTACGCTCCTCCCTAATATAAGCTTTTACTGTCGAATTTCGCCCTATGGTCGAAATTCGACCATAAGGCGAAACTCGACCGTTATATAAATTAACGGGTAAAATTCGGTAGTGTGAAGGTTACCGAGGTTACATCACTCTGTATACGCCCTAAGTGCTTTAAATATGGGAGCCGAGCGTCGCAAGGTCAGTGGATTTATTAAAACACTATTCATGCTTAGTCGTTTGCATGTTAGCGGATAAATGTGCAGTAAGCGTTGTGTGAATTACTTTATTAAAGGTCTTAGTTCTGTTTTTAGGGTTCCGTACTAGAAAGGTAAGAATTGTATTGTATGTCCGTCTGTCATAGCAAATTCGCTTCGAAACTACTGGACCGGTTGGATTGAAGTTCGGTACACATGTGTATGTGTGTTTAATCGAATCGTTTTGATCGAATGATTAGCGACCGTAACTACGCAGTCGATGGAAGATCGGTAGGTGTATCACCTAACATTTGCAACCCGAAAGCGATCAGCGATGAATCTTGAACCAAAAGAAAAAAATACCAAAAACTCTGCCAACTGCTTACTGGTCACTGGATGCACTCTTGGGATGTTACAGCACTATAAATATACAAGCAAGCAAGTTTGTACACTTATTCGGATACATTTTGAAGAGTGCGCTGCGGAATTGCACGACTTGATTCTGTCATCCCCGTTTTTCTATCGATCGTCGAGGCGCACAGATTCTAGGCATCGCCATATGGTGGACGTTCCACGTACCCGAACAAAGCGGTTCGACTCGACAGACGACATTCTAATTCGGACCGCAAGGGACTGGAACATGCTTCCTGAATGTGGTTTTCCCGACGAGTACAATCTGGGGATCTTCAAGAGAAGAGTGAACAGGTACCTTCTAGGGAAGCGCGTTCCATCTTAGACCGCATCTTAGCTTACCATCAGGCGAGATCGTTGTCAAGCGCTTCCCTATCGATAATAATAAAAAAAAACATATAACGCTATTATGTGTCTTGCAATAACTAAACAATTACGATAATTGCGCATTGCAAGATTCCCGACTGGGACAAGAATTTGTGTGATGACTCGATGAACATAAATGTTTGTTTTTTTCTATTAAATATGTTATAGTAGTTATATATGTATTAGTATCGTTGACTAAAACCCATAGCACAAGCAAAATAATTTAGAACAATGATGGGCCTCTCGTTCCCGCCACTGTAACTTCTGTAAACCAGAATCAACAGCGGCAACCGTCTTGTTAACCACTGTTGAATTGCGAGCTCAGGGTGCCCTGTGGGAAAGCTAAGCTGTCTTTGAATCCGCAACGAAAAAATCAGATATATATAAGAGGAGTAGGAAAATGTCATCCTGTTTCCCTCCCTTTTTAGCAGGAGACAGCAATGTGGTAAAAACATAAAAAATGCAATGAAATTACGAAAAAAAAACGAAAGCAAAATAATTTGCTAACTTTGTGATATATATGTCAGTCAGTGATCCAAAAAACGGACGTGTAACTAGGGTAGCCAAATGCCCCGCATTTTACGGGTTGTCCCGTTTTGCGCGCTACAAAAACTGGTAGCCTTAATATGTACAATTGATTACGGGGTAAATAAAGCTGCCGTGTTTTTATAAATTCTCTCTAGACTAGATTTGACTTTGAATTTTTTCGTTGTCTGTTTGTATATTAGTCGAGGACGCACGCGTAATGCTCGTTATTTTTTTTTATGTCACTAGGCATAGTATTGTAGTACACGGGGCAGGCAGAGGTGTTTTCTGAATAGCCGAATAGCCTCAACACTTGAACAATGTTAGTGTTAACGCGGCAAACTTCCCTGAATCGTATCGTAAGAGTAACCCCAAGGCCTTCATAATCATCGCAAATGATACATCTAAACACATTATCAAACCCGTCACCTTTCACTTTCGTATTGACTTTCTCAGATATTGTGCGTGTACCTTGTTTCTTGTTTGTGGGGTTTCCATGATGGCTACTTACTGAAGACAATTATTTTTATATCATAATAATAATAATAATTTTTATTTGCCAGAATAAGGTTATAAAAAGGTTATTAGTTGCATATACATTGTTCTGCTTATTCTACCCTTATATTATAGGCTTGCAAATTATAGTTCATTTTAATAAATAGCTAATTTAATCAATATTTTAGAGACCTTACATACGTGAACATTACTCAATTGTATTAGATGAATTATTAGACATTATTTAATTATATTACAAATTAGATAGTAAACAAACAGATGGAATAAGATAACAGATGGAATAATAATAAAAGATAAGATGGAATAATAAGAATAACAGATGAAATATGGAAAAATATCAAAGATGTTAATGGTGGCCATGTGGCGGGATGGTAATGCTATATGCATAAATTTACCGGTCACCTTACCCTCCAAAATAGAACACAACAGTGACAAGCACTGATGCTATTGCGGCAGGAATAGGTAAGGCGGTGGTATCAAACCCGGACAAACGTTGCACCACGTTCTACCACTTAATTTAAATAAAATAAAATATCTTCAAGTCTCTACCTCCTGCTCGCTTAGGATAAACAACGTGAATTAATTTTGTCTACTCGTCTTCTCAGCTTATATCTGCATCCATAATTCGATTGAATAATAAACGTCGAGATTAAAAGAACGTTTGTGTATGTCGTAGCGTGTTACACCCAAACCCAGAAGAAACACAAAATATTCTCAGCACATAAAACGCTTGTCCTTTTCGGGAATCGAATTCGAACCTATTGATTGCGTAGTAAGTGTTTTTAACTACTCAAGCGACGGGGTGGCAAAAGTTAATTTGTATAAAAAATGTGCTTTGATTTGATTGATTTGTCAAAGTGTTTTGCATCACTCGACGATACGCAGTGCTGCGTTTTTATATCGCTGAATTGAAGTTTCAATGTGGTAATAAATAATAATAATCTATACTATATGTAATGTTATACTTTATATCCATATTACCTATAGAACATGTTACTAGCTGTACGATGCAGCCCGCTGAATCATAAAAGTTTTTGGTGAATCCCGCGAGACCATCTCATTTTTCCGGGATAAAAAGTAGTTTTGTGCTCTTCCAGCCCATCATCTACATGTGTGCCAATTTTTTTTAGTTTTAGTTTAGTTGTTTTTGCGTGAAAGATTAACAAACATCCATCTCATCCAAACGTACTTTCGCATTTATAATATTATTAGGAAGTCAAAGAAAGCAAATTATTTTGCTTAGAGACTTAGAGACCCTGACTACGCAATCAACGAGGCTCGGGTTCGATCCCCGACGGGGACAAGCATTTTTGTGATGAGCATAAATGTTTGTATTTCCGGGTTTGGGTGTTTATTATATATATTCTAGTATTTATATATGTATTTCTATGTATTAATATCGTTGACTAACATCCATAACACAAGCAAATAATTTGCTTACTAGGGTTAGATCAGTAAGTGTAATTTGTCCCGTGAATTATTATTATTATTATTATTATATGGGTGCTAGTCAACGACTTTAATACATAGAAATACGTATATAAATAATGAAATATAATCGTATGTTTAATAAATATCCAAACTCAGAAATACAAATATCTATGTCCCTATTAGGAATCGAACCCGATCCCATCGATTATATAGTCAGGTTCGCTAAGCACTCGAATTAGCTCCATTGTTCAGTATCAGGGTTCGAAATTATCAAGATAATTATTTTCTTTGATAATTATTATAATAATCCATAATTATAATTCATGCTGATTAATAACTTAACCTCTTTAATATTTTACTTATCCGTTTTTACTGTAAAAAAGAGATTTATAATTATTATTTACTGTTTCATTATTTTTAAATTATTTTCATTTTTATATAAAATTATTAAAATTTAAACAATTAGGAATGGTAGTCACATTCACTGCATACGTGGGTCACTTGATAAGTTTTGAGATGAAGAAAAACTTGAAGATATTGCATGTATATATTTTACATTTCAAAAGTCAAAGTCAAAATATTTTTATTCAAATTATCCTTTACAGGCACTTTTGACGAGTCAACATTTTTTAGTTACTACCGGATCGGAAACTCAGCGTGCTTGTCTTTTTTTCTGCATATACACTTTTTTTAAATAATGTATTTATAACAATTTATGAATAATATATTGTAATTACTATGAGACTGCTATGAGGAGCAATTAATCCTATGCCTTATCGTCCAAATATTCAGATATTTTATAATAACCTTTTTAAGTAGCTTATAAAGAAAGTTTAAATAAGTTCTAAATATGCGCGAGCGGGTAACAGCTAGTAAAAGATAATTGTCATGGTATGTTTACCACGATAATTATATCATGCCACTTATCACGGTAATTATCATTTAAATCCTTTTTCAGTACACCGTTGTCCGACGCGAAGTGTGATAATTTGAAAGTGAGAAATTAAAAAAAAAAACCACCCACTCTATGACCCAAAGATAACGAGGACAATGTCCGTAGTAAGTTATAAATTTTGGTTAGTCTACAAATACTAATTGCAATTAATATTATTGAGAAACTTGCCTCGTTTGATAAGTGATCTGTGATATATCTATATAAAAAGTTGGTATTGTAGCGTGTGCATTGACATGTGTATGTCACGTGATATATTTTACGTAATGATGTCCTTAAATGCAGCTGTTAAGCAATAGTAAACGCTATATCTATAGAAGCTACACTCATTAGCTTCAGCAATAGGTCTAATTCATACCGTTGTAGACACCGACATGGGGTCATGACCCTCCTAGACAGGGGTCTAGGTATGGATTTATTATTGCAAACAAATAAGGGTTAGAGCCTATCTTGACTGAACCTACTACTAGGTGGTAGAGTTCTGCATTGTCTCGCCCGGGTCTGGTACCACCGCCTTACGTATTCCTGCCGCAATAGCGTCAGTGCTTGTCACTTTTGTGTTCTGGTTTGAAGGGTAAGGTAGCCGGTCTACTTATGCATTTGGAATTAGACCTCGCTACAAGAATAGTAGCACACCATTAACATATTAGTAGTAGCCACGACGGTAGTGACTTGCATAACCAATCAGACGCCTTTTACAACATGTCTGGCAGAACGGCAGTTGGTATGTTCTTCATCAAGCAGCCCTGACCAACACGGGGAAAAACATATAACTGAAATCGTAACTACCTACTAACTAGGTGGTTGAGTTCTGCATCGTCTCCGGGTTTGGTATCGACGTCGTAACTATTCCCGCCGCAATAGGAGCAGTGCTTTTCGCTATGTAGGGTAAGGTAGCCGGTAAACTTATGCATTGGCATTCCAAAACTGCAGGACGGATATCAACTTACCATTAACATCTATAGTGTCTATAAGCGATGATTATCATTATCAAAACCATAATGTTTGTTATATCATTACATAGTATAAAACAAAGTCGCTTTCTCTGTCTGTCCCTATGTCCTTATGTCCCTATGTATGCTTAAATCTTTAAAACTACGCAACGGATTTTGATGCGGTTTTTTTGATAGATAGATTGATTCTTGGGGAAGGTTTTGGTATATAAACCTTTCTGATATTCTCACGGGAACAAAAGCTACGCGGGTGAAACCGCGGACAGGTCGCTAGTATACTAATATAATAAAGCTGAAATGTTTGTTGTTTATTTGTTTGAACACGCTAATCGCTAGGACTACAAGTCGGATTTGAAGAAATCTAAAAGTGTTGATAGCCCAATCATCGAGGAAGGCTATAGGCTGTACATCATCACGCTACGACCACTAGGAGTGGAGTAAACGAAGCCCGCGCGGAAGGAGTCGCCGATAACAGCTAGTGTAAAATTTAAAAATCCAATGCATTTCTGTGACGTACTATAGCAAGTCTGTCGACACTTGCTCAGTGAAAGAGCGTCCCGGCTTTAGGGAGATGGTCGAAGGTTCAAATCCTGCGTATCGATATTTTTCTTTGTTGTTTTTAAGGTTTTTCCAGTTTTCCAAGCACGGGGTGAGTGCTATAACACAAAAATAATATAGCAAAAGTGTTGGTCGGCCATTTTCCCATGTAGCTTCCTTCCACCAAACGCGCAATGAGATTTTTTTTCTAAAAAAGTCAACCCTTTTTAAAAGGCTTTCGGCTAATATTGCGGCAGTACTTGCGTCTATCGTTGGTTATCGTCGCAAACATTCGGACTGCGTGTGCCTTATCGCGCTGTTGGCGGTATGTCAAAGGGTTGTAGCGCGCTAATATCTTCGGGACGATAGACGCAGGTGCGGCCGGAGGGTAAAAACAAAATATTCGTGATCTTTTAAAAAACAAATCTTTCATTTCAAATCAGTAGTAAATTACATAATAATATAATCAATTCATTATGAATCAATCAACGTAACTTACCTAATAAGGCACGGCTCACATAAGGCGTTCAGGCCGCCCGCTGTCATATATGGCGTAGCGTGAATTGTACAGTTATTTCCGCTCCGAGGAGTACATCCTGTGAATAGACTTCGCTGTTATCTAAAAACATTGATATAAAAAACCCTAGATGCACAGTCCCGAACAAAACTGACACTCAAAAGTGTGCCTAATTTCTTTTAAGTAGTTATAGATATGGCAAAAATATGTCTGCATATCCAATCTTAAGTGCAAGAATTATAGTTGTTTTTACAAAGCAATGTACGAAAATAAATAAAATTGACAGTGACGCGGCCGACGCGATTGTATTTGAAATGAGCGCACAATTTAAAGTTGTGCGCTCATTTTTGGAGGACGTTTTTGACACACTGATTGTGTATCTTGGGTTTTTTATATCAATGTCTAAAAAGAACTCGGAGTTTAATTAAATACGTATCTATTATCTGTACTAATTATTATTCTTATAATATTCCCCATGTTGGTCTTACCATCTGCCATACTGCTAGGCATTTCGTAAAAGGCGTTCGATAAAGCTTTAAGATCTTTGGAGCCTATAGACGATTGTTATTGATTTTCATTAGAACTATCTGCTTTTTTGTTTTCCTAAGAAGTATCTTCACGCACGTACCCCAGAAGAGATAGGCAGAGGTACAACAAGTACACCCACGTTTAGCTGAAGTTATATATAGCCTTAGTACCATAATTTGATAGGTTGCAAGTCTATCGCCATCCGAGCACTTATCCTATTCCAGGCAATATTGTTTTAACAGAAAACTGAAAAAAAAAACATGAATTGCCCGACCCGGGAATCGAACCCGGGACCTCATGCGGTCATTATTGACACTGAACCACTAGAGTCTAGACCACGCAGACGACATTTGCTTTCCTATAATATAAAAATATGTATAACTCAAAAGTTCAACGTTACTAATTCAGAAGCTTGATATATTTCGAAGACTAGTTGACTCGGCAAAGGTTCTTTTGCTAAATTTGTATATCAATGTGCTAAATATATTTATAACAGTACTAGCTGACCAGGAAAACGTTGTTTTGCCATATAAATTATTGAACTAAAAAATAGGGGTTGATCGTAGAAGGTTGAAAATTAAGGGTTGTATATATTTTTAATGCTGTATCATAAAAATATAAAAACAAAAAAATTATTTAAAAAATAAAAATTTAGGGGTGGACCCCTTAACATTGGTATGAAAAATAGAACACGAGAGATTTATATATAATATTTCTCTACTATAAAATGAATGTTATCTATAAGTACATCTATACATATATTAAAATCGTAGGAAAGTCAAAACTGCACATTGAATATTTTTCTAAAAGAATACTTGGGACGTGATCTACAATCGATATCGAAGCAAAAATATAGTTTTTAGAATTTTTGTCTGTTTGTCTGTTTATCTGTATGTATGTCCGGGGTAAACTCAAAAAGTACTGCATGGATTTACTTCAAATTTTGCATGAATTTTACTGACAGGTCGGGTCATCATATAGGCTACATATTATCACGCTATCACCTTTGTCTGTTTATCTGTATGTATGTCCGGGGTAAACTCAAAAAGTACTGCATGGATTTACTTCAAATTTTGCATGAATATTACTGACAGGTCAGGTCATCATATAGGCTACATATTATCACGCTATCACCTACGGGGGAGAAGCTGTGCGGAGAGGAGGCAACAGCTGGTTCTAGATATAAACCTTCCTCTTAAATCACTGTATGTATTAAAAAAAACGCATCAAAATCCGTTGCGTAATTTTAAAGATCTAAGCATACATAGGGACAGACAGCGGAAAGCGACTTTGTTTTGTAATAAATAGTAATAGGATATAATCAATTCCGGACATAATAAAATGTACTGGATTCTTCTATACACTGTGGACATTGGTCGGAAACTGACAATAAAAATTGGTGATACCGTGTCTCATGATTCTCGGAAACTCCAATACTAGACTGTCTTTCGATCAATCAATTCGTGTCGGTTTGCGAATATTTTATAGCTTCAGGCGTTACTTTACGGAAAAGTTGGAGCAGTCAATACTTGTTAAGCTATCGTTTCTCTTGAGGGTTTTTGCTTATAGAGTTACGGAGACTTGACACAAACTGCGAATACTCCCTGATCAATCGTTGTATCCTCCGATACCTATATTTTTCTTTATTATAAGACAGCAAACAAGTAGATGGATCACCTAATGTAAAGAAACTACCATTCCCATATAGACAACAAAGATTTGTTGTCTATAATATTAACTTTTCACGTATCCCCTATATGTGAAAAGTTAATATTGCATTGCTATCCTGGTGGCGGGAGGCGTAAGATAGTTAGTTAGTAAGTTAACCGGCTACGTTAACCTCCAAACCGAAACACGACAGTGACAAGCACTAAAGCTATCGCGGCCAAGGAAAATATTCAAGTCTTCCTGTATATAAATCTGACTGGTGCAAGACTAGATCTCTTTAACTTTTTTTATATTATATAATATGCAGATGGCTCTCCTGACGGAAAGAGAAACCACCGCCTATACAGTGTGTAAAGAAAACCCTGTCCGGTCCGAATGAGGCATATAGGTTGATTAAAGGCGTTACTGAAACAAATATTAGAATGACGTTATTTCAGAAAATAAAAAAGATATCGTTTTTAATATTCGTAGTTTTACTTATATTTCCCTAGAGTTAAGCAAATATTTTAAGAATTACAACATTTGTCGCTGTTTGTTTCATTGTTTCGCTTTGGCGGCTTTCGCACAAACATCACGCGAAGGCGCGCTATTTGTTTTTCGGCTTTTTACAAAGGAATATTAAACGCGCCTCAAACACGCCGCCTGCACTTCGGTAGCATTCGACTTGCGCGGCATTCTTTGATAATAAAAATGACTTATTTGTAGGTGTTGTCATACTTAATGTATGAAAATACCATTTAAGATTATTTTTTGTATTGGGAAAACTAATTAATTAATATCCATAAAATAATTACTCATATGTAACCGTATTACGGTACCAAATAACACCTTTAATTATCCGATAGGGTTTTCTTTACACATCGTATACTGATAACGCTCTAAATTAATGAATAAAAAATTCTAATTTATTCAGGAAATTTGAGTGTTTATTTCATATATTCAAACCTTGGTAGCGACCCTTGAAAGTTATTTAAAAATCCTGAAAAAATACAGAATTTCTTTTTTAAGGTATATAATAAAAAAATAGGGTGACCCGTGAAAAAAAAAAGAAAAAAAAAGACGTGTGACACTCGGAGACTGCCGCGGTAAAGCTATTGCATAGCATTTTTTATCAACTTATGCAATAACAATTATATATTTATTTATGCAGTATTTTTTTTTCTTTGTTTTTTTCTTTGATATTAATTCAAGTTACACTTTGAGCGTGGTGACCGATAAAAAAACAATTTTTTTTCTTTTATTAAATAAATGAGATGTTAATATTGTTCAAAATATTTTTATTATCTTTCAATAAATGTCGGTTCTTCAGGAATATTTAATAAATGCACTTTATTTATTCATATTTAAAACACTGTACACAAATTATACGAGTACAGATATTCACTGTTGTATGTAGATGATAAATACCTATACACCTATATACTTTCTCACAAACAGCTGATTACGGTAGTTTTCCAATACAACCAAATACCAATGCCATCTAAAGGCGGGTTGCTGAACTAAAGAGACAAGCGTGATATTTCAAAAAGTCATTAAAAGTTCTGGTATTTATCGATAGATGGAAAAACTAAAAAGTATCACCGCTGTGCCGGTCGGAGTGGGGGGTGTTAGGTTTTTTCGTTACGGAATTTCTGGATTCGGTCTCCACTCTCAAGGCCCGCGATAGAAGCTATGCAATAGCTTAAAAAAAATCCTCCATTATAAGGACCACCCTAATATATATATTTAATAATAAGATAGCGAACAAGCAGATGGGTCTCCTGATGGAAAGAGTCAGCCTTCGCCTATAGACACCAAAGATGTTAATGGTGCGATGTTGTCTTGTGGTGAGGTTTGATACCACATGTATAAGTTTACCTACTACGTTACCCTCCAAACCGAAACGCAGCAACTTATTAAGCCGTGTAAAAATTTATTTTGCAATGCCTAGAATTTCTATGTAGGTTCCAATACATTTTATTCCTGGTGACCGTGCCGCAAGAGTGAATTGTCGCATAAAGTTACCAGTAGCCACTTAGAATTCGCTTGCATTTTACGATTTTTTTAGCAGAAAGGCAGATTCTGTAGACTACAAATCTTTTATCCGTGGGAGTGCTTAAGAGAAATCGAACAATATTAAGGAGGGTGCTAAATCCGACAATACGTCTAATGATTTCTTAGCACTACCCACATATTTCCACAGATACTTTCGCAGTGGCACAGTCCACATTCACATTGTAATGCGATGCCGTTCATTATACTAATTAATACAAAATCGCCACTGTATGCCAACTCGCAGTGGAATAATTTTGAATTCATTAACAAACAATTTTGAGAGGCTAAGGTCATAGCACACTTCTTAACTCGAAAAGTAACTGATCACCGTATCAACTCGAGGCGTTCATTGTTCTTTATATGATAACTTTTTATAGCTCATAAACGAAGATGATCTGAGTGCTAAGTGTGAGTTTTTCTTTTCGCATTCGATCGTGAGCGCGTTTGGAGTTTACTAGGAATTTGTATGTGATTTGTACAGCGCCACCTAGTGGTAAACTGGTTTCTCACGTTTACCACTAGGTGGCGCTGTACAAATCACATACAAATTCCTAGTAAACTCCAAACGCGCTCACGATCGAATGCGAAAAGAAAAACTCATACTTAGCACTCAGGTAGGGAAAAAACTCCAGATCCTCGTTTATCGACGCAGAGTGGCTAGTTTATCGGTTTTTTATCGGATACACTTTGGAGAGTGCGCTGCGGAATTGCACGAGTTAATCCGCGATCCCCGTTTTTCTATCGATCGCCGAGGCGCACAGATTCTAGGCGTCGCCATATGGTGGACATTCCACGTACCCGGACAAAGCGGTTCGACTCAACATTCTTCATTCGAACCGCAAAGGCCTGGAACATGCTTCCTGAACCTGTGTTCCCGACGAGTACAATCTGGGGATCTTCAAGAGTCCGCATCTTAGCTTACCATCAGGCGAGATCGTGTTCAAGCGTTTCCCTATCGATAATGATAAAAAAAACTATTGAAACGGACAGTAATCGAAATCGTAATGCTATCGCCTTGCTTCAGGACAAGCTCAAAGACCGAAGTGAGCCGTGAGGTATTGTCAACTTGCAGATCCCGTGCTTCAGCTCGTCCCCAC
Organism: Apodemia mormo; assembly: GCA_036924255.1. Taxonomy (NCBI): domain Eukaryota; kingdom Metazoa; phylum Arthropoda; class Insecta; order Lepidoptera; family Riodinidae; genus Apodemia; species Apodemia mormo. The sequence continues at coordinate 13,022,673 of JAUPFN010000030.1, forward strand.
GCTTGAGTCTCTCCGTAGCGGACCTTACAGCACACCAATGATGTCGAATGTGCTGTTATTTACAAGACAGGCGTCGCTTAACCATAGCCTAGTCGACGTTCCGGAGCTGCTGAATACTGATCCGTTTTGGTTGTGTTTACGTTAGGTTGACACCTGGTTGACAACGAGGCTAAAGGCGATACGGTGACGATTCTTTTCCGAATTTATATGTGCGCTTATACGTGTTGATATTGTAGCGGTTCAAATATATTAAAGCTTAGTCGCTCATAAAATCCAAATTAATTAAAATAATAATATTAGCGTTTAATGGGATTCGCCATGTTGGTCCCGGCCTCCTTTGAAGAATAGGCCAACTGCCGTTCTGCCAGGCAGGTCGTAAAAGGCGACCGATTGGCTATCGAGTCACTACCATCGTGGCTACTAGGTGGTAGAGTTCTGCATTGTCTCGCCCGGGTCTGGTACCACCGCCTTACCTATTCCTGCCGCAATAGCGTCAGTGCTTGTCGCTGTCGTGTTCCGGTTTGGAGGGTAAGGTAGCCGGTAAACTTATGCATGTGGCATTAGACCTCGCCACAAGATAGCAACGCACCATTAACATCTTTGGTGTCTATAGGCGATGGTTGACTCTTTCCATCAGGAGACCCATCTGCTTGTTTGCTATCTTATGACATAAAAAAAAAATAAAAAAAAAACATCTTTGGTAACATATATGCGATGTGTAATCACGTTCCATCATGAGAAACGTCTGTTTGTTTACTATCATATGATATTACATTTTAAATCCAGTAAAACTGTATCAACTGAATTTAAAACTTCTGTCTCTTGAAAATCTAAATGAGACATTTACCTTTATATGGGATCATACGAGAATAAGTCCCTTCCAAAGACGAGAGAATTTTCCTAATCGGTTTATAAATGTCCAAGTTCTGAGAAAACATACTAGGTGGTAAAAGTTCTGTAACGTCTTGCCCGGCTTTTATATCACCATCTTGCCTATTCCTGGCACAATAAGTTTACCGGCGTATTGCATAAATCCTGCCAAATTGATAGCGACGCACCATTAACATCTTAGGTGTCTTTAAGCGATAGTAGTCTCATACCATCACGAGAGCTATCTGCTTGTTTGCTATCTTATAATTTAAAAAAATACTAATGTTAAGCGCCGACGATGGAGTACAAATTAAATCACCTATAATTACAATCCTCATTAATCATTATAGTAAGTCACAAGAAACGTCTCTAAATCATACTTTCCACAATTTCCGTGATCATTTCGTGCGAGCGGGGAAAACACAATTTCTTGCTGCCATTACAATGCCATATTAAGAGACTGGACGAAATGGAATGTATTATGAGCAATTATGTCGAATGATTTAATTTTATAAGTAAAGAGCAATGGACCGTGTATATGACCTTGCGGGAGTTATTTATTATTTTATTACGAATGAATTATCGCGGTCGAATTGAGGGTGTTACGGAAAGCCGATGCTGAACACTCGCGGAAATGAGAAAAAGATTAAGTTTAAAGTAGCGATCGCCTTCTGGTCGAAATTAGACCATAACTCAATGACCATGTTTGACGAGAATAAAAAGAATAGGGCGCTGGGAAAAGGCGATTTCGTGCTGACAGATGTAGCTCAACCCTTAAACGCTAGACCGTTCTGCCAGGCAGTTCGTAAGATGCGAATGATTGGATATGCGAGTCACTAGCATTGTTGCTACTAGGTGGTGGAGTTCTGCATTGTCTCGCCTGGGACTGGTACCATCTCCTTACCTATTAATTTAACGTATTTTTAATGCATTTTATTTAAATATATTAAGTTTCTGCAATCCTCCGCAATGTAAACTTTAACTGCGCTAAATCTCATACTCCACCGTTTGCGCAATTGCCTTAAAAAGGGGTCCAAAGTTTTTGCTTCACGTATTAATATATAGATATAGGCAACGATTGTCTCTTGCCATGAGAAACTCATCTGCTTTTTTGTATCAAATTGGTAAAATGCGGATAGGTATGTGCATCGACATCTATCTCACCAATGAAATAGTGAATTGTGGTGAAACTGAATGTTTATCGATATAAATGATATTGATGTTTTTTCCAATCCGCCTACATTGCAAGAAAGCCGGCCTGATGTTATTTAAAATAAAAATAGATAAATTGAGAACTTGCTCCTGTTTGGAAGTTAGTTAAAAAATGTCATTTGCACAAGTTTAAAACACTAATTAGTTTAATTTCCAACTGCCATCATGGGGGCAGAGGTCGCGGTAATCGAATCGAAATGTCACTCGCTCGGAGGCAGTCGTGAGAAACGCGTGCGAGTGAAAGTTATCTATCAAAATTGTGTCAGATTTATGAGTTGTTGGTCGAGGAACGTAATTCGTAACTGCCTTATAAAGATTCCTTATACTGTATTTAACTCGTCGTATTCCCTTTCAATGAATGGCTTGTTCGTTAACTCGCGAGTACACTAGCTTCCTTAAAGGCTGTTCGTAAAAGACTAACGCTTAGATAACCGTGTCACTAGTCACTACTATCCTGATTAATAGGGATGGAAGTTATAGCTACTTTTATTTCACTATCATGTCGTGAAGTAATTTGTTTCTTGTCACTGTTATATGTCATCTTGTATATCACTGTCATCTTGTCACTGTTATAACGGTTATAACTGTTTATAACGGTTATTATTAGTAACGATTATTTGCACAGTGGGTGCATTTTATTCTATTTAACACGTCGCAGTGACACATTGTTACATGTCGCAGTGATAATGACTACGATTACAATTTATAAGTCATTAGTAAAGTGAAATAACATAAGACTGAAGAAATTCTATCTTCTAGCTTGTGGCACGATGTTGCTCAAATGTTGTTGCTTTGTCTCTTTCGCACGATGGAATTCTGTGAATTATAAGGTTAAGTAGTAGCCTGGCACTCGTGAAATTAAATTACGCTCGCGTTATATGTAACAGACGGTTTCAATGCATATAATTGATGTGGCACGTGAATTATTTTATAACGAGTGATATAACCAGTGATGTGTGAAATGTGCCATGCCTACTGATTACTGATCGGTAGAATTCTACAACGTTTCGCCCGAGTTAGAGGTATCACCGTAAAACCTATTCCCAGGGTTTGAAATTACCAAGGTAAATATGCACCCTAATAATTATCGTGATAATTATCATGATAATCATCTGATAATTTTTATCAAACAGATATAGGCCGAGCAATTTTTTAAATGGTATTACATATCAATATTTACGTTAGAAATAAGAAGTTTAGTAAATAAGTTATACGCATTTTACAATCAAGGTAATCTTTTATTATTTTTTTGTGTCTAATGTCATGGCTAAAACTTGCAAACCAAAATACGGGAAGTTAATTACACACTACTTAGTTAAACTAATGAGTGGAAATAATCCTCGTCAACCTCTACTGCGTTAACTGGATAAGGATTGAGTGTATCTGAAGAGTTGAAGTTGTCAAAGTGGCAAATATATTTTGATAATACTTATCAACGATAATTAATATCCTATATATAAGGTCCTTGTAAAATAGGTGAACATATTTTAACACAGCGTTCAGTACGTCTAACCAAAGATATCCAGCCAAAAAAGAATCTGATTTAAAGGACTAAAACTTTTTGATTTTTACTATAAAAATATTTTTCCTTATAACGATTTACGCCTTTTTGTATAAAGTAATTAACTTTTAACGCAAGAGTGACAAGTGAGCGGTAAATAACGAGAAAGTGGATTATTTTATGAAAAAATGTATAAATCGTTATGAGAAAAAAATATTTTGTTCATAAAAATCAAAAAGTTTTAATCCTCTGAATGACGTTCTTTTTCAGGTGGATGTCTTTAGTTAGACGTAATGAATGCTGAGTTGAAATATGATCACCTATTTTGTAAGGACCTTATATTACAACGCGGTCACATTAACTTGACGCATCTCTGGAATGTAAAGCGGGGTTTTCCTTAGCTCGCCCGGTTAATAAAATAAGTGTCAGTATGGCCATGGTCAGCGTTTTTGTTACTGATACGCGCGTAGATAATTTCGTTAGTTTTCTGTTATTGTAATATTGTTTTTCGACATTATTGTTACGTTTTGCGCCAAATGACGTCATCAACGGCATGCGTCAAATTAATCTGACCGCGATGTATATCTTAATAATATCTTCAAACCCTTTCTATTCCTGCCGCAATAGCGTCATTCTCTCTCTCTCTCTCTTCTCTCTCTCCTCTCTCTCTCATAGAAAGCAAGCCAGATATTTTCATTTCTATTTCGCATCGAATTGTGTGGTGTCGTGACGATTATGTTTGTTGAGTGTATACAGGTTTTTTGTAAATAATAATAAAAGGAACTTCGGTCCATCCAGGTGTCTCTTGACACCTCTCAAGTTTTTTTATTTATTTCGAAATGATTTTTATCAGTTACTCCGAATTCGAACCGTTACTGAGAAACTGGGCTTTTTCAACAGGCAGAGTGCTTAGCCAGAGTGTAAGTTAAGTGGGCTTAGAACTTGCCCTAAGGGTGTCTGCTGTGAAACCGAACGTCGGCTTAGGGCAGTATCTTGACGATAAGTGGGTGGGTCAATAACTCTTGACTAGGGTCTCGAGTGTTTGCGGGGGCAGCGGGCCGGATGCCGCTGGCATGTGTGTAAATTGTGAATTGTAGGCTGTGATGAGATCGAATAGAACATCGACAAGTTCTTGGGTTAAGAAATCTATTCATTACTAGCTGACCCGGCAAACGTTGTTGTGCCTAAAAATGCAGTTAAAAACTACTCTTATTTTTTTCTATATTTTCTCACCTTTTAAACCTTTAATTGATATATATTATATTTTATTTTTCACTAGCTTCGTCCGCGCAGACTTCGTTTACTCCGCACTGCTCCTCCCCCGTCGGTGATAGCGTGATAATATGTAGCCTATATGTTGACCCGAACTGTTAGTAATATTCATGCAAAATTTGAAGTAAATCCATGCAGTACTTTTTGAGTTTACCCCGGACATACATACAGACAAACAGACAGATAAACAGACAAACAGACAAAAATTCTAAAAACAATATTTTTGGCTTTGATATCGATTGTAGATTACGCCCCAAGTATTCTTTAAAAAAATATTCAATGTACAGTTTTGATTTTCCTACGATTTTATTATATGTATGTTAACAATCTCGGTGAAGACAGGCGCCTAATATTGACAACTAGTATATATCTACACATATAATAAAATCGTAGGAAAGTCAAAACTGTACATTGAATATTTTTTTAAAAGAATACTTGGGGCGTGATCTACAATTGATATCAAAGCCAAAAATATAGTTTTTAGAATGAAGAATGTTACTAGGTATGCCAAATCGCTTGCAATTTTGTCTCAGTAAAGCCTGTATGTATACAAATACACTAGTTTTTGTTGTAGTAAAAATACCTAGTAGTTTTGATTTTATAGGCATTCAAAGTTTCAAAAATATCAAGTCTCGCTAACAGCAAGACTTGATATTTTTCGAATAAAAAAATAATAAAGCGAGCGCCAAAAACCTTAACTGGTAAACAAATTTATAAATTATCATCACGCTGGTTTCGTTCGTAATAGACGGAGTATATCGAACGTCTATAGAATCCAGTTTACTACTATTCACTGGTTCTTTCAATGGCGAAATGTGTGGTGATCCCCATCGTTTAATTTTACTCACCTAATAACGATTATCGCTTTTATCGATAACCGGGATCGACAACATTACAGGCTCACACGAAGCATAGGTCTGTTAAGCGTTAATACGCCACTATCAAATTCAGAACTGCTACAGAAACTTGGGTTTCCGATAAAAACCTCATTATTTTTCCCCGTGTTGGTCCCGGCCTCCTCTGAAGAATAGGCCAACTGCCGTTCTGCCAGGCAGGTCGTAAAAGGCGACTGATTGGCTATCGCGTCACTACCATCGTGGCTACGAGGTGGTAGAGTTCTGCATTGTCTCGCCCGGGTCTGGTACCACCGCCTCACCTATTCCTGCCACAATAGCGTCAGTTCTTGTCGCTGTCGTGTTCCGGTTTGGAGGGTAAGGTAGCCGGTAAACTTATGCATGTGGCATTAGACCTTGCCACAAGATAGTAACGCACCATTAACATCTTTGGTGTCTATATGCGATGGTTGACTCTTTCCATCAGGAGACCCATCTGCTTGTTTGCTATCTTATAAAAAAAAACCACCGCCTTACCTATTCCTTGCGCAATTACGTATGTGCTTGTCACTGTCGTGTTCCGGTTCGGAGGGTAAGGTAGCCAGTAGCCTTATACATGAGGCATTGCTATTCCGCCACACGGGTAACAACGCACCATTAATACTATCTTCGGTTTCTATAAGTGGTGTTTTCTTTCTTCTTTCTTCTTCTTTACATCAGGAGAGCCGACTGCTTGTTTGCAGATGGATCTCCTGATTTGTCATCACATTTTACAACATGATATAAAAAAAATTGATAATGATTATCGCTTATTTTAAGCGAACACCTTATACATGCTCATTCGTAGCCTAGAGAGAGCACGTCTTGAAATCTGCAGATCAAAATTAACTATTTAGAGCTGCAGATTTCAAGACTAGCCCAAACGAAATCTTGACACTTTCGCCTTCCAGGGATTGAGCCCGGAACCTAATGATCTAAGTCAAGTAAACTAACCCCTAGACAACGAGGTAGACAATTTTATTGCTATTACTTAATCGTAATCACGACCACACACTGGATCGGCCTTAGCACTTAGCTCGCCCACGACTCCAAGGAAGTAGTAAAAGCCCACGTGGTTAAAAGCTTTACAAATGTTTCGGAAAATAAATATAAACAACTAGCTGTTATTACAGAAATCAGTACTTCTTTTTGGTTAATCGGGTAAAAGGTAACCTATATCGTTCCTGGCCTATGTAGCTTTTTAGAAGTGAAAGTTTTTTTAAATCGGATGAGTAGGTTTTGAATTCAATCGTTACATACATACATATCTTCACGTCTGATCCTTTATGGGGTAGATAGAGAACCGAGTGCCACATGTCACGATCCTTGCAGATTTATTTTGGTTTCTCTACATTCATGACTCTCATACAAACACGCCGGTTGGAAAGGCTCTTAACACCACCTTCCGACAGTATCCGATTAATCTTTCCCCGTGTTGGTTCCGAGCTTCTTTGAAGAATACACCTACTGCCGTTCTGCCGGGCATGTCGTAAAAGGCGACCAATTGGCTATGCAGGCCACTCCCATCGTGACTACTAGGTGGTAGAGTTCTGTACTGTCTCGCCCAGGTCTGGTACCACCACCTTACCTATTCCTGCCGCAATAGCGTCAGTGCTTGTCGCTGTCGTGTTCCGGTTTGGAGGGTAAGTTAGCCGGTAAACTTATGCATGTGGCATTAGATCTCGCCCCTAGATAGCAACGCACCATTAACACCTTTGGTGTCTGTAGACGATGGTTGACTCTTTTCATCAGGAGATCCATCTGCTTGTTTGCTATCTTATGACATAAAAAAAATCATACATAGTGTATGGGAAAAACAATGAAACGTTTGACTTGACCTATTTTCTTCCGAATATCTGGAATATGGATCAAAGGAAAATGTTCGAACGAAACGCAAAATCTTTGCCCTAGTAAAAACCTTTCAAATACTTCACAGAGCACGTTCTGGTGTTCAAGGATTCCAGTGTTGCCACGATTTTCATTTGTACAATAACGTGGTTTTACACAATGTTACATATAGTAATACACTAAAAATAAAAATTACTAATCCCTTTGTAAGGTATTAGTAATTTTTATTTTTAGTGTAACAAATAGATATTTCTAAAAATATTACTTACTAGATGATTAGTTTAACAAATTAAATATTGGAATTGAAAAAATCTATGCTTATAGGTTTTACATTGGGCGTAAAATATCTCAATTTAGCAGGCAGTTTCAGGTTTCAGTTTTTTTAATAGTAGAGGTGGCAAACGAGCAAGGGGTGCATCTGATGGTAAGTGAACACCGCCGCCCGTGAACATGTGCAATACCGAGGGTCTTGCAGTTGCGCTGCTGGCCTTTTAAAAATGAGTAAGCTCTTTTCTTGTAGGCCCCCAAGTCGTATCCGTTCGAAACATCCCTGTGGGTAATTGATTCCACAAAGGCTAAAAGTGCCGACAAAAGCGCACGGTAGTGGATTTCCAGACATCGAGGTGGTGAGGATGAAACTTCAAATATATACATTTCATATTTTTTTATTTAAAGTTCCATCCTCACCTTTATACATATACAAGCTGTTGCCAGCGACTTCGTCCGCGCGGACTTCGTTTACTCCGCACTGCTCCTCCCCCGTAGGTGATAGTGTGATAATATGTAGCCTATATGTTGACTCGACCTGTTAGTAATATTCATTCAAAATGTGAAGTAAATCCATGCAGTACTTTTTGAGTTTACCCCGGACATACATAGAGACAAAAATTCTAAAAACTATATTTTTGGCTTCGATATCGATTGTAGATCACGCTCCAAGTATTCTTTTAAAAAAATATTCAATGTACAGTTTTGACTTTCCTACGATTTTATTATATGTATAGATATAAAAGAATTAAATAAATAAAAAGTGTGTGTACCTGCACACAAACAATCACAAAATACTTCACATACCGAATTGTTAACAAAGCATTAAGGATTAGTTTGCATCGATATTTCAGATAGCGTCGAGTTCGTGACTATTCGAACGTAAAATAACTCGATTAAGTGACACAATAGTTGACCGTGTTACTGTCGAATGTTAATAGTACAGGTCGTGAATGTCGATATTTCATCATTGTTAAATAGACGATTTAAAATCGATCATGAGTTGCGCCCCTTCGCTTGCAGTAAAGCCCCGTTTTCACTTTGATTAGTGCGAGCAAAAAACACGTGAGGACAGACGTAGATCATTGCGAGTGATTAGTAATCGGCGTAGTACAGTGAATAGACGTTGATTACTAATCACTCGCACTGATCAAGGGCTGTCTTCACGTGTTCTTTGCTTAATACTAAGCACTTGCGTGAGCGCACGTAGTGAGTGCGATAAAAACTATGCTATGTCCTTCCTTGGGTCTCAATCTATCTTTGTACCAAATTTCATCCAAATCGGTTCGATGGTTTAGACGTAAAGAAGAGACAGACAGACATAGTTTCGCATTTATAATATTAGTAGGGATTAGCCGTTGCCCGCGACTTCGTTCGCTCGGACTTCGTTTACTCCGCACAGCTCCTCCCCCGTAGGTGATAGCGTGATAATATGTAGCCTATATGTTGACCCGACCTGTCAGTAATATTCATGCAAAATTTGTAGTAAATCCATGCAGTACTTTTTGAGTTTACCCCGGACATACATTGACTTTCCTACGATTTTATTATTTGTATTATTAGTAGGGATTATAAATGCGAAAGTTTGTGTTTTGATGTAGCGAGGGATGAATGGATGTTTGTTCCTCATTTACCTTAAAACTACTGCATTGATTTAGATGAAATTTGATTCACATATAGGTGATAACCTGGAATAGTACATAGCCACTTTATATCCCGGAAAATTGTTCCCGTAGTATTCACCAAAAACTAATAATGTAGCGGCCTACAGCGGGAAGCTATTAAATATAAAAAGGAGCTATACATACCTATAAGCGTCGTTAAACAGGATGTATTTTCCTACTCCTCCTATATACTTCTGATTAATTTCGTTGCGGGATCCAAGACAGCTTAGCTTTCCCTCAGGGCACCCTGAGCTCGCAACTCAGAGGTTATCAGGACGGTTGCCGCTGTTGATACTGGTTTACGGAAGTTACAGTGAACGAGATGTGGGCCCATTTCCCTTTATTTTTATACCTATAAGCGTTGTTTCACTCCTACATAGAGAAGAGGTTATTTTTTATCTCATATTGTAAACTTTACATTAATGTAAATATAATGATAGCAGACGTATGTAATAATGGCGCTCGGATAATGTCAAGCTACTATAGAAGGTACAGTACCCTTCGCTTTCACCATAGATCTCTCCTGTAATTGGCTTTCTCGGATACGTTTCTCCCGCGGCGTTGCTTGAGGCTATGGGGATTATTTTATAACAGCTAATAAGATGGCTCTCATGAAAAAAAAAGTAGTAAGGTAGTGTGGCGCCGCTGGTACGTATCGCTGAAGGGTCATAGTGATGGAACCAGCGGGCCAGCTTCTTGTCAGGTGACGTCATAACTGTGGAGGTTGATGACGTCACACAAGGACAAGGAAAGGGAAAAGGAAGACCCTCCCAGCCAGGCAAGGTGTACTGCCTGGGGACCGAAGTCCATTTGAGAAGCATTAAAACTTGTATATAGCGTGTTCAAGATAAATAATTGTGATATCGCGGTTCAGGATTTTATTTTTGAATTTAATTATTATCTATTTTTTTATTAATTTTTCTTGTAGCGTTTGTAGATTGCTTGAACCGAAATACCGCATGGATTAATTTACAATACCTGAATGACATTTTTCGTTTTGGTATAAACAACGTTTTCTAAAAATGAAATACCTAGGTGGATCGATTTACCGCCCTCAACACCCCCTACATAAAACTTCATGAAAATCGTTCGAGTCTATATATTATGTACTAGCTGTTGCCCACGACTTCGTTCGCGCGGACTTCGTTTACTCCGCACAGCACCCGGCCGCTAGGTGATAGCGTGATAATATGTAGCCTATATGTTGACCCGACCTGTTAGTAATATTCATGCAAAATTTGAAGTAAATCCATGCAGTACTTTTTGAGTTTACCCCGGACATACATACAGACAAACAGACAAAAATTCTAAAAACTATATTTTTGGCTTCGATATCGATTGTTGTAGATCACGCCCCGAGTATTCTTTTAAAAAAATATTCAATGTACAGTTTTGACTTTCCTACGATTTTATTATATGTATAGATATAGCGTATGTAATGTTTTTTTTATGAAAATATATATTTTTTATTTTCCACCACTACAATTGAATACAATAACAAAGAAAAATGATTTACAATTTCATTTAGTTGATGCAGAGTGGACTGAAGCCTAAAATAGCGAAAAACCCGTATTTTAGGACTCCAGGTATCTTCGGCACTGTACATGAACAAAAAGTAAAACTTTTTTAACTTTCGTGTGTGGTGTAGAGTGCGTGTGTGTGCGCGCATGTGTGTGTGCGTGTGTGTTTAATTGTGTTTTGTTTCTGTGTGTATTTGTGCATATGTGTGAAACTATATTTTTTTGTAATAAAAACCGAAAGTGTGGTCAATCAAGCAAAAACAGCTAAACCAATTTGGCGTACATATATAACCTGGTATAGCATAAAGGCTACTTTTTTCCCGGAAAATGAGTTGTTCCCGCGGGATTGACCAATAGCTTGTTGTTGTTGTTGTTGTCCTTGTTGTTGTTGTTGACTACGAGCGACCAGTGTGAAGCGGACTGACCGTTGTGTATTAAAGTAAGAGAAGTGTTTTATTGTGTAATCGGTTAAGTTCAGTGATAGTACAGTGAGTGACTAGTGTTAATCAGAGTATTTGAGTATTTTATTGTGTTGTTTTGTGTATTTGTGTTGTAAATACATCGTTTAGTATAAGTGGCGTTTTCTTGCAAATAGCGAACCCGAAGCACGTAACAATATTATAAAAAATCTCAGATATATATATATATATATATATATATATATATATATATATATATATATATATATATATATATATATATATATATATATATATATATATATATATATATATATATATATATTTTGTAATATAGCCTGCTCAGTTTCTTCCGCCGGATCTTCTCAATGTGTGGGCGCGATTCCGATCCCGTTGTAGTTTCAAAAAATATGTTGACGTGTAAAAATAACTTATAAAGTTTTATTGAATAAAGTACTTCTGATTTCTGATTTCATATAGATAAACGTCTATAATCATCAGATTCTCTGTTAAAGATGAGAATCGAACCCTAGCCAGCCTCAGTTTTACAATCAAGGTAACTGAAAACTCTACAGGCGGGTCGGTCGTTAATTACATAATTTATTTAAATATATTGCGTGATTACAACCAATACAATAGGTTATTAAAGATAGCACGCTACGTTGAGGTCGGCGATATGCAAAAAGTGCTAATTCCCATTAACCTTCATCAGTGTTAAGATGTGTGGCGGAAGTGACAATTGCTTACGGTTTTTTTGAATCGGTAATAATGTGGCTATATTATCGGACGGCGAAGATTCGTGTTATCTAAATATAACACTAGATTTTCCCAGTGTAGGTCCCGGGCTCCTTTGAAGAATAGACCAACTGCCGCTCTGCCAGGCAGGTCGTAAAAGGTGACCGATTGGCTATACGAGTCACTACCATCATGGCTACTAGGTGGTAGAGTTGTGCATTGTCTCGCCGGGGTCTGGTACCACCGTCTTACTTATTCCCGCCGCAATAGCGTCAGTGCTTGTCATTGTCGCGTTCCGGTTTGGAGAGTAAGGTAGCCGGTAAACTTATGCATGTCGCATTAGACCTCGCCACAAGATAGCAACGCACCATTAACACCTTTGGTGTCTATAGGCGATGGTTGATTCTTTCCATCAGGAGACCCATCTGCTTATTTGCAATCTTATGATATAAAAAAAAAATTAAAGAAAACTATCCCGTTGGTCGAGTGATTGGCGAATCTAACGACGAATGGGACTCGGAATTGATTCTCGAAAGGGACAAACATTTGCGTTATGGGCATAGGTGTCAATTCTGGGTTTGGATTTTTAATATAAGTGTTGCAGTATTGACTGCCTCGTGTTATGGGAATAGCCTATTCGGCCCAGATCTTGAGGTCCTGGGTTCGATCCCCGGGTCGGGCAAAAGTGTTATCAAGTGTTTTTCAAGGTTACGTGCCAATACTAATTAATCATCATTCATCAGTCATCTTGTGATCTAGTGGTCCGGAGTTGGTGTTGCCACATGAGGTCCTGGGGGTTAACTTTATTAAAGTGGTTAGCGTGTTCGGCTTCGATCATAAAATACCTCGGCAAGTCCCATGTACTATTCCTGAATTAGGACTTTTTCAAGCGGCTTCTCAAAAGGACTAGTCGCCTCTATGGTCTAGTGGTCCGAGGTTAGTGTAAATCAAATGAGGTCCCGGGTTCGATTCCTGGGTCGGGCAAATCAAAAATGTGTTTTCAGGTTTCCAACAAAAACATTGCCCGGATTGGATAACTGCCCTGTGGCGATAGGCTTGCCGCCTATCACATTGTGGGACCAAGTATTTTCGGCTTATCGTGGGTGTACTTGTTGTACCTCTGCCTACCTCTTCGGGTACTCGGACGTACCTAAAGATACTTTTTTAGGGTTCCGTACGTAAAAAGTAAAAACGGAACCCTATTACTAAGCCTCCGGTCCCGCTCCCTATTACTAAGTCTGTTTGTCCGTCTGTCTGTCTGTCACCAGGCTGTATCTCCTTAACCATGATAATTTTCACATCTATATTAATAATTTCGTCAAGGGTTACGGTAGACTCAATTGGAACCTTACCTAAATTATAAAGCGTAAAAAAAAATTTTTGAGTCGACAACATATATCCGCATAGTTCGCATTGTCAAGTATTTCGTTAAAATAGTGATTAAAAATTCTAACGGTGCTGGCAGACAAATTGGCCATATTTCTTTATAGATTACAAATATGTGGTGTAGATGGCGTGAGTATTTATTAAAGTGTTGCGGAACGGAGCGTAGATTATCGTGAAACTTATTTTCTCTTCGTTCATAAAAGAGTAGAAATTAAAAAGTAGCAACACTATAGTGTTGTCTTTATTAAACCAACGTAATAGTTGAAAGAAGACGCCACTACAGTCACAGAATACTTAAAGACTACCAGAAGTCAATGTTACATACAAGTAATATTCGAGCATAGCACACATAGATACCTCTCACGGACGCGATATCTCGGCCTGGTGCGCAACAAACTGTCCCGAACCATCCCGAGATATCGCGTCCTTGAGAGCTGTCTATGTGTGCGTCGCTCGAGTATCACATGTATGTAGATTGACTACTGAGTGCTAAGTGTGAGTTTTTCTTTTCGCATTCGCTTTCGAGCGCGTTTGGAGTTTACTAGGAATTTGTATGTGATTTGTACAACGCCACCTAGCGGTAAACGTGAGAAGCCAGTTTACCACTAGGTGGCGCTGTACAAATCACATACCAATTCCTAGTAAACTCGAAACGCGCTCACGATCGAATGCGAAAAGAAAAACTCACGCTTAGCACTCTGAGTCTCCAGTATACTGTGCTACAGTGTTGCTACTTTTTAATGTACATTATTTGAGTTAGTATGTACCTAAGATTGCGTATTGTGAGACTTCCGAGCGAAGCCGGGTTTTCATCTAGTATTACATATTTCCGTTGCCGCGGTAACAAAAAATACTAAAAATAAAAAAAATGAAAGTATTAAGGGGTCCCCATACAACAAACGTAATTTTTTGCCGTTTTATAGGTGAAGGTATGGAACCCTTCGTGCGCGAGTCCGACTCGCACTTGGCCGGTTTTTTTAAATAACTCACGGGCGAAGCTGCGTTTGTCAGCTAGTGTTCAATACAGTAATACCCCGGACTTACGCGATAGGTGGGACCGAGCGCTATCCGCGTAAGTCGAATTCGCGTAAGTCGGGGTACAATTTTGCATATACCTATAAAGTCATACAAAGTATGTTTAATTGGGACCGGAGACTATAATTTAGGAAATATAAAACAATAATTTAGGAAATAAATTTTAATTTAATTCTAGATAATATGACAAACTATATTAATAAAATGTATAAACACAATCTGAAGTTATTTTGATGTAGAAGGTTAAATCGCGAAGAAAATTAAATCGCGTAACTCCGAATTCGCGTAAGTCGAGGTAGCGTAAGTCGGGGTATTACTGTACTTTAATACTTAAAATATTTCACATGACCTAATAATTAAAGACACAAATTCACGGTCAAATCCAATAGAGGTCGCACGCAAAATTTAAATATTAACGAACACGATAGTGCAGTGACAGTGAACAACCGTGGAAAATCGTTGAGTGCTCCGCGAATCGGTAATGCCGATTCGAGTGAATTTGGAGCGCATAAATCGATAGTGGTGATTGGATACAATATATGACATTAAAATGAAAATATGGCGTTTATTGGGCCGAGGAATAGCGCGCCCGTCATCAAGGACAGTCTTCATACTCCGGCGTATGAGGTGAGTAGAAAAAAATTAACTGTGTATGTGTATTAGCACTGATCTTTTGCTAGGGAAAACTTTTTTTTGTTTTTATATCATAAGATAGCAAACAAGCAGATGGGTCTCCTGATGGAAAGAGTCAACCATCGCCTATAGACACCAAAGATGTTAATGGTGCGTTGCTATCTTGTGGCGAGGTCTAATGCCACATGCATAAGTTTACCGGCTACCTTACCCTCCAAACCGGAACACGACAGCGACAAGCATTGACGTTATTGCGGCAGGAATAGGTAAGGCGGTGGTACCAGACCCGGGCGAGACAATGCAGAACTCTACCACCTAGTAGCCACGATGTTAGTGACTCGATAGCCAATCGGTCGCCTTTTACGACCTGCCTGGTAGAACGGCAGTTGGCCTATTCTTCAAAGGAGGCCGGGACCAACACGGCTTCTGGTTCTTAAATAGAACTTTTAAAATAAACATTAAAAAAATTGCTTTTTTTTTACTTTTATTTTGGTTGTTGAATGTAATCAGTCTGTGTAGTTTGTTGGTTTTTATTGGTTGGTTGTTATAAATATAATATATTATTATATAATATATTAATTGGTTGTTATAAAAACATGTTTTTTTAGTTTTTCTAACAATTATTATTTTTCGCCTGTGTGGTCTAGTGGTCCAGCGTTGGTGTTGACCACATGAGGTCCCGGGTTCGAGTCCCGGGTCGGGTATTTAAAAAAAGTGTTTTTTCAGTTTTCTGATAAACACAAGTTGCCCGGGATTGGAAAGTGCCCGGTGCGTGATAGGCTTTCCACCTATCACATTTGTGGTACTACGTATCTTCGGCGAATCATGGGTGCACTTGTTGTACCTCTGCCTACCCCTCCGAGGATACGGGCGTGAAGATACTTTTATTTTTTTTATTTTTCACTAGCTGTTGTCTGCGACTTCGTCCGCGCGATTTAAAGTAAGTACGTGAAATCGATGTTCAAAGATGTGTACTAATCACAAAAAAAATAATAAAAAAAAAAGATTAGAAGATTAAGATTTCGTTACATACTATCATAGTAACATACTAGTTACTAACAAACATACGAACCAAGCTAATAAAAGCCTGTTAAAAAAAGTTAAATGGAATCATCCTCGTAATAAACACATTCCATTAAAGCAAGAATTTACAAAATTGGCCCACTATGTAGAAGGTTATAAGCAGTCTATCATTAAAAAATATACGTCGAATTGAAAACCACCTCTGTTTTTTCGTCAGTTGAAAACACTGAGCGAATCTCAGTCGCCTAGCTAGTGAAAATGTGAACTCTCCAAGTATAGTCGTTTTGCTACCGGTAGTTGCTACCTTAGATTTGTATTGAGCGTCACTACATAGTGTTACGAATAATCTAGAACGTGTAGAATTGAAACGCTGGAGAGATCTAGAAATAAAAGAAAGAGATAACTACTCCTATTGACAAACAAATAGTTGACCTAAGCTATGCCATAATGGATTTTGTGGTATATGGCATAAGGTTGAAAGTAGCGTGTACTAGGATTGATGAGTCACTTGTTTATCATAAGTTGATTACAATAAGAAGTGATACATCGTTTCCCGATACATTTAGATTTTTATGGATCCAGGTAGAACTTTACCCTGGGTATAAATAGAGGTGTGTTGACAAATACAGAGCAGTTTTTAAAAAGCGATCGAGAGCGATACTTAAAGCGACCCGTGCGAAGCGAGAAGTATTTTATTGTGTAGTTCAGTGATAGTACAGTGAGTGACTAGTGTTAATCAGAGTATTTGACTATTACGTTGTGTTGTGTTGTGTGTATTTGTATCGTAAATACACGGATTTAATATAAGTGGCGTTTTCTTACAATTACGAACCCGAAGTACGTAACAATAGTATAAAACAAAGTCGCTTTCTGGTGTCTGTCCCTATATCCCTATGTATGCTTAGATCTTTAAAACTACGCAACCGATTTTGATGCGGTTTTTTTGAATATATAGAGTGATTCAAGAAGAAGGTTTATATGTGTAATAACATCCATTATTTAGTAGAGAAATACTGTTATAAATATACCAGCTGTTGCCCGGCACTTCGTCCACGCGGACTTTGTTTACTCCGCTCCTACTGGTCGTAGCATGATGTTATATAGTCTTCTTCGATAAACAGGTTATCCAACTCAAAAAGAATTATTCAAATCGGTTCAGCAGTTTCCGAGATTAGCGCGTACAACCAAACAAACAAACAAACTCTACAATTTTATAATATTAGTATAGGTATTAGTATAGATTTAGCAAAACAACGTTTGCCGGGTCAGCTAGTTAGGTCATATATCTCTCCGTTTTTTATAACGCCGGCGAAACCGCTGGAATCTTCTAGTAATGATAACACTAAATTATTCAGAATAACGCGAGATGATTATCTTATTTGTGTGTAATCTGGTGGTGTTTTACGGCACCCACGCGCCAATTGGTGGGTCATATGAGGATGGCAATTTTCTTATTACCCAGTCTGACCTCACTCTAATTTTAATAGGTCATAACTCTTTGTTATCAATGTCATTGCTCAGGGTTTCTCAAACTGCTGTACGCATATAACCGTGGGGAATACGCGACTTCTTTTTTTTATAGAAGAGGGGGCAAACGAGCAGGAGGTGCACCTGATGGTAAGTGATCACCGGCGCCCATGGACATCCACAATACCAGAGGTCTTGCAGTTGCGTTGCCGGCCTTTTAAGAACGAGAAAGCTCTTTGCTTGAAGGCCCCCAAGTCGTATCCGTTTGGAAACACCCCTGCCGGTAATTGGTTCCACAACAAAGTAGTGCGAGGCAAAAAGTGTCGAGAGAAACGCACAGTTGTGGATTTCCAGACATCGAGATCGTGAGGATGGAATTTCAAATTTTGACGCGATGTCCGATGATGGAATTCGGCGGCAGGAATTAATCCAAATAACTCGTCGGAACCCTCCCCATGAAAGATACGATAGAAGACACAGAGTGAACCAACATCTCTGCGCAATGCCAAAGAGTCGAGGCGTTTCGAAATAGCCAGGTTGACTATTAAAAATTCTATTATTCTATTGACTTCATTCTGCTTCGTGTTGAACAAGGATCCCCTTTTAAATTTTTTAAAAGGCAAAAAGTTCATGCTGCAATGACGTCATTGATTATCACTGCCGTGTGGCGGTTTGGAGGGTAAGGTAGCCGGTAAACTTATGCATGTGGCATTTATTAACTCCACACCACAAAATTAGCAACGCAACCTTAATATCTGATATATCTATGGTGATGGTTGCTCCATTAGGAGAGCCATCTGCGTTATCTTATACAAAAAAAAAAAAAAAATGATGTGGTGTCGCGGGACACCAGGTAGGAACGAACTTCCTTCGGCTAAACGGCACTACTCGCTTGTGTACGCGACTGTCGCGCCTGCGCACGTCTCATTTAACGCTTTTATTCCACGCATTTTTCTTACGGTTTTACTATCACATTTTTTTCAGTTCGGTCGCGCAGCAAAATCCCTATCCCCTCCAAGCCTGCCGTAAGGAACTTCGTTCCAAAATGATGTGGTGTCGCGGGACACCAGGTAGGAACGAACTTCCTTCGGCTAAACGGCACTACTCGCTTGTGTACGCGACTGTCGCGCCTGCGCACGTCTCATTTAACGCTTTTATTCCACGCATTTTTCTTACGGTTTTACTATCACATTTTTTTCAGTTCGGTCGCGCAGCAAAATCCCTATCCCCTCCAAGCCTGCCGTAAGGAACTTCGTTCCAAAAAAAAACTTGGCCTTATATGGCTCTGCGTTAAGCCAGATATAGAAGATCATTGTAACAAAATATCATTGTTGCCTATAACGCCAATTCATCATATAAAATTTTATCATGAGATAAGTAATGGACTTCATTATAACATTATTCAATTATAATATAGCGGCGTATCTCATCACGCGTTTAAGCGTACAATTACGTTTTTTTCAAGTCTTTTGATTCCGGGTGTGCTTTGATGTTTTGTTAGCAAGGTCAATTTTATTTGCGTTACAGGCTGTTGAAGACCAGTTTTTGGATTTTAAGAATACTTGAGTCCATGAATGGTTAATGCTGGGTTCCTATAATCAACGATCCGTCATTCCCTCGAGAGAGGGCCCCGTTGGTCGAGTGGTTAGCGAACTTAACTATGAACCGAGAGGGCTCGGTTTCGATTCCCGTCAGGGACAAACATTTGAGTCTGGCTTTGGATGTTTATTATGTATGTAACAGTATTTATATGTATATGTATTTCTGTGTATTAGTATCATCGTTAACTAAGACCTTGTCCAGAGTGCTAAGTGTGAGTTTTTCTTTTCACATTCGACCGTGAGCGCGTTTGGAGTTTACCAGGAATTTGTATGTGATTTGTACAGCGCCACCTAGTGGTAAACGTGAAAAACCAGTTTACCACTAGGTGGCGCTGTACAAATCACATACAAATTCCTAGTAAACTCGAAACGCGCTCACGATCGAATGCGAAAAGAAAAACTCACACTGTTGGGGCCAGTGCCCTTGCTACTAGCTCAGGAATTCTGGCTTGAAATAATTGTGGACTGTATTTTAAAAGAGTATATTAATTGCACAATATACAGATAGCCCGACAGTTCGTGCTTCGTTGCGAATGATGATTTGCGATATTTAAATTCGCCCGTTGTGTCGTTGTGACGTCACTGCCGCTAGTGTTGGACACCGATACAAATCGTATTCCAACTTATCGTACGGCAGCGACTTCACCATAGACTCCCGCCGTTGAAGGGTCTTCAATTATTGGTAGGTAGGGGGCATATAGTATTGAACGCCCGACGAATGACACCTCGCTTTGTCTTGATGTCAGCCACCCTTGCAATGCCGTCGCTTCCTGGAATTATGTGGATGATACGCCCAAGAAGCCACATCAAGGGTGGGCTGGTCTTGTCCTTGATGACCACAAGTGTGCCTTCCTTCAAAGTATCCTGTGACTGGAACCATTTGGCTTTCTGTTGAAGTAAGGTAACATATTCGTCACAAAATCTTTTCCAAAAGTGTTGCTTCAACACTTCAATGCGGTGATATCTTTGAAGTGATGAAATTCTGCTGACGGTGATTTCAGGGTGAGGCATAAAAATTAAGGATCGTCCAATAAGGAAGTGAGATGGAGTCAACGGGCTGAGATCTGTTGGATCGTCTGACAAAGGAGTAATAGGACGGGAGTTTAAGATTGCTTCTACTTGGATCAATAATGTATTCATCTCTTCATAATCTAAATTAGTTAGACCTAAGACTCGTCTTAGATGATGTTTTGTGGACTTAACTGCAGACTCCCATAAACCGCCAAAGTGGGGGGCATAAGCAGGTATAAAGGAAAAATTTATACCTTGTTCCGTCATGTCCGCCGGTCTCACCTCACTCAAGACCTTCGTTAACTCATTAAATGTGCCTACGAAAGTAGTGCCGTTGTCTGAGTAAATAGTTTTGGGCTTACCCCTGCGAGCTGTGAATCTACTTAATGCAGCCACAAAGGCTTCCTTCGTCATGTCTGATACTAACTCAAGATGAAGAGCCTTTGTAGCCAAGCAAACAAACACACAAATGTAAGATTTTATTAACTTACATCCTCTGCCCTTATGGTTAGCTATCATCACCGGCCCAGCATAATCAACCCCCGTTTCTAGAAAGGGAAACTCTAGTTCAGCACGCTGTTTAGGTAATTGGCCCATTAAAGGTTGAATAGTTTTACCTTTCATTTTGCAACACAAGACGCAAGAACGTACGACGCGTTTCGCTAGATTAGTGCCACCTAGTGGCCAATAATTCTGTCGTGCTGTCGCCAGCAACAACTGAGGACCTGAATGCATATGTTTTATGTGTAAATTTTCAAAAATTAACTTGCACAGTGTATGCTTAGCGCTTAAAAGAATTGGATGTCTAACATTGTAGTCATAATAGGTATTAGCTAACCTACCACCTACCCGGATAAGTTTGTCATCGTCTATGAATGGTGAAAGTGGTAACAGTCTGTTTTTGTTAGGTAACCGTTTATTTGACATAAGTAACTCGTGCTCTTCAGGAAAGGATTCTTGTTGAGCAATATTTAAAAGAAAGACAGTAGATTTTTGAAGTTCGGCTAACGAAATATTACCGTGAATTTTCTTGTTTACGTTGCGACAATTATTTATAAATCTAAATGTAAAAGCAATAACTCGTTGTAGTTTGGATAAGGAGGAGCATTTGCTGATTAAGCTAGAAAATATATTAAGATTTTCTGTCACATGTAAACATTTGATAACTTCTGGTAAATCAGGTATATGTATTTCGCCATTTGTTTCTTTAGGCCAATTAGCTTCATTTAATTTTAAAAACGCAGGGCCAGACCACCACAGTGAGCATTTGGCTAACTCGGTAGCAGCTAAACCTCGTGAAGCGAGATCTGCCGGGTTTTCTTTAGAAGGAACATAGCGCCACGTGTGATTAGAGAAACCTTCCTGTATCTCAGAAACACGATGGCGAACAAATGGCTTTAATTGAGACGGTGATGATCTTAACCATCCTAAGACAATGGTTGAATCGGACCACAAAATACAATGATTAAATTTAAACGTAAGTGAGTTAAATATTTTTTGCCCTAATCTTGCCCCTAAAAGAGTTCCACAAAGTTCCAAACGTGGAATCGTAGTAGACCTTAATGGTGCTACTTTACTTTTGGAGGCCACAAGACGGACAGTGACTGCACCGTTAGCATCTACACACCTTATGTAAGCGCATGCACCGTATGCCTTTTCCGACGCATCCGCAAATATATGCAACTGTATATTGATTGGAGAGTCACCCATTACACACCTAGGTATTATTATATTATTTAAGTGTGGTAATAACTTAGCAAACTCAGTCCATGCCTTTTGTATATGTTTTGGTACTGGCTCATCCCAAGCACACTTTTTAACCCATAATTGTTGCATTAATATTTTAGCTTCTACAATACATGGCGTAACAAGTCCAAGTGGATCAAATACCTGAGAAATTGTAGATAATATATTACGTTTGCTAATGTTGTTATTTGTATCGATGTTAATTGTAAATAGTAAGGTGTCTGATGAGCATTTCCAATTAAGGCCTAAGGTTTTTGAAAGATTATCACTGCTTAGGTCTACATATCCCGAAACGTTTGTTTCACCTGACACGGCTTGTAAAATACCTTGATTATTGGAATGCCATTTGCGTAAATTTAGTTTGGCAGAATCCAAAGCACAAATAACACCCTTACATAAAGCTACGGTTTTGTCAAGAGTCTCTTGTCCCGATAAAAAATCGTCAACGTAAAAATCGTGACAAATTGCATGTTTAACGTCAGCATTTGAAGATTCACGACCTAACTGCGTGAGACATCGTGTGGCTAAGTAAGATGCTGAAGCTGTACCATAAGTTATGGTATTAAGTTTGTAATTTTTAAGAGCATGAGAGGAATCAAATCTCCATATAATCTGTTGTAGTGAGCGCTGATGTTCCACTATTTCAGACTGCCGAAACATTTTTTCGACATCTGCCGTTACGACATATTTATGCTGTCTAAAACGCAATAGTATCGAAAGCAAGTCATCTTGTAGTATAGGCCCTACCCTTAAAATATCATTTAATGATTTACCTGACGTTGTAGCCGCGGAAGCATCAAAAACCACGCGAAGTTTCGTTGTCGAGCTAGATTCCTTTAAGACGCCGTGATGAGGTAGATAACATGTTTTTTCCCCAAAAGCTGGCTTACTTTCAGACATATGACCTAGTTCCAAGTACTCTTTCATAAATTGGACATAAAGATTTTTCATATAGGGATCTTTCTCTAGTCGACGCTCTAAAGAAAGAAATCTTTGCTTAGCCATAGTAAATGAATCCCCTAATACTTCAGGTGATTCTTTAAGTGGTAGCGAGACCATAAATCGACCGTCGGCCTTACGTTTAGTGGTTTTTATGAAATGTTCTTCACATGCTCTTTCCTCTGAAGATAATTTATATTTCGACGCGATAGAATCAAGTTCCCAAAAGCGGGAAAGATCAAATTCTAAATTTTGGTTAAGCATGCATATAGAATCATCATTTTTATTTTTGTGATATAAAGTACCTGAAACTAGCCACCCTAACTGAGTTTCAAATAATGTAGGTTTGTTTTTGCCTAATAGAATGCGATTTGTTCCTATTACTGACCAAAATATGTCAGCTCCTACTAAAATATTGATCGTAGAGGGCGTATTAAAGGACGGATCGGCTAAGAAAATCCCCGTTGGTATTTGTATATCTTGAAGATTTATATACGTAGAAGGAAGAGATGATGTGATTTTTGGAATTATTATGCAGTCAATGTTCGTTCTGTAGCCCCCAGTATAAGACTCAAAAGTTAAAGAGCATGAGTGTGAGCTACTGACGACTTGACTGTTAATCCCCGAAGTTTTTGAGTTTGCTAAAAATGTATTTAATTTTAACTTATCACAAAGATCCTGTGTTATAAAATTCGCCGTGCTTCCATTATCGAGCAGCATTTTTGCAGTATGCGGTTGACCGTCGCTATCAATTACCTTTACCATGGCCGTTGAAAGCAAAACCGTATGAGAATTGTAAAGTTTGTTATTTACCCTTTCTGCTGATAGGGTTACGTTCTCATAACACGGAGACGATTGTGTTGGCTCTAAATGCAATAGTGTATTGTGCTTTAGTTTGCAATATTTGCAGTGGGACAATTTACATTTATTCTCTGAATGACCAGGACGCAGACAATTCATACAAACCTTAAAATCCTTTGCTTTCTGAATCCGTGTATTAGCTGGCAACATTCTAAATGAGTCACAGCTAAATAAGTTGTGATCTTTATGGCAAAGTGGGCATGAATAATTAATTTTTGATTTGTTTGTCGGTTCAAGAAGTGATTTAAATTTGTTAGTATTAGAGTCGATTTTGGGTTTTTCATATTTAGATGTGTTTGTGTCTAAAGTTTCTAAAAGGTCGGCTTTATTCGTAATAAATTTATTAAAAATCTCTAAAGTTGGAGATTCAGCTAAATTATTCCTGTGAAATTCCCATTCCCTATATGTAACACTGTCTAACTTGGAAGACATCATATAAATGACCAAAGAGTCCCAGTGCTTTACTGGAAGACCTAAGCTGGCTAAAGCCCTGAGGTTTTTATTCGTTGTGTCAACTAAATGACGTAATGATTTACTAGATTCTTTGTGTATTGCTGCCATCTCAAAAAAGTGACTTTAAGTGGTGATTTTCAAGGAGGCGCTTGTTGTCGTAGCGACCACATACAATTTTCCATGCCGATTGATAGTTGTCGGCACAAAAATCTAATCCTGCTATAGTGAGTGCTGCGTCCCCCTTTAATGAGGCGCGTAAATAATGATATTTGTTTATGGGATCAATTTGATCGTCCGAATGAATTAGTGAGGTAAATGTATCCCTGTAGCCGAGCCAATGCTGATAGTCTCCATTAAAAAATGGCAGGTCTATTTTAGGTAATTCAACAACCTTACGTTTGTGTATCTGCGCAGAGCCTACCGCAACCTTTTCACCATCCGCATCTCGCGAAGAAGGCGATTGTCTGCGATGAGTCTCAAGTAGGGCTTGACCGGCAGACACAAGCGAGTAGTACATTGACTCGAAGATTTCCCGTTCTTTTGACTGGTCACCGGGTTCGTCTGACAATTCCTCCAACTCACTCTGAAATCCATCAAAGTCATCATATAAATTTGTGATTCTATCTAAGCGCATCTGAAGTTCAATTTGAATTTTTAAGTCATGAAGCAGATCGCTATTTAGTGAATTTAAATATGTGCTAAAGCTGGTCAGTTTGCCTTTAATGGCAGCCCTTTTTTTAATTAACTGTTTTGTTTGTTTTTCACTCATTGTTATGTATTATGATTTTATGTAAGCAAGTAGCGCAAATAGCTGAGTAGCAATAAAGTTAAAAAGGATATGACTATATATTTAAAACTAAGGCAAAACGATAATTATGTACAAAAATACTGCAAAGCGTGATTAAAGGGAATGCTCTATAAAAATATCAGGCGTTCTAATATTTTTTGGTTGTAGACTTGTGAATAATTTTTTCACGTACCGACCTAGAAAAAATAAATGTTTTTATTATCAATTGTTTAGTTATAACTTTAGTTAATGTAATAATTGACTTACTAAATGATCTTTAATATGTAATTACGGATGAATATTAACTACTTTTAAGCAATAAGTGATTGATTTTGTGTTAAGCGCTTGAAATGAAATGTGAAATGGATGTGAAATGTTGAAATGATAAGCGTATCTAGTGAATGATATACGAAGAAAGTTTTGTGATTATAGTTTAGATTAATGCACGTATTTTAAGCATATAACGAGTAATTAAATCGTTAAAATTGTGTAATATTGATTTGTATATTAAGTAAAACGTGACGGTTTACTTATGTGGTAGACAGAGTAAAAACCAAATTTTTATATATACGTACTATATTTAATAAAAGTAGGCGTATAAACCATGCAATTTTTACCTTTACCCAAAAAAGATTTAACGATCTAATTACTTTTCTTTTTTTTTTTTGTAATAAACGAGATGAAATGATTTTGATCTAGGTAGATAGATGTAGGATGAGTTGATTGTGAAGTGAGAATGAATGTGGTGATAGGATGGTTATGATTAAAGCATGAAAGTGATTATGAAAGGATATTGGAACGATCTCACGGCTTTTATGAAAACTCCTCTTGATGATGCAGGCGATTTGTGACGTGATGACCTCTATCCGATGATGACTTGACGTCGGCAGTCTGAAGACCGAACTTGCAGTGAATTTTCCAACGTTATGCGATATTATTGATCTTGAGTGTCAGCTGTAGTTGCAACGCGAAGACTCAGCATTGTTCACCCATGAATCTCATCGTGTTTAAGGCGTTGAAAGGTTCTTCTTGATATTCGGCGGTGACTTTGCAATGACCTCTATCTTGTGCAATATTTTCGATTTTCTAATTAAGACGGCTCGTGGACCATATGATGGGGCCAGTGCCCTTGCTACTAGCTCGGGAATTCTGGCTTGAAATAATTGTGGACTGTATTTTAAAAGAGTATATTAATTGCACAATATACAGATAGCCCGACAGTTCGTGCTTCGTTGCGAATGATGATTTGCGATATTTAAATTCGCCCGTTGTGTCGTTGTGACGTCACTGCCGCTAGTGTTGGACACCGATACAAATCGTATTCCAACTTATCGTACGGCAGCGACTTCACCACACACTTAGCACTCAGAAGGGACGAATGCGCCGCGAAACGTACGTCGCCAATACAACGCCTCCACAAGCATCGCGCGAATTCAAAATACGCGTGTAAATCGCGTGCACTACGCCAGACCCTTGACTCGCGCGTATTGCGCGCGAGTCGAGATACTAGACGCCTTGTTGCGTCCAGTTAACGCGCGAACTCCAGAGTGGACGTGGACAATTAAAATTCGTCCCCAAATGCTAGCGCGTTGGTACGCTCCTTTTGGACGCAACTGTCGCGCGTGATACGTGCGAGAAAATCGCGGCGAATTTGCTCCTTCTAGACAAAGTCTAACACCCACGACACAAGCAAAGGATTGAGTTGACTTTGGGGTTAGATCAATTCGTGTAATTTGTCCAGCGATATTTATTATTTAATATCGTTGCGAATAATCTAGAAAAGTGAATAGTCTTACTCTTCACTTTTCTAGATTATTCGCAACGAGGTTCGAAAAATTTAGAAAAAAAACAAAGAGATAACTGCTTCTATGATAAACAATAGCAGCCATTACCTAAACAGCTATGCCATAATTGACCTTCTCGCATAAGGCATAAGGGGGAAAATAGTGTGTACTTATGACTTGTTTACATTTACATTTAGATTTTCGGAACTTTCGGGAATATGGTCGAACTTTACCTCGTTTATAAATAAGAATGTGTGTGCGAATAGCAACTCAGTTTTATATAGCGATTCAGAAGCGATAGTAAGTATTGTCTTACGTGTACTTAGTGTGAAACGATATAGTACAGTGAAAAGTGATGCGGAAACTCTTTTGATTTAGTAATTAAGTGCAGTCAGTTAGTTCTAGTGGAATATAGTGACGTGTTATTTGCGTCGTTCAGTTTATTAATTATTTACGTATTACGTTGCGGTGTATTGTATATATGTGATGTAAATACACGGTTTAAATAAATAAATAAATAATTCTAAGCTCGTAACAGTATGTTGGGTTACGTACAGTAACAGGTCTTACGTGGCCAAGAGCACAAATTCTGCAATATACCTATATAAAGGTTCTTTTGGTGAATAAAAATAACGATCGCTTATAGACATCAAAGATGTATTGCCAAATGTGCCAGATGCACTTAAATTTTGACGTCTACGATAGTCTAAACCGGAACACGACAGTCAAACATTCTAATAAAGTTTCATCTCATATCTCGTTCGGATGACGACATTATTACAAGTATTGTTATATAAATGTAGTTTATTGTGTGAAGGTTGTCCGTACGTAGCAGCCCACACTGACATTCCAATCGGCAACGCAATTTGTAGAATTCCACGGCACGGGACATTGGTAACCGACTTTGGAAAAGGAGGTGCTTTAGGTGGAATCGAACAAACAGCAAATCACACATTATTGTTATACTTATTGAATTGTCATAAAAAATGGTCCTGGGCTCCTTTGAAGAATAGGCCAACTGCTGTTCTACCAGGCAGGTTGTAAAAGGCGACCGATTGGCTATGCAAGTCATACCTATCGTGGCTACTAGGTGGTAGAGTTCTGCATTGTCTCGCCCGGGTCTGGTACCACCGCCTTACCTATTCCTGCCGCAATAGCGTCAGTGCTTGTCACTGTCGTGTTCCGGTTTGGAGGGTGAGGTAGCCGGTAAACTTATGCATGTGGCATTAGTGGCGTCTATTGTCACAAAGCTTCGTGCAATGACACGATAAATGGAGATGTGACCAGCTATTATCGGCTACTGTCGCATACATTCCGGAGAGCGCTAAGGCACACGCAGCCTTAGCGCGCTATTATCTTCGGGACGATAATGCAAATGCGGCTCCAACATTAGTGTAACACATTGTCTGCAGTGTTAAGCCTGAAGATCTAACAAAGGGAACGTCGAATATGTTTGACTATAGCAACAACCTCGCCACAAGATAGCAACGCACCATTAACACCTTTGGTGTCTATAGGCGATGGTTGACTCTTTCCATCAGGAGACCCATTTGCTTGTTTGCTATCTTATGATATAAAAAAAAACTTGTCCGGGACTGGATAAGTGCTGGTTGGTGATAGGCTTCTCACCTTTCACATTGTGGGAGAAAGTATCTTCGGCTAATCATGGGTGCACTGGTTGTGAAGGTATAACCTATCATACCTTACCTACCTCTTCGGGAATACGGGCGTTTTTTTTATAGAAGAGGGGGCAAACGAGTATATTTTATTAATCCAAATAACTCGTCGGAACAATTCCCATGAAAGATACGATAGAAGACGCAGAATGAACCAACATCTCTGCGCAATGCCAAAGAGTCAAGCCGTTTCGAAATAGCGTGACGATGCTTTAAGATTTACCTAACACGGGGATCGAACGAGGGACCTCAGAGCCAAATGTCATAATCACTAGGTCACAGGGTGTTTTTTGCTTAAATTAATCTAATCGCTACCCAAATAAGGCTGTTTATATTTCTAGTTACGTGATTGCAATATTGATTATCCATTGATCCGCGGCCGCCATGACACTATGTTGTTGGAATTACATCATCAGCTCCTAAAATGACTGCATGCTTTGTACTGCGCAACACAAACCACATTATTGTTAACTAATTCGTGTAATATGTTAAACGCGACAACATATTTACAATAACGATTCTTTATTTATTGTATGGGTTATGGGTTATGTATGGGTTTTGACCGCCCCGATGATCGAGTGATTAGCGACCCTGACTACGCAATCGATGGGGTTCGGGTGCGATCCCCGACGGGGACAAGCATTTGTGTGATGAGCATAAATGTTTGTATTTCCGTGTTTGGATGTTTATTAAATACTAGCTGTTACTCGCAACTTCGTCCGCGCGGACTTCGTTTACTCCGCACAGCTTCTCCCCCGTAGGTGATAGCGTGATAATATGTAGCCTATATGTTGACCCGACCTGTTAGTAATGTTCGTGCAAAATTTGAAGTAAATCCATGCAGTACTTTTTGAGTTTACCCCGGACATACATACAGACAAAAATTCTAAAAACTATATTCGTGACTACTAGGTGGTAGAGTTCTGCATTGTCTCGCCCGGGTCTGGTACCACCGCCTTACCTAATTCCTGCCGCAATAACGTCAATGCTTGTCACTGTCGTGTTCCGGTTTGGAGGGTAAGGTAGCCTGTAAACTTATGCATGTGACATCAGATCTCGCCACAAGCTAGCAATACACCATTAACATCTTTGGTGTTTATAGGCGATGGTTGACTCTCCATCTGCTTGTTTGCTGTCTTATAAAAAAAATTATAATATTGGTATAAAAAGGTACTAGCATAATTAACCATGGCCGGGCGCGGACCAACACGTGGAAATTATGACACGAATATGCAAGCCTATTCAGCTTAGATACAAGACGTACCAGGTTCGATCCCCGAGTAAAAGTATTATTGAGAGTTTTCTCGAAAATCCAAAATTTTTAGTAGCAGCTCGAAGTCTGCTCGGTGGGTCACCGTGATGAACGTGATATTGTCGGTCCCGATTATCGCTAAGAATAATCGATAATCGTTATCCTATTCGATATACCGATCTCATATATATTTTTTGTAATATTGTGATATTGTAAAAAAATAGATGATATGAAAAAAAGACAAGCCCGTTGAGTTTCTTCCGCCGTATCTTCTCAGTGTGCCGCGTTTCCGATCCG
Source organism: Apodemia mormo (assembly GCA_036924255.1). Taxonomy (NCBI): domain Eukaryota; kingdom Metazoa; phylum Arthropoda; class Insecta; order Lepidoptera; family Riodinidae; genus Apodemia; species Apodemia mormo. The sequence continues at coordinate 13,052,804 of JAUPFN010000030.1, forward strand.
ATAGTAGTTTTAAAAAATATGTTGCCGTGTCAAAATAACTTGTAAAAAGTTTTATTGAATAAAGTACTTCTGATTTCTGATATCAGGTCGAAATGTGGGGATGGAAGTCACCATTCATCTCGCCAGTCAAGAAACCGGTGAAGCGCGGTGAACCGAACCGAATCGAAAAGTCTTGTAGATGTATTATCTCTAATAGACGTAGTTCATTCTATCTACATCGCAATGGCACTGGTGTGATAATACTTTTTAAATATAACAATGCACTCCATTACTGAATATCCGTAACAAAATAAATTCATCACTAATTCCGTAGACTTTCCAATTCGCTATTAAAATTAATAATCGTAGCGGTATCGAACCACTTCCACTTTCACTCGACAACACGATAGATTGATATCTCTAAACATGAGAACTCGATCTCATTGAGATTATGAGTATACCAGATTTACTTGATTTTAGAAAGAGCGTGGTTGGTCTATTGGGCAGTCTATCCAGTACTAGTCTATTCAGCGATTATAAAGTTCCAGGATTGATTACTGGATTAGGAAAAGTGTTACTGGATTTTTTCTATTAAATAAAGTCTCAAAATTGGTTGAATGTTGTATGATGATGTCAAACCGATGTGTATGAAGAGTCATGAATGTGGAAGAAGAAAGACAAGTCTGTCTGGACTCTGGAATGCCACTTTATCCAACCTGTAAGTAATCGAGCGTGAATGTATGTATGTAAGAAAATCTCTTCCTATGTTATATATACTACTAGCTGTTGCCAGCGACTACGTCCGCGCGGACTTCGTTTACTCTGCACTGCACCTCCCCCGTAGGTGATAGCATGATAATATGTAGCCTATATGTTGACCCGACCTGTTAGTAATATTCATGCAAAATTTGAAGTAAATCCATGCAGTACTTTTTGAGTTTACCCCGGACATACATACAGATAAACAGACAAACAGATAAACCGACAAACAGGCAAAAATTCTAAAAACTATATTTTTGGCTTCGACATCGATTGTAGATTACGCCCCAAGTATTCTTTTAAAAAAATTTTCAATGTACAGTTTTGACTTTCCTACGATTTTATTAAATGTATAGATTAAACTTGCAATTAATAGCCGTAATCCCTCATCCCCACCATAGTCGATATCCTATGTAAACAAAAGTCTGATACCTCGTTCACTTTATAGTCAATATATATATTGTTTACTGTTATTTATTAAACGTGTAATCAAAAGACACAAAAAACCTCTTTCACTTAACAGTCAATGCCCTATGACATGTTACGGAATTCTATTAGACTTCTTATCAAAATCCTGATACCTCATTCACTTTATAGTCAATTTACTATCTGCCAAATAACTTTAAAGTCGTTATCAAAAGCCTGATTCACTTAATAGTCAGTGGTCTTTGAATGCTAAGAGTATTAGTCTTGTTAACAAAGTCGTGATATTTAATTCACTTCATATTCAATGTTCTGAGGAATTCTATTAGATTTATAATCAGAGCCTCTTACCTAATTCACTTTGCAGTCAATGTGCTATGAAATACAATTGGACTTGTAATCAAAAACCTGAAAGCTCATTCACTTCAAAGTCAACTTATTTCAAATGCTGCAATAAGAGTCTGATACCTCTTTTACTTTATAGTCAATGGCATGCTATTAAACTTGTAAGCAAAAATCTGATACGCTATTGACGTCATAGTCAATTTTCTATGAAATACTATTAGACTTGTAGTCAAAAGCCTCACTTTGGAGTCAATGTGCTATGAAATACAATTAGACTTGTAATCAAAAACCTGAAAGCTCATTCACTTCATAGTCAACTTATTTCACATGCTGTAATAAAGAGTCTGATACCTCTTTTACTTTATAGTCAATGGCATACTATTAAACTTGTAAGCAAAAACCTGATACCCCATTTACGTCATAGTCAATTTTCTATGAAATACTATTAGATTTGCAGTCAAAAGCCTGATACCCATTTCTCTTTATAATTTAATTATACCTATTACAATATATACCTCATCTATGTAATTTCATAGATTGACCACTCTTAAGGCCCTGATGGACGTACTAGCATATACCGCGGTTTTAAAGAACGGCGGTTTTAGTTTTTACTCGCGGCTCGTTGGTGGTGATCGACTAGCAAGTAAAACCGACTTGACAACTCGACAACGAAAGAATCGTGGAAAAAATATAGTAATCATGATGAGCCGCGACCTCATCAGACTCGTCGGTATATAAAATCGAGGTGGTTTAATGATACACCGGCGAGCTTAACGAAGAGCCAAAAATCCGCGGTTTTATTCGAGGTCGATCAGGGCTTTTAGACTTCGATCAAAATAATTAAACGCGTATCCATTAGAATTTATTTTAATTATACGCACAAATAGTAAAACGTAATGATTAATGAAATGTCTTACTTTCATTCTGCCTACCTGGCACGTAAGTCGGCGTGACGATGTATTTTTTTATAATTGACATTATAATTCATAGATACCGTGTTATTAATAGCGATCTTAACCGCATTAATAAAGAGAAATTATGTAATCGTCATTGTACAAACAGGTTATGTAAATAAAAAAGCCTATTCAATAGTAACGTGGCCGTTACGAAATTCCATGCGGAATAATTTCGACATAACACAAAATTAGGGTTGCCACCACAGGCCACATGAATAGGTACTAATAGACATGCCATTGGGAAGGAAACGTGTCGTCGTGCATATGAGCAAACGCTCCTATACTGTCAAAAGTGTCATATGAATTTTTTTTGAATTTTTGAATAATAATAATAATAAGAATATTGGACCACATTTTCACACCACTAATACAGTACAGTAGACAATATTTTTAGGTTAGATATTGATTATAATTTTTTTAAATTACATTATAATTGCGACAAATAAATTAGACAAAAACATAATGTAATAAAATGTTATTTTAAACACTTTTTTTATAAATGATGTCATACAAAAAGCATTCTCATCTCAGCATACGCTTTAGCAAAATTTGCTATAACACTGATTATTTTTTTTATATATCATAAGATAGCACACAAGCAGATGAGTCTCCTGATGGACTTTCCATCAGGAGACCCATCAGCTTATTTGCTTTATTATACGCAAACTGTTCTATGTGTCTTCCGCGATGGCACCAAAAATAAAGACGTCGGTTTAGTAAACGGATAAGACTCACCGACGGTCCGGACAAAAAGAAGACCCCAGCGTCACAATTATCCCCTAACCCCACTGATCTAACCCCACAAAGTAAGCTAATTATTAGCTTGTGTTATGGGTGTTAGTCAAGGATACTAATACATATAAATACATATATAACATATATAAATACTAGAATATACATAAGGGTACCGTCATTCTCCACCATCACTTTCACGCCAAGAATGCCAAAGATCTTTCTTTCTCCAATTCCATTGTAAGCTGCGTACTCTTGTGGATGCTAATGAGTTTTTCCAAAATACTTTCCATATCCTCGTCTTGTTTTATGATACAAAATATGTCATCGACCTAGCTTCTCCAGACTTTTATTGTCGACGTGAATATAGTAAGGGCTTAACTTTCCCAATGTTCCATTCACAGGTTGGCCACTACTGGTACAACTGGGCTACCCATGGCCACATCGTTTACCTGTAGATAAAACTCACCTCTGTATACAACTAACTGTAACTAACTGTAACTGGAGTGGAGACAGTGTTGAAGAAATTTGGTATACAGTAAAAGTATACATTACCTAAACATAATATGTATCCGGATAAATTATAGTTTGTTTAATATTATTATTGTTTTTTTTTATATATCATAAGATAGCAAACAAGCAGATGGGTCTCCTGATGGAAAGAGTCAACCATCGCCTATAGACACCAAAGATGTTAATGGTGCGTTGCTATCTCGTGGCGAGGTCTAATGCCACATGCATAAGTTTACCGGCTACCTTACCCTCCAAACCGGAACACGACAGCGACAAGCACTGACGCTATTGCGGCAGGAATAGGTAAGGCGGTGGTACCAGACCCGGGCGAGACAATGCAGAACTCTACCACCTAGTTGCCACGATGGTAGTGACTCGATAGCCAATCGGTCGCCTTTTACGACCTGCCTGGCAGAACAGCAGTTGGCCTATTCTTCAAAGGAGGCCGGGACCAACACGGCGGGAATGTTTATCGTAATTATATTATTATAGTTTCTTTGTCGCGAGTCGGACAAATATCACCTGCGCAGTTTACGCCCACTGCAGTGACATGTCAAGGCCCTTCGCGATGCAGTTGCGCAATAGGCCGATACTTCGTGTTAAGCCCCGTTTTCATTTTGATTAGTACGAGTGTGAGTGTTTAGTGCAGGTGCTTAGTGTGATGATAAAAATACGTGAAGACAGCCGTTGATCAGTGCGAATGATAAGTAATCAGCGTCTATTCACTTTTATTACGCCGATTACGAATCACTCGCACTGATCCACGGCTATCTTCGCGTATTTTTGACTTAATACTAAGCACCTGCATTAAACACTCGCACTCGCACTAATCAAAGTGAAAACGGGGCTTTAGGGTGAATCTTCGCCGTAGCCCGATATGTATAGCCATTAGCCGTGCCATAAGTAACATTCTTTTATACTCTCAACAGCTGACTAGTGACACCAAATTAAATTGATTGTGTCAGCAGCACATTGTAATAAAAATGACAAAAATTTAGATTTTAAAAACACATTTTTAATGTGGCAGCCCTATTGTGTAATAAGTGATGGGTGTCAAGCCGATCGCCCACTATAATGTTTAATTTGCACAGAAATAAGTTTTCCTGTCTTCTCTACGGTCTAGCGGCTTCGGAATATATATATGAGGCCTTAGGTTTGCTGCCCAGGCCGGGAATTTGCTTCTTTTTGGGTGGGTCATCGTGGATTCACTTATAACTAGATACATGTTTGCCGACTTCTATGGCGATTTGGACGTGTGGTTTTTACTAAGTTTTTTTTTTGTAATAACTTGATATTAAGTTAAACTGGATCATTTTTAGGGTTCCACAGCGAAAAGGTTATAAACGGACCACATTAATATCTCTTCGCTGTCTGTCTGTCTTTCTGTCAAAGGGCTCTTCTTTTGAACGAAAGTATCTGAAATTATTATAGAATGTGTGTTTCTATGACCGCTATCACAATCTACATATAATATTATCTATATATCTTCTCTATATATATAAAATTCTCGTGTCACAATGTTAGTCTCCATACTCCTCCGAAACGGCTTGACCGATTTTGATGAAATTTCGTATGCATATTCAGTGGGTCTGAGAATCGGCCAACATCTATTTTTCATCCCCCTAAATGTTAAGGGTTGTCCACCCCTAAAATTTTTTTTTTTACTTTATGGACAATTTTTTTTATTTTTATTTTTTTATGATTCAGCATTAAAAAATACATATAACTCTACATTTTTACCCTTCTATCACCAACCCTTATTTTTTTATTAAATAATTTATATGGCAAAACAACGTTTGCCGGGTCAGCTAGTAAATATTATAAATGCGAAAGTTTGGATGGGTGAATGGATGGATGTTTGTTACTCAATCACACAAAAACTACTGAACTGATTTGAATGGAATTTGGCATACAGGTAGATGATAACCTGGAATAACACATAGGCTAATTTTTATCCCGGAAAAATTAAATGATCCCGCGGGATTCACCAAATACTTTTATAATGAGGCGGGCTGCACGCTGCAGCTAGTAATTAAAATGATGTGGTGTCGCGGGACACCAGGTAGGAACGAACTTCCTTCGGCTAAACGGCACTACTCGCTTGTGTACGCGACTGTCGCGCCTGCGCACGTCTCATTTAACGCTTTTATTCCACGCATTTTTCTTACGGTTTTACTATCGCATTTTTTTCAGTTCGGTCGCACAGCAAAATCCCTATCCCCTCCAAGCCTGCCGTAAGGAACTTCGTTCCAATAATAAGTTAGATCCTAAAGGACCGTAGGCATTGATATAAAAAATCCAAGATGCACAATTTCGAACAAAACTGACTCAAAACTGTCGCTAATTTCACAAAAGCAGTTATAGATATGGCGCTTTTTTACGTATTTTTTTTTAATTTTTTTATTCTATACTAGCTGTTGCCTGCGCCTTCGTTCGCTCGGACTTCGTTTACTCCGCACAGCTCCACCCCCGTAGGTGATAGCGTGATAATATGTAGCCTATATGTTGACCCGACCTGTTAGTAATATTCATGCAAAATTTGAAGTACATAAATCCATGCAGTACTGACATACATTGACTTTCCTACGATTTTATTTTAAGTTTTGCTATGTATCTGTACATATTTTTTTAGTTATATTCGCTTGTAACTCTTTAGTGTACATTTTTTTTGCTTTGCTTTATGTCCTTATTTTTTTTTTTGTTTTTTCTTTTCTTAATGTTGATATGTTTTTGATGTATTTTGATATATTATTGTAGTTTTGTGGTGTATGTATTAAATAAACATTTTCTATTCTATTGGAAAAAAGATATGTTTTCTTATATCCTTTGAACACTGAATATCGTCGGCACTTGGTAAAACTCCATGTTAACTTATACAGAGTGTCCCAGAACTCAACGTCAAGCCGAAACGGGGTGACAGGATAGATCATAACCATCACGAGAAAAATCAGAAAAAAATCTATCCCATGCAGTTTGAAAATTATGGGCATTTTAAGAAAAACCTAGAAATTTGGTCTAACTGTACCATTTTTCGGTTATTGTGGTTAATTTTTATTATTTTTGTTCATTTAAACTTTGGAACCGTAACCCTAAATAACATCTCGAGAATTACAGTCTAAAATAATGACACAATTACCCCAAGTTTCCTAGAATTTAGACTATTTGTTAAACTATGAATTTAAAATTTTCAAACTTTGTCGACTTTGAAACACCCTCCTTTAAAAAAAATGTACTAGAGTGCCTTGGCAAGTGCCATTAAGAGTTGGCGCATTTAATCAGGATTGTAAAATGGTACAATACTTGTTAGTTTCATACTAAAAAAAACGAGTAAAAAATAAAAACCTCAAGTAACTCGATTTTTGCTAACCCATTTTACTCAGTTAAAATGTTTTTTATTCGCACAAGCCCTTGGTAGGTTTTTATTTTACGGTAAAATGATGAGAGATATGGATAGTGGACATGTTTGCCATGAGCGAGCGAGACAGATAGTGACGCCACTTTTACCAAAGCAACAAAATACTAATAAAATTATGAAAAATGTTGACCTTGTTTTGTTTAGGTTTATTGGAATAAAAGTCAGATTTGAAAATAACATTTTTTATTATAACAAATGTTCAAATTGCTTACCATCAGCTTCAACACACGCCCTACATCTTCTTAAAAAAGATCTACTTATTAGCCGGGCATATCCTCGAGAGTTGATGTCCTTAGCAGCTTGAGAAATTCGTTCACGCAGCTCGGCTACGCTCTCAATGGGCTTAGAATAAACTTTTTCTTTGAGAACGCCCCAATAAAAAAAATCCAGGGGATTTAAATCTGGGGAACGGGCTGGCCACGAGATAGTGCCTGAACGTCCAATCCACCTTCCCGGATAAACTTGGTCAAGGAAATCTCTTACTTGCACTGCGTAATGCGCTGGGCAGCCATCTTGTTGATACCACATGTGGCGACGATCTGTTAGTGGTACGTCCTCTAACAAACTTGGTAAATTTTCTCGTAAAAAATTTAGATAATTCGTGCCATTCAAATTCTCAGGCAGCTCAAAAGGCCCAACAATTTTGCTGTTTAAAATTCCTGTCCACAGGTTAACTTTAAAGCGATATTGGGATCGGTCTTCTCGCATTAAATGTGGATTCTCCATATGCCACTCATGAAAACTGTGTAAGTTTATGTAGCCATCTTTTTTAAATGTAGATTCATCTGACCAGAGAATTTTTTGGATGAATTGGGGATTTTCATTATGCCTCTGTAGCATTGTTCTACAAAATGAAATCCTTTCAGGATAATCTCGAGGGAGAAGACTTTGAACTCGTTGTACGTGAAACGGATGCATTTCAGCTCTTTGTAAAATACGATGTGCTGTGCTTTTGGGTATTCCCGTTCTTTCTTCAATTCCACGAACGGAAATACTTGGGTCATCTGCGACCTCTTCCAACACTTCTTCTTCGTAAGAAAAGCGAGGTCTACCTCCAGCCCGTATTTGATTCGGAAAATGGCTGCCCTCTGTGAGTGAACGGTGCACATTAACAAACACGCGGTGATCCGGATAGCGCTCTAAATTTGGATATCTTTCACGATAAAGTCTAGCGGCGGCACTTGCATTGCATCTGCATTCCCCATAAATGAGATGCATGTTCGCATATTCTTGTGAAGTGTAGCGCGTAGGCATAGTGATGACAAGGATGTCAACACAAAAGTCCAATTCCAAAAGAGAGAAGCCAAAGTTGCCGGTATGTAATCAACAAGTCCAATTCACAAAAATCCAAGTCCAAAAAGAAAAGCCAAAGTTGTCAGTACTAAATTAACACAAGCGAATACGGAAAGGTGCGCAGTAGACGAATGAGCGAAATGTACTAACTGGTGTCAGACTGGCAGCGTAGCTATTTGCTTGGTATGGCGTCTGTATCTGTTTCATTCGCACTCGTTTAAACGACGCATCTCCGTCTCACTGCGTGGCGTCACTATCTGTTTCGCTCGCTCATGGCAAACATGTCCACTATCCATCTCTCTCATCATTTTGCCGTAAAATAAAGAATCTACTAAAGGCTTGTGCGAATAAAAAACATTTTAACTGAGTAAAATGGGTTAGCAAAAATCGGGTTACTTGAGGTTTTTATTTTTTACTCGTTTTTTTTTAGTATGAAACTAACAAGTATTGTACCATTTTACAATCCTGATTAAATGCGCCAACTCTTAATGGCACTTGCTAAGGCACTCTAGTACATTTTTTTAAAGGAGGGTGTTTCAAAGTCGACAAAGTTTGAAAATTTTAAATTCATAGTTTAACAAATAGTCTAAATTCTAGGAAACTTGGGGTAATTGTGTCATTATTTTAGACTGTGATTCTCGAGATGTTATTTAGGGTTACGGTTCCAAAGTTTAAATGAACAAAAATAATAAAAATTAACCACAATAACCGAAAAATGGTACAGTTAGACCAAATTTCTAGGTTTTTCTTAAAATGCCCATAATTTTCAAACTGCATGGGATAGATTTTTTTTCTGATTTTTTTCGTGATGGTTATGATCTATCCTGTCACCCCGTTTCAGCTTGACGTTGAGTTCTGGGACACCCTGTATTTATATCGTAGTAGCTGCAGCGTGCAGCCCGCTGCATTATAAAAGTATTTGGTGAATCCCGCGGGATCACCTAATTTTTCCGGAATAAAAAGTAGCCTATGTGCTATTCCAGGTCATCGTCTACCTGTGTGCTACATTTCATTCAAATCCGTTCAGTAGTTTTTGCGTGATTGAGTAACAAACATCCATCCTAACATCCAAACTTTCGCATTTATAATATTATAGATATTATATATTATATATTAAATTATATTATATTAAATTAATAATAATATAGAATATAGATTAAAAGCACTTGTACTGTTTTACTTGACTTTTTATTTATTAAATCCAACCTGTTTCGCGTTTGAACGCATCATCAGGGCAAAAGTTATTACTGTTTAGTCATTAATATTAACATTACATTTAATATTAATTTTTTAAAATTACATTTAATATTAACATTACAGTTTTCTTATATCCAACCTTAAGCGCAAGGTAAGGTAAGAGCGCAACTGACAGTATCGCGATCGACGCGATTCTATTTGAAATGAGCGCACAATTTTAAATTATGCGCTCAATCCAAATTTTTACAATTTACAAAAAAAATTACCATTTTCTATTGGTTCTGGCTAATTTATGAAACGGCTGGACCGATTTTGACGGGACTTTTACGGGCAGATAGCTGATGTGATAAGGTGTAACTTAGGCTACTTTTAATTTCGAAATTTTCCACACGGACGAAGTCGCGAGCTCAACTAGTTAAAAATATTAGGTTACTGCTTACTGTTGGAAAAAGGGGTACAAATTTTTTACTTCACGTATTAATAAATAATATGTATGTAACATACAAAATAATAAATTGGGAGTGTCTGTTTGACCGCCCCGTTGGTCGAGTTGTTAGCGGCCCTGACTACGCAATCTACGGGGCTCGGTTTCGATCCCCGACGGGGACAAGCATTTGTGTGATGAGCATAAATGTTTGTATTTCCGGGTTTGGATGTTTATTAAATATATTCCAGTATTTATATATGTATTTCTATGTATTAGTATCGTTGACTAACACCCATAACACAAGCAAATAATATGCTTACTTTGGGGTCAGATCAGTAAGTGTAACTTGTCCCGTAAATATTTATTTATTTATTTGTTTGTAATATTAAAATAACCGCTTTTTACTAATATGAATGTATACACGGTACATTACCAAAGGCATTTTTACGACTTTTGTCTGTTTGTTCCGGCTAATTTCTGAAACGGCTCGATAGATTTTGACGAGACTTTCACTAACGGATAGCTGATATAATAAGGAGTATCTAAGGCTACTTTTATTTTAGAAAATTTTCCACGCGGACAAAGTCGCGGCACAGCTAGTTTATTGATATCTACAATGTGTATAGACTGCGCTACAATTATTATAGCTAGAACATACACCACAGATATTTATACGTCGAAGGACACTAGGAACAGCCCCCCTAGACAAGTGGCAAACGCTCAGTAACTATTCAAATATTACGCTTTGGCGATATTTAGGCCAAATTGGTAGCCAAGTGGATCATGGCTTGTTCAACGTTCGTTCCATACGAACTTTACGAATTATATTGAATATTGTCTCTGAATTGACGGTAAACGTCACTTTGAAGTATTATTTTCACCGAGGTTATAAGTTTTATTTATATGAAAAGTGCATTAAAAGCAAAAAAGACTTGCCCCCAAGATGTGGCATCAACGTTAGTACAATAGAAAGAGAAATTTATGGATTTGTCATAAGCTGTTGACACGACCGTAAACGAATTTGTAATTGGTAGCCAAGTGTCATTCGTGAAACGAAACGTTAGATTGCATCGATCATTTTTGTCAATTTTCGTACAAGACCGTAGCCAAGTGGCACTTTTGACAAGCAAAATAGTAGCGAATTATTCGATAATCAGCGAACGCTAGAACCCTGCAGATTACGCTTAAAATGGCGGTTGATCACTATTATTTAATCAGCTGTTCTAAAGCGTGGATAACATCTGTGAGAATTTTTGATAATTTTAAAGTAAAATTAACGCAAATTAAGAAGGCTTTTGGTGGCACATTATTAATGGTGCTTTGATATCCTTGTGGCGGGGGGGGGGGGGGGGTATTAATGTCACATGCATACATTTACCGGCTACCTTACCCTCCAAACCGGAACACGACAGTAACAAGCACTGTTGCTATTTCTGCAGAAATAGGTGGGTCAGTGGTATTAGACCCGGGCGAGACAATGCAGAACCCTACCACTTAGAAGCCACAATACTAGTGACTCGTTTACCCAATTGTTCGCTTCTAACGAACTGCCTAGACACATTGTAAGTAGTGATAGGTTTGCAAAATGCTGACAATATCTTAATGATGATAAATATAATATTTCGTCTTTAAATATTTTACAGACACTATAAGTTCAAGTTATAAACACTATATTCTTGTTACAACCCTTGTATTTTGTAGATTTAATGAAACAAAGAAAGATAGTTTATTTTTCAGTGTAGCAATAGATTTCGATCAATTTTACATTTCTGTAAATATGTATCCAAAAAAATACGTAAAAAAGAAGTTTTATATGATCAGTTTTGCATATTTTTGTTCATTTTTAATAATAAATTTATCATCAGCTTTCATAAATCTGAAACATAAGTTTTAAAATGTGACTATCGATAACATTTTGCACAATTCTACGTTCACTTGTAAGGTAGGTAAAGAGGATTTACTTAAAATATGTTAAAACAATCAAATTTGATAGCAATGAAGATAAATACATAAATCTTAATTATTGTTTTAAATTTTACACTTGTACTGTTTCACAATTCCCTAATTATATATAATATATACTTTTTTATTTAAATAGTCAACCGGTTTCGCATTTTACTGCATCATCAGGACTAAAACTTAAATTGTCAACAAATACGTTGTGTTAGGAATTGTTAAAAATGGTCGGTAGATGTGAAATATTGAGTTTGATAGAAAATATTAATGTTGCCAACCATTATTTCCAAATCACCACAGTACGAAGATACAAAATGAGGCAAACTACCAAATAAAAATTATACAAAATTACAAATGAAATCCAAAACTAATAACGGATCTTAGGTAATAATAAAATCAAATGTCACTTAAATTACTAATTTAAAATTATCCAAAATTAAGATATGTCATTGGGTTCAAAATGTCAAAATGTCAAATATATATATATATATATATATATATATATATACATACACACATATACATATATATATATATATATATATATATATATATATATATATATATATATATATATATATATACATATACACATATATATACATATACATACATACACACACACATATATATATATATATATACATACATATATACATATACACATACATATATATACATATATATATATACGCATGTACATATACTCACACATACACTTTAATGTCAGGGATTAAACTAAATAATATGTCAAACATAAAATTAATATTATTAAATTGAATTAAATTATATAAATAATGTTAAATTATATAAATTGAAATTAATTAGTAAAAATATTTAATAAGGGGGAAGAATTTAAATCCCTATGATCATTTAATAATTTCGGATTATTTTTCTGTTTATTAATTTCTAAGGCTTCAAGGACATTCAGCCTTTCACCCTTGTTACAAAAATGTAAGGCGTTGAAGTTCTTGGCGAGGTCAAAATTGTGCCCTTCCGTTCTGAGGTGTTGGCCGAACGCAGACATCCCTTGTCCGGACTTCCAAGTCCTGACATGTTCCTCTATTCTCTTTGTAAAGGATCTTCCTGTTTGACCGATGTACTCCGCCTTACATTCCTGGCACTCTAATCTGTATACCCCACTATGCATAATTTTTGGTATTGTATCCTTGTTGTTAAAAAGTAAACATCTTAGCGATTTGGTAGTGTAAAACGCTGGTTTGCTATCCTTTAGTAGTCTTGCTGACTTGTATGAAATATTCATTGTTTCAAGGTATACAGAAAAGATACATTTTGCGACAATTTAATTCCGGCTAATTCAAACCACCCGACTAGTCACAAACATGCAGCCTTTCACTCAATGTTACATAGGTTAGTATCATTACCCCTAGACGAGAAAGATTACAGGGAAGAGCTCAACACTATAAAAACAATAGCTGAAAATAATGGCTACGACCCTAAGCTAATTGACTTGTTGTTAAAAAGAAAACAAAAGAATTTGGTACGGAAAATATTGTACGCTGGGACTCCATACAGAACACCTATTGAGAAAATAAGATATGCTCGGTTACCATTCTTAGGGAATATTTCATACAAGTCAGCAAGACTACTAAAGGATAGCAAACCAGCGTTTTACACTACCAAATCGCTAAGATGTTTACTTTTTAACAACAAGGATACAATACCAAAAATTATGCATAGTGGGGTATACAGATTAGAGTGCCAGGAATGTAAGGCGGAGTACATCGGTCAAACAGGAAGATCCTTTACAAAGAGAATAGAGGAACATGTCAGGACTTGGAAGTCCGGACAAGGGATGTCTGCGTTCGGCCAACACCTCAGAACGGAAGGGCACAATTTTGACCTCGCCAAGAACTTCAACGCCTTACATTTTTGTAACAAGGGTGAAAGGCTGAATGCCCTTGAAGCCTTAGAAATTAATAAACAGAAAAATAATCCGAAATTATTAAATGATCATAGGGATTTAAATTCTTCCCCCTTATTAAATATTTTTACTAATTAATTTCAATTTATATAATTTAACATTATTTATATAATTTAATTCAATTTAATAATATTAATTTTATGTTTGACATATTATTTAGTTTAATCCCTGACATTAAAGTGTATGTGTGAGTATATGTACATGCGTATATATATATATGTATATATATGTATGTGTATATGTATATATGTATGTATATATATATATATATATGTGTGTGTGTATGTATGTATATGTATATATATATGTGTATATGTATATATATATATATATATATATATATATATATATATATATATATGTATATGTGTGTATGTATATATATATATATATATATATATATATATTTGACATTTTGACATTTTGAACCCAATGACATATCTTAATTTTGGATAATTTTAAATTAGTAATTTAAGTGACATTTGATTTTATTATTACCTAAGATCCGTTATTAGTTTTGGATTTCATTTGTAATTTTGTATAATTTTTATTTGGTAGTTTGCCTCATTTTGTATCTTCGTACTGTGGTGATTTGGAAATAATGGTTGGCAACATTAATATTTTCTATCAAACTCAATATTTCACATCTACCGACCATTTTTAACAATTCCTAACACAACGTATTTGTTGACAATTTAAGTTTTAGTCCTGATGATGCAGTAAAATGCGAAACCGGTTGACTATTTAAATAAAAAAGTATATATTATATATAATTAGTGAATTGTGAAACAGTACAAGTGTAAAATTTAAAACAATAATTATGACGGAGTTTCACCAAGTGCCGACGATGGAAAGTATAAATTACATAAATCTTGGTGACAGTATTTAATTTTATAACTCTTTAAATTGGTAGTCCGTAGTACTGACAGAGTTCAATTAACATGTTAGCTATATAGAAACTTACGGCATGACAGTAATTAAGAAGAAAAGATAGTATATTTTATCTTATTCGCACTCACGCGGTACATACAATCAAAATTGAATCAGATATAGCGACTCTGTTCTTATTTTTATTATATTCAATTCAGAGACAATATTCGATATAATTCGTAAAGTTCGTATGGAACGAACGTTAAACAAGCCATAATCCACTTGGCTACCAATTTGGTCGAAATGACGCCAATGCGTTATATTAGAATGAACAGAGAGCTCGGTTGGCGGTCAGAGCGTGCGCAGGAGTTAGAAAAATTTTGATGGAAAATTTCAACCCTATATAACACCCCTTTTTTGTTGCACCATTACGTGGAGGGGGTAAGGGACACCAACTTTTGTCAAGGTCACTTTGCTCTGAGTTAATTCCCCGTGGAGTTAGGGGATGAAAACCGAAATTCATTACAAAGACGTCTGCGACTTAAAAAAAGAAAATGTATTGAAAACCCCCTAGTTAGGTTAGGACTCTTAAATTATGGCAATTTGCGTTCATTTTACTTTAAAATTATCAAAAATTCTAACAGATATTATCCACGATTTAAAACAGCTGATTAAATAATAGTGATTATCCGCCATTTTTAACGTAATTTACAGAGTTCTAGCGTTCGCTAATCATTGGATCACCAATTTTGTTTGTCAAAAGTGCCACTTGGCTAAGGTTTTGTATGAAATTGATCAAAAATGATCGATACAATATAACGTTTCGTTTCACGAATGACACTTGGCTACCAATTACAAATTCGTTTACGCTCGTATCAACAGCTTATGTCAAATCCATACATTTTGTTTTCTATTCTCCTAGCGTTGATGCCACTTGTCTTGGGGGGCTGGTTTACTTGTGAGCGTGAAGATGCGTCAAGGTCGGTTGCGTAAATCCCCGCCCAAGGTCACGAGTTTGATTGCCTTCTACAGTAGTTAAATATAGTATTTAATTATCTCGAAATATGGTATGTTAGATTGTAGACTCGTTACTAGTTTTTGTAGAGTATCTTCACGTCCATATTCCCGAAGAGGTAGGCAGAGGTACAACAAGTGCACCCATGATTAGCCGTAGATATTTAGTCCCACAATGCGATAGGTGGCAAACCTATCGCCAACCGGGTACTTATCTCGGGCAACGTTGTTTTTATCAAGAAACTGAAAAAAAAACACATTTTTGAATTTGCTCAACCCGGGAATTGAACCTAGACCACAAAGGTGATAAAGGTGATTTGCCATTTAAACGTTTAGTAATGAATATTTTGGTGGGGAAAATTTGGAGTTGTGTATTGAAGAGTTTTATTGCCAAATAAAAAAAAAACTCGAATAAAAATCGACAATATTTTTTTTGGATATAGGTAAGGACACCCCAATCACCTACAAATTAATATACTTGCGACTATTCTTATACCTACTAAATATACGAAAAAAATTGGCGTTTTACGTATTTTTTATGCCAAATCAAAAAATAAAAATCGACAAATTTTTTTTTTTGGGTATAGGTAAAGACACCCCACTCACCTACAAATTAATATACTTGCGACTATTCTTATACCTACTAAATATATGAAAAAACTTGGCGTTGTACGTATTTTTTGTGCCAAATCAAAAAAAAAACAAAATTCAAATAAAAATTTACAAAAAATATATTTTATTCTGCATATGTAGTAAGGACATCCTAATCACCTACCATTTTTATATACTTATGACTATTCTTATACCTACTAAATATACGAAATAAATATGATGTGGTGTCGCGGGACACCAGGTAGGAACGAACTTCCTTCGGCTAAACGGCACTACTCGCTTGTGTACGCGACTGTCGCGCCTGCGCACGTCTCATTTAACGCTTTTATTCCACGCATTTTTCTTACGGTTTTACTATCACATTTTTTTCAGTTCGGTCGCGCAGCAAAATCCCTATCCCCTCCAAGCCTGCCGTAAGGAACTTCGTTCCAAAAATTGGCGTTATACGTATTTTTTATGCAAAATCAAAATTATTCGATTTTCCGATCATGAAGCTTATAAGTAAGAGGCCCCGTGTATATTTAGATTAGTGCGAGTGCAAGTGTTTAATGCAGATACTTAAGCCCGGTTTTCACTTTGGTTAGTGCGAGTGTAAGTGTATAATGCAGGTGCTTAGAACAGAGCCAAAAATCCGTGCAAATAGCCGTGGATCAGTGCGAGTGATTCGTAATCAGCGTGGTAAAAGTGAATAGATGCTGATTATTTGTCACTCGCAAGATCAACGGCTGTCTTCACGTATTTTTATCTTAATACTAAGCACCTGCATTAAACATTCACACTCGTACTAATCAAAGTGAAAACGGGGCTTTACTACGTTGATTACTAATCACTCGCAATAAACATCGGCTGTCCACACGGGTTTTTGCTAATCACTAACCCGCATTAAACACTCACACTCGTACTAAAGCGCCGTTTTCACTTTGATTAGTACGAGTGTGAGTGTTTAATGCAGGTGCTTAGTATTAAGCCAAAAAAACGTGTAGATAGCCGTAGATCAGTGCGAGTGGTTCGTAATCAGCGTAGTAAAAGTGAATAGATGCTGATTACTTGTCACTCGCAAGATCAACGGCTGTCTTCACGTATTTTTATCTTAATACTAAGCACCTGCATTAAACACTTACGCTCGTACTAATCAAAGTGAAAACGGGGCTTAATTAAAATGCAAACGGGGTCTTAATAAAAACCCATCTACGAAGAGTGACAGTTCGCTTTACATTTGGTAATAT
Source organism: Apodemia mormo (assembly GCA_036924255.1). Classification (NCBI taxonomy): domain Eukaryota; kingdom Metazoa; phylum Arthropoda; class Insecta; order Lepidoptera; family Riodinidae; genus Apodemia; species Apodemia mormo. Next base: position 13,070,466 of record JAUPFN010000030.1, read on the forward strand.
TTTTCTATAAAACCACGCAATGACGAGCACATGCAAATTAGCTGAAATAACTTGAAAGTTGGAACCGTGATACAATGTAACCCGAATACATAATTCGTGATGATATAACTTGGCCACGCTGAACGCACTCGCCGCCGGTCAAGTGATTATGCCCTGACACCACTAAAGCGGAAATGTGAAGAGATTTGTGAGGTTTGATTGATTGGTTGATTGGTAGATGCGATAATAGTAAAAAAAATATATATCTTCACGCCCGTATCCCCGACGAGGTAGGCAGAGGTACAATAAGTGCGCCCACGATTAGCCGAAGATATTTAGTCCCACAATGGCCGCGTTTCCGATTCGGTAGTAGTTTTTAAAAAAAATATGTTGACGCATCAAAATAACTTGTAAAAATTTTTATTGAATAAAGTATTTCTGATTTATGATTTCTGAATGTGATAGGTGGCAAGCCTATCGCCAACCGTGCACTTTCCAATCTCGGCCAACGTTATTTTTATCAGAAAACTGAAAAACACATTTACCCGACCCAGGAATCGAACCCGGGACCTCATGTGGTCAATTCCGACACCGGACCACTAGACCACAGAGGCGATAATAGTAATTTAAAAAATTAAACCGATTTCAAATGTCAACTATACTCATGTCTCAAACACTACTAGACCGATTTTGATGAAACTTAGACTATTCCCTAAGTTGGAATATACCTGATATATGTATGTATGTATGTGATATTTGTATCACATACATACATACATCAAATATTGTTGGCATTGAAATAACCTTCGTATTTTCGTCAACTGAAAAAGAAGAAAGAAATACCTTTTATCCTGACACAATTTTTAAATCAACAATATATTGATAAAATATGTACAACAATTTAACTTGTGTCTCTAGGCAGGGATTTATCAGGGACATTTATAATATCTAATAGGGTGGAGTGAAAAAAAAAAAAATTTTTTTTCCTTAGCCTGGGGGTCAAATTTGTAGCTTATAAAAAACAAAAATTTTTAAACAAAAAAAAAATTTTACTCAACATCTTGAGGCAGCCCACTCATTTTTAAAATTAATTACGAGTAAAAAATTTGGTTGCAAAAAAAAAATTTTTAAAAGCGTTCTAAAAACTTCAAAGTGTCCTCTTTTATGCCAATTAAAAATCACAAGTTAAAAAAAATTTTTGTGACTATTGTTTTAATATTTAAAAAAAATCCAAAAAAGTAACATTCCTCATTAGGGCACTAGAATAAAATTTGAGTTGGAAATGATCATAATTGCCAATTCTTGGATGTTTTAAGACATTAGAAGACAAATTTTTTTTTTGCAACCAAATATTTTTACTCGTAATTAATTTTAAAAATGAGTGGGCTGCCTCAAGATGTTGAGTAAAATTTTTTTTTTTTCAAAAATTTTTGTTTTTTATAAGCTACAAATTTGACCCCCAGGCTAAGAAAAAAAAAAAATTTTTTTTTTCACTCCACCCTAATATCTAACATTATTATAAAAATAAGTATCATCACGCCCGGTTCCCTAACGAGCTAGGCAGAGTAAACCGAACGTCTATGGACTTTCCAGTTCAACGCGATTCAACGGTTTGACGGTTGGCGAGATAAGTGGTGATCCTCATCGCCGCATTTACCGACATGTTGACGATTATCGACTATTTCTAGCGATAACCGGGGCCTACAGTTTAACGTGCCCATCCGAGGCACGGGTGTGGTAATATACCACTCCGCCAGACTCCGAGCTGCTACTGAGGATTAGATTTTTGATAAAACTTTGAAAAAACCTTAATAACACTGCCCGATCCCGAAATCGAACCTGGGACCTCATGGTCTGAGCCGAATAGCCTACCCCTAGACCACGAACCAGGCACATTATTATAACTGATGTTAAAACATCACTGATGATGCTGTAATTAGCGAAACCGGTTAGATATATAAAATCTATACTTCTATACTTTAATATTATAAAACGGTAGAGTTTGTTTGTTTGTTTGTACGTGCTAACTCGAGAACTGCTGATCCGATTTGAGTAATTCTTTTTGAGTTGGATAGCCTGTTTATCGAGGAAGGTTATAGGCTATATAACATATTGCTGCGACCAGTAGGAGCGGAGTAAATAAAGTCCGCGTGGACGAAGTTGCGGGCAACAGCTAGTGATATTTAAAAGACTAGCTGTGCCCGCGACTTCGTCCGCGTGGAAATTTTGTAAAATAAAAGTAGCCTAAGTTACTTCTTATTATATCAGCTGTTTGCCTGTGAAAGTCCCGTTAAAATCGCTCCAGCTATTTCAGATATTAGCCGGAACAAACAAACAGACAGACAAAAATTGTAAAAAAAATTGTTTTGGTATATGTACCGTGTATAAATTCATATGCATTTAGTAAAAAGTGGTAATTTTAATATTACAAACAGACACTCCGATTTTATTTATTTATATTTTTGTACATGTAAGTGAACTAGAAGCACAAGTGAGTTTATGTGTATTTTTAAAATGCACTTCCACTATTTCCACGCTTCTCTTCACCGCTGTGGTGAAGTCCAAGCTTTACATAACGGCAGTTCAGACTAGGCTGTAATATACATAATAGTGTAGTAAATATTAAATACGAGTTGATACACATGTCTTCGTCTCCGTTAATTTATTGACACACATAATATGTGTGTTAATATAATAAACAACGGAGACGAGGTCATAGATATCAACATTTAAATTCTTGAGCACTTACATTGTCTTTTTTAATTTTGTTTTTATATCATGAGATAGCTAACAAGCAGATGGGTCTCCTGGTGGAAAGAGACAACCATCGCTTATAGACACCAAAGATGTTAATGATGCGTTGTTATCTTGTGGGGACGTCTAATGCCACATGCATAAGTTTACCGTCTACCTTACCCTACAAATCGGAACTCGACAGTGGCATGCAGGTATGGGTGTTTTCCTTCCCCGTGTATACGAATATAGAATACGCTAACTGCCGTTCTGCCAGGTAAGTCGTAAAAAGCGACCAATTGGCTATACGTGTCACTACCATCGTGACTACTATGTGGTAGAGTTCCGCCACATCTCACCCGGGTATATGGTACTCTGGAGTTCCTCGATATCCAGGGGGATTTGCGACTCTGCTTGCTGCGATTCTATTAATTATATACTGAGAGGTACGCGGAATCGATTACTATTTACTTTTGGAACGAAGTTCCTTACGGCAGGCTTGGAGGGGATAGGGATTTTGCTGCGCGACCGAACTGAAAAAAATGTGATAGTAAAACCGTAAGAAAAATGCGTGGAATAAAAGCGTTAAATGAGACGTGCGCAGGCGCGACAGTCGCGTACACAAGCGAGTAGTGCCGTTTAGCCGAAGGAACTTCGTTCCTACCTGGTGTCCCGCGACACCACATCATTTTTTATATATATAAAAATCAATTGCTGTTCGTTAGTCTCGCTAAAACTCGAGAACGGCTGAACCGATTTGGCTAATTTTTATTTTGAATTAATTGTTGAAGTCCAGGGAAGGTTTAAAAGGTGAGAAAATATAAAAAGGTGGTTAAAAAGGCAGAACAACGTTTTCCGGGTCAGCTAGTATTCAAATAAAAATATTATTTTGGTTCTTCAATTGATTTACGCATACGTCTTCGCCTACCGAAAAACAATCTATATCTATTACAATTTTGAAATATAGAAAAAGACTAGACATAAGGTTCTACGTTTAAACATTTAATTTTTCCCCCTGTTGGTTCCGGGCTCCTTTGAAGAATAGAACAACTGCTGTTCTGCCAGGCAGGTCGTAAAAGGCGACCGATTCGCTATACGAGTCACTAACATCGTGGCTACTAGGTGGTAGAGCTCTGCATTGTCTCGCCCGGGTCTGCTGTCACCGCCTTGCCTATTCCTGCCGCAATAGCGTCAGTGTTTGTCACTGTCGTGTTCTGGTTTGGAGGGTAGGGTAGTTGGTAAACTTATGCATGTGGCATTAGACCTCGCCACAAGATAACAACGCACCATTAACTCTTTGGTGTCTATAGGCGATGGTTGACTCTTTCCATCAGGGGACCCATCTACTTGTTTGCTATCTTATGATATAAAAAAAAGCGGACAAGGCTGCCAGTATATTTGTAATACCTCTATGGTAAGGTATTACAGTACCATCGCTTTACCTGTTCCCGCCGCAATATCATCAACGCTTGCCAAGAAACCGTCGCCTATAGACCTCAAGACGTTACCGTTATTATGCGTTCCAACTAAGAATAGGATCGCTTGTTATCAACTTCATACCACAAGTGTGAATTTAGTAATGTCAGCAAAAAAATATTTGTTCAAAAATATTGCTGATTTATTGAAAAACAAATAACGTTTTAATAATATTATTTTCATCAATCAAAAAGTAGTAAAAATCATCAGTCCAGCTGTTAATCTGTATATTATATAAATATGTCGTGTCATTTACACCACTTAGAAGTCAAAAACGACGGGGCCAATTTTGTTGCAATTTTAGTGGGTTTGGGTTGTCTTTGTCCAGAATAGGCTAAAAAGTATTAAAATATAATATTCATCAATAAAAAACAGTAAAATATATCAGTCTAGCCGTTCATCTAAATATATGTATATATAAAAGTCGTGTTAGTTATTTTACACCATATTTATTAAAATAACTAACACGATTTGGTTACATAATCTGATGGGAATCTAAATAAAAAATACACCAATTAGAATGAAATTATTTTTTTAAGTATTTCTTTGTTAGATTTTTTTTGCACACCTTACTCATCACTTGCGAAGTTTTTGCAAAATGCGGAGCAATATGTCATCCTGAGAGTCCTATTCTTATTTGGAACGCATAGTACGTACCGACGTACGTTACGGAACCATCACGGGGAATACTCATCGGTAGTTCTAAAATAATTTATTGTAATGTGACATTGCGTTAAGCTAATATTGAAATAGTTCCGACCTTGTTCGCTCGTTTGGTGGATTCGTGTACATTGGCGGAACTATGGTCTTGGTGTAACCTTCTATGTTATGGCGTCTAAGATACGTTATCGGGTGAAACCTTGGACGTGTTTGTATAGGTAACTAGGACGAATTTTCAACTACCTTCCAAATATAGGTAAGGTTATACAATTGGGGTTGGGGTACCGTAGCTAAATAACAGAAATATAAATTTTTTGTCATTTCAGAACGGCAGTTGGTTTATTCTTCAAAGGGGTAATCCATATATTACGTCACACGTTAAAGGGGAAGGAGGGGTTCGAAGAAGAAGGTGACATTGTGTGACAAGGGGTAGGGAGGGGTCCCAAATTTTGTGACATCACATTTTTTCAAAATATAATACCTGCAGAGATATTAAAGATAATCGAAGGATATCATTTTTCCAATGTAAAATTGTAAAATATGTGACATCACTAGGTAGGAGGAGGACAAATGTGACCAGATGTGAAAAGGACGGGGAGGGGTCAAAAAATCATGAAATTCGTGTGCCGTAATTTATGGATGGCCCCTAAGGAGCCCGAACCAACACGTTATCTTATTTGTGATTAATGGAGCCGAGAGTTTTACGCGTTTTTTGAGGCATTTTATTAGCTCCACTAATAGTTCTCTGAGTCTGACTTATGGACGTATTGGTGGACCTTAGTCCCTCTGCCCTAGAACATGGATGTAAGGTGTCATAGTCTTTTGTTTCACAATCTTACCACCAAATCATTAAGGCAAGTTTTAAGTATGTTCTTTTTGTTTCAGATCAAATTGGAGACAGTGTACGGGCTGACAGTGGGCAGTAACGCGGCGCTGGACTGCGATCCCAACACCGAGCTGGTTGCTTATCCTGCAGGGTAAGCGTCTTGGACTACATATTATAGATTCAGGAGTTACTTTATGAATATCCACAACTCGAAGAGGAAATCAATTTTCCCCGCGGTAGTTTGGGCCTCCTTTGAAGATTAGATCAACTGATGTGCTGCCAAACAAGTAGCTGATTAGCCTTTGGGGGTCACTACCATCCTGACTACTGAACAACTAGTTCTGCGTTGCCTCCATCATCGCCTTGACTGTTCATGCCGCAATAGCGTCAGTGCTTGTCACTGCCGTAATTCTGTTTGGAGGGTATGTGGCCGGTAAACTTATGCATGTGGCATTGAGATCTCGTCACAAAGATTACTACGCACCATTATCATCTTTGGTGCCTATAGGCAGTGGTCTCCAATCCAAGAGGAGAGCCATCTGCTCGTTTGCGGACAAACCGAGACACGGTTTTTGCAATGCCTTTCTGTTAACGAATGTTTAAAGTATATGTTTCAATAAATGAAAAACAAAACATACAAAAATGGCGGATATATCCATCTTCGGAGTTGAAAGGGATAAATGCTATGTATAAAATAAAGAAAAAGTCTTCTTCTTAGTCCGTATTGTTGTGATTGCTGATACCGGAACCCTACATTGCGTGCGGTCGGATACGCATTTGGTTAATTTATTATTCAAGTGTTTTGATGACATTTTAAAATTCATAATACCTTTTGAATGGAATGTCTCATGTGAATAATTCACAAAGTACTGAAACAGTTTTGAATATAAAGTGAAGAGATTAATTTTATTTGTGTAACTAGCTGTTGCCCGCGACTTAGTCCGCGCGGACTTCGTTTATTCTGCACATCTCCTCCCCCGTAGGTGATAGCGTTATAATATGTAGCCTATATGTTGACCCGACCTGTCAGTAATATCCATGCAGTACTTTTTGAGTTTACCCCGGACATACATGACTTTCCTACGATTTTATTATATTTATAGATGAGTATTACCGAGATATACCGAGATAGACCGAGATGGTCTAGTTCTTATCGATGTTTTTACTCAACTTTCTAAACCAGTGTTACCAAACCATTTCATTTTTTATATCTTAAGTAATCCCTATATTCAAGAACTTACAGTGCCAGAAAATGTAATCCCTATATTCAAGAACTTACAGTGTCAGAAAACGTAATCCCTATATTCAAGAACTTACAGTACCAGAAAATGTAATCCCTATATCCAAGAACTTACAGTGCCAGAAAATGTAATCCCTATATTCAAGAACTTACAGTGCCAGAAAATGTAATCCCTATATTCAAGACCTTACAGTGCCAGAAAATGTAATCCCTATATTCAAGAACTTACAGTGCCAGAAAATGTAATCCCTATATTCAAGAACTTACAGTGCCAGAAAATGTAATCCCTATATTCAGGAACTTACAGTACCACAACATGTGATCCCTATATTCAAGTCTTCCTGAAACTATAAAAGTCCGACTGGTTCAAGCTTCTTAAACTTATCTTCTATTATAAGATAGCAAACAAGCAGAGGGGTCTCCTGATGGAAAGAGAAATCACCGCCTATAGACACCAAAGGTGTTAATAGTGCGTTGCTATCTTGTGGAGAGGTCTAAAGCCTATCGACACCAAAGATGTTAACGGTGCGAGTGCGGATGACAGTTGGCCTATTCTTCAAAGGGGATTGGACCAACACGGAGGGAATAACAGTACTTATTTTTACAGTACCCGCAATAAGATCATTTGATAATGCTAAAATTGGAATTGCACGACTTAATTGCGCCATCCCCGTTTTTCTATCGATCGTAGAGGCGTACAAATCCTAGACATCGCCATATGGTGGACGTTCCACGTACAAAGCGATTCGACTTGACATTCTTGATCAGAACCGCAAGGGACTGGAATATGCTTCCTGAGTCTGTGTTCCCCGACGGATACAACCTGGGGATCTTTAAAAGAAGAGTGAACAGGTCCCTTCTAGGGAAGCGCGTTCCATCTTAGGCCGCATCTTAGCTTATTATCAGGTGAGGTCGTGGTCAAGCGTTTCCCTATCGATAATAATAAAAAAAAACGCGCGTTTTTTTGAACGCGTGACAGAAGAAATGAAAGCCAATGACTTTGGAGAATGCTCAAGACAAAGTGGAGAAGTAAAATAAAGTCGGACCGTGGCTATCGCCGAGATTAACGCTAGCATGATGATGATGATGATATTTGTATTTGCATTCGCGAATGTCTAAACGATGACATTGATTGGTTACATCACTAAATTATGTATAGACTAGCTGTTGCTAGCGATTTCGTCCGCGCGGTTTTCGTTTACTCCGCACAGCTCCTCCCCCGTAGGTGATAGCGTGATAATATGTAGTCTATAATATAGACTCTATATGTTGACCAAACCTGTTTGTAATATTCATGCAAAATTTGAAGTAAATCCATGCAGTAATTTTTGAGTTTACCCCGGACTTACATACAGACAAACTGACAAAAATTCTAAAAACTATATTTTTGGCTTCGATATCGATTGTAGATCACGCCCCAAGTATTCTTTAAAAAAAATATTCAATGTACAGTTTTGACTTGCCTACGATTTTATTATATGTATAGATAAGATCAATATTGCACATTGGCTCAGAAATTGCAAATGTCAGCCAAATATAATTTAAAAGCCTTCACGTCGAGTTTAATCTTTTAAACCGCCGCTTTAGCGTCGCATTACTTTGATATTACGACTTGACTGGGGCGATCTCGTCATTGTAGGTCACTGGGGCACCGCTGAAATTATATTGCACTCGTTAGAAACATTCCGTTTACGTTTAAAAATGTGGAATTTGTAAGCTGTTTAAAAAACATAAAATATTTTCATGGTTAATACATTATATTTTCATGTTAATAAATTATTTTCTTCTCGTTGGTTTGGGCTCCTTTGAGCAATAGACCAACTGCTGTTTTGCCAGGCAGGTCGCAAAAGACGACCTTTTGGTTATGCTTGTCACTAACATCGGGCTAACTAGGTGGTGGAGTTCCGCAACCTTTTGCCCGGTTATTTGGTGCCACCGCCCTGCCTATTCCTGCCGCCTGTTTGTATGTTGACTAATGAACGAAAAAATATATAGTGACAGCTGTCATAAAAAATAATCCAGATGTCAACAGGGGTCGTAATAAACTAAGCTAATTACTTTAATTTTTAATTAAAATTAAAGTAAACTAAACTTACAGACTAATATACCGATTGACCTAATAATCTTGTCAGCTTTTCTCTTGAAAAAACTGCATCAAATACCGTTAATTGAATCAAAATCGGTTGATTTATTTGGGATTTATCAATAACAAAAATCTTCGAAAAAAAGTTTTATTTACTTCGATTATTTACTTCGACATTTTTAAGTCTATGGATTATGTAGATAAAAACATTTTAAAGCTCAAAACTGAGTTAAATGCCATTCGAAAGATCAAAATCGATCTTCGTTTCCAAAATATCCAGCTTTTTTGTAAGAATGAAAAAAATTTGATTTTTATACTCTGAAAAACTCTATGCTTAGGTATAAATTTTATTTCTTTGACCCTAAAATTTCTCAATTTAGCGAGAAGTTTCAAGGATGGCTTGGTGGGTCAACCGGTTTACAGATTTTTTAAATGTTATATTACTTATAGTACCTAGTTGCCTCTGTGGTAAAGTGGCCGGACCACTTTACCACAGAGGCAACTAGGTCGTGTGGTCGGTGTTGACCACATGAGGTCCCGGGTTCGATTCCCGGGTCTGGCAATCCAAAAATGTGTTATTTCAGTTTTCTGATAAAAACCTTGTTGCCCGGAATTGGAAAGTGCCCGGTTGGCGATAGGCTTGCCACCTATCACATTGTGGGACCAAGTATCTTCGGCTAACCGTGGGTGCACGTGTTGTATCTTAGCGTACCCCTTCGGGGATACGGGCGTGAAGATTCCTTTTATAATATTTACTAGCTGTTGCCTGCGACTTCGTCCGCGCGAACTTCGTTTACTCCGCACTGCTCCTCCCCAGTAGGTGATAGCGTGATAATATGTAGCCTATATGTTGACCCGACCTGTTAGTAATATTCATACAAAATTTGAAGTAAATCCATGCAGTATTTTTTAGTTTACCCTGGACATACATATAGACAAAGCGATAAAAATTCTAAAATATATATTTTTGGCTTCGATATCGATTATAGATCACGCCCCAAGTATTCTTTTAAAAAAATATTCAATGCACAGTTTTGACTTTCCTACGATTTTATTATATGTGTAGATTCTGCTATTCGAATTCCAGAGAAGTCGAAAAAATTAAAAGCCATATAATTCAGTACAGCTGTTGTAGGGTAGGTTATACTATTTGCATGTGGCATTTCAACCTCGCCAAAGACGTAGCAAAGCACCATTAACATCTTTCGTGTCTATAGCGATGGTTATCTCTTTCCATCAGGAAAATCATCAACTTGTTAGATATTCTGTTAAATAAAATAAATTATTTACACAGAGATCTCAGAATGAGGGAGATGCGGAAATTGGATAGGAAATTACTATGTGTTCTTGGGAGCAAGTTATTCACATGTGAAGCCAATGAATGCTTTTGTCTTCCTGAATAGTTCTGGTTAGTAATTATTATACACGGAGAATTACATCTTAGCAGCATTTGTGTAATAAGATAGCAAACAAGCAGATGGGTTTCCTGATGTAAAGAGTCAACCATTGCTTATAGACACCAAAGGTGTTAATGGTGCGTTGTTACTTGTTATCTGTGTTGCGAGATGGCAATGCCACGTGCATAAGTCAACAGGCTACCTTACCCTCCAAACCGGAACAAGACAATGTCAAGCATTGACGCTATTGCGGAAGGAATAGGTAAGGCGGTGGCACCAAATACCCGGGCGAGACGTTGCGAAACTCTGCCACTTGGTAGTAACGATGGTAGTGACACGTATAGCAGATCGGTCGCCTTTTACGATCTGCCTGGCAGAACGACATTTGGTTTATTCTTTAAAGGAGTTCGGAGCAGCACAAGTAACATCGAAAAACTTAAAAACAACAAAGAAAAGTTAATCGTTCATAAAGCAAAGAAGAATTTCACCTTTTAACTAGTCAACTCTGACTTAGTGGCAGATGACACTCCTGACGGAAATAACCTAGACACAAAGGATGTAAGTGTTGCGTTGCTATCCGTATGGCAGGATGGTAATGCCACTTGCATGAGTCTGCCGGCTACGTTACCCTCCAAATTGGAACACGACAGTGTTAAGCACCGAAGATTGCGGTAGTAAAGGCGGTGGTTCTAGGTCGCGAAGTTGCGGTGTTCTACCGACGATGATAGTGAAACATTTGCCGGCCTACGAAGTGCCTGGTAGAATGGTAATTTTCCCGTGTTGCTCCGGGCTCCTTTGAAGAATAGGCCAATTGCCGCTCTACCAGGTAGGTCATAAAAGGCGACTGATGGTAGAGTGCTGCATTGTCTCGCCCGGGTTTGGTACCACCGCCTTTCCTATTCCTGTCGCAACTGCCTTAGAGCTTGTCGCTGTCGTGTTCCGATTTGGAGGTTAAGTTAGCCGGTAAACTTATGTATAGACCTCGCTACAAGATTGCAACGCACCATTAACATCTTTGGTGTCTATAGGCGATGGTTGACTTTTTTCATCAGGAGACGCATCTGCTTGTTTGCTATCTTATGATATAAAAAAATATATAACAAAAGATGGTTTCTTTTTAAAAAAGAGGTCGGACCAACAAGCCAGCCCAAAAAGAAGAACATGTAGGTTTAAATATGTTTCAGCATGGGTTTTAGTATATGTTTTATATTCTAGGACAACAAAGAAGCAGATGACTCTCGTGATGGAAAGAGATAAATGTCACCAATAGACACCCAAAGATTTCAATGATGTTATGGTATCTTATTCTCCAAACTGAAAAACTACAGTGACAAGCACTGACCCTCAAAGCCTGAAAATCAATATAAAACCTGACTGAGAAGTTGCACTCTACTACGTACTAGTCAATATGGCAGAATATTTTAGGACTTTTTCGCCTTTTACGAATTCCATAATAGAAAGGTTTTAGCTTTTAAAAAGCAACCTAAAATTAGCAGCTAAAAAGTAACAGCTATTTTAAGATCGTCAGGGGCGGAAATCTCCATCACCATTCTTCGAATTGCATCCACCAGCGTGCTCGGAATTCTTTGGAATTCATCCTGGCTCACTCTAAGACGTCCTTGAGATATCCTAGCCAAAATTACGGCGTGGCAACAATTGCAAAAAAAGTTGTAATGTTTCAAATTTGGAAAATTTAAATCGGAGTCTTTTCGTCTTTAAATCCGCCAGCATGCTCAGAATTCTTTGGAATTTGGCCTGGCTCTTCCCTAGAATGTCCTTGAGATATTCTGGCCTGAACCACGGCAGAGCAACCATGCTTTTTTTGGCGGGCGCGAATTAACAAGTCTTTAAGGGCGGCTTGCACCAAAATGCTTAAATCATTTTAAGTCACTAAATACGTTTAAAGTGACAGCTTTTAAGGCATTTTGACATTTGCTAAACATGTTTAAGGGGCTATATGCATTTAAGCATTTTGGTGCAAGCCGCCCTAAGCGATGGTCTTTAATTCCATTATTCCATTTACAGCGGGTTCGTGTCGTTCTGAGTCTAAAACAGTAACTTCCTAATTTTATTTGTACACACGTCATAACACCTCGTTATCATTAAGTTTAGGAATCGGATGTGACGATTGCGATTGTTGAGCTGCGGTTACGTGGTCTCGGTGATTGAACGTTTTATTGACGCCGGTTCAACTAGAATGTTAATTGATGGTAAGGCGGGGATCAAAAGCTCGATTGAAAATTAATTTTACCTCAATGTACTCTTATCTAAACTACTCAAAACCTATTAGGGCCTTTGCTACTTTGATTTCCGCCTTTAAAATAAAAATGCATATATTTGTAGTTTTTATGGATAGATATAGTTAGACAGTAAAGTTTTATTAATTATTCAAACAAAGTAAATAATTAAAAATAATGATACACTTAAAAATTGAAAAATAAAATTTATCTTTAAATATTCGAACTTTACAAGTTACAAAAATTAATATTGATGTTTACACAGGGGTGTCTTTAATATCGGGTGGGTTATGTAAGCACTCTCTGAGCCTGTTTGGGACACTTTCAATTAGATGGGTGATGTCTTGAGGTATACGCTCCCAACAGGTTTTTAATGCGTGTATGAGTTCCCGTTGATTATTCACTTCACTATGAGTTTCTTTTAAGTTTCTTTTCAATTGGTTCCATAGATGTTGATTGAATTGAGATCGGGGCTCATTGCGGGCCAAGGTAAAACTACGATATTGGCTTCAGTTAGCCTGGGTTATCCTGCACGAGCATTATCCTGCATGAGGACAAAATTATTGCCCACTCTTTGTGAAAATGGAATAATGTGGGGTCGGACCACACCCTCGACGTAGCTGGCAGCAGTTACGGTACCTTCGTTAAGAATAACCAGCTCCGTCTTGCCCATTAAGCTGATTCCGCCCCACACCATGAACATGGGCCCCCCAAACCGATCAGTTTCGTGTACACAGGGGTCGGTAAATCTCTTGCCTTGTCTTCTCCACACACGAAAGCGCCTGTCATTACTCAAAAACTTTATTCTCATCTGTGAAGAGCACAGTCCTCCAGTTGTCCGTGGTCCAGTTCGAATACTCGCGTGCGTAACTGAAGCTGTACGATGAGCCCTTGTCAATTTAATGCGAACCACGCGCAATCTAAATCCCTGTCCATCTTCATAAAGTCTGTTGCGATCGTTTGGTACTTACTTGTGTATCCGTGGTTTGCTGTAGTCGGTTTTGCAAAGCGCGAGCAGTAACGAGACACTCTTGGCGGGCAGTTAAGCGAACATATCGGTCTTCTTGAATAGTTGTGGCCCGCATTCTTCCTGATCAGCTTCTTGTAACAGCACTACCAGTCTCCTGGTAGCGTTCCCAAGTACTTCGGATAGCTTGCCGCGTTACACCTAGGCGTAGTGCTACTGATCGCTGAGGCGTAGTGCTATTGACCGCCCCGTTTCTCGAGTGGTTAGCGACCCTGATTACGCAATCGGCGGGGCTCGGGTTCGATCCACGACGGGGACAAGCATTTGTGTGATGGGCATATATGTTTGTATTTCCGGGTTTGGGTGATTATTAAATATATTCTAGTATTTATATGTGTATTTCTATGTATTAGTATCGTTGACTAACACCCATAACACAAGCAAATAATTTACTTACTTTGGGGTTAGATTAGTAAGTGTAATTTGTCCCGTCAATATTTATTATTTATTATTCTCCATCTTACAGCAATACCACTCTCTTAAAGCATTTTCCATGCTCATATGATGCTGAATGCGTGACATTGTTATGAAACTTAATGATTTAACTCAAAAAAAAAATAGTAAAACAAATCAAGGAATGTTCGTAACGATCGATAGTCCAAACACAAGTGAATATGACATTGTGTCCAGGGTAATTTTAACTTAATTTGTTTAAGTCTACCCACTTGAGAGTAAAGGTTAAAAAATGTTGTTCAAAATAAGTATCTTCACGCCCATATCCCCGAAGGGGTAGACAGAGGTACAATAAGTGCACCCACGATTAGCCGACGATACTTGGTCCCACAAAGTGATAGGTGGCAAGCCTATCGCCAACCGGGCACTTTCCAATCCCGGGCAACTTTGTGTTTATCAGAAAACTGAAAAAACACTTTTTTTATGTGCCCGACCCGGGAATCGAACCCGGGACCTCATGTGGTCAACGCCAATGCTGGACCACTAGACCACCGAGGCGAGGCGAGAAAATAATGTTAAAAATTTAAAAGATTCTATTTATGAAAATTAAATTAGTACTGTATTTTAAACTACTCGTTTCCATCATTCAATTTCCTTAAAATTTAGCAAATATTTTTATGTTGGCAACATCGCGTCGTGTTCGCAGCGGTGACGTCTTCGTGTCGATCTTTTTACTGAGATTACACGTGATATTAATAAAATACGATTTAAGTATTTAAAAAATAGTATCATCACGCCACTTGCGGGGACGGCAGAGTAGTTCGAACGTATGTATGTAGACTTTTCGGTTCACCACAATTCACCAGTTTGTCGATTGACGAGATGTGTGGTGATGCCCATTGCGGCATTTTACCGACCAGAGTGCTAAGTGTGAGTTTTTCTTTTCGCATTCGATCATGAGCGCGTTTCGAGTTTACTAGGAATTTGTATGTGATTTGTACAGCGCCACCTAGTGGTAAACGTGAGAAACCAGTTTACCACTAGGTGGTGCTGTACAAATAACATACAAATTCCTAGTAAACTCGAAACGCGCTCACGATCGAATGCGAAAAGAAAAACTCACACTTAGCACTCTGATAACGATTATCGACTGTTTCTAGCGACAACTTTACGTGCTCATCCGAGGCATGGGAGTCGTAACACACTACCCGCCAGACTCCGAGCTGAGGAGGTTTTGGGTTTTCGAGCCTCGAAAAACCTCAATAACACGCTGGCTTTTAGTTTCAACGAAATTCGTAGACAAACATACATACATATATGTTTGTTCACGAATTTAGTAGAATTTATAATAGCGTGAGTGCTTGTCACTGTCGTGTTCCGGTTTGGAGGGTATGGTAGCCGGTAAACTTATGCATGTGGCATTAGACCTCGCCACAAGATAGCGACGCACTATTAACATCTTTGGTATCTATTAAGGCGATGGTTGAATCTTTCCATCAGGAGACCCATATGCTTGTTTGCTATCTTATGATATAAAAAATACACTTACTAAATTAAGTACACGTGCTTGGACGCTTAAATAGATAATTATACTCAAACATTATCCAATTGCAACAATAATTACTAACATATTACTATAAAAATAACTTCCGTTTTTTCGTCGGCTGATAAAATAAAGTACTGTCATTCGCCCCTTAATTCAAATGTTTCCGTATGCTATAATCGACGAGATTGAAGTAGATTTTTTTATACCTGCCCGTCTAACCTGCGAATCAAACGATTGAACTTTATACGTTTAAACATATGTACATAAAAATGTTATAGCATTTTAAATCTTACGTACTTTGTTGTAGGGGTAATATTACGTGAGAGTTATTGTTATTTAAGTCGTTTAGAATTTAGAAACGCTCGTATCGATTTTAGGGTGCGTCTACACCACACCCCCGAAACCACTCCTAATTTTATTCTCTTTTTTTTGCTTTTTAAAATCCCCTTTATAACATGACGTCTGTATGCGTCATGATTAAACTGACCATATCGTTTTTGTCTTAAAACGGGACACTAAATTGATGTGAACTACGCAAGCAATAAATAAAAGTAATGATGTTTGTAGGATGTACCTCTCTGTTTCCATAAGGCGGACAGAAATTAAATATCAGCGTTAAGTGAAATCTATCAAAAATGTTGTATTGCGTTAGGCTCATATTTTGTATTTTTGTGTTAAGACTTATGCCTGAGCTAATAATTCGTAAAGTTAGATGAGATTGTCGACAATTTGTATTTTTATATCACACGATAGCAAACAATCTGAAGGATTTCCTGATGGAAAAATAATTATCGAATGGTAATGACACATGCATAGTCTTTCGGCTACCTTACCTTCCAAACCGGAACATGACAATGACAATAGTAATAGACATACAATTTATATTTTTTTATACCAAGAATGTGTACTATTCAGAAAGCGGAACATTTTTTACGTCCTTGAAATATACTCGGGGACACCAGAACAGAACAATTGAAACTTGGACTGTCCCGATTAAACTGGGACGTATGGTCACGTTAGTCATTACAGAAGAGAGTCCATATTATGCTCTATAAATGTAATGATGGCGTCGCCCGCAAGAATTCCTTAGGGATCCCTAATAGGAGAATTAACACACTAAATACACTAATATTATTAAGAAACTAGAATTTTATTTTTCGAGTTTATATTTTATTTATTTATTTTCATTTTATTTTATAGGATAGCAAATAAATAGATGGTACTCCTGATGGAAAGAGAAAATCACCAACAACCAAATATGAAATTTACAATAATTTTATTGAAAATACAATGATTTTACGGCCCTGATACAATAATAATGTTACCAGCTTCGAGTTCGTATTATGCAATAAAATACCACTTATATTAAAATGTGTATTTACAACACAAAGGTACAATACACCAAAATGCAATACGTAAATACACTGATAACAGTATCTTCACGCCCATATCCCCGAAGGGGTAGGCAGAGGTACAACAAGTGCACCCACGATTAGCCGAAGATACTTGGTCCCACAAATGTGATAGGTGGCAAGCCTATCGCCAACCGGGCACTTTCCAATCCCGGGCAACATTGTGTTTTTAAGAAAACTGAAAAAACACTGATAACACTCACTATATTAACACTAGATGTCCACTGTAGGTTCACTGTTCTATATCGCTTTACACTGGTCGTCCCAATTATCGCTTTCGAATCGCTGTATAACATTGCCTGCTATCTGCCAATACCCAAGGTAAAGTTCGACCATATTCCCGAAAGTTCCTAAAATAACACAATAATTTAAATCGTAAACAAGTACACGCTATTTTTACCCTTATGCCCTATAACAGAAGATCCATTATGGCATAGCTGCTTGGGTAATGGCGACTATTGTTTATCAATAGAAGTAGGTATCTCTTTCTTTTAATTCTAGATTTTTCCAGTGTTCTCACTCTTCACTTTTCTAGATTATACATATATTGCAACAATATTTTTTCATGGGTCTGCCTACATTAGACATCTAAAAGCATACACAATACCAGAACAATGTCAGTCAAATAATCTATATTATTATTTATAACTAGCTGTTGTCAGCGACTTCGTCCGCGCGGACTTCGTTTACTCCACACAGCACCTGACCGCTAGGTGATAGCGTGATAATATATGTTGACCCGACCTGTTAGTAATATTCATGCAAAATTTGAAGTAAATCCATGCAGTATTTTTTGAGTTTACAGACAAACAGATAAAAATTCTAAAAACTATATTTTTGGCTTCGATATCGATTGTAGATCACGCCCCAAGTATTCTTTTAAAAAATTATTCAATGTACAGTTTTGACTTTCCTACGATTTTATTATATGTATAGATAGTATTATAAATGTGAAAGTTTGGATGTTGGTATAGATAGATGGATGTTTGTTACTCAATCACGCAAAAACCACTGAACGGATTCGGATTAAATTTGGCACACAGGTAGATGATTATCTGGAATAGTACATAAGTTACTTTTTATTCCGGAAAAATGAGTTTTTCCCGCGGATTCAGCTAGTGTTTCAATAAATTTATTTGACTGACATTGTTCTGATATCGTGTACGGTTTTAGAAGTTTGATGAAGGATTAATTTCGAGCCGAAATGGCGCAGAAATAAAAGTAACGTTACTAGAAGAATCTTCCATATTCCCGCGATGTCATAATCGAAAAGGAAACGCACAGTCGAATTGATAACCCTCTTTTTGGGAAGTGGGTTGAAAAAAGTTTTACCGCCCCGTTGGTCGAGTGGATAGCGACTCTGACTAGCAATCGACGGGGCTCGGGTTAGATCCCCGACGGGGACAAGCATTTATGTGATGAGCATAAATGTTTGTATTTCCAGGTTTGGGTGTTTATTAAATATATTCTAGTATTTATATATGTATTTCTATGTATTAGTATCGTTGACTTAAGCAAATAATTTGCTTTGGGGTTAGATCAGTAAGTGTAATTTGTCCCGTGAATATTTATTAAAAAAAAGTGCCATCGCGAGCGGAGGGCCATAGGAACGTGCGCGCTTCATGGTGTAATGGTGACCGCAGGTCAGTGACCCGTCTTGACAATTGGTTCCCCCGTTATTGCGGTTCAAGGTTCCGTGGTTTTATTCCGGCACGTGGTTAGGGGGCGTCCATAAATTACGTGAGGTGTTTTTTGAAATTTTCTGTCCCTCCCTCCCCCCATAGTGAAATGTCTTGAGATTTTATTCAACCCCCTCACCCATCCCCCTATCTCACGCGAGATTTTTCAAAATGTGGGTTTCTTAAATATAAAAACGGGTTGGATTTTTATTGTAAAAAGAAAAAAAAATGCTTCGTGCTTTTATTTACGACTAGTTAAGACTGTATAACGTCGAAGTATGATTGAAATTATTTTCATTCGAACGAATTAGTGAATGATTTTAATCGTATTACGATTGCGCTTAAGATTAAATCTTAAGCATGTACAATCCGGATAATGGACCAAAATAGTATATTTTTTTTGTTTCGATCAGAAAAAAAAATTGCGTGATATTTGTCGAGACCCCCCCTCTCTCCAACGTGAGTTTAGATAAGATTTGACTCGACCCCCTCTCCCCCTTAAACATCTCACGTAATTTGTGGACGCCCCCTTACGCGGTCACTCCAATCGCACGTAATTGACGTGCAAATCGCACCTGCTTTTGATACCTTGACCTTTGGATTATTAATTGCAATTGTGATTGCTGCGATTGTAGCTAGATATGATATTTTCAACCGACTTCACAAAATGGAGGTTTTCGATTCGGTTGTTATATCCTTAACTTCCTGTTAAGTAGTAAAAGTAAAAGTTTTCGAAAATCGAGTTTTCAGGAAATTTCCACATTTTGAAAAAAAAAAAAAAAAAAATATATATATATATATATATATATATATATATATATATTTCCTATATATATATATATATATATATATATATATATATATATATATATATATATATATATATATATATATATTATATCATAAGATAGCAAACAAGCAGATGGTCTCCTGATGGGAATAGTCAACCATCGCCTATAGACACCAAAGATGTTAATGGTGCGTTGCTATCTTGTGGCGAGGTCTAATGCCACATGCATAAGTACACCGGCTACCTTACCCTCCAAAGCAGAACACGACAGTGACTAGCATTGCAGCAGGAATAGGTAAGGCGGTGGTACCAGACCCGGACCCGCGCGAGACAATGAAAAACTCTACCACCTGTTTCTCAGATTTGTGATTGATTCATGAGCAGCAGTTTTTATTATTAGCAGTAAATAAGATAAAATAGTTTAAAGCAAACATTTAATGCAGCAAGCAGTAAATGTATAGAAAACCCGAAAATTAAAAAAAATAATTTTGCTGACGTAATCACCATCTAGACCTCCGTTAGGAGTATATTGTTCTGTGATCTAGATCCTCCCGTCCACCTTGTCATCAAAAATAAGCAAAAGGAAACCCCTCGATCCCCTTTAGTGCTTACGTAATGCTGGAATGGCCCTTAACGCTATACCGCCCCGTTGGTCGAGTGGCTAGTGACCCTGACTACGCGATTGACGGGGCTCGGTTTCGATCCCCGACGGGGACAAGCATTTGTGTGATGAGCATAAATGTTTGTATTTCCGCATTTGGGTGTTTATTAAATACTAGCTGTTGCCAGCGACTTCGTCCGCGCGGACTTCGTTTACTCCGCACAGCACCTCCCCGTAGGTGATAGCGTTATAATATGTGGTCTATATGTTGAC
This sequence comes from Apodemia mormo, assembly GCA_036924255.1. Taxonomy (NCBI): domain Eukaryota; kingdom Metazoa; phylum Arthropoda; class Insecta; order Lepidoptera; family Riodinidae; genus Apodemia; species Apodemia mormo. Next base: position 13,090,818 of record JAUPFN010000030.1, read on the forward strand.
CCGACCTGATAGTAATATTCATGCAAAATTTGAAGTAAATATATGTATAGACTAGCTGTTGCCTGCGACTTCGTCCGCGCGGACTTCGTTTATTCCGCACAGCTCCTCCCCCGTGAGTGATAGCGTGTTTATATATAGCCTATATATTGACCCGACCTATTAGTAATATTCATGCAAAATTTGATGTAAATCTATGCACTACTTTTTGAGTTTACCCCGGACATACATTGACTTTCCTACGATTTTATTATATGTATAGATATTCTTGCATTCATATATGTATTTCTTACTTTGCTTACTTTGGTGTTAGATCAGTAAGTGTAATTTGTCCCGTGAATATTTATTTATATTTATTTTATTTACCTGCATAGCAGCAGAAATAGGTAGTGAAGGTACATGTTTGCTATTTTACGAGTACGATATCAAAATACCAAAATTTAAATTACAATAATAATTTGTAAGACTTGTTAGTCAAACAATTACTCCATGTTTAAGACTTTGAAGTTAACAATACATTATTTCACAATTATGTGAGAATTTTATAACTTTGTGTAATTTTTTTAACAATAAGTAGATATTTGGTTTTTACTATTATTTTTGCGTCATGTTATAAAGGATTTTTATTTTGATGCAATTTATTTGGCAAGTGAAGTGGATTCTAACAATATTCCTCCGTATTGGTCTGGACCACTTTTTAACAATAGACCATCTGCCGTTCTGCCAGGCAGTTCGTAAGAGGCGGACGATTGGCTATGCGAGTCACTACCATCGTGGCTAATTGGTGGTAGAGTTCTGCATTGCGCCCGGATCTCGTAACATCGCCTTATCTATTCCTGCCACAATGACACCATAGCTTGTTACTGTATTGTTTGGTTTGGAGGGTTAGGTAAGGTAGCCCGTTGTGGCGCCGCAGTTCGATACCACTAGAGAGCTTAACATATGGGCCAACTTTTTGTCAGGATGACATCATTACTGTGGATGACGCATAGTTGATGACGTCACACAAGGACAAGAAAGGGGAAAAGGAAAATCTTTCCAGCCAGGCAAGGTGTACTGTAGCCTGGGGACCGAAGTCCATTTGAGAAGCGTTGAAACTTGTATATATTGTGTTCAAGATAAATAATTGGGATATCGCGATTCAGGATTTTATTTTTAAATTTAATTTTTTCCTATTTTTATTATTTTTTCTTGTAGCGTTTGTAGATTGCTTGAATTGATTGTAAAAAACTTTTATTAGAATATTTGAACTTTTTTATTAAACTTTTTTATCAGAATAAACAGTGTTATAATAAAATATCGTTCTATATTTACACTTTCTTGCTAATGTTACCGGCAAGTTTAGAAACGTTCGTGGCAGTTTTGGCAAGTTTGGGAATATTGCCGGCAATTTTCATCACTAGTTCCGATGGTAGTGACTAGTGACAGGTATGGCCAACCGTTTGCCTTTGACGAACTGCCCGGCAGAATGGCAGATGGTCTATTGTTCAAAGGATCCCGGACCAACGCTTGGTAAATACTGATTACACTTATTTATTTCTAACATTTAAACTAAATATTTACATTTATTCAAACCTCTCTAAAGTCATTATAACCACATAGTTGGTTGTGCTTCAAACGCTCGCAGAATACATATGAGATTTGTCAGTGCGTCATGCGTGTAGGTGAATATTGACAATGGTCTTAGCAGGGGGCAAATTAGTTAGCCATGGTTAAGGGTCATAGCACGGCCACTCGATTAGCGGGTTGAAATAATTTGTCGCGGTATTCAATTCAGCGGATTGCGAATTAGCGACAGCGTTAACTTACCTATTTTAAACAAAGGCGATCGGCGCCCTGATTAAAATTAGTTTTATATGAATCTTTGCGTTTGAAATGACTTTGTTTGAAATGTTGACTTAGAGACGACGCGATGGCTTCAGCGCTAGTTTCAACTTTGTAATATAATTATTGTCTTGAACATTTCCACCCATCTAATACTACTCTGATGCTTTATTTATTGATCTGCTATTTTGTATGTATGTTGAATAGATGCGCCTTTTTAATCATAACAGCACCCAATAATTGCATATTATATTTGATACTTTTACATCATTGTGGTTTTCGTTTCGTTTACCGTGCTTTTTCTCATGGACATGAGCATGCCCATGCCCTTGTATTTTAGTCATTATTATGTCGCTTTGCTTATCACTTAGTTTACGGTTTCTTCTTTAGCTTCTTCATATACATGACAGATGCGTAATTACATGCTTTCTCATGCCCGTGAGCATACCGTTTTTGATATAGCTATAACGTCTGGTGATGTTGATTTTACCATTTCGAATCTTATGCGTCAAATTGATCCTATTTATGGTGAATACACAGATACGTAAAATTGTCATAACCGTAAGATCGTTGTTAACAAAGACATTGTTATATCGTTCTGCTTATCGCTCAAATTACTGCTTTATCTAAAATCATTTCAGTTTGCTTACTCATAAATGAAAGTTGCATAACGCATCCTTTCGCGCTGAATGCGCGTGCGTTGTATATTGATTTTGTAATGTCGCTCTGCTAATCGCTCAGCTCACCGATTCGCCTATCACCATATCCGACGGCTTCTTCATATGTATGACGGATGCGTAGACGCGTCCTTTCTCACGGCCGTGCGCATGCCGTTGTGTACTGTTTGTACTGTTATTATGTATTGTTACTCGATGTACGATTAGAGGTATATACTAACTGTTAGGATAATTTAGGATTTTGTTTTAGACTTTTTCTATTTTTATATACGTACTAGCTGCATCGTGCAGCCCGCTTCATTATAAAAGTTTTTAGGGAATCCCGCGGGATCACCTAATTTTTCCAGGATAAAAAGTAGCCTATGTGCTATTTTAGGTTATTATCTACCTGTGTGCCAATTTTTTTTCAAATCCGTTTAGTAGTTTTTACGTAGGTAATTGAGTAACAAACATCCATCCATACAAACAACCAAACGTATATGTAGCGATCATTACAATCAATGGCATTGATCACTAAGCAAAAATGAATTTCGTCACGTTGAACCAACGTTAATTGGCTTAGTTAGTTAGCGTGTCAGCCTTAGGCATGGTCGCTGGTTGAAAACCATTCGTGTTAAAATTTTCTTTCAGTTCTTAATTTTCCTTACCCCGGGAAAAATGCTAAAACTCACACACATATAGTTAAATATTAATTCATTCATTCCAGATGCACGGTGGTGCTCTACAACGTCCGCAAGAACCGGCAGACCCATGTCCTGAACTCATCAAGGAAGAGTGTGACATGTGTAGCCTTCTCGCCCGACGGCCGGTATCTGGCGACCGGCGAGTGCGGTCATGCCCCACAGGTCAGGGTGTGGGATTTGCAGGTAAGAAACTATAGACAACGTAGACCTTACGGTTTTTTTATAGGATCAGCTGGTATACGAGCATGGCTACTTGATGTTAACATGGCTCATATTGTCAATGTCCCATGTACATTGACAATATGAGAGGTTGTTACCAATGTGATACCGACTTCAGAAGTATTTGTTTATCCCCCCCCCCTCCCCTTTCCCAGGAGAGCTATGACTTAAGTGAAGAGGGGTCTCTTAAAATCACTTAAGTCATAGCTCCCCGGGAAAACCGAATCAGGAATGTTATTCTATAGTTAGACTGCGTACGAGAAATATTAAACGTGTCACTACCATCGTGTACTAGGTGGTAGAGTTCCGTATGTCTAGCCCGGGTACTTGGTACCACCGCCTTATCTATGCCTGCCGCAATAGCGCCAATGCTTGCCATTGTCGTGTTCTGGTTTGAAAGGTAAGGTGGTCGGTAGACTTGTGCATGTTGCATTGTCATTTCGCCTCACGGATAGCAACGCACCATAATCATCTTTGGTGTCTATAGGCAATGTTTTCTCTTTCCATCAAGAGAGCTATCAGTTTGTTTGAATATCGTCAAAATTTTTTGACGATATTCGAAACTTATTGTTTTTATCAATATTGGTTAAAGACTTATATTGTTTTCAAGAGTAGGCCAGCTGTTTTGCGTAATTAAAATTAGTTCATAATTGATACTGACACTTCAATAAAAACACTAAAACTAATCAAAAATTTATCAAATTTCAAACGTCCGTATCATAAAAATAATTTTGTGTGGATTGGATCCTTTTCGTTTACCTACGTCCAATTGTTCAGTTAGGTTAGTTAAAGTTAACTACTGAAGAACTTTGGTACCTCTAGGGATCTTGTATATTATATGGGACATACTCTACTTAATTAAACACCAGACATTTCGAAACTATTCATAATATTTATTGAATTTTTATGAATAAATATATCATTCGACTTTAGTTTTCTTATGCATTGACTAATCCATACAAATATTATAAATGCGAAAGTAACTCTGTCTGTCTGTCTGTCTCTTTTACACGCCTAAACCACTGAATTGATTTGCGTCAAGTTTGGTACAAAGATAGTTTGAAACCTGAGAAAGGACATAGGATAGGTTTTATGCGGGTTTTTAATTTAGAAGTTTTTCCACGCGGACGAACTCGCGGGCACAGCTAGTATTCTATATTAGCCCAGATAAGCCTGAAACTATTTTTTCGCAATATTCTTATAATAAATAATTTTATTTAATTAAGCTACCTCAAAAATGAATACAAAAAAATAAAAAAAAATTATAGACCTGAAGGCTTTCAAGAAAATGCCTGTTTTATATATATAGGACAGTAGGATAAAGGGTAGTAAGGGGAAATAACAATGTAGGGCAAATGAGAATTCTTTATTTATTAAAGGAGAACAGCACTCATCACAAAAAATGGATACTACCTGAGTAAAAAATGAGTAGAACTTAAACCTAGATCGTTATATTTTGGATCACACATAGTTTTTTTTATATCATAAGATAGCATACAAGCAGATGTGTCTCCTGATGGAAAGAGTCAACCATCACCTATAGACACCAAAGATGTTAATGGTGCGTTGCTATCTTGTAGCGAGCTCTAATGCCACATACATAAGTTTACCGGCTACCTTACCCTCCAAACCGGAACACGACAGCGACAAGCACTGACGCTATTGCGGCAGGAATAGGTAAGGCGGTGGTACCAGACCCGGGCGAGACAATGCAGAACTCTACCACCTAGTAGCCACGATGGTAGTGACTCGATAGCCAATCGGTCGCCTTTTACGACCTGCGTGGCAGAACGGCAGTTGGCCTATTTAAAGGAGGCCGGGACCAACACGGCGAAAAGCTGTTGGAGTTGGAGCAACTTGATAAGGCTCCATCCATTCATCCAGAAGTAGTTCCAAATGACCCCACTGATCCAAATTTTTTTATATTGCCAACGTTCTGCCGAACAACCTGTATATACACTTCAGTATTTGTACATGTCTCAACGAAATAATTTTCTTACTTTAGAGCTAAAGAAATTCTATTCATTATTTCAGCGGTTATTTATTTATTATTCTTTTTCTATGACCCTAACGGAACATCATTGTGGTTATCTTTTGTAAAATTATGTTTTTTAACTTTACTTTAGAGTATGTGCTGCCATCTATTGTCAAATACCTGAAGTGTTTCCTATCTTAATTTCAGGATCCTACTGCGTCTGGTGCAGTGCAAATCGCCGAATTCCCTGGTCACACTCATGGAGTCAGCTGCGTGGTATGAAAATCATATCTAATCTTAAATTGATACCATAAAGAAAAAACATGTTTTTAGCCACAGACCACATGAACACTAATAGACACGTTATACTGAGAAAACGTATAGCCGCATATGAGGAAAAGCTCCTATAACCGTCAAAAATATCAAACATTCGTAAATATATTGTGAAAAAATAGAAATAACTAAATCTTGTTGTACGGTTTTATCGTACGGAATGAGATGACAAGGTTTAAAATTGTCCATGAAGTGATTTTATATCCTTGTTAAGTGGTGTAACTCTGTATTTCTGTGTGTAAATGCAAACTACACTGAAAAACTAAGAAATTTTCTTGAAAGACGTATCCATTTAATGCATGTTTTCAGCCGACGAAAGAACTTACACTTTTTTAGTGGCGCTGGTTATGATTTCTTAATCATTAGCAAACAAGCAGATATCTCTCGTGGTGGGATGAGGAATCAACGCCTAAAGACACCAACGATGTTAATGGTGAGTTGTTGGAAATTTCCAGACGAGACACTACCGAGAGAACGTCTAACTCATCCTGTGGAAGGACCTTATATAGGTCCAAAGCTAGAAGGAACCAACTCCGATTAAACATGAGCGTAGCCGATTTTAATTAATAGTTTACATCAACACTTTCAAGTCTAACCTCTCTCATTTCAAAATTACAAACCTTTTTTTTATATCATAAGATAGCAAACAAGCAGATGGGTCTTCTGATGGAAAGAGTCAACCACCGCCTATAGACACCAAGGATGTTAATGGTGCGTTGCTATCTTGTAGCGGGGGCTAATGCCACTTGCATAAGTTTACCGGCTACCTTACTCTCTAAACCGGAACACGACAGTGACAAGCACTGACGCTGTTGCGGTAGCAATAGCTAAGGCGGTGGTACCAGACCCGGGCGAGACAGTGCAGAACTCTGCCACCTAGTAGCCACGATGGTAGTGACTCGCATAGCCAATCAGTCGCCTTTTACGACCGGTCTGGCAAAATGACAGTTGACATATTCTTCAAAGGAGCCCGGGACCAACACGGGGGAACCTGGGCCGCGAGTGTTATGCCACATATTTTCGTAGCGGTCTCAACTTGACCGGGTTGATTCTACTTTCACGCCCTTTCTGACATATTCAAATTCAAATTAGAATTGTTTATTTCACAAAATAAAGTTAGTCGAATACAAGTTTAGTGGTGATATACAATAATTATAAGCTGTGTTTATTACAAAGAAACTATAGAAAGTTATCTAACAATAATGACATGAACCAAAGACTAACACAAGAATGATTAACTTCCACCTTCGTACTAGTTTACACTGTGTGACGGTAGATTGAGATTCCTCGCTGAGTGCGGCCTTTCGTTTATACATTTATAAATATTTGTTTACATTGTCGTGAATTGAAGAAGAAGAAGTAAGTACAAAGATAAGACTGTAGTATAGTTACATATGGTAAAGATGTAACATACCAAATTACAAGCAAATAATTTGCTTACTTTAGGGTTAGATCAATTCATTTAAAAAACTGGTATTATTTAAAGTACAACATTTCAACGTCAGATATGTTATTTAATTAATTCTTACATTTCAATGTGTAATTTCAGGCCTTCTCGACGTCATCGAAGTACCTTGTGTCTGTGGGCTCGCAGCATGACATGATTGTGAACGTGTGGGACTGGCGGGCAAACCTCAAGTTAGCCAGTAATAAGGTGATTTTTAGCGTACTTGTTTAATTTATATTGGGAATTCATATAGTGAAAAAACCCAGTACAACCTCAAAGGGGAGTGTATGTGAGTCGGTAACATTATAAAAATAATGAAATGATTTTATTTATATCTAAAGATAAAAATATGGAATTTTGCTCGTTTTTAAAATCCATAAAACCTTTCAATTTCCCTACAAATTAGGGAATATTTTAAACTGGCAACACAACGTCGAGTCAACGGTTGCGTATAGACGACGACGTTGCGACAGTATGACATCAAAGGGGCCGTTCTATCGTAGTTCACCGCCGTTTGCCATTTTGACTTCGTTAAAAAAATGTACTTCGATTTCAGTTTATTCGTCAAGTTCAGTTCAGCCATTCTTAAGTTTAACAGGACATACACATAGACGGACAAATAAAAAGTAAGAATAAAAGTTATTTCAAAATGGAAAAATTTATTACTTTGGTCAGGAAGTCATAAAATTACAATTACAACAAAAAATTCAATGTACACTACAGATATCTGAGAGTTTTGACTCTCAGTGGGTGTTCTATCTATCTATCTATCAATGCGGGCTATACCGCATTTAGCCACACTACGGGCCATTGTGCGTAAAGGTATAGTGGCTATTCTTGCCAACCCAGCTCATTCCAAAAATCCAGCACCTTAGAGGGATGCTCAAACAGCTCTCCATATGTGCTACCTCCTTTGAAAAACTGGGCCCTTAAGTACTTCAATTCCTCGCACTCAAACAGCACATGGTGAGGAGTTTCTTCATGGTTTAAGCACGCCCTGCATAAGGGACTATCAGTTAGCCTCATGGTGTGCATGTGTTTATTCATTGGGCAATGCCCCGTTATCAGACCAAATATTTTTCTTAATTCTACCCTTGGTAGTTTAAGCAATTTTCTAGTCAGTTTCGGATTCAGTTCAGGAAATGCTTGTTTGGTTTGTCTACAACTAGTGAGCATTTCCCAGTGTTTTTTGTGTTTTATCTTGGTGATCTCTTTTATCTTGGTTTTTAGCAGGTTGAAGGGTAGAGGTATTATTGGTTCAGGACCTATAATTACCATCCTAGACCCCATTTTTGCCAATTCATCTGCAATGTCGTTCCCTAACGAGCCACTGTGTCCTTTAATCCATTGCACAGTGAGTTTGCATGACGTCCCCAGTTGTTGAAGCAGTTCTCTGCATTCTTTTACTAGGCTGTTACTTAAATAATTGGAATTGAGTGATTTTAACACCGCTTGGCTGTCAGTTAGAAATCTTAAATCCGTATCAGTTATTTTTCTGTTCTTGGCAGCTTTTGCGGCCATGGTTAGTCCTAGACATTCTGCTTGAAAAATGGAATTGTGCTTGCCTAGGTTTGTTTTTATATTAATATTTAATTCAGGACAGTAGGCGGTAGCACCCATCCCCATCTTGGTTTTAGAGCTGTCCGAGTATATACGTAATTCTTTTATACCTGACGTATCGTTATCTTCTTCGGAAATAATAATTTTATATTTGTTGTCTAGTAAAGGTTTCTTTGGCACCCTGTCGCACGGTGCTAGTATTAAGGAGTTTATTTTTGCAATTTTGTCCAATATGGTCATATGGGAAGAAACATTACCTGTTATTTTGTCAGATAACCTTAGTCGTAGACAGGATAATGTTGCTTCTTGTTGGATGTACAGGTGCAGTGGGGCGATTCCTAAAACAACCTCCATTGCTGCAGTCGGTGTGGTACTCATGCTTCCAGTGATTGCTAAGCAACCCTTCCTTTGGAAGCTTTCAAGTTTTCTTTGCACTGTGCTTAGTTCGGCTCTGGGCCACCACTTTAAGGCACCATATGCAACTGTACTTCTAATTACAGTGGTGTATAGCCATTGGGTAATGTGGGGTTTCAATCCCCATTTTTTACCCAAAAGCCTCCTGCATTGTGCTAGGGCTATGCAGGATGAGGTTAACTTGCTGTCAAGGTGTTTGCTCCAATTTAGTTTGTTATCTAAAGTCACTCCCAGATATTTGACTTCATTAGTTAAAGTAAGGGTGGATCCAAACAGTAATGGCAGTTTTAAATTTTCTACCTTACGTTTGTTTGTGTTGTGTTGTCAGTGGGTGTTTACTTCCGAGTAATTGTCAAACAAAGTGAAAAGAGTTCGAAATGTGGAAAAAAATATTGTGGCCTTGTTCTTTGGAAGGACAGGTCATTGCGCGACAATTAACGTAGAGGATCAAAAAAAATCTTTTCACCGTGTTGGTTCGGGCTCCATTGAAGAATAGGCCAACTGCCGTTCTGCCAGGCAGGTCGTAAAAGGAAACCGATTGGCTATACGAGTCACTATCATCGTGTCTACTAGGTGGTAGAGTTCTGCATTGTTTCGCCCGGGTCTGGTATCACCGCCTTACCTATTCCTGCCGCAATAGCGTCAGTGCTTGTCACTGTCGTTTTCCGATTTGGAGGGTAAGGTAGCCGGAAAACTTATGCATGTGGCATTAGACCTCGCCACAAGATAGCAACGCACCATTAACATCTTTGGTTTCTATAGGTGATGGTTGATTTTTTTCATCAGGAGACCCGTCTGCTTGTTTGCTATCTTATGGTATAAAAAACAAAAAAAAAACAAGTGGTCAGTTCTAAAACCTTTATCGACCATCGTATATATATATATATATATATATATATATATATATATATATATATATATATATATATATATATATATATATGTCGCAGTGAAATTGTCAGTACCGTTAGATTATATCCGATGAATATTGGTATTTCAAAGACAACTCCTTTCAAAATAAACCATCTGCCATTCTGCATTGTCTCGTCCGGGTCTGGTCCTATTCCAGTCGCAATAGCATCAATGCTTGTCCTTGTCTTGTTCCAATTTGAAGGGTAAGTTAGCCTGTAAATTTATGCATGTGGCATTAGCGGATAGCGACGCTCCATTTTTTTTTATATTATATAAGACGGCAAACAAGCTGATGGGTCTCCAGATGGAAAGAGTCAACCATCGCCTATAGACACCAAATATGTTAATGGTGCGTTGCTATCTTGTGGCGGGGTCTAATGCCACATGCATAAGTTTACCGGCTACCTTACCCTCCAAACCGGAACACGACAGCGACAAGCACCGATGCTATTGCGGCAGGAATAGGTAAGGCGGTGGTATCAGACCCGGGCGAGACAATGCAGAACTCTACTACCTAGTAGCCATGATGGTAGTGACTCGATAGCCAATCGGTCGCCTTTTACGACTTTCCGGGCAAAACGGCAGTTGCCTTATTCTTCAAAGGAAGCCGGGACCAACACGGCGGAAATTATCATCTTTGGTGTCTATAAGCCATGGTTATCGCTTTCCATTGGAAGAACCATCTCCTTATAAAGTATCTTATGAATATAAATAAATAAATAATATTTTGTATTTTGCAGGTGTCATCTCGTGTGAAGGCAGTGAGTTTTTCGGAGAGCGGGAATTACTTCGTGACGGTTGGATTTAGACATGTCAAGTTTTGGTATTTGGAATATTCCAGAAATGCAAAGGTGGGTCTTTATTGTTATTTCTCACGACACGAAGTCTGTCGCGTGATTGATGTTTTTATAAATCCCGCGGGAACATTTTTTGGGATAAAAACATTTTTTTCGGATTGCAGTTTAATCTTGTGATTTCATTATACTTAAATATCTAAACTTCTAACATTTACGGGGTGATTGGTAAAAGTGACTACAAAATGAGGGACACGATCGTTAAAATAATCATAATATGTTATGGTTTTGAATAATGATACGCATATAATAATAATACGCATATAACATCTGACCCATAAGTGAAAAAGTTGGTACAATCGGATGTCCATGGCGGACTCTACCATCGCGCGCGCTTATTGGTCAGTTCAAATAGCGCACGCTCTTTGGGCAGTTCAAATAGCGCACGCTCATTGGTCAATTCAAGTAACGTGCGTTTTCTCGGCTTCCTGTTACACAACTCCTTTGCATTTCACGAAATTACTCCCACAGGTTGCAGAAAAGTTAGAAGATAAATGTTGCACTTATATAAGACGAGTTCTAAGAACTTTACTAGACCAGAATTTATCAATCCGCAAGCTCAAACAAAAATACGTCGCCTTTTTAATCCCGTGATGGATGTTACTAATGAATTAATAAATGAATGGCAGTCGCGTTGCTGCTGCTCATCTAAAGGACGGCATTTATATAACTTTTTCCCCTGCGTCCGGGAACGATTAAGTAAAACGTGGATAGAAATAGATCATTGTGTTGTACAGTTCCTTACTAGTTATGGTAATTTTAAAGCTAAATTATTGTTGTTCAAATTAGTTCCTTCTCCATTTTGCGAATGTTCCACCATAAACAGTAAATATGAACAAACTGCACATCATATTCTTTGGGAGTGTAATCTCTGGCAAAATTAACATAATCAAATGCTTGATAGTATACGATGTATATCCGGGGTAATCTACTATTCCGACCTTGAAGCAACACGTGGGAATTTCCGTGCCTTCAAGCGATTTTGTCATACGTACTACTGGAAGCAGAATTAAGTAGGCCATTTTCGCAAGTCCGCAAATACCTAAATTACCGTGGCGCAATAGCAATCAGGCTTAACCTGATTGTAAACGTCTCATTTCTTAGCAGTTTTTTGCTTTATCTTTTACGCTGTCTCCTGCTGTAAAGGGAGGGAAACTGGATGTATTTTTCTACTCCTCCTATATTCTTCTGATTAAATTTGAAGCAGGTTCTAAGAAAGCTTAGCTTTTTTCCCCAGATCACCCTGAGCTCGCAACTCAGAGGTTATCAGGAGGTTGCCGCTGTTGATTCTGGTTTACCGAAGTTACAGTGAACAAGAGGTGGGCCCATTGCCCTATAAAAAATAAATAAAAAAAAGACGAGTTGTCGCTCACGCTTACGTTGGCATTGGAACGGTAGATCGGGGTGGTCTGACTCGCCTTACCGCGCTGCAGTGGTACAGCGGCGGTGGTGTGGGCATATGTTGTACTTGTCAAATTGAATACTAAGTCTTGAATGTACGTCGAAGCATAAATACTAAGTATGAAAATCAAGGCTCAAATACTTTCAAAGTATTTTTAGTTTTCACGTATAGTATCTTTACGCCCGTATCCCCGAAGAGGTAGGCAGAGGTACAACAAGTGCACCCACGATAAGCCGAAGATACTTGGTCCCACAATGTGATAGGTGGCAAGCCTATCGTCAACCGGGCACTTTCCAATCCCGGGCAATGTTACTCTTGTCAGAAAACTGAAAAAATACATTTTGATTTACCGGATCCGGGAATAAAACCCTAGACCTCATGTGTTCAACTGCAACACCGGACCACTAGACCACAGAGCTTTAGAGTTAGTTATACGTTTTCACACATAACTAACTCTATAACTATAACAATAAGGTGCAAATTTTTGTTTTGGATTAGGACGATATAGTTAAAAGTGATATGTATAGTGAGAAGTGAAGAAGACAGAAAGTGGTTTGGGTTTAGTGATTCGGTTTAGTTGGTTAGTTCTAGTGCGAATATAGTGACCGTGCAATTAGTATTAGTCAGTGCGTCTATACATGTTTTATTGTAGTATATCGTACATTTGTGTGATAAATAAACATGGTTTAAATATAAGTGGTATTTTATTACACTCCATCCATATCCATAAGCTTGTAACAATACTTTGAAAGTATTTCGGGCTCGTACATGGAAACAAATACTTGGTCACGTAAATACGCCTCATCTCATCACGAGTATGTTGTGTTACAGTTTAAGGAGCCGGTCCCACTAATGGGCCGGTCCGCGATCCTGGGCGAGCAGAAGGACAACGAGTTCTGCGACGTGGCGTGCGGCCGCGGCGCCGCTGCCTCCAGCACGTACGCCATCACACGCGGCGGCCTGCTGTGCGAGTTCAACGCGCGCAGGCTGCTCGACAAGTGGGTCGAGCTCAGGGTACGGCTCACCCGCCACATACATATATACATACATTCAACTTATGCCATTACTGATAACGTAACAACGTTAATATTATTGTAATATCAACGATGTAACGTTACGAATAAAATCAAGTGTTTTGAAAGTATGTTGTTTATTTACAGAAAATGTCCGCTCTGAACCTATACACACAGACATACATAGCAGATGTATTTATACATTAAATATATACAGACACTTGAAAAACGTAACTGTAATTCTGATGTTGTCGGGTTAAATGATGTGATTATATTGCAGACGCCGTCGGCGAGCTGCATGGCGCTGGGGTCGGGCTACATCTTCGTGGGGTGCGCGGAGGGCATCGTGCGCGTGTTCGAGCCCGCCAGCCTGCGCTACGTCACCACGCTGCCGCGCGCGCACTACCTGGGCGTGGACGTGGCGCAGGGCCGCAGCATCAGGTAACTGTGCGACACACTGACACCGGCCCACTGCCTGGGCGTGGACGTGGCGCAGGGCCGCAGCATCAGGTAACTGTGCGACACACTGACACCGGCCCACTGCCTGGGCGTGGACGTGGCGCAGGGCCGCAGCATCAGGTAACTGTGCGACACACTGACACCGGCCCACTGCCTGGGCGTGGACGTGGCGCAGGGCCGCAGCATCAGGTAACTGTGCGACACACTGACACCGGCCCACTGCCTGGGCGTGGACGTGGCGCAGGGCCGCAGCATCAGGTAACTGTGCGACACACTGACACCGGCCCACTGCCTGGGCGTGGACGTGGCGCAGGGCCGCAGCATCAGGTAACTGTGCGACACACTGACACCGGCCCACTACCTGGGCGTGGACGTGGCGCAGGGCCGCAGCATCAGGTAACTGTGCGACACACTGACACCGGCCCACTGCCTGGGCGTGGACGTGGCGCAGGGCCGCAGCATCAGGTAACTGTGCGACACACTGACACCGGCCCACTGCCTGGGCGTGGACGTGGCGCAGGGCCGCAGCATCAGGTAACTGTGCGACACACTGACACCGGCCCACTGCCTGGGCGTGGACGTGGCGCAGGGCCGCAGCATCAGGTAACTGTGCGACACACTGACACCGGCCCACTGCCTGGGCGTGGACGTGGCGCAGGGCCGCAGCATCAGGTAACTGTGCGACACACTGACACCGGCCCACTGCCTGGGCGTGGTCGTGGCGCAGGGCCGCAGCATCAGGTAACTGTGCGACACACTGACACCGGCCCACTACCTGGGCGTGGACGTGGCGCAGGGCCGCAGCATCAGGTAACTGTGCGACACACTGACACCGGCCCACTGCCTGGGCGTGGACGTGGCGCAGGGCCGCAGCATCAGGTAACTGTGCGACACACTGACACCGGCCCACTGCCTGGGCGTGGACGTGGCGCAGGGCCGCAGCATCAGGTAACTGTGCGACACACTGACACCGGCCCACTGCCTGGGCGTGGACGTGGCGCAGGGCCGCAGCATCAGGTAACTGTGCGACACACTGACACCGGCCCACTGCCTGGGCGTGGTCGTGGCGCAGGGCCGCAGCATCAGGTAACTGTGCGACACACTGACACCGGCCCACTACCTGGGCGTGGACGTGGCGCAGGGCCGCAGCATCAGGTAACTGTGCGACACACTGACACCGGCCCACTGCCTGGGCGTGGACGTGGCGCAGGGCCGCAGCATCAGGTAACTGTGCGACACACTGACACCGGCCCACTACCTGGGCGTGGACGTGGCGCAGGGCCGCAGCATCAGGTAACTGTGCGACACACTGACACCGGCCCACTGCCTGGGCGTGGACGTGGCGCAGGGCCGCAGCATCAGGTAACTGTGCGACACACTGACACCGGCCCACTGCCTGGGCGTGGACGTGGCGCAGGGCCGCAGCATCAGGTAACTGTGCGACACACTGACACCGGCCCACTACCTGGGCGTGGACGTGGCGCAGGGCCGCAGCATCAGGTAACTGTGCGACACACTGACACCGGCCCACTGCCTGGGCGTGGACGTGGCGCAGGGCCGCAGCATCAGGTAACTGTGCGACACACTGACACCGGCCCACTGCCTGGGCGTGGACGTGGCGCAGGGCCGCAGCATCAGGTAACTGTGCGACACACTGACACCGGCCCACTGCCTGGGCGTGGACGTGGCGCAGGGCCGCAGCATCAGGTAACTGTGCGACACACTGACACCGGCCCACTGCCTGGGCGTGGACGTGGCGCAGGGCCGCAGCATCAGGTAACTGTGCGACACACTGACACCGGCCCACTGCCTGGGCGTGGTCGTGGCGCAGGGCCGCAGCATCAGGTAACTGTGCGACACACTGACACCGGCCCACTACCTGGGCGTGGACGTGGCGCAGGGCCGCAGCATCAGGTAACTGTGCGACACACTGACACCGGCCCACTGCCTGGGCGTGGACGTGGCGCAGGGCCGCAGCATCAGGTAACTGTGCGACACACTGACACCGGCCCACTGCCTGGGCGTGGACGTGGCGCAGGGCCGCAGCATCAGGTAACTGTGCGACACACTGACACCGGCCCACTGCCTGGGCGTGGACGTGGCGCAGGGCCGCAGCATCAGGTAACTGTGCGACACACTGACACCGGCCCACTGCCTGGGCGTGGTCGTGGCGCAGGGCCGCAGCATCAGGTAACTGTGCGACACACTGACACCGGCCCACTACCTGGGCGTGGACGTGGCGCAGGGCCGCAGCATCAGGTAACTGTGCGACACACTGACACCGGCCCACTGCCTGGGCGTGGACGTGGCGCAGGGCCGCAGCATCAGGTAACTGTGCGACACACTGACACCGGCCCACTACCTGGGCGTGGACGTGGCGCAGGGCCGCAGCATCAGGTAACTGTGCGACACACTGACACCGGCCCACTGCCTGGGCGTGGACGTGGCGCAGGGCCGCAGCATCAGGTAACTGTGCGACACACTGACACCGGCCCACTGCCTGGGCGTGGACGTGGCGCAGGGCCGCAGCATCAGGTAACTGTGCGACACACTGACACCGGCCCACTACCTGGGCGTGGACGTGGCGCAGGGCCGCAGCATCAGGTAACTGTGCGACACACTGACACCGGCCCACTGCCTGGGCGTGGACGTGGCGCAGGGCCGCAGCATCAGGTAACTGTGCGACACACTGACACCGGCCCACTGCCTGGGCGTGGACGTGGCGCAGGGCCGCAGCATCAGGTAACTGTGCGACACACTGACACCGGCCCACTACCTGGGCGTGGACGTGGCGCAGGGCCGCAGCATCAGGTAACTGTGCGACACACTGACACCGGCCCACTGCCTGGGCGTGGACGTGGCGCAGGGCCGCAGCATCAGGTAACTGTGCGACACACTGACACCGGCCCACTGCCTGGGCGTGGACGTGGCGCAGGGCCGCAGCATCAGGTAACTGTGCGACACACTGACACCGGCCCACTGCCTGGGCGTGGACGTGGCGCAGGGCCGCAGCATCAGGTAACTGTGCGACACACTGACACCGGCCCACTACCTGGGCGTGGACGTGGCGCAGGGCCGCAGCATCAGGTAACTGTGCGACACACTGACACCGGCCCACTGCCTGGGCGTGGACGTGGCGCAGGGCCGCAGCATCAGGTAACTGTGCGACACACTGACACCGGCCCACTACCTGGGCGTGGACGTGGCGCAGGGCCGCAGCATCAGGTAACTGTGCGACACACTGACACCGGCCCACTGCCTGGGCGTGGACGTGGCGCAGGGCCGCAGCATCAGGTAACTGTGCGACACACTGACACCGGCCCACTGCCTGGGCGTGGACGTGGCGCAGGGCCGCAGCATCAGGTAACTGTGCGACACACTGACACCGGCCCACTGCCTGGGCGTGGACGTGGCGCAGGGCCGCAGCATCAGGTAACTGTGCGACACACTGACACCGGCCCACTACCTGGGCGTGGACGTGGCGCAGG
This sequence comes from Apodemia mormo, assembly GCA_036924255.1. Taxonomy (NCBI): domain Eukaryota; kingdom Metazoa; phylum Arthropoda; class Insecta; order Lepidoptera; family Riodinidae; genus Apodemia; species Apodemia mormo. The sequence continues at coordinate 13,108,075 of JAUPFN010000030.1, forward strand.
GCCGCAGCATCAGGTAACTGTGCGACACACTGACACCGGCCCACTGCCTGGGCGTGGACGTGGCGCAGGGCCGCAGCATCAGGTAACTGTGCGACACACTGACACCGGCCCACTGCCTGGGCGTGGACGTGGCGCAGGGCCGCAGCATCAGGTAACTGTGCGACACACTGACACCGGCCCACTGCCTGGGCGTGGACGTGGCGCAGGGCCGCAGCATCAGGTAACTGTGCGACACACTGACACCGGCCCACTACCTGGGCGTGGACGTGGCGCAGGGCCGCAGCATCAGGTAACTGTGCGACACACTGACACCGGCCCACTGCCTGGGCGTGGACGTGGCGCAGGGCCGCAGCATCAGGTAACTGTGCGACACACTGACACCGGCCCACTACCTGGGCGTGGACGTGGCGCAGGGCCGCAGCATCAGGTAACTGTGCGACACACTGACACCGGCCCACTGCCTGGGCGTGGACGTGGCGCAGGGCCGCAGCATCAGGTAACTGTGCGACACACTGACACCGGCCCACTGCCTGGGCGTGGACGTGGCGCAGGGCCGCAGCATCAGGTAACTGTGCGACACACTGACACCGGCCCACTGCCTGGGCGTGGACGTGGCGCAGGGCCGCAGCATCAGGTAACTGTGCGACACACTGACACCGGCCCACTGCCTGGGCGTGGACGTGGCGCAGGGCCGCAGCATCAGGTAACTGTGCGACACACTGACACCGGCCCACTACCTGGGCGTGGACGTGGCGCAGGGCCGCAGCATCAGGTAACTGTGCGACACACTGACACCGGCCCACTGCCTGGGCGTGGACGTGGCGCAGGGCCGCAGCATCAGGTAACTGTGCGACACACTGACACCGGCCCACTGCCTGGGCGTGGACGTGGCGCAGGGCCGCAGCATCAGGTAACTGTGCGACACACTGACACCGGCCCACTGCCTGGGCGTGGACGTGGCGCAGGGCCGCAGCATCAGGTAACTGTGCGACACACTGACACCGGCCCACTACCTGGGCGTGGACGTGGCGCAGGGCCGCAGCATCAGGTAACTGTGCGACACACTGACACCGGCCCACTGCCTGGGCGTGGACGTGGCGCAGGGCCGCAGCATCAGGTAACTGTGCGACACACTGACACCGGCCCACTGCCTGGGCGTGGACGTGGCGCAGGGCCGCAGCATCAGGTAACTGTGCGACACACTGACACCGGCCCACTGCCTGGGCGTGGACGTGGCGCAGGGCCGCAGCATCAGGTAACTGTGCGACACACTGACACCGGCCCACTGCCTGGGCGTGGACGTGGCGCAGGGCCGCAGCATCAGGTAACTGTGCCACACATTAACACCGGGCCTCACCACATGTTGCAGGGATACTGTTTGTGCCTATATCCCCGAAGAGGTAGGCAGAGGTACAACCAATGCACCCACGATTAACCCAAGATATATTTAGTCCACAATGTGATAGGAGGCAAACCTATCGCCAACTGGGCACTTATCAAATCTCGGACAACATTTTATCAAAAAACTGAACAGACCTGAGAATAGAAACCTGGATCTCATGTGGTCAACACAACAAACAGCAGAGGCCACAACCGCAGATGTAACACAAGACCTTAGTTTTTGATCTAATTATCCCTTAATAAAATACATTAATCGTTAGCCTCGCGCCGTGGGTCAATGAGCTTTGGTGGTCGTTCATTCTTACGCTAAGACACAGATTACATAATAGTTACTGTGGCCAGCGTCGACTGCTGTTAAGCCGTACGGTTGGGCACGGATTCCCGCGCATCTTTAGTTTGTGCCAATGCTTCGAGACGTCTGGCTATGTTTCCGCGTAACGCAGTAAACCACCTTGCGTATTTTTGTGAAAGTGTTTGACTAATAATAGCCGTGTCATTACAATCATCGTCATGTCATCATCGTAGAATAATGTCATTTTATCAGTATTCCAATGAAGAATATTTGAATGTGGTACGTGCTTATGCGCTACGTAATGATTATGTCGTCGTGCTACCAGGTACTAAAGCGAGGTGTTCCCAAACCGCCAAATACAGAAGAATAATTTAAAATTTAAAATTATTGTAAAAATCAAGTTCGGTCATTGCAAACAGGATGCTACCATTTACGCCAGATATACCAAGGTATATATAAGTATGAAGGGATAATGAATCACTTTCGTTTGATACAGGGAGGTAGATTAAATTTACATTATCTATTTATCTATTAATGATATGTTCATGACGATTCGTGACGTCTACCGCAAGGGGAACTTTTTTTGGATAATATTTCGATTACTGTTTTCTCGGTTATTTATAACTTTATTTTTTTGAATACTTTTATTCGACATATACAGACTGACTGGTGAGTTACCTTCGATACTTCTGGAGAGTACTCGGTACTCGATTCTCGTTAAAATGAAATAATAAAGTTAAGGGCTTAATTTTTGACCAACATTTCTCTAAAAATAAGTGAAATGTGGATATTATACTCTCTAAGCACGATGCGCTAGTCGGTATCAAGGACACGCCGCCGCCACCCCCCGCCCTCAACCTCATTACCTGCGCGACACGTGCGTCCGCGTGGTGGCCAAGTATGGCGCAGATAAATATAGGATTCTCGGTGTATTTTTTACTAAGTTTACTAAGAAGTATTTTCATATTTATTTTCAATGTTATTTTTTCTCATCATATATGATCGCCAACAATCGCGCCCTTAAATATTGAAAGTAACTCACCAGTCAGTCTGTATAAGCGTGAATTTTCACGGGTTTGATTTCGTCCCTCGGCTAAATGAACAGTCTATTTGCCGATATATATAAAAACTCAAGTATATTATATGACGTTTCAGCCACATGTTCAGCCAGCCGGCGCACGCGCGGTACCCGGACGCCGTGGCGCTCACGTACGACGAGCGCAACCACAAGCTCACCGCCGTCTACAACGACCACAGCCTCTACGTGTGGGACGTGCGCGACATCAAGCGGGTGAGACCACACTACCGCATGCAACAACCACATTAACGAACCATTTGTAAATGCGAATATTTAATGCAGGTGCTTAGTATTAACCAAAAATACGTGTAGACAGCCGTTAATTGGTGCGAGTGATTGGTATTCAGCGTAGCGAAAGTAAATAGATGAATAGTAATCAGCGTTTATGGCCGCGTTTCCGATCCGGTAGTAGTTTAAAAAACAATGTTGACGCGTCAAAATAACTTGTAAAAAGTTTTATTGAATAAAGTATTTCTGATTTATGATTTCTACACTGATTACTAATCACATAAAAATAGTGATATTCACTCCCTAAATATAAGAAACAAAAACAATCTTGCTGTGCATGTGTTTCGTCTCCACATAATAAGCAACTCTTTTATGGGGCAAAGTATACGCTTCTACAATAAGCTGAATACTGAATACCTTGATGACAGGAAAGCATGGGTTTAAATGCTTTATATATATATATATATATATATATATATATATATATATATATATATATATATATATATATATATATATATATATATATATATATATATATATATATATATATATATATATATATATATATATATATATATATATATATATATTTATTTATTTATTTATTTATTTATTTATTTATTTATTTATTTATTTATTTAAATTTTGCACACATACTTTTGCACAGGTAGACTTAACGCCCAAGAGCATTCTCTGCCAGTCAACCTCCAAAGAGTACAGAGAAGGCGCAAGGGGTGCACACAGAAAGACGAAAATAAAATTGAAACTTAATTTAGTACTAGTTGAACACACTAGTTATGTGAAAACAAAACTCACACAATTAAAACACATACTTAAAACATAAATTTATATATAATATAATTATATAGTTAAATACACATATTGAATTTACATGAATACAAATAATTCAATATATAAGAATAAAATACATATACTTATAACTATAGTCAAATATATACTAAAATACATAGTAACCAATATATATTATATAAATACTCTTTTATGTCTTCATACCACAGCAGCAAATACATTAATAAAATTATATAAATATTTAAGCAATCAATCAGGAACAATTCCCAAGTAAAGATTTTTGACTTGCCGTTTAAAAGAATACCTTGAATCTGCCCTCCTAACATCAGCAGGGAGTGCATTCCAGAGCCTTATAGCCTGACGGACAAACGAACATGATAGAAAATCAGTACGACAAAAGGGGACATGGAGGGTGAGATTATTATATATATATATATATATATATATATATATATATATATATATATATATATAAATTAATACTGTAACAATTGGATACTTGCAAATTAAACATTATGTAATATCTTATTTAAGAAATGATATGAAAAAATGAAAAGCCAGCTGATATTCTTCCGCCGGATCTTCTCAGTGTGTGACCGCGTATCCGATCCGGTAGTAGTTTAAAAAAAATGTTGACGCGTCACAATAACTTTATAGTTTTATTGAATAAAGTACTTCTGATTTCTGGTTTCATGCGCGACGAAATAACAATTTTGAATTAGACAATTTAACACCGTGTTCTTATCCCCGGCGTCAACTGTCAATGATCTGAGGCGCGGGGGCCTCAGGCTCTGAGTAAGCAAACCTGAGATGCCATACCTAGGAAAAAAACGTGCATACCTACGCAACGAAACTTGGCGGATTACATACTCCGTGTGGTACTCCATCAAGAGAATATTATTGTTCTATGCTTTTGTATATTAGATATATATATATATATATATATATATATATATATATTTATCTATAAAACTATTCTTGAAGCTTATTGATTTCGTAATAAAGTCTTCTTTGACATTATCTTAGTTATTTTAACTATATATCTAGGTATATAACTAGGTTTTTAGGGTTCTATACTCAAAAGGCTAAAATAGGGCTCTGTTACTAAGACTTAGTTTTAGTGCAGTAGATAATTGTGACAATACTATCTACACTACTACTGAATTGTATTAAAGTTATAAACGATTATATTTTGACCTGTTCAGTAGTGTCCATAGAGTATATTTATGGTTTACAACGTAAGTACATAGCGATGAAAAATGGCGGCTCGGCACACTCGTGACGTTACTTAAAATGTCGTCAATAAAGCAAAACCAAGGAACTTATATGCGATAACTGAAATTACTACGAAGCAATATTTGAAAAATAAAAATGTACTTTATTTCGTTTATATTAAAGTTGACATTTGTTTCTTACATAACAGAGGGGAAAAAGTTCTGAGCAAGACAACGACATGAGTGGATGTTGTCCCTTTTTTGCAATTGCCAGTGTAAATAAAACTTTTGGATGGTAGATTTTTATATATTCGTTAATTGTTAAATCCCTTTTATTCATACACGACATAGATACATTAGCATAAAATGTATTGTAATTAACATAGTGGGTTCTAAAATGTGCTTATTTTAATTATTACGTAATTACTTATGCAATGCAAAAACTGTTTCTCAAATTAGTAGAATTATTTAATAGTAATTTGCAAACTACGCATATCCACACTTTTGTATGGCGATTGGCGCTTTATTTAGTAGAAAGAGACACACTCCATCCATGTCGTGGTACTCTTCGGAACGATTTTGAAGCGCGTGTAAGCATTCCGGGTAGAATGTAACTTCCTTGAGCAAAACTATTGCGTATAGAACTGGCCTGTTTTCATTGCATATGTTAGATAAAGACGCCATTATGTTTATTATTTCGTTCTCTGAACTATCACATATGTAAGTGTAGCGGCTCAAAACAATCACAAACGCTACAAGAAAAAATAATAAAAAATGGACAAAAATTAATAACAAATGGAAAAAATGAAATTCAAAATAAAATCCTGAATCGCGATATTACAATTATTTATCTTGTAACACTATATACAAGTTTCAACGCTTCTCAAATGGACTTCGGTCCCCAGGCAGTAAACCTTGCCTGGCTGGGAAGATCTTCCTTTTCCCCTTCCTTGTCTTTGTGTGACGTCATCGACCTCCACAGTAATGACGTCATGCTGACAAGAAGCTGGACCGCTGGATCCATCAGTATGCCCCTTTCGCGGTACGGACCAGCGGTGCCACATAAGTATCTATATGACATTGTAACATATCCATAGTTTCCTTAATCGGAGGCTTTAGGTCATCGAGAGAATGAATTTGGTTAAAAAATTAAATATTAGTCTCATGTAGGTTGTCAATAGTGTCGTGTATTCGTTTCATTAATAACGATTGTATGGAAGTCTGCTTGAGGTAATTGATATGGCTGTAAGTGTCTAGTGTGAGGTTGTTGTTTAGTGTCCGTTGTGGCATTGTGTCATTGTGGTATAGTGTGATTGTGTTGCAGGTGGGCAAGTCGCACTCGGCGCTGTACCACTCGGCGTGTATCTGGGGGCTGGACATGGCGGCGGACGGCAGCTTCCTCACGTGCTCGGGCGACGACACCGTGCGCCGCTGGGAACTGCGCGTCGCTGATCCCAACATATACAGCAACGTCAGTACCGCATTCTACATCATCAGATACCAAACAAGTAGAGGGCTCTCCTTATGGAAATAGTAACCGTCGCCTGTATATACCAAGGATATTGTTACGAGCTTAGATTTCGTATTATACAAAAATACCACTTATAAACCGTGTATTTACAATACAAATATACAATACAATACATTACACACTGACGAACACTAATAAAATAATACCGTCACTATACAGACTAAACCGAATCACTAAACTAAAACACTTTCCGTATAGCCCCGTTTTCACTTTGATTAGTACGAGTGTGAGTGTTTAATGCAGGTGCTTAGTATTAAGATAAAAATACGTGAAGACAGCCGTTGATCAGTGCGAGTGATAAGTAATCAGCATCTATTCACTTTTACTACCCTGATTACGAATCACTCGCACTCATCCACGGCTATCTTCACGTATTTTTGGCTTAATACTAAGCACCTGCATTAAACACTCACACTCGCACTAATCAAAGTGAAAACGGGGCTTATCTCTTTTGTACTGTATACACTGTACCATATCGCTTCACACTGATTGTCCGAACTATCCGCCAACACGTCCTTACTAATACACAAGGTAAACTTTTTTAAAGGTTTGACCACGTTCTCGAAAGTTCCGCAAATGACGCGTAGACAACATAGTACATGCTATTTTCACCCTTATGCCCTATGCGAGAAAGTTAATTATAGCATAGCTATTTGGGTGACGACAGCTATTGTTTATCGATAGAAGCAGTTATATCTTACTTTTATTTTTAGATTTTCCAGTGTTCTCACTTTTTAGATTATTCGCAATAATATTAATGGTGCGTTGCTATTCGCGTGGCGGGATAGCAACGCCATATGCATAAGTCTACCAGCTACCCGTACTCTCCAAACTGGAACACGATAATGAAAATCACTGACGCTATTGCGGCAGGAATATGTAAGGGTATGGTACCACCACCATATATTCAGGCGAGACGTTGCGGAAATCTACCACCTAGTAATATATATGAATTTTTATATATTACTAGCTGTCCCGCGCAACGTCGCCCGCGAATAGACTCATCAGTATAATCTTTCATTCAAAATTATAACCTAATTCATCCCCTTAGAGTTTGATCTAAAAAATAGAGCCTATGTTTGATGCTGTGTCTTCAAGTGTCTCGTCGGAGAGCTCTACTACAATAGTGATATGTTTTTGCTTCATAAGAGTTATAAATTGCTAACTCATCCTTATGCGACACTTAAGCGCCGCACCGATTCTCAGTGGAATTAAGTTGGCACCCACACGACGCTTAAGCGTCACATTCCCATATGGTTTTCAACCTTCCAATACTAAAAATACAGTCTACTTTAGTATAACGAAGTTTTGCGATTTACGTTCTTTGGTCAATTTCCTTCATAACTGATTCAGAATGTTGAAACAATGTATGGTTTTTAGTATGTAGATGTGTTAACAAAGAGGCAGATGGTCCATTCTTAAGAAGGAACTGGGTTTATATTTGAGTTTTTGTTTTGATAATGACACTGTTGTTTCAGGAACTTACCAAAGTATTCTACATAGACCCAGAGTTGAAATTCCTTAAGGATGTAGACTTGACGGCCACTAGTGATAAGGACAAATCGAAAACATACGACGATAAAATTGGTGTAAGGTAATATAAAACTTCCATTCATATTCTAACACTTTCGTGTCTGCAAAATTAATATCTGTTTTATTGAATTGTAATAAGTGCCTACGAGAGATTTGATATTAGCCGACACCCAGTTCGTTGCTGTGGCAAAAAAGTTCAAAAATGCGTTTACCGACACGACACGCACGCCACCTATTGTAAGTGTACTATGACTATAACCTTCTCAGTAGTGCAATCAATAAGTTGACAGTTTTATCGAAATAGCCTCTGTGGTGTAGTGGTCCGGTGTCGGTGTTGATCAAATAAGATCCAGGTGTCGATTCTCGGGTCGGATAATTTAAAAGTGAGTTTTTTAATTTTCTGATAAAAACGACGTTGCTCGAGATTGGAGTGCCTGGTTGGCGATAGGCTTTCCACCTATCACATTGAGGGACTAAGTATCATTGGCTAATCGTGGTTGCATTAGTTTTACCTCTGCCTACTCCTTAGAGAATAGGGGTGAAAAGCTACATTATCGAAAACGAAAAAGTGATTAAAATAGGAATACAAAAATGTTTTATATACATATGAAGTGGGCATAAACTGGCATAAATATTTAAAAGGTACAAGTAGATCAGTTGAAAATATAAAAATAAACAAAATAATTATAAAATACAATTACAATGTCATTATTTTAATTTTCTTGTCCTCAATTCGGACGTAATCCCACTTCTGATGTCAGTGTTGCCTTCATTCGTAATCCCTCTCTCTGAGTGGGTTAATAGTTACAAGAAAAGAAGTAAGAAATCGTTATAATTGTATTAATATAAAATATCTAATTGAGAGTTGGTTTAATATTCAGAACAGGAAAGTTAGGTAATATTCCCCGTAATGTAAAGTAAATCTTATTAATAAGTCGTAACGTGTATGGCGTAATGTGATGTGTATGTTGCGGTGTAGTGTGGGTGTACGGCGTGGTGTAGTGTGCGCGTGTCGGGGTGCGGGCGGCAGTGGCGGTGTAGTGTGGGTGTACGGCGCGGTGTAGTGTGCGCGTGTGTCAGGTGCGTGCGCGTGTCGGGGTGCGGGCGGCAGTGGCGGTGTAGTGTGGGTGTACGGCGCGGTGTAGTGTGCGTGTGTGTGTCAGGTGCGTGCGCGTGTCGGGGTGCGGGCGGCAGTGGCGGTGTAGTGTGGGTGTACGGCGCGGTGTAGTGTGCGTGTGTGTGTCAGGTGCGTGCGCGTGTCGGGGTGCGGGCGGCAGTGGCGGTGTAGTGTGGGTGTACGGCGCGGTGTAGTGTGCGCGTGTGTCAGGTGCGTGCGCGTGTCGGGGTGCGGGCGGCAGTGGCGGTGTAGTGTGGGTGTACGGCGCGGTGTAGTGTGCGTGTGTGTGTCAGGTGCGTGCGCGTGTCGGGGTGCGGGCGGCAGTGGCGGTGTAGTGTGGGTGTACGGCGCGGTGTAGTGTGCGCGTGTGTGTCAGGTGCGTGCGCGTGTCGGGGTGCGGGCGGCAGTGGCGGTGTAGTGTGGGTGTACGGCGCGGTGTAGTGTGCGCGTGTGTCAGGTGCGTGCGCGTGTCGGGGTGCGGGCGGCAGTGGCGGTGTAGTGTGGGTGTACGGCGCGGTGTAGTGTGCGTGTGTGTGTCAGGTGCGTGCGCGTGTCGGGGTGCGGGCGGCAGTGGCGGTGTAGTGTGGGTGTACGGCGCGGTGTAGTGTGCGCGTGTGTCAGGTGCGTGCGCGTGTCGGGGTGCGGGCGGCAGTGGCGGTGTAGTGTGGGTGTACGGCGCGGTGTAGTGTGCGTGTGTGTGTCAGGTGCGTGCGCGTGTCGGGGTGCGGGCGGCAGTGGCGGTGTAGTGTGGGTGTACGGCGCGGTGTAGTGTGCGTGTGTGTGTCAGGTGCGTGCGCGTGTCGGGGTGCGGGCGGCAGTGGCGGTGTAGTGTGGGTGTACGGCGCGGTGTAGTGTGCGCGTGTGTGTCAGGTGCGTGCGCGTGTCGGGGTGCGGGCGGCAGTGGCGGTGTAGTGTGGGTGTACGGCGCGGTGTAGTGTGCGCGTGTGTCAGGTGCGTGCGCGTGTCGGGGTGCGGGCGGCAGTGGCGGTGTAGTGTGGGTGTACGGCGCGGTGTAGTGTGCGCGTGTGTGTCAGGTGCGTGCGCGTGTCGGGGTGCGGGCGGCAGTGGCGGTGTAGTGTGGGTGTACGGCGCGGTGTAGTGTGCGCGTGTGTCAGGTGCGTGCGCGTGTCGGGGTGCGGGCGGCAGTGGCGGTGTAGTGTGGGTGTACGGCGCGGTGTAGTGTGCGCGTGTGTGTCAGGTGCGTGCGCGTGTCGGGGTGCGGGCGGCAGTGGCGGTGTAGTGTGGGTGTACGGCGCGGTGTAGTGTGCGCGTGTGTCAGGTGCGTGCGCGTGTCGGGGTGCGGGCGGCAGTGGCGGTGTAGTGTGGGTGTACGGCGCGGTGTAGTGTGCGCGTGTGTGTCAGGTGCGTGCGCGTGTCGGGGTGCGGGCGGCAGTGGCGGTGTAGTGTGGGTGTACGGCGCGGTGTAGTGTGCGCGTGTGTCAGGTGCGTGCGCGTGTCGGGGTGCGGGCGGCAGTGGCGGTGTAGTGTGGGTGTACGGCGCGGTGTAGTGTGCGCGTGTGTCAGGTGCGTGCGCGTGTCGGGGTGCGGGCGGCAGTGGCGGTGTAGTGTGGGTGTACGGCGCGGTGTAGTGTGCGTGTGTGTGTCAGGTGCGTGCGCGTGTCGGGGTGCGGGCGGCAGTGGCGGTGTAGTGTGGGTGTACGGCGCGGTGTAGTGTGCGTGTGTGTGTCAGGTGCGTGCGCGTGTCGGGGTGCGGGCGGCAGTGGCGGTGTAGTGTGGGTGTACGGCGCGGTGTAGTGTGCGCGTGTGTGTCAGGTGCGTGCGCGTGTCGGGGTGCGGGCGGCACGTGGCGTGCGGGGACCGCGCGGGTAACGTGTGGGTGTACGGCGCGAGCGGGGCGCGGCTGCACGCGCTGGAGGCGCACGACGCGGAGGTGCTGTGCCTGGAGTACTCGCCGCCGGCCGCGCACCCGCGCCTGCTGGCCTCCGCCTCGCGCGACCGCCTCGTGCACGTCTTCCTGGTGGACCGGGTCAGTGCTCGTCACACAAAACACAACAGACACTACACTACAATATTTATCATCTTTTCTAATTTTTTAATGTGTGCTTTTTTATTACGTTTCACTTCACTTTCCATATCGGCCTCCCTCTCTTTCACTTCGTCTCTTTTAGCTACCCTCCCTCTCTTTCTCCCTTACGCCTATCTCCCTTTTGCAAACTTCTCCCCATTATCCCTTCTTGTTACTTCCTTTCCTCTTATTTCCTCGATTTTTCTCTCTTTTCAGCCCTTTCCCACTTTGTCTCCTTTCCTTCTCTTTATCCCCGTCTTTACCCTTTTTTCCCCTTAATCTCTTTTTATCCTCCTTTTCCCCTTCTTTCCAAAACTTTCCCTTTTCTCCCCTGTATCTTCTCCTTTTATGCCCTCATTCCCCCTCTTTCGCCCTTTTACCCCTCCCCCCATTTCCCCCTCATTTCCCTTTCTCCACCCATTTCTTTCTCATCTTACATCTCCTCCTTATCCCACCTCTTCCCCCTCTTTCCAACTCTCTCCCATCCTCTCTTCTCTATCTCCCCTTCTATTTTGCTCTACCTACTCCCTCATTCTCGGCCTCTCCTTTCCCCTTCTCGTCTCTCACCCCCCTTACAAACACATGGCCCATTTTAATGATTTTTTGTTTCGAGTACTTTACGAGTTTTTATAAATTCTTTACACTAACGAAAGACTCGTGATACAAACTCGTGTCGAAAAATTCTTACGCTTAAATAAATTAAAATTTATTTAAGAACATTTTTGTTTTATATACCTATATTTTTCGTCATGAGATCGCAAACAAGTAGATAGCACTTCTGATGAAAAGAGGAACCATCATCACCTATAGACACCAAAAATGTTGATGGTGCGTTGTCATCCGTGTGGTGGGATGGGGATGGTAATGCCTTATGCATAAGTCTGTCGGCAACCTTACCCTCCAAACCGAAACTCGACAAGCATTGACTCTTTTGCGGCTGAAATAGGTAGGCGGTGGTACCAGACTCGGTCGAGACAGTGCAGAACTCTACCACCTAGTAGCCACGATGGTAGTGACACGCATAGCTAATCGGTCGCCTTTTACGACCTGCCTGGCAAAACGGCAGTTGGCCTATTTTTCAAAGGAGTCCGGGGCCAACACGGGGGAACCTGGGCCGCGAGTGTTATGCCACATATTTTCGTAGCGTTCTCAAGCGTAGTATCTATACCCGGGTGAGTCGTTGCGAAACTTGACCACCTAGTAGTCACGATAGTATTGTTACGTATAGCCAATTATCTGAAAAACAGACGAAGCTATTCAGCCTACTTTATGACGTCATCACATGTAAAATTTTAGAATGAATGAAATTATTTGCCAGAATATGGGAGTTACAAGTTATTAAAATTTGATTAAGTTACCAACATATTCTACCATGATATGATGTGCCTTGGTTGTGTGTGTAATGCTTATAAATAAACACACACATACGCACATACACTACACACACAAAGATATACAATGTGTAGAGAAAACCCTGTCCGATCGAATACATTATTTGTTAGCTTAATACAAACATATTTTATGGATTGATACATATATTTTCAAAATATTTGCTTGATTTAAGGGAAAGTTGATCAATTTTAGTATTAAGATGAGGCACTTTACGATATTTTTCTTATTTTGATAAAAACCATGTCCGATCGAATGCATTATTTGGTAACTTAATACAAACATATTTGTGTCATTATGAATATTGATACGTAAATTTTCAAAATATTTGCTTCATTTAAGCGGAAGTTACTCAATTTTAGTACTAAAATGAGACTCTTGAAACTACGATATTTTTCTTATTTTAATAAAAATAATTATGTTATTATATTTTTTGATAATGCCATTGACCTCGCTATATCGGATCGGACAGGGTTTTTTTTAATAGTTAATTAAACTATTTAAAAAATGTTTATTAATGTGTTTGGACTAAAAATATTAAAAGAACACCAAAATGTTATTTTACATAATATGCACTTGGTGGTGTGGTGTATATATGGTGTATGTATATATATATATATATATATATATATATATATATATATATATATATATATATACAGTGTGGCGGTGACCATATAACAATAAGTGAGAATTAAGGTAGTACTAGTTAGTACTAGTATTTTTAGTCTATCAAATCAGTCCTGATATCGAAATTAAAAAAACAAAAATTTCGAACAAAATTAATGACACGAAAATATAATAAAGATAAAACATCCTTTGACTTACCTATCACCAGGACGGCAACGCCGCACGCGCGGCTTGGCGGCTGGCGCCTCATGTTATTATTATTATTTTTACGTGTGACATAATATTTAGGCGCCTTTTTAAACCACACTCATCCTCAATAATTATTTTGATAAATTATTATTATTAATCACAATCATTTTGTACAATAAGTAATTACGTAGCTATAGAATTATTTTTGCGTATATTGTAAGAATAAAGACCGTATCAATCTAGGATTCGTGCCACATATTGGCTAAAAGTAAAGAAGAAAAAACAAAAATGTTGTTCACTTCACACTAATAATAATAGTTACCTAACGTGTCTTATCACAAAATAGCACTAATTAGCACAAACATCATGGCCATGGCCGGCCATCACAATAAAAATTAAGCGTCTACTTTCGCACAATTTAACTCGTATTTTACCACAATAAAAATTGAAATGAAGCGTCTACTTTCGCATAATTTATAAGTCTAGAATAATAAAAGAAAAAAATAAAAACTCAGTACATGACAAGTAATAACGTAATATCAATTACCACGGCAAAATCTTTGATCGTACTAAACAATAACATTAAACAATAATGACCGTGACCTACGTATCGTAGGTACGTGACACGTGTAATCAACGGCTTTCATCAAGAAGGCGCAAAATGCGCTTTTTTGTATCAGTACACACTGTGTATGCACTCAAGATAAAGCGACTTTTCGCTTTCTTTTCAAATTCTCCTAATGACAAGATTGGGTTGTTATTGGTCAGTTGTAAAGGATAAAAAATTAAAATAACCAATGAATGCAAGGATTTTCTGCTAGTATTGCGAGTTGGCAACTTACTTATAAGAGTTCTTTCAAACCATATAGGGTGAACGGGTCACGTACAGCCATTGACCTCTATATATTTCTATGCGTACAGCTGATAATCTACATCATGTTCGCAAAATTAGAAATGAAAACTAAAAAATTGTCCTGTGGCTAAACCAGTGGATGTATTTATCTGATTTTTTGTATTCAGGCTGAGAACATTATTACATATACTAAGTTTAATTAATTGGTGTATCGTCACCGCCACACTGTATATATATATATATATATATATATATATATATATATATATATAACAAAGGGGCGTGTGGAGTAAATGAATAAACGTTTCCTTCGCAAATAAAAAAAAGTTTACTTCCGCACACTTTGTTACACAAAACACAAGTTCAAAATTTATATCTAACAATCATTCAAATAAGTTAAACGGAAAATGTATGCGCGCACAGCGGACAGAGTGCATTCCGCTCATCGGATGGACGCTCTCTGGCGGGTGTCGTTTGTCTTCGGGATCGCTCGGCCGAAGAAACGTGTCCGAGCGGACCCGAAGCCAAGTATCTTCACGCTTATATTTGTACACATGTACGGTGTATGAATGCGCACGCTATATATATATTGTACATAAATTACATAAGCAACTAATCTTTTGTATTGCGAATGTCCATGGGCATCGAGAATGCTTTCCATCACATGGCCTTTAGCTCGAATACCTGTAATACTATGACAAATATGTTTTTTGTTTGATTAGATGAATACAAAATATTATTTTTTCTATGCATTCCCCATTAAAGATTGGTTTTCTCTCCAGGGCTATCAAATTCTTCAGACACTGGACGAGCACTCGTCTTCCATTACGGCGGTTCGTTTCCTGAGTTCTGGCAATGGTCTTCAGATGGTTTCGTGTGGTGCTGATAAGACAATATTGTTTAGGCATTTAAAGAATGTGAGTATTTTTGTAGATTCTAGCGGTTTTGGCTTTGGTACAGACGCATACGGTTGTGAACTCGATCCCAGGTTCTTGAAAAACGTTTAAAATATCTTTTAGTTTTTTTGCATATGTTTATTGAAACATACAAAATGTACAAACGAAGAAAACTAGTTATTTTGCAAATCTCTGCGAGCTTTTAAGTGTACCTTTGCAATATCACTGAAAAGAAAAACGTATAAAAGCGGTGTAAGAAATGGAACAAACTTACTGGAGGTCTGAAAAATAATGAAGATCCCAGCGGTACGGTTATCCACCCTCATTCACTACATTTTACACTACACAAAAGCACAAAATTTACGCACTCAACGCACGTTTCACGTCGCAACCGAAGCATCTTCAGGAGACACGAACACTACTACACTCAACGAGAGCCATATTTTATATCCTATATACAAAATGTATATAGGGTATACATTATGGCGAGCTTAAAAGATTAAATTTTTTCATTATCTACCAGATAACCATTGGGCTATTGGGCTAACAATTAGACAATCAGAAATAGCGGTTTAATTTTGTGTATACTCGTACAATTTCCCCTGTGTTGTTCTGGATTCTTTTGAAGAATAGGCGAACTGTCGTTCTGCCAGGCAGGTCGTAAAAGGCGGCCGATTGGCTATACGTGTTATTACCGTCGTGGCTACTAGGTGGTAGAGTTCCGCAGCGTCTCGCCCGGGTCTGTGGTATCACCGCCTTACCTATTCCTACTGGAATAGCGTCAATGCTTTTCATTGTTGTGTTGCGGTTTGGAGAGTAAGTTAGCCGGTAGATTTAGGTATGTGGCCATTGTCATCCCGCCACACGGATAGCAACGCACCATTAAGATCTGTAGTGTTTATAGGCGATGCTTTCTCTTTACATTAGAAGAGCCACCTGCTTTATGATGTAAAAAAATAAATATCGGCAGGGTTTTTTTTCGAATGGCTTGTGGCCCCTCGAGAAAAGAGCTTACTCATTCTTAAAAGGCCGGCAACACAATTGGTAGTGTGGTTGTTCATGAGCGATGGTGATTACTTAACATCAGGTGAGCCTCCTATCCGTTTTCCCTCCTATATTAAAAAACCCTACAATCGATGTTTCTTACTATTACGATAACGTAAATATTAATTTATGTTTCAGAATCAAGACGGCACGTATCAGTTCGCTCGAGGTCAGAATGTATCTGGCAGAACCACCCTCTATGATATGGAAGTGGACGCTGGTGGTAGACATATCCTTACTGCCTGTCAGGTATACTTGAATCACTATTATTTTTTTTATTAATAACTAGCGACCTGCCCGCGGTTTCACCCGCGTAGCTTTTGTTCCCGTGGGAATATCGGAAAGGTTTGTATACTAAAACCTTCCTCAAGAATCAATCTATCTATTAAAAAAAACCTCATCAAAATACGTTGCGTATTTTTAAAGATTTAAGCATACATAAGGACATAAGGACATAGGACTTGAGGTTGGGTCTACCTTTTAAGTATAAAATACTTATACCAGGTAGACCCGCTATTCCATTATATAAAGTATGAAATAAAGGCATAATTAATTAAGTTACTAAATACATTATTACGTTGACAAATAATTAATGCTCATTACCAACATTATTACATTACCATTAAAATAATTCCACACACATTTCATTCCACGTTCCAATTATAGTCATAGGATAGCGGACAAATTTAGGATTAATCTGATGGAGAGTTAAATTCTATACTATTAATCGTCGGCACTTTTTTGATGTAGTTCAAATTAAAATGCAATTTCACCAAGTGCCGAATACTAGTTTCACTTGTACTAGTTTCACTATACAGTGGGTGGATAAAATCCTGTCCGATCGGCTAAGGTATTATTTGGTAGCTTAATACAATTATATCTGTGTAATTTTTGATGGATATTGAGCATTGATACAAAAAACCCAAGATGCACAGTCCCGAACGAAACTGAAACTCAAAACTGTCGCTATTTTTTTACAAAGTATAGATACGGGAAAAACATATATCTTTGCATATCCAATCTTAAGCGCAAGCTTTATAGTTGTTTTTACAAAGTAATGTACAAAAAGTAATATAATTGACATTATCGCGTCCACGCGATTCTATTTGAATTTAGTGCACAATTTAAAATTATGCCCTCATTTTTAGAGGACGTTTTTGAGACACTGATTGTGCACCTTGGGTTTTTTATATCAATGATATTAAGTGATAAATTTTCAAAATATTTGTTTGATTTAAGAAGTTACCCAAGTTTAGTACTAAAATTAGGCACTTTAAAATACGATATTTTTTTATTTTTATAAAAGGTTTTTTTATAATATCATTGACTTATATGACGTTCATTAAATGACAGTCACAGATTGGTTAATAAATGTGTATATTAAACTGTAATTTTCCTGGGATTTTCCTTAGCCTTATATACTAATAATTCACGTGCACGGCTGCGTGATAGAATGTGGTGCAATAACATATCTGAGCACGAACGTGTTCTATCGTGCCCGTTACAGCCTACCTATATACCTCTTTTGATCGGACAGGTTTTTCTTTACCACTTACATATTTTTATCAATTATTTTGAAAGTCTACTGCTTTAGCTTTTTAACGCATCTTCAGGATTTGCGTATTAACGCATCACAAGTCTTGATGATGCGTTAATACGCGAAACCGGTAGACTTAAAAAAATATATATAAAACTTTAAAAAATATATAAAAATATATACAGGGTTACCTTTGAAGGTTCGGCCAATTTTTAAAATTAGGAACTAAATATGAAATTGAAAGTGCGTTTTAATTATTATTGTAAAATTATTACCAGATAACATAAAAATATTTGTTTAAAAATATCCCACTAAATTCATGAATTGGATGCACCGAGTCTCTTGTGAATGAACTTTGTAATGAAGGCGGTGTGTCATTTTACATTTACATATAATTACGATAGTAACTATTACGTAATCTGTCGCTCTAAGTACATTTTTCGCGATTACTTTCAATTTGGTTGAAGGCACTAAAATATTTTAGTTGGAAATTTGCGTAATTGACATTATATCCATGCGTTTTGTTTATATGTCGGATCAGAAATCAGAAGTACTTCATTCAATAAAACTTTTTACAAGTTATTTTGCCACATCTAAATAATTTTTTAAAACTACTACCGGATCGGAAACGCGGCCACACACTGAGAAGATCCGGCGGAAGCGACTCAGCGGGCTTGTCTTTTTTTTTACAATATCACAATATTACAAAAAATGTATATGAGATCGTATGAGGAGCAATCAATCCCAGGCTTTTTTGTCTTCTAAATAATCTGATATTTTATAATATCCTTTTTTACACAGTTTTGTTTTAACACATTTTTTAAATTTATTGACTGGTAGATTTCTTATAGTTTTGGGAAGTTTATTGTAAAAACGTATACATTGGAATTAATAAAATCAGTATTAGCTAATAACCAGACTAACTAGGCATGTTTTAATATTAAACAATGTTTTCATGTCCGCAGGACCGCAATGTCCGCGTGTACAGCGCGGCGCACGGCCGACACACCAAGACCTTCCGCGGGACCACCGCCGAGGACGGCACGCTCATCAAGGTACTGTACTGCTGTGTATTCGCCGTGCGGGCGACGCGAGCGCTACGGAAAATATGTGGTGGCCGACACTGGCATATCGAATGGTGTTTCATATCATAAACTATCAAATAAGCAGATGGCTCTCCTAGACGGACAGAGACAATCATTCCGTATATTATACAGGCGGTTTTTGTAGCTGTAAAACGGAATCAAACCCGTGAAAATTCACGTTTATAAATATTTAAAATAGTGTTACGAACCAAGAACACAGTAATTAAAATATTGTCAAATATCTCGTAACTCATGGTTACTTTAGTCGTCGAAGTCGTTATGCTAGTCTTCATGATTCACGAATCATCATAATAATATCAGTAGCTGGTAGGTAGATGATGTAAATGTAATCTCCCGTTTTAAACTAGCGCGAATTCTAATTAATTTTCCCTTCATACTTTGTTCCTGGTTTACTTAGGAAGACTAGGTAAAAATACCTAGGCATTAAAATAATAACAAATGTTTTAAGCGTGCTATAATTTAAAAAAAGAAACTAGGCACGGATAAACGTGTAAGATACGGGTGACATTTACCTTAGTATTTCTGTTTTTTTTTCTGTCGTAAATGAAATCATTCTCTTCACAATGATCGAACTTGATTACTTCATTATTAACATTTTGCAATAATCCCAATTGTGGAATAATTATCTTTTTGTATTTGGCGATTTGGGACACATAATCATTACGTAACGGGTAGGCACGTACCATATCCCAGTATTCTTCACTGGAATACTGAACACTGTTGTTATTTTTAATGTTGAACATTGTTATTATTAGTCAAACACAAATCACAAAAATGTGCGTTATGCGGAAACACATCCGGACGTCGCCATGTTCTGGCACAACTGCAGGCACGTGGGGTTTCGCGACCAACCGGCGGCTGGCGCTCGCCATAGTAACTATTATGCAATTATTGTGCTAGCGTAGCGTAGATCATTAACTCACTCATTTAAGTATTTTATGGGATAATTAGATCAAAAACTAAGGTCATATATTTTTTAGATATTTGGGCTCAGATTCGAATACTGAATACACTCTTTGAAAAGGTCCTATGGCTAGCTAAAAATCATTTTAATAGTGCGTCGCTATCTATGCTATGCTATATGTGAAGTGTTTCTACACAAAGGGAAGAAGGGATGATTATACTAAACCCAACGAGTGCTATCTGTACACTGATTTATTAATAATAAAAATGTCATAATGTACAATGTGAAATGCCGACACAAAATATTGCGCTCGGCACACTTAACCTAATTATTATTGTACTTTTTACTAGTGATGTGTAGTTCGCGAATGAATCCTTCAATTGGACTACTTCAGTTGCGTTTAGTTCATCCTTCACTAGTTCAGTTTCAATTTATCTATATCTCTAGTTCGCGTAGTTCACCGCGAACGAAACGATTATGAGAGTCGAAGATTGCCGATCACGCGCCGATGAGAGTGACATAGCAGACACAATCTCGGCCCGGCTGAACTTGATACCGGTTAACTATATCACTCGTACTTTCTTGTACAATGTACATACATACTTGCGGAGAGCGATAAAATGAATTCTTTAATTATAAGCATTCATTGCTTATTGCACATGATGGTAGTTTTGATATTCAATTAGTATAAACGCAATGCATAAAATATCATAATGTTTGTTTGAATTTATCTAAAATCAAAAATTACAGTGAAAAATAAAAGTTTAGAAAAATCATCTTAAAGTTAAGGCCATAAGAAACTTTTTGCTTATATCATAAGATAGCAAACAAGCAGATGGGTCTCCTGATGGAAAGAGTCAACCATCGCCGGAGAGGTCTAATGCCACATGCATAAGTTTACCGGCTACCTTACCCTCCAAACTGGAACATGACAGCGGCAAGCACTGACGCTATTGCTGCAGGAATAGGTAAGGCGGTGATACCAGACCCAGGCGAGACAATGCAGAACTCTATCACCTAGTAGCCGCGATGGTAGTGACTCGCATTGCACCGATTGGCTATCGTTTGCCTTTTACGACCTGCCTGGCAGAACGACAGTTGGTCTATTCTTCAAAGGAGCCCGGAACCAACACGGGGAAAATGTTTGACATATGTTTCACGGAGTTGATATGGACTAAATTTAATCGAAACTACTGGGAGACTATGGCAAATTATTCTAAGATTTAGGCATAGTTCTAGATTTAGGGCGGGGATTCTATATCCGGATTGTATTTCAAGTATGAGTTATAATCAATAATCCGTCATTCGTAGCAGAAACCATTAACAACCAATTTATTAATGACGAGCCGTTCCACAAGTTGTTTGGACATTTGGTAGTTTAAAATTTATAGGATCAGTTTCATCTTACGCCTCGTAGAAAATACTACTACTCGTAACTAAAACTAGTCGCTTTGCTGGTATAGGAACTGAGCATTAATAATCGATTCACTCGACTTGTCAGGGAAGCGATGTGATATAACTTAATTTATATTAATCATGTTGTGGATCCAGTTTTCTGTTTGGTTCCCCACAGGTGGCGCTAGACAGCAGCGGTATCTACTTGGCCACGTCGAGCACAGACAAAATACTCAGCGTGTACGACTACTATTCCGCTGAGTGCATGGCCACAATGTATGGCCATTCGGAAATCGTCACTGGGTTAAAGTGAGTGGTCTTCGTTATATCTATCTTAGCGGTTACACACAAACACAGCGGTTTAGCACAAACACACACACACATACGCACATACGCGCGTACTTACAGAGGCATACACTCGTATACATGTACATGCATACACAAACACAGACATAGGTTACTTATTACATTTTTATATTTGTAATCACTCTCCAAGAACACAAGGTAAACACTTATTTTTTCGTAGTTAAGATTAAATTATCAATAATACACATAATTATAATATTGGGAGATTTTTTTTTATAAACTATACGCCGATGTTGCTACAGACCAAAATAACACGCATATACATACGCGTATGTACATACGCGCACACACATACATAAAGTGGGATTTCTTTGTTATTATTTAAACATGTATTATATATATAACATAAAAATGATGTTTCAGATTCACGCCCGATTGCCAACATTTGGTATCTGCGGGTGGAGACGGGTGTATATTCGTGTGGAGAGTGCCGCACGATATGGCCGTCACAATGCGGGCTAGGTTGGCACAACAGGCACTCCGCCATAGGTAACACATTTATTATACATTATGTGTATCGCCAATTTTGAATTAAAAAAAATACATTTCTAAAGTGTCTGCAAAGGGTAGTTTAAATTTAAAGAAGAATTTGAAAAACGTAATGTATTTAAGAAAAGGCCAAGTGCGTGTTCGACTTGCATACGAAACGTTCCGTACCACCGTATAATATTGTTACGAATAATCTAGAAACGTGTAGAATTGGAACGCTGGAGAGATATAGAAATAAAAGAATGAGATAGCTACTCCTATTGACAAACAAATACTTGGCCTAAACTATGCCATATGGTATAGGGCATAAGGTTGAAAGTAGCGTGTACTAGGATTTATGAGTCATAACTTGTTTACAATAAGAAGTAATAAGAAGTGATTCATTGTTTCCCGATACATTTAGATTTTTCTGGATACAGGTAGAACTTTACCCTAGGTATATAGAGATGTGTTGACAAATGCAGGGCAGTTTTTATCAAGCGATCGAGAGCGATACTTGAAGCGACCCGTGCGAAGCGAGAAGTGTTTTATTGTGTAGTAGGTTAAGTTCGGTGATAGTACAGTGGGTGACTAGTGTGTAAAGTGTGTTTGTGTATTACATTGTGTTGTCTTGTGTATTTGTATAGTAAATACACGGATTTAATATAAGTGGCGTTTTCTTACAATTACGAACCCGAAGTACGTAACAGTATTTAACACTTTTTGAAAGCACGTTTCTTGTACCAGCTAGAGCAGCGAAATGTAGACACTTCAAATTTTCACAGAGTTTGTATTACTATATCCCTTATAACGAAATATTTACCCTGTGATAATAAATATACGCGTGTATTGCCTTAGCTACTATGAGAACAGATAATATTAACAAAATAATGTTAAAAATGAAAAAGGCTCATCATACGGGAATCGTGTGTCAATAAACACATAATATTATGTGGACGAAGAAACTAGTTATTTTGCAAAGAACAAAGGCCATTTTAATTTTGTATAACCCTTGTGTGCTTTTTGGAGTTACGAATATTAGATAATATATTCTACACTTTTTTATCGTCGGCACGTGGTGAAACTCCATTTTAACACAATATTTGCTAGCTGATAACACTTGTACTGTTTCACAACAAGATAATTATATTTAATTTCCGACCGGTTTCGCTTACACAAGCATCCTCAGGGTATTTACAATAATTTTATTTTTATTGTAAATACCCCGAGGATGCTTGTGTAAGCGAAACCGGTCGGAAATTAAATATAATTATCTTGTTGTGAAACAGTACAAGTGTTATCAGCTAGCAAATATTGTGTTAATATTAGATAAACTAGAATAATTAACTACGATTTTTAAATCAATTAAATAAAATATATCGCTAGGAACAATCATTTAAAAATAATTGAGACTATAATTTGATGGAATTCTATCATCATATTTAAGTGTTACAATTTTATAAAACTTTAATTACATTTTTATTAAAACCGTAATAAGTTTATATATTATAATTTTCATTGTAAGTATGAAATAAAATTTCTCCCTGTTTTTGTATTAAAGAAAAGTTAATGCTTATTTATTTTTTGTTTTTTTTAAGTACATACAAGTACATAAAGAGTTTTTGCAAAATCTTAGCTCAGAATTCTAACTTAGATTTCTGAGGTTAGCAGTTGTACAGAAGACAGCCAATGACAAGATAAATACCTAACCACAGATTACTAAGGAGAGAACTGATTATTTACGTTAACCTTACCTAAATTCCAACTTTATTTAGCTACTATTCCCCAAGTTAAGAAAATATTTATTAAATACGGAAAAGTTAAGGAGTTGATATAGAATCTTAAGGAATATATTAAACTTTAAGGTAATAACTTAAAAAAAACGATGTATGAAGTCTTGCCCGTGTTCTTTCCGCAAACTTTTAAGTATATCATTGCATAGTCACTAAAAGGGAAAACATATGAAAGCGGTGTTAAAAATGGAACAAATTCACCGTAGGTCTGAAAAATAATGAAAACCCCAGCGACGCAGTTATCCACCCTCGTTCACCATACTTTATACCACAACAGCACCAAACACAAAAGCACACAATTTACGCACTCAACGCACGTTTCAATTCGCAACCGAAGCATCTTCAAGAGACACTACTTCACTCTACGAGAGCCGCAGTTGTACTGATTCGCGCGCGGTTGCGACGCTCCTTTTATAGGCTGGGTTCGCATGACTAAGCGCGTCCTACATTGTATAATAAAGGCGAATTTGTAACGTTTTTTTGTTCGTTCAACAGTACAATTGAATTGTTATTATGTTTTATGATTTCAAATTGTTCTAATATATTTAAAACCCTTGTCATAGGTAAAAATACCCCGCAATGTATTAAGCAAAAAATACGTGAATCAACAGCCGCTGATCAGTGCGAGTGATTAGTAACCAGCGTCTATTCACTTTTACTACGCTCATTACTAATCTCTCGCACTGAATGCTAACTGGTTTCTCACGTTTACCACTAGGTGACGCTGTAAAAATCACATACAAATTCCTAGTAAACTCCAAACGCGCTCACGATCGAATGCGAAAAGAAAAACTCACACTTAGCACTCTGATCAACGGCTGTCTTCACGTATTTTTTGCTTAATACTAAGCACTTGCATTTAATACTCGCACTCGTACTAATCAAAGTGTAATCGGGGTCTTATCTATAGTTTTGGCCGTGTGGTGAGGTTAAAAGTACAAGTGAGGTTGTGTGTCTCAGGAAAGTGGCCCCTAACGGCGTGGCCACCGACAGCGAACGGGCCTCACCGCACAGCGAGCCCGACCACCAGCCCGACTACACGTGAGTGACCACCACACATTCACACCACTGCTATGATATATAAAATTGTATTAGTTATTTTACACTTTATTGTAATACATGGTAATACTAGCTGTTGCTTGCGACTTCGTCCGCGTGGACTTCGTTTACTCCGCACTGCTCCTGCCCTGTTGGTGATAGCGTGATAATATGTAGCCTATATGTTGACCCGACCTGTTAGTAATATTCATGCAAAATTTGAAGTAAATCCATGTAGTACTTTTTGAGTTTACTCCGGACATACATACAGACAAACAGACAAAAATTCTAAAAACTATATTTTTGGCTTCGATATCGATTGTAGATCACGCCCCAAGTATTCTTTTAAAAAAATGTTCTATGTACAGTTTTAATATTTCTACGATTTTATCATATGTTTAGATAATCTGATGAGAATTTAAGTAAAAAAATATACCAATAGGAATGAAAATATTTTTTAAAAGTATTTCTTTGTTAGAATTTTTTTGTACACCTGACTCATCACTAAAGTTTTTCCAAAATGCGGAGCAATATGTCATCCTGCCACTCCGATTCTCAGTTAGAACGCATAGTATTGTAAATAATGACAATATAGCATTTACATTACTGGGGAATAATAATACAATATTCATTGTAAACAATATCAGTTCATTTATTGGAAATGTTATGGAATATTTGTTGGGGTTAACAACAATAGTACATTTATTGGGAACAATAAAACCATATTTATGGCTAACAAAAAAAATAGTATATTTACATTTAAAGTGATTTAAGTTGAAAAAAAAAACATGTTGCAATTTTTCCTTGTTTAAAAAAAAGTTTTCACATTTCGATCTATTTTTCCTTTGTATAATTTTTATTGCAATATGTCGCGAGATAGGAGTGAGTGTATGTATATGTATATGTATATGTATATGTATATGTATATGTATATGTATATGTATATGTATATGTATATGTATATGTGTATGTATATGTATATGTATATGTGTATGTGTCCTAGGCTCCGCATCGGTCGGCTGCCGTCGTGGGCGCAGAAGAGTCTGGGGGACGAGCTGGCCGCGCCCGCCGCCCCGCCCGAGCCGCCCGCGCGGGGCAAGTGGGCCGCGCGGATACTGCCGCCCGCAGGTGACACGCACGCGCGCACACACACACACACACACACACACACACACACACACACACAACACCACACATCACTACACACCAACAAACACCTCTAAACACCTTCAAACACCATCAGAACCACCAAACACCACCCTACACCACCAAACATCCTTGCTATCATATCATATAAAAAAATGTCCTGTCGCAATAGCGTCAGTGCTTGTAATTGTCGTTTTCTGATTTGGACAGTAAAGTAGCCAAATCACAAACGCTACAAGAAAAAAAATCGGTTGTCTGTAAAGTTGGTTTACAGACGATAGTTGAACGTGACAACGTCTTAAGAAAATACTAATGGAATGGTAGCATTTACGGAACTCCTCAGAGCGAGGTAACGCCGCATGAGTCATGTTTTCTCGTGCGTGCAGCCAGCTCTATCGAATTATAAGACGTTGTCACGTCAAAATAATAAAAAATGGACAAAAATCAATAACAAATGGAAAAAATGAAATTCAAAATAAAACCCTGAATCGCGATATCACAATTATTTATCTAGTAACACTATATACAAGTTTTAACGTTTCTCAAAATGGACTTCGGTCCCCGGGCAGTACACCTTGCCTGGCTGGGAACATCTTTTCCCCTTACTTGTCCTTGTGTGACGTCATCAACCTCCACAGTTATGACGTCACCTGACAAGAAGTCAAGCGCCACACTAGTCACCTATTAGAATACAGTCCACTTTTATTTACGTCCCGTAGGATCCTAATCACTGAACATGCCTGTGAAAATTTGGTCGGACATGGGTCATTCCATGTCAAATCGATCAATAGTTGGAATCAACCCCTTTCGTTTTGGATGAATTTTGGTCAGAAGTTTTCTTTTATCCTAAAACGAAGTTCTGCCAAAGGAAAAAAAAATTTAAAAAAAATTTTCGAAAGATATACAAATTCAAAATTTCGCGATTTTTCCAGTATTTCAATTTTGTTTTTGCAATATCTCGAATGCTATTATAGATACAGGAATGAGCTTTCGTTTGTTTAAAAGGGGACACTTGGGGCTATAGAAAAAAAATATTTTGGAAAAAAATTTGAAAAATGCCAAATTTGTAAAATTTTGAATTTTTGAAAATCGTCAAAAATAAAGACCGCCATGAAAATTTTGACTCAATTTATTTGTATGATACCTTGTAATGATCTTAAAAGATCCTGAAATTTTTGGATAGGGGTTTTTTTATTTAAAAAATATGAATTTTTGAATTTGCATATCTTTCGAAAAAAAATTTTATATTTTTTTTCCTTTGGCAGAACTTCGTTTTATGATAGAAGAAAACTTCTGACCAAAATTCATCCAAATCGAAAGGGGTCGATTCCAACTATTGGTCGATTTGACATGGAATGACCCACATTTAAAAGTAACACTGTATACGTTACAGTATTTATATATGTATTTCTATGTATTAGTATTGTTGACTAACACCCATAACACAAGCAAATAATTTATATATGTATTCTATGTATTAGTATTGTTGACTAACACCCATAACACAAGCAAACAACTTGCATACTTTGAGGTTATATCAATTTGTTTAACTTGTCCATCGATATTATTATATGTTTTACTAGAATATACAGACTGACTGGTGAGTTATCTTCAATATTTAAGGACGTGATAGTTGGCAATCATATATGATGAGAAAAAATAACATTAAAAATCATACGTAGCATAAAACAAAGTCGCTTTCTCTGTCTGTCCCTATGTATGTTTAAATCTTTAAAGCTACGCAACGGATATGATGCAGTTTTTTTAATAGATAGATTGATTCTTGAGGAAGGTTTTAGTATACAAACCTTTCCGATATTTCCACAGGAACCAAAGCTACGCGAGTGAAACCGCGGGCAGGTCGCTAGTAAATATTAAAATGCTACTTAGTAAACTTAGTAAACAGTACACCGAGGATCCTATATTTACCTGCGTTATACTTGGACACCGCGCGGACGCACATGTCGCGTAGCGCGCTATCAACACAGAATAGCGGGGGGTGGCGGCGACGTGTCCTTGATGTCGACTAGCGCGTACCGCGGAGTGCTTAGAGAGTATAATATCCACATTTCACTTATTTTTAGATAAATATTGGTCAAAAATTAAGCCCCTAATTTTTTTATCTCATTTTAACGAGAATCGAGTACAGAGTATCTTCACGCCCATATCCCGGAAGGGTTAGGCAGAGGTACAACAAGTGCACCCACGATTACAGAGTACTCTCCAGAAGCAACGAAGGTAACTCACCAGTCAGTCTGTATAGGTAACAATTATGAATGTTGTTCCAGAAAAACGCGTAGACTCTGATGGTTCTAAGGATAGTTCCATAGACAGCGGTACTGACACTCGCTACCACGACAAGCGGCAAGATCAGGGCGCTAAACAGGTATGTCAGACACACAGACATTCAGACAGTACGACACAGATGATGTATATTGTGTAATTATGATAATTTTCCACGTGATTGTCCAGGGCTCCTTTGAAGAATAGACCAAATCCGTTCTGCCAGGCAGATCATAAAAGGCGACTGATTGGCTATACGAGTCACTACTATCTTGGCTACTAGGTGGTAGAGTTCTGCATTGTCTTGCCTGAGTCTGATACCACCACCTTACCTATTCCTGCCACAATAGCGTCATGCTTGTCGCTGTCGTGTTCCGTTTTGAAGGATAAGGTAGCCGGTAAACTTATGCACGTGGCATTAGACCTCGCCACAAGATAGCAACGCACCATTAACACCTTTGGTGTCTATAGGCGATGGTTGACTCTATCCATCAGGTGACCCATCTGCTTGTTTGTTATTTTATGATATAAAAAAAATTAGTATTGACTAATCCACATAAGCATCATAGAGCCACATGCTAACGTTTACCGGCTACTGTACATTCCAAACTGGAGCACGGCAGTGGAAAGCACTGATGCTATTGCGGTTAGAGTAAGGCGGTTCATAGACCTACAATAATAATGCGCAATACTTTTATTGTGCAATAATATTGAATACCCCCTTTGATTCCAAACGTTCAATAAAATGTACAAACGTGTCTGATTAATATTTTCGTGCGAGCAAAATGTCTGATGACGAAGTTTTGGCGGCAACCATCCTGGTGATTTTGTTAAATAAATCTCTATACAATTCTATACACTTAAGTAAAAACTCCCGTTCTTTATCTTTTATAGCATTCTTGCTCGCCATTTTGCCTAAATTTATGACACGACCATACATTAAACAACGTGACTGTACGAACGCGACCGCTTCAACCTCTGAAGTGAACAATATTGTGCCATGTTAAGCTTAAACAGTGCAAGAAAAAAATGTTGCACCATAAAAGTTAAGCCCGCTCAAACTTTCGTTCAATCATTGTGAAATCTTCAATATTAACCCTAAACGGTCAATAATATTGCACAATAAATAATATTGCGCCATATTATTGTAGGTCCATGGGGCGCCTAAGACGTTGGTACCAAATTCGGCTGATATGTTATAGAACTAGTAAAGTTCTGCAACTTCTCAACGGGTCTAACTCTATGTATATAGTGTAAAATGTAGTTGTCGATAACACCATTAATTTGTGCCGTCTAATTACTCACAAGTGCTTTGGTGGTGGTTTTATTAATGTATTTCTTTTGTAACTGTGAATGTTTGACATGAAAATAATCACAATTATGATTTAGTTACATTAAAATTAATCATTACATGATTATGTTTTTGCGGAAAGGTAATATATAGATTAATTAATTAATTAATATAAAAATAATATTAATTAATTAATAATAATTAATTTTAATTAATATTAATTAATTAATTAATATTAATTAATTAATATTAATTAATTAATTAATAATATAAATGCGAAAGTTTGGATGTTTGGATGGATGGATTGATAGATGTTTGTTACTCAATCAAGCAAAAACTACTTAACGGTTTTGAATGAAATTTGGCACACAGGTAGATGATGACCTGGAATAGCACATAGGCTACTTTTTATCCCGAAAAAATTAGATGATCCCGCGGGATTCGCAAAAAACTTTTATAATGCAGCGGGCTGCACGCGGCAGTTAGTGAATAAATAATTATTATTATTTATGCAAAAATAAATTAATAATTTATGCAAAATTAATTTACAGTAACTGAGTAAAAAGAAGGTAGATATTCTATTTTAATATTTATCATAAAAGTTGTGATTATTTTTGAGTCAATTCCTATGATTATTTATATAGATATGTAAAAGAACATAAAAATTGTTGTCTTCTACATCTACAATATAACAACATATCTGTATAAATGATATTTCATTAATAATTATCTTAGACTAAATAACATTTGTATATGTTATGTTTTTTAATTCCATTTTTATTTTTTTGTTAAATGTTCTTACTTTTTAAGGTTCTTGGTAAATTTTAATTTATTTGATGGACGACTTTATTTTAATAAATTTTATTTTCACTGGGTTCTGAGTTTAATATTGTAAAAATTTCTTTTTTATATATTTAATTAGTTTGTTTTGTCATTTTTTAAACAAAGAGAGGACTCAAGGATACGTAGGTGGAATTATGTTACTTTTGTAATATATTCTATACTTTGAACGAGAAATTCTTGTATATTTGCATGTAATTGGTTTCTCCGAAACGGCTCTAACGATTTTGATGAAATTTTGTATTTAGATACGAGTAGTCTTTTACTATTAAAATTGATATAAGTGTCATTTTCGTGATAATTCGTTTTAACTTAAAAAGTATCACCTGAGAAAAGCTCGTTATATATTAAAAGACTCGGCAGACGTTGTCCTGCCCAAAGCATATTGAGATATGAATTGTTTTTAATTTTAATTTCTGCTTTGAACTTAAATATCTCTTGATTCTGTAAAAATCTATTATTACGACGAAATAAATGTTAGGTTTTATTCAGAATAAAATTCATATTTTTTACTAATTATATTTTGAATTCTATTTTTTTAAGCTTTTTGTGTGAAACGCGCACAAATAAACTGAATTTTTTTTCTATTATGTCTTACTCTCTTATTTATCCCCTTTCGCAGTTAATTTTTATGAGTGAAAGTAATTTTTTTGTGGGAAAGTCCGAAATTCGGTAATACGGATAGTCCACGCTTTGTTGTACAGAGAAGCTGTGTCCTGCCGCCCTCACTCGTCAATTATGTAAACTTTGATTCTTAAATAAAAACCATTTATATATAAAAAATCCAAGATGCACAGTCCCTAACAAAACTGACACTCAAAAATGTCCCTAATTTCATTTAAATAGTTATAGATATGGCAAAAACATATGTCTTTGCATATCCAACCTTAAGCACAAGATTTATAGTTGTTTTTACAAAGCAATGTACGAAAACAAATAAAATTGACAGCGTCGCGACCGACGTGATTCTATTTGAAATAAGCGCACAATTTAAAAATTTTTGGAGGACGTTTTTGAGACACTGATTGTGTATCTTGGGTTTTTTATATCAATATAAAAAACACATTTGGTCTCCATAAATTTTACAATTTGATCGAATTTGCAGTTTAAGCTTTAAAATGGTCATTTTACAATAATCATACCAATTGATGACCCTAAGGTAACAAATAGTAATGTCATCGGTATACATGTTTCTAATAACGTTATTATTAATTAAAGGAATTACGATATGTAGCTGATGCTGCTGGATGAACGAATGAACGAATCACTTACATTCACTGCACCCAAAAAGCAGTATGAACCGACCATAGGCACTCAAATTTGTCAAGAACACAGTTTGTCGATTTGCATATTGATTTGGTCTTTTCTGACAAAAATATCTTTTTGTGTTGGTAATCTTCTAAAAGTTTTATAATAACTCCGATTCAACATCGCGGCCTTAAATGTGGACGCATGCAATAAGAGCACGAATGAATTTGTGGTCTTATTTTGTCCAAACACAGCTAAGGTATGGACGCGTCACCTCACAAATACGTCTTTGATATACATGTGACTTGCAATTTTAAACTTTAAAGCTGAATTTCCTAAGGTTCTAACTTAAAGTTGAATTTTCTAAGGGCGTAATAAAAAATTACAATCAGTCATCTGTATAGCGCAGCAACAGTCGACAAAATCGTAACTAACAGAAATTAGTTTAATTATTTTTAAGATACTTAATTGACGTTGCCATATTTTGTCTGTTTTTGGATATATAGTTTGTAAAGAAAACCCTAGCCGATCCGAAACAGGCATATAGATTGGTTAAAAGCATTATTGTAAAAAATATTAAAATGACTTTATTTCTGAAAATAAAAAATATATAGTTGTTTAATATTCATACTTTTACATATATCGCCCTAGAGTTAAGCAAATATTTTAAGAATGACAAAAACTTGTCGCTGTTTGTGTCATTCGCTGTGGCGGCTTTTGCACAAACACCATGCTTAGGGCGCGGTGTTTGTTTTTCGGCTTTTTTACAAAGGAACATTAAACGCTCCGCACGCGCGTCGCGTGTTCTACGGTAGCATTCGACTTGCGCGGCATTCTTTGCTAATAGAATTTACTTATTTGTAGGTGTTGTCATACTTAATGTATGAAAATACCATTTAAGATTACTTTTTTATTGGGAAAACTAATTAATTAATATCCATAAAATAATTACACATATGTAACCGTATTACGGTACCAAATAACAACCTTTAATTATCCGACAGTGTTTTTTTACACTATATAATTCTCAAGCCATTTTCTTGTACTGAGTTTGAAAGAAACGCTAGAATATTGTTACTTTTAATCAAAGGGCAAAAAGGATCTTTTATCAATACCTTTTTAAATAAAATATGATATATATTCTCTCACTCACTCACTCTCATTTCTATAGGTAAAAGAATTTTAGATATCGTTATAGCAGCTTTAAATATATCCATTGCAATTAAATAACTATAGTTTTTCTCTTTAATTTAATGAGACGTTAAACTCAGAACTTTTGAAAGTTTTCACTGAAATTGAAGTCGTTACATCAGTTGGTTATGGTACTTATTCCTATACATAATAGAGGCCGAAATCGCTCAACTTATCCCAACTGCCACGCGTAGAGGCGCTCTTCAGAAATTTTGACGCAAAAATGAGAACAACTTACGATATTTTGACAATATCGCCAAGGGTTGAGAAGGTTTAGATTTTTTATTTTCGCCTTGTGATGTAAGCTTGATTTTTGCAATGTTTTGTTCATTTATTTTGTTTTTGTTCATTTTTCAATGTTTTGTTCATTTATATTGTTTTGTTCATTTTTCAATGTTTTGTTTATTTATATTGTCTTGTGCAATTGGCAAATGTTTGGATCATTTTGCATATATTCATTAATTACACTAAGTGTTATCAAACTTGCAATCTATTTTAAATTTGAAATGTTTTGTTTTTCAATGTTTTTTTTTGCAATATTCTATTATTTTGCAATGTTTTTTCATCCAGCAATGCTTAGTTCAATGTTTCATTTGCACTGTATGATGCTCAATGCAATGCTTTCTTCATTTGGAAATATTTTGTTCACTTAAAAAAGTTTAGGTTTTAATATATCTATACTAATATTATAAAATTGTAGACTTTGTTTGTTTGTTTGGTTGTACGCGGTAATCTCGAAAACTGCTGAACCGATTTGAATAATTCTTTTTGAGTTGGATAGCCTGTTTATCGAGGAAGATTATAGCTATATAACATATTGCTGCGACCAGTAGGAGCGGAGTAAACAAAGTCCGCGCTAACGAAGTCGCGGGCAACAGTTAGTAATAGAATATAATATATTATAAAATTATAAATACCTAAGATAATTTAAAATAACGGCCAAGTGCGAGTCGGACTCTTGCACGACGGGTTCCGTACAATCATCTTTAAAAAAACGGCAAAAATTACGTTTGTTGTATGGGGACCCAATTAATATTTTCATTTTTTTTATTTTTAGTATTTGTTGTTATAGCGGCAAAGGAAATACATAATGTGTGAAAGTTTTAGCTTTCTAGCTATCACGGTTTATGAGATACAACCTAGTGACAGACAGACGGTTAGACAGACAGCGGAGGCTTAGTAATAGGGTTCCGTTATTACCTTTTAGGTACGGAACTCTAAAAAAGTAAAATATAAAATTACACATGTACACTTATCTCCACTCTAAATCTTTTACGATCTAGGCAGAGAGAATTGGCAACGTATCGTTCATTACAATTCAGATGTCTTGCATCCTGAACATTTATAATTCCATATTATATTTTTACGTACTTCGGGTTCGTAATTGTAAGAAAAACACCACTTATATTAAATCCGTGTATTTACAATACAAGTACACAAAATACAACACAGTGTAATACTCAAATACTTTAACACTAGTCACTCACTGTACTATCACTGAACTTAACCAACTACACAATAGAACACTTCTCGCTTCGCACTGGTCACTTTAAGTGTCGCTCCCGATCGCTTGATAAAAACTGTCCTGTATTTGTAAACACATCTCTACCCTAAACACTATTTATACCCGAGGTAAAGTTCGACAACAATCGCGAATGTTCGTCAATCATCTCGTACACAGTAACAATTATTGTAAACAACTTATGATAAACAAGTTATGATTCATAAGTCCTAGTACTAATTATTTTCAACCTTATGCTATATACCACAAAGTTCGTTATGGTATAGCTATTCCGATACCAACCATTTGTTTGTCAATAGGAGTAGCTATCTTTTCTTTTATTTCTAGATCTCTCCAGCGTTCCAACTCTACACGTTTCTAGATTATTCGTAACAATATCATAAAATATCTAATATTGACAGTGATGGACGCTGAAAGATCTACGCATGTTTTATCGGCTGTAATTTTGTTGGCTTCTGCTATCTATGTTGGCTTCTTATGTTTTATATTGAATTCTTTGCAGGCGCTTTGGTTGTTGGCTTTAAGCATTCTTTCAGTTGCACATTTTTTTATAATTAAGATATAATTTTTGATACATTATAATAGTTATATTATCACATTATATCATAATAATAATACCTAAGTACTAGGCATTTCGTAAGGAATGAAGAATTGGCCAAACCGATCATTAACATTGAGATAATAGAATTCTATGCAACGTCTTGCTTCGGTTTGGACGCCATTGTTTTCTACATTATTCTGCCACGATAGCGTCAGTGTAATACACTGGCGTGTGGTATTTTGGAGGGTAATTTCAAATGCATATGTTTACCACCTACTTTACTCTCCCAATCGTAACACGATATTTGGCGAATATTTTTTCGGTACAATAACTAAAGGCAATCAAAGTCTTATGATATACTCTAATCAAAAGCTTTCACACAAATATTAATTTTGATAGTTTATGCTAATAGTCACCGTGTTTATAATAAATGTGATACCATATTTTCTATATTTAAATGAATTAGTTACTTAAAATAAATTATGTACTTTGAAAAATAAAGATTAACCGTTTTACGAGAGTATGGCTTGATTACTGACGTTTGAGTGTATATAAATTTGTTTACCAGTCTACGTGTTTATCGAAAATATTTCAGTATTTTATTAATATTATATTTCTAAATATAACTTGTATAATACGCGACGTTCACCGCTCCGTTGGCAGAGTGGTTAGCGAAACTAACTACGTATCGATGGGAACCGGGTTCGACTCCCGATAGGGACAAACATTTGTGTAATGAGCATAGATGTTTGTATTTTTGGGTTTGAGTGTTAATTAATTATAATTCAGTATTTTTTATATATGTATTTCTATTTGCCACCTATCACATTGTGAGATCAAGTACCTTCGGCTAATTGTGGGTGCACTTATTGTACCTCTGCCTACCACTTAGGGGTTATGGGCGTGAAGATATTATTTCTATGTATTAGCATCGTTGATTGACTTTTGTCACAAGCAAATAATTTGCTTACTTTGGGTTTTTTAGTTCGTGTAATTTGACTACAGATAATATTATTATTATTAATTCAGTTCATGATATTTCCGTTCATACTTATTTATTGCAAAAACTATGGATTTGATGCCTTTTAATTATATGCTTCGAAAAAATATTTTGAAAACATTTTTGTTTTTTTTTTATAAGGTAACACTAAATTTGTCAAAAACACGAACCAACGATCTGCGCACGCGTCACCATACCGACGATTCTTCGCTTGGCAGTATTAAGTTTGAGGTTTTTATTTGTTTTCTTTGTTTATATTAATTTATTTTAATTATAATTCTTTTATATTTTTTAAATATTTATTTAGTTTATATGCATATTACTTTAACAGTGTACAAGCTTAGTTTTTGTAAACAAACTGCATTATACAAGGTTACTTTTAAACGTCCGGCCAAGTTTTCAGAGGCTCCTCAGAATCTATAATAGGTTCGATTTTTATGTAATAAAAAATATTAAAAAATTCTAAATCAAATTTTTATTCGACACAAAAAGCAAAACGCATAGATATAATTTCAATTACGCAAAATTCAAACTATTTTTTTTATATCATAAGGATAGCAAACAAGCAGATGGGTCTTCTGATGGGAAGAATCAACGATCGCCTATATTCTTTATTAGCTTAAATAGGGTAACAATGTGTTAATGGTGTTAAAGACGTTAATGGTGCGTTGCTATCTTGTGGCGAGGTCTAATGTCACGCGCATAAGTTTACCGGATACCTTACTCTCCAAACCGGAACATGACAGTGTCTAGCACTGACGCTATTGCGGCAGGAATAGGTAATGCGGTGGTACCAGACCCGGGCGAGACAATGCAGAACTCTACCACCTAGTAGTTACGATGGTATTGATTCGCTTAGCCAATCGGTCGCCTTTTACGACCTGCGTGGCAGAACGGCAGTTGGTCTATTCTACAAAGGAGCCCGAACTCAAATGAAAAGTGATCGGGAAAAATGTACTTAGAGGAACAGATTACAGCCCCTCAATTCACGTAATTGAGTCAAAGCGCTTAGGGCTCTCACACACATAAACACCATAGAACGTTGAGACGCGCTACGACGCGGCATAATATGTAAGAAAATGTGTAAGTGTCTTAAATGCTTCGACTCGCTTGCCGCTTGATTACGTGAATTAGGCCCCAGAAGTCTTACTTTCCATTTCATCTTCTTACAGGATCTGGAGTCAACGGAGCATGACGGTGACATAGAAGACATCTCTGATGGTGAGAGAACCTCATCGTCAGACCGGGGGAATAGACCCACGTACTATCCCGGTAATAATGATGAGGAGACTCCTAGGTAAGTGTTATTTATTGTGTACTAGCTGTTGCCAGCGACTTCGTCCGCGCGGACTTCGTTTACTCCGCACAGCTCCTCCCCCGTAGGTGATAGCGTGATAATATGTAGCCTATATGTTGACCCGACCTGTTAGTAATATTCATGCAAAATTTGAAACAAATCCATGCAGTACTTTTTGAGTTTACCCCGGACATACACACAGACAAAGAGACAAACAGACAAACAAACAAACAGACGGACAAACGGACAAACGGACAAACGGACAAACGGACAAACGGACAAACGGACAAACGGACAAACGGACAAACGGACAAACGGACAAACGGACAAACGGACAAACGGACAAACGGACAAACGGACAAACGGACAAACGGACAAACGGACAAACGGACAAACGGACAAACGGACAAACGGACAAACGGACAAACGGACAAACGGACAAACGGACAAACGGACAAACGGACAAACGGACAAACGGACAAACGGACAAACGGACAAACGGACAAACGGACAAACGGACAAACGGACAAACGGACAAACGGACAAACGGACAAACGGACAAACGGACAAACGGACAAACGGACAAACGGACAAACGGACAAACGGACAAACGGACAAACGGACAAACGGACAAACGGACAAACGGACAAACGGACAAACGGACAAACGGACAAACGGACAAACGGACAAACGGACAAACGGACAAACGGACAAACGGACAAACGGACAAACGGACAAACGGACAAACGGACAAACGGACAAACGGACAAACGGACAAACGGACAAACGGACAAACGGACAAACGGACAAACGGACAAACGGACAAACGGACAAACGGACAAACGGGCAAACGGGCAAACGGGCAAACGGGCAAACGGGCAAACGGGCAAACGGACAAACGGACAAACGGGCAAACGGGCAAACGGACAAACGGGCAAACGGACAAACGGGCAAACGGGCAAACGGGCAAACGGACAAACGGGCAAACGGAAAAACGGACAAACGGACAAACGGACAAACGGACAAACGGGCAAACGGAAAATAAATATTAACTACCATTAGTCACGATGGTAGTGACATGTATTTATAACCAAACGGTCGCTTTGTTTTATTTATTTATTTACTTTTATGCACTAAAATTGTACAATGGTTAAACTTATTGCCATAAAGGCATTCTCTGCCAGTCAACCAGCAAGTGGAGCAGAAAAATTTCAATAGGGGGTGCAAATAAATATTTTAAATGGAAATAGGAAACAGTATGATGGGCTAAACGGAACAAAAATATAATAATTACTAGGAAATAGATACTTTGTTGAAAGTGTCGTAGATATTTTATTCTTCAAAAGGGTTCAAACTGTCATACGAGAGTTTTATTATGTTTGTGTTACTAAAATAAATGTATTATATTATTAAAAATATATTATAATAATAAATATAAAAAATGTTTTATATACCGGTACTAATAGTAGAAGAACCCAAGACGGTAAATGGGTAGTTACGTTACTCGGGCGTCATGGGGACCTTTTGGATAATGTAGATTAAATTATAGGAAAAATAAAGTGTAGCATAATGTTTTTCATTTCTGTGGTGGGGAAAAAATCTACGGATAAAAAAATGTTACAAAAACTGTGACATGGTAACACTAAATCGCATCAGATTAAGGTATAGCGGGTTACTGGCCACTTAAAATTTTGAAAATCTGCCGATTCAAGTGTAGCGTAAGAGACTGAGAGTCACAAAGTTGCAAAGAAAACGTTGTTTTGACATTATCGAGCGAGTCTGAATTTTCTTTAATTATATAGGAAGTTATGTAAGATTAATGAAAAAGATTCAATCTGACAATTTTCACAAACTGAAGTTATTTAATTTTTTTATGTCCGAGTTACTCGCCTCTATATAAGGTCATTCCAATATAGGTGAACATATTTTAACATGGAGTTCGGTACGTCTAAACAAAGATATCCACCCAAAAATTATGCGATTCAAGGTACTAAAACATTTTGATTTTTACGAATAAAATAATTTTGTCTCAAAGCACTACGCCTTCCTGCATAAAATAATCAGCTTTTAACGTTCTTATGTTGAGAGTAGTAAGGTAAATAACCTCGCGCCATATCTGTGGGTATGCATTAGAGCCAGATGCCAGTGCGTAGGTGCTTTTACGTTTTATAAATACCGTGCGCGCTTATCAGCTGACAGAACTGGCTTGTGCAATTAATTACAGGCCGTAACAGCTATTATTTACTCATGGTTATTAAGAGGGAACATTAATTCCATAGATATGGCGCGATATTGCTTACCCTACTACTCACGCTTACGTTATTTTATGCCGGAAGTTGTGAAGCGTTATGAGACAAAATAATTTTATACGTAAAAATTAAAATGTTTTAGTCCCTTGGATGGCATTATTTTTTGGGTTATTTGGTTAAAATATGTTCACCTATTTTGGAATGACCTCACATGAAGGGCTTATATTTGGTGGAGAGGCTCAAAAGTATGTGAGGTACCTCCCCTTTGTTAATCTGACACGCTCGAGTAAAGGCGAAAATCTCCTCTTGGGCTCCCTCACTATAAGCAGTAGCCCGGCAGTACAAGTGTGCGGTCCCTTCCAGCGAGTTCATGGTGACCGCGCTGGACGCGGCGGAGCTGCGGCAGTCGGTGCGGCGCGCCGGCCGGTGGGCCGCGCCCGCCGCCGCCGCCGCCGCCGCCGCCGCCGCCTCGCTCAGCGGGTCCCCGCACGACTCCGACGACGACGAGGTCAGTGCTGCACACATGCTACAGGACGCACCTGACAACACCCCATTACCATTTTTAACTTCCCGCTACGTATGTAAATAAGGAAGTCACTGATTTAGTCCCGATTTTCGAAAATCGAGTTTTTACCAGATCTCTACGTTTTGAGGTCCTTGGAACCTTTCCGACTATTTTCACGATGACGTCAGTATGTCTGTATGTATGTAAGTGTGTGTATGTGTGTGTGAGTATGTATGTATGTGTGTGTGTGTGTGTGTGTGTGTGTGTGTGTATATATAATATAAAGTCTATTTTTGTATGAAGAAGTTTTACGGTATATGTTCTATAATAATTTACTGTACTGTTACTGTACTGTCTGGTACCACAGCTTTACCTATTATTACCGCAATAGCGTCAGTGCTTGTCACTGTCGTGTTCCGGTTTTGAGGGTGAGATAGCCGGTAAACTTATGCATGTGCCTTTAGACCTCGCCACAAGATAGCAACGCACCACTAACACCTTTGGTGTCTATAGGCGATGGTTGACTCTTTCCATCAGAAGACCCATCTGCTTGTTTGCTATCTTATAATATATAAAAAAATCGGACTTTCGCATTTATGATCCAGCTGCACCCATTAATAAGTTTTGGTGAATCCCGCGTGAATAACTCATTTTATTGATATAAAATGTAGCATATATAGGCTATGCTATTCCAGATCATCGTCTAACTGTGTGCTAAATTTCATCTAAATTCGCTCAGTACTTTTTGCGTAGTTGTGTAACAAACATTCAAACTTTCCAGGAATAATATTAAATGATACAAGTTAGTATGAATAGTACATATATATTTATAATGCTTTGGCCGCACTTGAATCTATCGTGACAACGTTTTTTTTTATATCATAAGATAGCAAACAAGAAGATGGGTCTCCTGGTGGAAAGAGTCAACCATCGCCTATAGATATCAAAGATGTTAATGGTGCGTTGCTATCTTGTGGCGAGATCTAATGCCACATGCATAAGTTTACCGGCTACTTTACCCTCCAAACTGCAACACGACAGTGACAAGCACTGACGCTATTGCGGCAGGAATAGGTAAGGCGTTGTTACCAGACCCGGGCGAGATAATGCAGAACTCTACCACCTAGTAGCCACGATGGTAGTGACTCATATAGCCAATCGGTCGCCTTTTACGACATGCCTAGCAGAACAGTGTTGGCCTATTCTTCAAAGGAGCACGAACCAACACGGGGTTTCGCGCAATACAAGCATATGGGACCGGCTATTATTTTCTATCGTTGCAAACATTCCGATTGCGTGTACCTTAACGCGCTAATATTTTCGGGACGACATACGCAGGTGCAACTGAAGGGTTCATATCAGTAACTAACACCCATTTCACAAGCAAATAATCTGCTTCTCATGGGGCTAGATCAATATATGTAACTTGTCGTGATGTTTATTTATTGTATTGAAATCCCCAGGTATCAACGCCGTCCGGGGACAACGCAGATCGAAATCCCTTGTCCGGCTCCTGTGAGTCCTTGGACGCGGCGGGACTAAGGGAGAAATACATTAAGTCTGCCTTCGATAGCTTGGGAGGCGAAGATTCTAGTCTAGTTAACAGTAAGAACTTTTATTTTTATCTAATACTAGCGTAATAGAAGGCAAGATAGATGAAAGGGAAAGGGTGAAATTTAATTAAAAATATTCCGCAAACTGTTTTGCCGCGATGCCACCGAAAAGACAGATGGCTTCTTAATAAATGAATAAAACTCACCGATAGTCCAAACAAAGAAGACCTATGTCACAATTATCCACTCACATTCACCACGCTTTCTTCCAAGTCGGCAGCAAGCGCAAAGGCACACAATTTACGCACTCAACGCACGTTTCACTTCGCAACTGATGTATCTTCAGAGGTAACGAACACTACTTCACACAAGACGAGCCAAATATTGACTCAGTATTATTTCGTTTTCAGTATTTTTCAGGCTTACGGTGAGTTTGTTCCATTTACACCGCTTTTTTATTTTCCCTTTTGGTGGTCAGGTCACACGTAAAAGTTCGTGGAAAATCGCTAATTAAATAGTTTTCTTCGTTAAATCTAATGTTGTTTTACCATGTAACATTCACCGTTACGCAATCGCGTCAAGCCCGTAAAGTGCACCGATCGCTTGATCTCCACGTGACGCATGCGCGTCACGCTCATATTTTTGATTTGAAACTCTAAATTATAATATAAAGTCTATTTTAGTATGAAGAAGTTTTATGGTATATGTTCTATAGTAAATTTTACTATTTTTGTACTGTTAATAAATAACATAACATTATCTGCACCCGCTTATTATTAATTTTGACATCCACCATAGCCAATCGACGTTACTAATGAATTAATTGATGAGTGGCAGTCACGTTGGTGTTGTTCAACTAAAGGACGGCATTTATATAACGTTTTCCCATGCGTCCGGGATCGTTTGAGTAAAACGTGGATAGAAATAGACCATTGTGTTGCGCAGTTTCTCACTAGCCACGGTAATTTTAAAGCTGAATTATTCTCGTTTAAATTAGTTCCTTCTCCTTTTTGCGAATGCTCTTCATTAAATTGTAAATATGAACAAACTGCACACCTCATTCTTTGGGAGTGTAATTTTTGGCAAAACGAACGTAGTCAAATGCTTGATAGTATACAATGTATATCCGGTGTAATTTATTACTCCGACCTTGTGGGAACACGTGGAAACTTCCGTGCTTTCAAGCGATTTTGTCATACTTACTACTGGAAGCAAAAATTAAGTAGGCCATTTTGGTAGGTCCCTAATTTCCAAACTTCCGTGGTGCTATAGCAATCAGGCTTAACCTGATTGTAAAAGTCTCATTTCGTAGCATTTTTATGCTTTTAATATTTTGCTGTCTCCTGCTTAAAAGGGAGGTAAACAGGATGTATTTTCCTACTCCTCCTATATACTTCTGATTAATTTCGTTGCGGGTCCCAAGACAGCTAAGCTTTTCCCCAGGGCACTCTGAGCTCGCAATTCAGTGGTTATCAAGACGGTTGCCGCTGTTGATTCTGGTTTACAGAAGTTACAGTGGTGGGAACGAGAGAGAGAGAGAGGCCAATTGCCCTAAGAAAATCCACCATAATCAGTTGTCAGTATTAAGTATCAGCTGCATTATTTGTTTTCAAATTGTTGTAATTTTGGACTTATAGAAAAGAAAGTACAGTTTTTATTATAAGTGTTTATTTAAATA
Organism: Apodemia mormo; assembly: GCA_036924255.1. Classification (NCBI taxonomy): domain Eukaryota; kingdom Metazoa; phylum Arthropoda; class Insecta; order Lepidoptera; family Riodinidae; genus Apodemia; species Apodemia mormo. The sequence goes on from JAUPFN010000030.1 coordinate 13,151,260, forward strand.
GATAGAAACGATATCAATAAGTCTTCACAGTCGTTTAAAGAATGATAAAATATAATTTGTTGTCAAAGTAGTTCTTTAGAACATCGAAGTTGACAAGTGCTGTGTTGTGTAGTGTCTATATGAAGTATTTTGACCGCCCCGTTGGTCGAGTGGTTAGCGTTCCTGACTACGCAATCGACGGGGCTCGGGTTCGATCTCCAACGGGGACAAGCATTTGTGTGATGAGCATAAATGTTTGTATTTCCGGGTTTGGGTGTTTATTAAATATATTCCTGTACTTTTCTTGTGTATTTCTATGTATTAGTATCGTTGACTAACACCCATAATACAAGCAAATAATTTTCTTACTTTGGGGTTAGATCAGTAAGGGTTATTTGTCCTGTGAATATTTATTTATTTTTATTATTTATTTCGTGTGTTTAGCGAATTTAAAAACACTAAATTAATGTACTTTTTAGTTTTTACGACTTCACAGATATATACTACTTATAGAATGATAAAATATGGTTTGGTTTTAGTTTATGTACACTTTTCCCGCAACACACTACTTGACCCCAGATCTTGAAAAATGGCGCGCAGGGCCTTTTCAAGGTGCTCTGCCTGCTATTTATTTATTATAATTTATTTAAAAAAAGCGGAGGCCAACGGGTTAATGTAAAATCGATAATTTAGATGATTCAGGTGTTACAATGCGTAAACCCATTATTAAAGATGAAATTAATAAATTTGCTATTATCCGCATACTATTCTATGTGTTTTTCGCAATGGCACCGATGTCTTTCTTTTTGGTGCCAAATTTATTAATTTCATCTTTTTTAATTTAGGTGTGTCTTAGTGTGTGTTCGCGTTCGAATCCGGTAGTAATTATAAAGAAATTGACTACATAACTAATACCCAGTTGCCATATCAGTAAAACGACTCGTTTTAGTTACGAGTAGTCATATTTTCTACGAGGCGTAAGCTGTAACTGTGTGTGACAAATTACCAAATCTCCAAACAACTTGTTACGCCTCGAAAAAGCGTCGTTGTTATTATATTAGTAACTAATAGACACTGATTTGATTGACGGATCGTTATAGAAACCGGGCATAGGTCACACAGCTTTGTCAAGATCTTTAGTGATAGATTTGCTTGTATACCCATACACAATATTACTAGTTGTTGTACAGGTCAACAACGGTCTTTAATGCATACACAATATTACAAGTTGTTGTGCAGGTCAACAACGGTCTTTAATGCATACACAATATTACAAGTTGTTGTGCAGGTCAACAACGGCCTTTAATGCATACACAATATTACAAGTTGTTGTGCAGGTCAACAACGGTCTTTAATGCATACACAATATTACAAGTTTTTGTGCAGGTCAACAACGGTGTTTAGTGCTTACACAATATCACAAGTTGTTGTGCAGGTCAACAACGGTCTTTAATGCATACACAATATTACAAGTTGTTGTGCAGGTCAACAACGGCCTTTAATGTATACACAATATTACAAGTTGTTGTGCAGGTCAACAACGGTCTTTAATGCATACACAATATTACAAGTTTTTGTGCAGGTCGACAACGGTGTTTAGTGCTTACACAATATCACAAGTTGTTGTGCAGGTCAACAACGGTCTTTAATGCATACACAATATTACAAGTTTTTGTGCAGGTCAACAACGGTGTTTAGTGCTTACACAATATCACAAGTTGTTGTGCAGGTCAACAACGGCCTTTAATGCATACACAATATTACAAGTTGTTGTGCAGGTCAACAACGGTCTTTAATGCATACACAATATTACATAGTGCTTACACAATATCACAAGTTGTTGTGCAGGTCAACAACGGTCTTTAATGCATACACAATATTACAAGTGGTCAACAATGGAGTTTAGTGCTTACACAATATCACAAGTTGTTGTGCAGGTCAACAACGGTCTTTAGTTCATACACAATATTACAAATTGTTGTGCAGGTCAATAACGGTCTTTAATGCATACACAATATTACAAATTTTTGTACAGGTCAACAACGGTCTTTATCGGCACAACATCGAACTCCAGACGCTGAAGCAGCCAGGAGAAGAGAAGAATTGCAGAGGAGGATCCGGGAAACAAGAAGACAGTTGGAGAGCGTGAGTTTATTTTACTAGATTGTCTTGTGGATTTCGTATTTCCATCATGGCTGAAAAATAATAAAAAATGAATTTCTAAAATACGGGATGAACATCAAATGTTTGACAGGTTGGCAGTTTATACTGAAAAATCAAATTGCTGTTATAACTATTTTCTTCGGAAATTTTACATCTCTTCTTATCTTTTAAACTATTACTTGACTGTCATGGCCGCGTTTCCGATCCGGTAGTAGTTTAAAAAAATGTTTACGTGTCAAAATAACTTGTAAAAAGTTTTATTAAATAAAGTTCTTCTGTGTTCTGATTTCATGAATATGAACCATAAGAAGTCAAATATGTCCTGCCGTTCTGGAGTTTTAACGAGACTAAAGAACAATTATTTGATTTTTATATACAGGCTTACTTTCAAAGCTCCGGCCAAATTTTGAAATTAAGATCTAAATATTGAATTGAAAGTGCGTTTTTATTATTATTGTAAAATTATTGCAAGATAATATAAAATGTTCGTTTAGAAATATCCCACTAAATTCATGAATTGGATGCACCGAGTCGTGTGAATCGGCCGCCGGGCGGTGTGTGCGAGGTGCGGGAGACACTACTCGAGCCGCGTCCGACATTTTTGCGTAATTGATATTATATCTATGCGTTGTGTTTTCTGTCAGATAAAAATGAAATTTTGATCTTTTTAATTTTTTTTTATTACCTGAATCGAACATATTATTGATTCTGAACAGCTTTTGACAATTTAAAAGTAACCCTGTAAGATAGATATAAGATTTGGCTTTAGTAATGGACAGACAACCATCTTTTAAATACATCAAAGATGTTAAAGGTGCGTTGGTATCCGTGTGGCGGCATGATAAGGCGATATGCATAAGTTTACATACCACAACCTCAAAACCGGAAAACGACGTTGCCAAGCAATGACGCTATTGCGGCAGGAATAAGTGAAACGGTGGTACTGGGCCTTACCTCCTAGTAATCACGATGGTAATGACATGTTTAGACAATCGATGGCCTTTTATGAACTGCCTGGCGGATTGGTAGGTCTATTTTCCAAATAGGGCCCTTGGATTAAATGGACACACCTTTCAAAGCAATTTCTTATGTTGTCAGCGTAGCTTGCATTTACACACAGAAATATAGAGCTATAGTACTTATCGATGAAATAAAATCACTTCAAGGGTAATTTTTAAACTTTTATATTTTTTGGTACGATAAAATAGTAGAACGTGGTTTACTTCTATTTTTTCACTATATATTTACAAATGTATGACACTTTTGACAGTGATAGGAGCGTTTGCTTATATACACGGTGACATGTTTCCTTCCCAATGCCGTGTCTATTAGTATTCATGTGGTCTGTACCCTGGACTAAATTGGAGAAAGATTCATATTAAATTTCATCGAAAGCATTATTAATTATGTCTAAGTAAGCCAGATCTTATATAAGTTGCGTCTTAATTACATATGTAGGTACAATAGCCCCCTAACTGGTGAATCGCTTATTCCTAGTAGAGCAGGCTAAAAATACTGCTTGTACCTTTGTCACTAGGTGGCGTTTCGATCGAACCTTAAGTCGAGTCAATCAACTACAGACCTGTCGTATATCCCTGAAAAAGACGGCTCAAGACGGAACCGACCAGTATCGATGGCTATACCAAGCAATGTTAGACCATATGGTAAGTAATTATAGTTCGTTTTTGAGTAACACAAAACGCTTGATTCATAAATAGATGAAAACATGATATTAATGTTGTACATTTTAACTTAAATTTAATAATAATGAAAAAACTTCATAATATATTTATTATTACTTAGTAGTCAGAGTGACTAAATGTGGTTAAGCACCTTTTTATGTTCAGTTAATGGGTATTCTGATTGAAAAGGTGGGATAAATACCGCCACATTTGTTATTTAACGAATATTCCTAGTTATGTACATTATTGGTTGTTATTTTCTTTAACAAGTGACGTTATTACGTGCTTTCCTTCGTATAAGGACATTAATACCATCTTTCATACACCGTGCCGTTGGATTTTTTCAGATGGAATATGTTTTTTTTTTGAGTGGCGATGATTGAGAGATCGAATCCAGTATCTTGATCTCAGCTGAAAAACTACTCAGAGCATCAAGGATGAATTTTCATTATTTGATAACCTTCTGTGATAAAATAATAAGTTTAGCCGAATTATATTTATTTTTTACAAGATATTTGAAAATACTAAAAAAAAGATTCATATTTTTAATTTTATAAAAAGGCAGCAAATAAATTAAGAAATTTGTATTATGATATTTTCTAATTTTTTTTTATTCTATCGAAAAATGTGTCATAATTTAAGACAAACAAAATATATCAATTCTTATATGAATCACAATTCATAAGCAGATATTATAGTAAAATAAAACATAAAGTACATGTTTTCATCTAAGCAATAGGCCAATATATATTTTAGCGACAACTAAAATTAGGTAAGTCATATAAAATATATTTGGCCACAAAACCATTTCTCATAATATATTACCATGTAGTATTAAATACTAACAAACAAATTCGTTCCAATGCTGACCAGGATTTACAAACCCTTCCATTTGTCCAGAGGAAAATCTGGATAGTCTATCCAGTAACTTTTTTGACAGTTTAAATTACCAAAATATGAATTTGGACTATCGCAATAAAAACCCTTACGCCATTCCTGCTAATTTAAATCACAAAATTATACCAGAATACGTAGATACACAATATGCAAGTAAAACAGATATGAAACATATAGACAAACAGAAAAAGACTTCCAATAAACATAAAGAACCAGTCAAGCAAAGTATGACTTTTACTATTGATGTCGGAAAGAAGCCTGTATCAAAAGTATTTGATAGACTTTTTCCGTCAGCATCAGAAGCAAAAGAACCACCTAAAGTGCCACCTAAAAATTTCCATTTAAATTTGAATGAAAAACCTCAACCAAAAACTCCAAAACCAAATGCCAGAAGCATCTTCAAGAATTACAAATCCTGTCCAGTTTCTCCTGTATCTGAAGAATGTAAATGGGCAGATAAAGTAGTTCAAAATCAACAAAAGCCTAAAGAGAGTATTGTTGATGCAAAGAAAAGAAACTCGTTCAGTTTCTTCGTAGGACTTGATGCTAAAATGAAGAACAGTAGAAGTATAGTGGACACCATTAAAAGTGATACAGAGAAAATGATAGCCGAGATTACTAAAAAATATGGAGATTTAAATGAATTCGATCCTAATCAGAATGACTTAGATTTACAACCGACTAAAGAGGTAGAGGAAAAAGACGATGGCAATTTTTCTTCAGACTCTTTAGAAGATTGTAGCCTAAGTCAGGATTTAAGTTGTAAGAACAAATTGTATTCGAAAAAAGTATGCAAAAAACATACAAAAAGTAATAGTATGCCGCGAAGATCAATATCTAATTATGAGATATATGGTACATATGATAAACCGGTCGTACCAATGAAACCTTTAGGTATTTCTCAAAAGAGTTCAACATTGCCTCGCAATATGCCTTCCAATTTAGAAGATATTATGGATGAAGACATTCAGCCAGATTACGCAATGTATAGATGTCAAAGTGTTTTAACTAAACGTTGTGTCACGAGATCTAATGAGTCTGTTTTGAGTGATCATTCTAATTGTTCAAGTGCTTCAAATGAAATATTCTTTAAATATGGCAATGAAGTAGCTTTTCAACAAGCGAGGTTTACCGATAGTCGGTATAATTTAAATGATTCACGAAACTGTTCCATAGAAAACATTCATGAACCGGATCCGAGATATTTGGAAAATCATCGACACAGCAGTGCAAGTTTCTTTTTAAATCAGAAAAAGTTTATGAAATCAACTGGTAGTCAAGAATCTGTGTTATCTGATGAATTTTTAGATAATGAGAATCAGTTGTCTCGTACTAATTGTAATTCATTAGAAAGTATACTTTCTGATGAGTCTGAGTGTACAAAAAGTGCTCCATTAGAGATGTTGTTTGAAGGTGCAAAGCCAATTCGAAATAGAAATAATCCAATCGGTGTCCCTAGCAGCACAAGCTGCTACGAGTTTGATAATACTTCTAAAAGCTATGGTTCTAGTCCTAACAATCCTCCATATTTAAGTGGTTACATGTATAATAATTTCTTTGGTGAGCCTTTAGTACATACAATGGATTATAAGGAGCCAGTTCCTATTGTGGTTCCAAAAGTTACCAGTAACCAAGTTTACGGATTCAATATTCCTGAAAAAGAAGAAATATCAGGACATAAAACTGTGACTCGTTCTAAAAGTTTATATGATTCTTCGACAAAACAACCTCCCCCGGCTAGAAATATTGCGTATTATTTCGATGGAAATATTATACAGCAATGTTCGAATGATAAAAAGAAAAGTGATGAGATACCAAGGCTAGGTAATGCTAATTACATGGCAAATACGACTAAGTCCTTGCAACCTCAGTTTGCAGATAAGCATAAATATATAAGTAACATGGAGGGCTGTGAATCAAAATCCATGGTAAAATCTAAGAGTTGTAGTTTTGAAGTTGTCTTGGAACCTGCGTCGAAACCTAACCCTTTAAAAAATTTAATGGAGAAAAGGAATTCTCATGTAAAAAGAAATCTAGAAAAGTTTGAAGAACAAATAAAAAAGAATTCTCAAACAAAAGTAACTAAAAATCAAATGAATAAAGAGAAGGCTAATGTTTCTAAGTATAATCATGCAACAAAAAGCCTTGAAAGAGATTCTAGTCAGAAAAATAATAATGCTAAAATAAATATGGAATTTGTTCCGCATAAACCCCCTAAACCGATTAAAAGAACGCCTTCTATTAAATTAAATAATAGACTAAAAGCAGGTCTTGACAAATCAGCAATGAGTTCTTCTATATCCTCCCAGTACAAAGCAAAGTTAGATGGTCTTCAAAATAAAAATTATTTGACAAATAAAAAGCAAGAGGATAAAAATTCTAACATAGAAGATGCTACTGACAATACAGAGAAAACATTTGACGTTTTTGTGAAAGAAAAAGACGTAAATGAAAATAGGTCTGAAATGCAAATGGATAGTCTTGAAGTTTTTGCTATGCAAAGAATGGAAAGAATGAATTACGTTAGTATGGATTCCTTAGACGTGATAGAAGATAATCATGATTTTGCAAAAGATTCGTTAGATTATTATGCAGAAAAAGATAGTAAATATTACGATAAAATCCAGAAAGAACAAAGTAACATAAAACTTACGAAAAATGAATACAATACAGCATTACCCTCTTATAGTGCCCATGTGGATACAAAAGAGAATATTGCACCTGATACTAATGACGAGGTGAAAAAATACAAATATATTGAAAGAAAATTAGAAATTATAAACAAATTAGTTGAAATGGAAGAACGCAAAATTTTACAAGAAAAAATACTCAAAGAATATCGTATGAGACCTCTTAAGGCTAACATAAACGATGGGAAAGGCGTTGTAAAAATACTCTCGAGGAAATTTGAAAAATTAGCTACAAAACAGAACACTGTGCCTAATTTTGCATCTTTGACTTTAGAAGAAGTAGACACCGATACGGAAAATTCCGAAAATAAAGAGATTAAACGCAATTTAAGCCTTCCAGATATATTAGATAGTGACCAAATAGGTTTAACCAGTGAAGACGTTGATGTAACAAACGAGGCCGGCAACGAGAATATATCTGAAAACTCAGAACCTGCACAGCTTAATAATACCTTTCAAAATGTCACAAGGCCTCAGAAATCACTACCTCAACGAGTATACAACGAGATGGTCATACCTAAAACTGATGTTCATCTCGATAGTGAAAACTATGAATCTTCAACAACAAGCTCTAGTTGCAACAATTCTCCAAAACGATTGTCTTTCTATGGTTTTAACAGACCAAAGGTTCCATTTAGAAGGATAATACGACCAGCGCCAAGATTATGTTTAGAAAATCAGAACAGAATTCGTCCAGCCTTATCTAGTGGGAATGCCGTAAGAGGTTTAGCTAGGAAAATACCTATTGCTCCTGTCTTGCCATCGAAATTTTCAACAGTTACAGGTTGGGAAGCATGACAAAAAATTAATGTTGTAGGATTTTTATTTGCGCTTAAATTAGCGTTATTCTATTGGTTTTGAATTTGTGATATATTGTGAGGAGATTCACCTCCACGTGCGAAAATCACAACAGATCACAAATCATTGCTTTTTCTAGCAGTGTCAGCATGGTTTTTTTTTGTTTGGCACTATGCACGGTTCATGTTTAGCTTAATTTATTTTGTTTAGTTTATATTGGTCAAAGGTTTCATAAAAGCTGAGGTCTTTTACGAGACCCGTTTACAAATATCCTAATTATATACCTCCTATACGAATGATTAATAATATTGTATGATTAATATTATTAATTATTCGTTTTAATTAGTCTTAACATAAATCTATGTCTTCTGATTTAATAGAATCAATTCTTTGTGATGTTGTTTAAATATAATTTGTTCGATATTGTTTTCCAGTAGTACATTGTTCTTTAAATATTATTTTTTAAAAGAAACATTTTCGTAGACTTTTAATTATTACGTATACCTATATAGAAATTTATACTAAATTTTCGATATTTTTAAAATCGTTTTTCAACTGTTTCCTAGCTTTGATATTTTGTAGATGACAAAATATTTATAAAAACTTTAATTAATATTCAATGAAAATTTGGTGTTTTTTTAGTTTTATTTTAGTTCAGTAAAGTACATGGTGTTGTCTATGATTCTTCCTTGAGCAAGGTTCTAGCAAAGTCGCAAAATCGGTAAATTATTTCACTAAATAACTGCAGCAAAGACCATTTTTATAGAATGATTAAAACAATTTGATGGGTGTAACAGCGAATTTTATTGTATTTTATCTATCAATCTCGTGGTATCGAACCTTTGACCAAAGTGTTGTGAAAATGCATGGGCCTAACATTGGGGGTGTAACAGCGCGCACCCATCTGTCCCCGCCGGAGCCAGAGGAGTCCGGAATGAGACGTGCCATCTCTCTCTCGGACCTGGCGGCCAAACCTGTGCCCGCGCCGAGAACGCCCCAAGGTTGGTAAGGTTACCTGTGGTGGTGGTGTTGGCGAATATTGGGAATAATCCGGCCTTTATTAATAATGGTTTTAGTAGTTATTAATGGTGGAATATAACAGTGTGGGATATATTGGGAATATTATATGGTTTATAATAAAGCACATTCCAAATTACGTAGAAAAAAATAACTTAGAGTACTTTCTCTCTTGTCTCTCTATATTAGTACTCTCAGTATGAGAGTCACTTTCTCTCTCTCTCAAGTAGCGACGTTTATTGCGGAATATGACTCGAAATACAACCGCAATGGCGGTAAGTTAGTCGCTACTTGATTTCCCTTACTTAGAGCCAAAATTGTAAGTGAGAGTGATACTGTATGGTGCTTTAAACGGTCATAATAATTTGCTGTAAGCAAAGTGTATTCATTTTACAATTCTTTAATGATAGCAATGTACACTATCCAAAAACGCTTTTTAAGAATGTTTGTACCTAAAGAATATGTTTGTTGAAACCTGTAAATTATACAGAAATTAGTGATGTTTTGTATTAATTAATATGCTAATTAAGAATTTTGCAACCCTGACGTCGGCTGTGCGATTTCTTCATTTATTTTTGACGGTACACGGTAGCATTGTTTTGTTTATATAGAAACGTATGACGTACTGTAAGGACGGCCGGGATGTAGTCCTTTTTTAAAAAGCAATACTTTATTTACTCAAAGGAATTTTACTTTGAATTCAAACATACATGTGGAATTTAGAAATGTGTCTAACTTGTGCTGTGATCGATTAATTACTGAGACTGACTGCTTCTGTAATTCACGCGGTCCGGTGGTATTTTTTACATTACTTAGGAGGGGATAAACTGGGAGTCAGCAATTACTCCGTACAAATATATGTCATAACAACAAGTGGTGAAGGAAATTTGTCACACAGAGCGTAGTTTTTGAAAACGCGCTAATATCTTGATTTCATAGACTAATTTGAAAGTCTTTTTGCGTTTAATGAGTTTTAGGTTATATATAATACGATTACAGCTACGACTTTTAGGAGTGGAGCATCTGAGAGTAAAACTAAGGATAACTAGCAAAGATATATTTTGCACGTATTATAACTGCATGTTTTAGTATTTTTTTACTGGCCAACAATCTGGTTATTACATAGAGTTATATTTTAATACTATATACATTATACTTGCTTAGATACCAATATATAGTACTGTAAATATATTGTACTGCAAATATATGTTACTTGCAAAGTAAATGTAAGTTATGACTATGTATTACTGCAAAATTTTATTATAAAAAATTTTACTGTTTTGCAATAAAATTTTGATTATTATGATCCAACTGGTTTCGCTTGCAAACTATAAAAATATTAAGACCATATTTCTTCGTTTTGAGACAATAATAGGCTTTTTTCCACCGAGAATAAATCGGATATAATGTAGTTTGAAATGATTAATTATGTATGGAGGTAACAAAAAACTAAAACATTAATTATTATGAAAGATAATATAATTTCGGCTTCAATAGACATTAAGTCACCTGATAATAAACGAAAATCTGGAAGTGTTACGTCACGCCGTGGTAAAACGCCATACGTTTTTGTCATTTTCATAGAAAGCAAAGACTGTGTAATGACGGCGGCGTGACGTCTTTAAAGACGCCATGACAGTTCAGAGCGTTTTCAAGTTAAATTTTGAATTGCGGATTTTTTATTATAGTAGAGGAGCGCAAGGTGCTAAATATGTAGTTACTCGAGCGTCGTAGGAATCTATTGGATTTTGTACATTCGATTGTAGGAAAAATAAAAGGTTATATCAATGGCTTAGTTCACAATTGTACTAAGTGCACAATTTTCAATATTCACCTTTTTAGTGACAAATACACTAAATGTGCTCTTTAGTTTGCGCGTATCGAAATATCGATAATAGTCTTATGAATAGATGCATATTTTTTTATTATTTTACTTGGTTTTCGTTCTGTTCACGTCTAAACTTTAAAAGCTTTTAAAACGCTCTCCTCGTAATTACCAGTTTTGACATTTTCGAGTTTGAATTTTCATTTATTATATAGGAAATGATGTAAGAATAACGTTAAAATTTTAACCTGACAATCTCCACAAACCGAAGTTATTGGAATTTTGTCTTTTATTTCTAGAGAGATTTGAACATTAATTACGCTCTTCTGTAAACCTCAGTTTTTGACATGTCTACACGTAGGGACCGCCGATGCGAAGTACCCCCTCGCCGTGTTGGTCCCGGCCTCCTTTGTAGAATAGGCCAACTGCCGTTCTGCCAGGCAGGTCGTAAAAGGCGACCGATTGGCTATCGAGTCACTACCATCGTGGCTACTAGATGGTAGAGTTCTGCATTGTCTCGCCCGGGTCTGGTACCACCGCCGCCAATAGCGTCAGTGCTTGTCGCTGTCGTGTTCCGGTTTAGAGGGTAAGGTAGCCGGTAAACTTATGCATGTGGCATTAGACCTCGCCACAAGATAGCAACGCACCATTAACATCTTTGGTGTCTATAGGCGATGGTTGACTCTTCCCATCAGGAGACCCATCTGCTTGTTTGCTATCTTATTATATAAAAAAAAAACGTTAATTTACGCGCTCGAGTAAATGCAAAAATCCTCTCTTGGGCTCCCCTACTATTATGAATAAAATAAATAGTTTTTTGTTTCCTATACTTAATTATGTGAAGTATTAAGGCGAGGTATTTCGACGCGCGTCAATTCTATAGAAAATGGGTGGCGCGGTATGTTCTGGTACCGCTGGGAAACGTGTTAATGTTCGGATAAATAAATATAGGACTTCAGCTGAAAACTAAAATTTAGCACATTCTTTTTTGTATTTACAACTAAATATCACCATATAAAAATCATGTCGAAGATTAGAAATATTATTAACAAATTATTTGTTTTAGAGATTTTTTAACCTGTTTTCGGAATTTTATATGATCAAGTAAAGTACATTCTATCATGTAATGAGTTAGCGCATTCTTTAGATAATATCTTCAGGTATATCATGTAATTTTTGTAAAATTGTTATTTAACTATCAATACAAAAAATAAACGTGATTTAACAAACCAGTTTTTTCCCGTTTATCGCGATGCCTCGCCTTAAACAAATTTTCAAATTTAGTCAACTTGCCCATTGCAAATAATTTGGTGATACTTACGAGTATGTAAGCGAAACCGATTGGAGTCTAATACTCTTAACATTGTTAAAAAGTGCAAGTGATTTTAAATAAAATATTGCAGTTTTTTAGAAAGTGTATTCATGACTTGATATTGGTCGAATGTGTGCGCGCGCGTTGATTTTGATGGGTCCGCCATTGCTTAAAGAAAGAATGCCGTAGTAACTTTTTTGTAGCATTGCTATATCTGATCGCTTTCGGTGTAGTGGTGCAACAGGGTTTTATTTCTGTGTCCTTTGTTTATAATATTGGCATTTTAAGGTAGATTAAACGAGGTAGGTGCGTATTAATTGTGAAACCTTAAAGTGCTTAGAAATGTAGGCTTTTTTATTTAAGCAGACATAAATACATTCTTATAATTTCTTCTGTATTTTATTTCTTTATATATTGAGTAGAGAGTTGGTTAGTTCGTAAATTTTACGCAATATTTTCCTAAAAAAAGGGCTTACTTATTTTTAAAAGGTCGGCAACGCAACTGCAAGACCATTCGTATTGCAGATGTTTATGGGCGGCGGTGATCACTTACCATCAGGTGCACCTCCTGCTTGTTTGCCACCTCTTCTAATAAAAAAAAATGCAAATAAGACAGGAAGGTGGTCCAATAACAGAGGAATGTGTCAGTTTATTGTCAATTTTTAGTTGAGTGTTATTAAAGCGTCGACGTGAAATAAAAGTAAAATTGGACGTAGTTAAACGAAAAGGATCCAATTCCACAAAATGATCAAATCTGCTTGTTTGCTATCTTATGATATAAAAAAAAGAGTTAAGTGCACCAAACTGATGCTAAACATCAATACAATTGGCCAGTAAAAACATCTAAGTAAAAATAGCTCTCTATTACTTTATTCAACGTCAAAACTAGTCCCCATTACTGGCACGTTAAAAAATTAAAAATATTCAACTTCAAACTTCTATATTTCTAAACTGATTTTGTGTGGATTGAATCCTTTTCGTCTACTACGTCCAATTATATTTTAACATATGTGTCTATCAGTAATGGAATATAATCAAATGAGGTCTCTGTAAAATACTATCTGTTTTAGCTGTAAAGCATGTCTTCATCTCTCTGCTTCCTTTTTAAAAATCTTGACTCTTGAAAAACAAATGCTTTTGTCCGACTCTAATTCTTGTCTTCTGTCCAACTGTGATTAGGTCCAACAAAACCTACCCAGCCTGCAGCCAATAAGTCTCCCAGCGGATTCGTCCGGCCGGCACCTCGGTATAACAAAACTTCTAACATGACCAGGAGTTCGAGTGTAGGCGTACTGAATAATCAGGTAATATGAAAACGATATACGCATTATTTTTGCTTTTTTATACCATAAACACAAACAAGCAAATGGTTCTCCTGATTTTACAGACACCAGAAACCATCGTTTACAGACACCAAGGATGTTAATTATGCGTTGCGATCCTTGCGGCGAGCATTCAACCTTTGTGTCACAGTGAGGGCGCTGAGATTGCGTTCCGGACACACACCCCTGGTTGCAAATTCTTATTTTTAATGAAAAAAGCTACGTCTCCCCATAGTCCATCGTGCAATATTGTGGATGACGTTTATCATATCCTGATGGAATGCGTCCGGAATAGCTATCTGAGGGCATTCACGTGCCGCGGCCTGATAGGGAGCTGTAATAGTATCCTGGTGGAACCTTAATCGGATTCCGCCAGACTATTTTATAATCTAGTAATTAAGAGACCCAATAGTTAGTAGTTATTTTGTTGTGTGTAGACATTAAGATGACTACCAGGGCGACGTAATGGTTTTCACGACAAAGCCCTTTTCCCAGGATAAAAAAAATCCTTGCGGCGGGGTCTTAATGCCACATATATGAGATAAACCAGAAGGGCGATTGGTTCACCTCTCGTTCCCACCATTGTAACTTCTGTAAATCAGAATCAACAGCGGCAACCGTCCTGATAACCTCTGAGTTGCGAGCTCAGGGTGCCCTGGGGGAAAGCTAAGCTGCCTTGAAACCCGCATCGAAATTAATCAGAAGTATATAGGAGGAGTAGGAAAATAGATCCAGTTTTCCTCCCTTTACAGCAGAGACAGCAAAATGTTAAAAGCATAAAAATGCCACGAAATGAGACTTTTACAGCCAGGTTAAGCCTGATTTTTTTTTTTATGTCATAAGATAGCAAACAAGCAGATGGGTCTCCTGATGGAAAGAGTCAACCATCGCCTATAGACACCAAAGATGTTAATGGTGCGTTGCTATCTTGTGGCGAGGTCTAATGCCACATGCATAAGTTTACCGGCTACCTTACCCTCCAAACCGGAACACGACAGCGACAAGCACTGACGCTATTGCGGCAGGAATAGGTAAGGCGGTGGTACCAGACCCGGGCGAGACAATGCAGAACTCTACCACCTAGTAGCCACGATGGTAGTGACTCGATAGCCAATCGGTCGCCTTTTACGACCTGCCTGGCAGAACGGCAGTTGGCCTATTCTTCAAAGGAGGCCGGGACCAACACGGCGGATTGCTATTGCATCACGGAAATTTGGAAATTAGGGACCTACCAAAATGGCCTATTTAATCTAAAATCAATCGCCTGAAGGTATGGAAGTTTCCACGTGTTTCCACAAGGTCGGAGTAATAAATTATACCGGATATACATTGTATACTATTTTTTTCTATTTAATTGGAACAAGTTTAAATGAAGAATAATTTAGCTTTAAAATTACCGTGGCTAATGAAGAACTGCGCAACACAATAATCTATTTCTATCCACGTTTTATTTAAATAATCCCGGACGCATGGGAAAAGTTATATGAATGCCGTCATTTAGTTGAACAACACCAACGTGACTGCCATTCATCAATTAATTCATTGGTAACGTCGATTGCAGGATTAAAGAGGCGACGTATTTTTGTTTAAGCTTGCGCGTTGATAAATTCTGGGTTGTTCAAATTCCTAGAATTTGTAGTATATTGAAGCCCGACGCTGAATTTCTAAATCTTATGGTAAGACACCTGGTAAAACGGAACCGGAACACGACATTGACAAATACTGACGCTATTGAGGCAAAATAGGTGAGGCAGTGGTACCAGACCGGGGCGAGACAATGCAGAACTACCACCCAGTATCCATGATGGTAGTGCTTTGCATAGTCAATCTTTTGCCTATGATGAACTGCCTGGTAGATGGTCTATTTGTCAAAGGAAGTGCGGACCAACACGGGATTTTTTTTTCAAACCAGCCAATTCTGTGCGGTGTCTTGTTCAATTTATGACAGGGATTATGGAGCATGCGGGTATTTCGGGATTCCGGTAACCCGGTATCCCCATTCCTAGTTGTACTCTAGTTGAGTCAGAGATAAGACCCAAAACATCTGCCAAATAAGACCTCTAGCTTGATATATTATTTACCAAAGGAATAAATGCAATGACTAAGTATCTTTACGCCCGTATCCCCGAAGGGGTAAGCAGAGGTACAACAAGTGCACCCACGACTAGCCGAAGATACTTGGTCCTACAAATGTGATAGGTGGCAAGCCTATCGCCAACCGGACACTTTCCGATCCCAGGCAATATTGTTATTATCAGAAAAAAAAAGTATCTTCACGCCCATATCCCCGAAGGGGTAGGCAGAGGTACAACAAGTGCACCCACGATTAGCCGAAGATACTTGGTCCCACAATGTGATAGGTGGCAAGCCTATCGCCAACCGGGCACTTTCCAATCCCGGGCAATTTTGTGTTTCTCAGAAAACTGAAAAACACTTTTTTTATGTGCCCGACCTGGGAATCGAACCCGGGACCTCATGTGGTCGACGCCAACGCTGGACCACTAGACCACAGAGGCGATAATGTAATGACTATATTTTAATGTTTTACAGAGCGACTCTGAATCGGACCCACAACCCCAAAGACAGCAACCCCAGAGACCTCAAAGTCTGATGAGACCCAGAAAATCTAATCAGTTATTATCAGAAAATTTAAAAAACACATCTTTCAAATTGCCCGACCCGGGAGTCGAGCCCGGGACCTCACGTGGTCAACGACAACACTGGGCCACTAGACCACAGAGGCGATAATGTAATGACTATATTTTAATGTTTTACAGAGCGACTCTGAATCGGACCCACAACCCCAAAGACAGCAACCCCAGAGACCTCAAAGTCTGATGAGACCCACCATCAGTTCCATGAACAAAGCGGCAGCCAATACGGCTAGACGACGTGCTCCGAACAATTATAACTCAGGTAAGGAACAAACAACACGATTCAGATAACTTTGCCGCTCGAAAGTTTGTACGATCCATTCATAATTATCTCCCAAATGATAAAAATAAATTTTAAAAAATATTTTTTTATTATACCATAAAAACTTTTTTTTCTTGTAAAATAAGGTTCTTTTAAAACATATAAATCTATCCAAACTAATGTTATAAATGCGAAAGTAATTATGTCTGTCTCTCCTCCACGCCTAAACAACTGAACCGATGTGGATGAAATTTGGTACAAATACAGTTTGAGAGCCGAGAAAGGACGTAGGATAGTTTTTAGCCCGGAAATCCCACGGCAACGGTAACTATGCGGGTTTTATTTTAGAAATTTTTCCATGCGGACGAAGTCGCGGGCACAGCTAGTTGTAAAATAAATCCCACATTGCTCATTGTTGGAATGTGTGCGTGCAATTAAGGCGAGGCATCGCGACAAACGGGAAAAAACTGGTTTGTTTAATCACGTTTATTTGTATTGATTGTTGAATAACAATTTTACAAAAAATACACGATATACCTGAAGATATTATCTAAAGAATGCGCTAACTCATTACATGATAGAATGTACTTTACTCGATCATATAAAATTCCGAAAACAGGCAAAAAAAAACTCTAAAACAAATTAATTAGTTAATAATATTTCTAATCTTCCACATGATTTTTATATGGTGATATTTAGTTGTAAATACAAAAAAGAATGTGCTAAATTTTAGTTTTCAGCTGAAGTCCTATATTTATTTATCCGAACATTAACACGTTTCCCAGCGGTTTCAGAACATACCGCGCCACCCATTTTCTATAGAATTGACGCGCGTCGAAATACCTCGCCTTAAGGAGTTTATAATTTGATTAGCAGAGCGTTAATCGTTATTCGCACACGCGACAAAAGGAAGGACTTTAAATGTCGAGCTAAATTTTTCGCATTCTCATGAAAGGGAAAAGGAGAATAGAAAAACGCCTAAATTACCTCACATAAGTTATGGATGGCACCTTATTGTATTTCGGTGACAAATCCGTTTGTTTTGCACTTCTTTAAGTCATTGAATACGCCATAATAACCTGTCTATTTCATACTAGCTGAGCCCGCGACTTCGACCGCATGAAAAAAATTCGAAAAAATAGCTAGTGGCCTAAGTTACTCCCTATCACATCAGCTATCTGCCAGTGAAAGTCCCGTCAAAATCGGTCCAGCCATTCCAGAGATTAGCCGGAACAGACAGACAGACAAAAATTGTAAAAAATGTTACCTTGGTATATGTACCGTGTATACATCTATATGCATTTAGTAAAAAGCGGTTATTTTAATATTACAAACAGATAGATACTCCAATTTTATTTATTTGTATAGATTATTCAAAATTAACATTAAATCAATATAAATGATGTAAAATATTATTTTTCATTACAATAATTATTATGTATTTTGCGTTCCAACTGAGAATAGGATCGCCTTATTATAAACTTCATATCACAAGTGTGAAATTAGTAATGTCTGCAAAAAAATTGGTTCAAAAAATATTACTGATTTATTGAACAACAAATAACGTTTCAATAATATTATTTTCATCAATAAAAATTAGTAAAAAATCAGTCTAACTGTTCATCTATATAGATAAAAAAGTCGTGTTAGTTATATCATTTAAAAGTCAAAAACGACGGGGTCTTTGTCCAGAATAGGCTAAAAGGTATTAAAAGATAATACTCATCAATAAAAAACAGTAAAATATATCAGTTTAGCCGTTCATTTTCAGTTCATGTGAGGAAGTATGAGAGTATTTGCAACCTAAGGTAGTGTAGGGCTATCTAGAGTAGAATAAAGTGTAGTAGACTTATATCTATCAACTATCGCCTGTCGTAACGAAATTCGAGTCAGTAGATCGGTTTATAAGAGGACTCTCAACTAAAGAATCGACCGTGCCTAACGTGCGCACTGATTCAGTGATAAGACGACTATATTGCGGTATATAATTTAATGTCTTCTGCGAAATGTATATATAAAAGTCGTGTTAGTTATTTTACATCTTATTTTAATACATGGTAACATCTGATGGGAATCTAAACAAAAAATATACAAATTACAATGAAAATATTTTTTTAATTATTTCTTTGTTAGATTTTTTTTGCACACCTTACTCTATGTTTTTGCAAAATGCGGAGCAATATGTCATCCTGACAGTCCTATTCCCAGTTGGAACGCATAGCACGTTATGATCGATTTTACTATTGTCAAATTACTGTACAATGC
The DNA here is from genome assembly GCA_036924255.1 of Apodemia mormo. Taxonomy (NCBI): domain Eukaryota; kingdom Metazoa; phylum Arthropoda; class Insecta; order Lepidoptera; family Riodinidae; genus Apodemia; species Apodemia mormo. The sequence goes on from JAUPFN010000030.1 coordinate 13,170,126, forward strand.
TAGCATCTTCTGTTTAGTTATTTGTGTTAAACTTAGTGTAGCAAACTTATCTGAATCGTTATGTATAATGCATTATAACAAGAGCAATCGCTTGAATTAGATAACATTTAGATAATCTAATTTATTTTATTTTTTATTTTATATTGTCCAGTTTTGATATGAGCTTTTCATAAAATACTGTAATTATGTCTTTGTGTAGGGCATTTTGTAAAAAACCAACGATATACGTGTACCTTACCTCCAATATTAAGATAGTCATAGAGTAGAATCTCTAGAAGGTGTAGCCCGGTTTAAGTATTACCTTGTTACCATGACCGTGGTTACGAGCGGATTGGAGCAGCGAGTTTCCTCCGTCGTTCGCGTCGGGATCGATTTTAATCTTTTTCGAATTTATCGATTTTCGAATTTAGCCTTTTTCGAAGAGATTCGAAAAACCAACACCAGAAGGGGGTAGATGAAAATCGATCCCGATGTGAGCGACGGAGGAAACTCGCTGCTCCAGTCCACTCGTGACCACGGTCAATGTAACTTGGCCTAAACGTCGAGCTTTACAAGTAAATTCTATATACGTACGCGTTTTTGACCCGTTTATATATTTTTAAAAATGATAGTAGAACGCGTTAGGTTAAAAGTTCATACCTTGTTACCTATTCTTGTAGTAATAGATTTAGCGCTTCTCAATATCGTCAATGTTTGGAGGAAAAGAAGGCTGGTAAATTTATGTATGCGGCATAACAACTCTTGACACACGGATAAACTTTTTTGGGGTTTATAGGCTATGGTTGGTCATCTTTTTTCATCAGGAGAACCATCTGCTTGTTTTTTAATCTATGATATAACAAACGCTTACATTAATTGATATTATATCTTAAGCCCAAATTTAAGAACCAATTGTTTTTCGTTTGGGTTTAATGTTAGGAGGATTGGGTGGTTGGTTGAATTAGTAAGAGCGTAGTATATGTTAAGGTACTCAATTGCGGATAGAAATAAATTACCAGCCGAAATTGATATGTTATTTACATTTTTTTAGATAGAGAACCCAATAATAACTTTATTGGTTTTGAAATAAACCCATGACCATCAGGGATCTTCAATCCCATTCCATAAATCTTACCCAATTCGTTAACTATTAAACCAACAAAGCAGTCTTTTCCTATTAAAATATTCTAGGGAATACTAATGAGCTTAATGTATTTAGTAGCCTTATTAATATCACCCAAGACACGCGATATGCACTTAGAAGCATTCGACAGATTTAGCCAGAATGATGACGACTCTAAAAAATATATGAAGGTCTACCTTTTTCAACGATTTGGTTTGGTTGCAAAGGTTTTATTCAGATTAGGGGTTTAAAATCATGCTCCGTTTTAGTCGAGATTCATTTTGATGAATATACTATTTATATTTCGATCCAACTCAACATTTTTCAATCGCACCACAAAGGACTGGAACATGCTTCCTGAGTCTGTGTTCCCCGACTAGTACAATCTGGGGATCTTCAAGAGAAGAGTGAACAGGTACCTTCTAGGAAAGCGCGTTCCATCTTAGGCCGCATCTTAGCTTACCATCAGGCGAGATCGTGGTCAAGTGTTTCCCTATCGATAATAAAAAAACAGTTCGTAAAAGGTTAACAATTGGTTAAATTTATCATGATTATTATTATATCTTATTCATGTGGCATTAGATCTCGTCGCAAGATAGCAACGCATCATTAACATCTTTGGTGTTTATAGGCGATGGTTGACTCTCCATCTAGAGACCCATCTGTTTGTTTCAGAAATCAGGAGTCAGAAGTACTTTGTTCAATAAAACTGTTTACAAGTTATTTTAATATTTGCATCTCATAATATATATATATACAAAAATCACTAGGTGGAAGGGTTCGGTAATGTCTCGTCTGGGTAAATGGTATAATTACTATTACTATCGCAATAGTGTTAATGGTTGTCATTGTTGTGTTTCGGTTTGGAGGGTAAGGTAGCAGGTATCCATGTGGCATTACCATCCTGTACGTGGATATCAACGCATCATTAACATTTTTGCTGTATGTAGGTGACGTTAGTTGGAGAGTCTTCAGCTTGTTTGTTATCTTTTGACATAAAAAATAAAATGATTTGTGTATATATTTTCATGGACTTTAAAAGGCAGGAGCAATTTAATACTGATATCCCCAAATAAGAATAGTTTAGTGAGTGATTTTGTAAGTGATAGGCGATGGTGTCTCTTCTTATCGGGAGAGCCATTTTCTTGTTATCTATTTCTTTTGAAATGGTAGTTGCCTGTTTCGTATCATTGAAGCCTTCGCATGCGGCTAGGTCTTCAAACTTATACTCGACTTGTGATGCCTATTTCCCGGCCTTTGCAATAATGTAGTATTCTAAATTCCAAATGTAGTATTCCAAATCGGTTTAGGCGTCTTCGGGTAATCAGCAAACATATCGCTGCTTTAATTTAATAGTAAGACATTTTTAGTGAAGTATATTTTGAGATATTCTCAGTTCAATATCTGAAAGTTGATCATTGCTGGGTAAAAAATACATATCATTTTGATATTTGATCATTTTGATCTAATATAATTAATTTAAATTAGGTATTTAGTTTGAGTTTCAAAGATATCTCATTAAGTAACCAGATAAAACTGGATTTATTTTACACGAATCAGTACTTATCTCGCTTTCTGATTTTTTAAAGATATTTTACTATTAGCTAGGGCAGCGATATTGAGAAAAGATTCCGAATAATTAGGAGTCACCTCCGTTTTGCAGAAACGGTTGAAAAATAGGTTGTTTTTTGAGTGTCCTAAGTGGGTATTTGAATGTAGCGGGGCGGTCGGAGTCGAGTTCGGAGGCGGAGGGCGGCGGGGAGGGCGGCAGCGCCACCGAGGGCGCGCGCCCCCGCCCGCGCGCCGCCTCCGCCGACCGCGCGCCGCGCAGGCTCGGTCTGTACACACACCCCCCCCCCCACACACACACATGCACTACTAAATCACTTATACACAACCGATTATGTAAAAAACCAAGGTGCACAATCCCGAAAAAAAATCACACTCAAAACTGTCATTAATTTCACATAAGGAGTTATAGATATGGCAAAAACATAATATCCTTTTGCATATCCAACCTTAAGCGCAAGACTTATAGTTGTTTTTACAAAACAATATACAAAAAGTAATAAAATTGACAGTGACGCGATTCTATTTGAAATGAGCGCACAATTTAAAATTATACGCTCATTTTTGGAGGACGCTTTTGAGACACTGATTATGGATCTTGGGTTTTTTATATCAATGTATACAGCGTAAGGAACGGTCTACCGAAAATCGAAACCATTTGGACTATGATTCTGAGATGAAAACCGCTAGGAATTTGTGTGGAAAAGAACACGGGCGAGACTTCATACATCGTTTTTTTTTTAATAACTACCTTAAATTTAATATATTCCGTAAGATTCTATATCAACTCCTTAACTTATCCGCATTTAATAAATATTTTATAAACTTGGGAAACAGTAGCTAAATAAAGTTGGAATTTAGATAAAATTAACGCAAACATTCAATTTTCTCCTTAATAATCTGTGTTTAGATATTTATCTTGCCATTGGATGTCTTTAATACAACAGCTAAATTCAGAATTCTAAGTTAGATTGACAAAATTCTAAGCTAAGACTTTGCCAAAACACTTTTTAGATAGGTACTTAAAATAACAAAAAAGTAATTAACCGTAAAACTATTCTTTAGTAAAAAACTTTTTTTATTTAACACTTAAAATAAAAATTATGGTATATAAAATTATTGCTGTTTTTTATACAAATGTTATAAAGTTTTATACAATGGTAGTACTTAAATATGATGATAGAAATCAAATTAAAGTCTCAATATTTTTTATATGATTGTTCCTACCGATATGTTTTATTTATTTTTTTATAATTAATTTAAAAAACATAGAAAGACACACAACGGATGTACAAAACCAAAACCGCCTGTGTTTTTAATTTTTTGACGATCTTTTAACTTAAGGTTAAAAGATCGTCAAAAAAATTAAATATTTTGTATAATTGGATTTATTGTGATAAGAGACAGTACTTTTTCTAAAAAAAGTAAAAATTTAAAGAAATACTCAAATTAAGCAATGTGCAATGCGTCACATGCCGCGCAAAATAAACGGCTGGAATCCCCGAGCGCGATGAGTCAGAGCAACGTAAGCTTTACATAGCATGAAAATAAAAAAAATTCATAAAAAACAAATTTTGCGTTTCCCACAAAAAAGTATTGCCATCATTACAAAAACATAAAAAATATAAACGGCTGGAATCTCCGAGCGCGATGAGTCAGAGCAACGTACGCTTTACATAGCATGAAAATAAAAAAAAATCATAAAAAACAAATTTTGCGTTTCCCACAAAAAAGTATTGCCATCATTACAAAAACATAAAAAATGTATGTTTTATTAATTTTTCGGTAGACCACTCTTTACACACTGTATATTTAGAGACAAAATTTACTGGAATTGGCTGGATTTATATTAACGAGCTTCGTCTTCTGCACAGGTTAGTATTTTATGTTTTACTACCAAATATGTGGCACTTCCCCCGTGTTGTCTCGGGCTCCTTTGAAGAATACACCAACTACCGTTCATCCATGTCGTAAATGGCGACCAATTGGATATGCGAGTCACTACCATCGTAGCTACTAAGTGGTAGAGTTCTGCATTGTCTCGCCCGGGTCTGGTACCACCGCCTTACATATTCCTGCCGCAATAGCGTCAGTGCTTGTCGCTGTCGTGTTCCGGTTTGGATGGTAAGATAGCTGGTAAATTCATGCGTGTGGCATTGGACCTCGCCACAAGATAGCAACGCACCATTAACACCTTTGGTGTCTATAGGCGATGGTTGACTCTTTCCATCAGGAGACCCATTTGCTTGTTTGCTATCTTATGATATAAAAACAAAATTTATTTTTAAAAAGTGTATAGGGCGAAAATTAACAGGTCAATGTGATTTGATTGAAACATCGAACGTTATAATTAAGTTCTGTGTATTAACGGAATTTTCACCAATTTAAAAAAAATTGATAGTGGATCAACTTAAATCCCCGTGTTGATCCGGATTCCTCTGAAGAATAGACCAACTGCCGTTCTGCCGGGCAGGTCGTAAAAGGCAACCGATTGACTGCTAGGTGCTAAAGTTCCGCAATATCTCGCCCTGGTATTTGGTAACTTGCAAAATAATGGCATAAAATTTATTATTAAACTATTATACGTTATCATAATTAATTTGTTAAGTGGTTGCTAAACAGTACAAAAATTTAATTTTAGAAAATTAGTTTTTGGATTAAATTATTTGATCAATTAACTGTAGATAAGTTTAACATTAAAAAATCAATTTTTGGAATATATTGTTTCACCAATAACTTAATTACAGTACAAGAGTTTAATTTATAAAATAAATTTTTGGAATATATTGTTTCATCAATAATTAAATTGACCAACAGTATAAAATATATTCCTTTTGAAATAAGTTGTGATTAAATAGGTTATAACCAGAAGATGTAGAGATTAATTTGGTTGAAGCGCCATCTGCAAGGAAAAGTACCTTGACAATTACAAATTACGTTTATGATATTGACAACTAATTATAATATTTCTTTTGATATTATAACATCAACATAGAGAATATTCAAGGACATAAGCCGCGCGCGTGTATAGTGCACTGGCACTAATCAAAACGTAATTGATTAGTGCGAGTGCAAGTGTTTAATGCAGGTACATAGTATTAAGCAAAAACTACGTGAAGGCAGCCGTTGATTAGTGTAAGTGGATTAGTAATCAGCGTCTGTTCACTTTACTACGCTAATTACTAATCACTCGCACTAATTAAGGGCTGTCTTCAAGTATTTTTTGCGTAATACCAAGCACCTGCATTAAACATTCGCACTAATTAAAGTGTAATCAGGGCCTTTGGGAAGTGGTTCTAATAAAATTTTAAAAACTGTATAGGTCGTAGTGGTAGTGAGCGAGACATCTCTGTTAAAGCGAGAGAGGTGACCGCCCGACTCACGGCCAACAACCGACAGAGACCAAAGCAAGAACAGAACGTGGATCCCAACGGTAAGAATAACAAATTTGTCTTATATTGTATAGAATCGGGTGGTAATAGGTAGTCCGTAACTCATAGAAATTAAGGTTGAAAATTGATTAATTTTTTGATATATATATATATGTGTCACTTCTGTAAGATAAATCAGGAAGTAACTTCTTCACGAACTTACTAAACGTGATATGAACTAACTTACCGAAAGAAAGTCATAAATAGAATCATAGAATATATAATAATAAAATTATATAACTGGTCTTACACAGCACCTTCATTCACTTTGATTTAAACACTGAATTAAGCCATATTTTAACAAATTGAGTATAAATTAATTATCATATTTTAAGCTTGTCAATTTTAATTATATGAGGACCTTTTTGATTTGTTTGTCTACGAAAAAATCTGATGTTCATTCACTAAACACAAAGAACAAAAACAATCTTGTTGTGAATGTATCTCGTCTGCATAGAATAAGTAACTCTTTTATGGACCAATGTATACGCTTTACAATACTTTTAATAAACTTTTAATAAACATCCCGATGCTGTAAGAGATCTATTAGCTAACAAATTCAAAAAAGGTTATAAAATCGTAGATTATTTAGAAGACAAAAAGCCTGGAATGAAAGTCTTGTAGCTTGAAGACCGTCTCATGTGCAGTATGAGGTCGCACGTTATCGTGCAAGAGCAGTGGAGCTGGAGTTGGAAGTTCTCCGTCATCCGCCGTACTCACCAGATCTTGCGCCTACAGACTTTTACTTTTTCCAGAATTTGGATAATCATTTTTTTCTCATACCATATCGTACAAGACTATTAACTTTTTGCATTTCTTCGTCTAAACTTTAACTGTGCCAAACTTTATAATCCACTGTTCGCGTAATTTTTGCTAAATGGTGCACTAAATGTTGGATTATACTAGTCTTACCCTAATATTGCTACAAAGAGTTTTTTTCCTATTGCAAGTAACATTTATTGCTATTACAGTGTGTTAGTTTAATACATTAATATAAAACCAATAAAAATATATGAAACTTATTCGAAGTGGTCAACAGTGGCTGCAATACAGTCCTTTAAACGTTAAGACTAATTATCAATAGAAACACGCACTCTTGCCATGGAAAAATTCTTCGCTGCCAGTCGTTTGGATTGTTTTAGGGACCACAAATTAACATGGCATTTAGAGCAAGCCATACTCTCTAAAACTGACCATAAATCATAATCCAATTGGTGAAGATTGGGACTAGATGACGGCTCACGGCCTGTCATCAGCTCTGTTGGAGTCCGGAACGTTAGTTTCTAATCAAGATTGGATGGAGCGAGCTTTATGACCTGGCGTCGAGTTTTGTCGAAAGGACCATTCTTGGTTATTAAATATGGTGTTGTTTAAGGGCTTAACTACCTGTTCAAGAATGGTATATTAATACACTTATGCCGATTGATACCTTTTTGAGAAAAATATGGCTCAGTCACTTCTTCATAGTTAACACCAAGGAACTTATATACGATATCTGGAATTACTACGAAGCAATATTTGAAAAATAAAATTGTACTTTATCTCGTTAGCAATAAAGTTGACATTTGCTTCTTACTTAACAGAGGGGAAAAACGTTCTGAGCGAGACAACGACATGAGTGGATGTTATCCCTTTCTTGCAATTGCCAGTGTAAATAAAACTTTCGGATGGTAGATTTTTTATATATCCGGTAACCGTTAAATCCCTTTTATTCATACACGTTTATAGATACATTAGCATAAAATGTATTGTAATTAACATATTGAGTTCTTAAATGTGCTTATTTTAATTATTACGTAATTATTTATGCAATGTATAAGCTGTTTTCTCAAATCAGTAGAATTAGTAGTAATTGGTAAACTATGCACGGCCACACTCAGGTGGCCGTACGCTTTGGCGCGCTTTATTTAAAAATATAGCTGATACTTTTTGCTTACTGCTATAAGTTTTTTCTGTTGTAAAATGGTGAAAAATTGTAGCGCTAAGTGCTGTAATAGTGAAGCGTATGCTGGTTGCGGAATTTCATTTTTTGAGTAAGTTTTTTATTGTATTTACAAGTTTCTTAAGTAGGGTAGCAATAATAACACAAAAATTCGGACATGTGAATACAAAGAAATTACAATTCAATCTAACATTTCATAATACGTCCCTAAGGAATGTCATCGTAATCAAATAAGAACCTACTTTACGTAATTTTGTTATTTAATACTAAAATCATTGTGTTGTAGTAACTAAATACATTACATACTTTTTGGTAGTAACTGTTAACTAGTAGTAGATACTTAACTTCTTGTTCATTATTTTCTTGCAGGTTCCCAAGAAATGAGATTCTTCGACAACGGTGGATTGAAGTTGTTCCATTTAAGAAAAAAAATTCATATTACAGTTTAATTTGCAGCCGTCATTTTAAATCCGAGGATTTAATAATCCATAAGATAAGATCAACACTGAAACCAAATGCTATTCCATCTATATTCCCTGTTGTAAGCTTAATCATTTAGTGTTATTTAAGATATTTTTTAATTAAACATACAAACGTAATATAGGGTCATTGCGTCGGTAACGCGACCGCCTCTAGTATGCGACCACTTGAGGGCCTAGGTTTCTTAATTAAAGATAATAGCATTTTTTCATGAGAAAACAAGGAACAGTAAGCATTGAATATTCAATGAATAATTATGTAACAAGAAAATCATAAATTTAAACCTATCTGCTAAAGCTGAAAATAGTGCCCGAGTTCGGGTGATGACTTAATGGTGTGTTTATGTGTCGCGTATTGCAATAAAAATACCACACCGGGTGGCGAACAAAGTTACCTTTTGTTACCTTATACTAATGTTACATGTTATTATTTTTATGTTGTAACTTATAATGTTGTCATATATTTTGGTGCACAATAAAGAGTTATTGTATTGTATTGTATTGTATTGTTACACTCAAACAAGAAGCGTTATTATTTCAATTAAAGAACATTGTTTGTTGGAGAGTTGTAGTGACATCATTTTTTAGCTTATATTCCTTTTTAAATCCAGTGGTCGCAAACTGAAGTATATAAATATCTAATACGCTCGAAAGCGGCCATGTGGTCACATTCGGACACTTAAAGCTATAAAATATTTTGCTTATTATGATCTCAATTATGCTTTCATGATTGTATAATTTAGAATCTGATGTTGTAGAAGCATAAAGATGCATCTTATCAGTTTACGACCACACGTTTTCTTGATAGAATTTTGTTTAATTCACTTGCTAAAATAGGTGATCTCAAACCCACCCTGGTCGAATATTATGATGTTAGTTTGTAACCGCCCTGTTTTAATACGAAAGAAAGTAAACTAAAATAAGTAAATAAATAAAATATTGCTTTCTTTAGATGACAACAGGCCCGCAAGATAAAAAAAAAAACAAAATGAAAAATACTGGTTTTTTAGGATTACTTAAAGGAAATTTACTCGGGTGTACTGGGGTGTATATTAGCGCACAAGACAAAAAAACACAAAATTAAAAATACCAGTTTTTTAGGATTACTTTAAGGAAAATTTACTCCTTGTATAATGGAAAATTTACTCGGGTGTATAATAGAGAGGAAAATGACATTATCAAATATTGCTTGACTATTATGTAGTTGTCAACCACAACAAATTTAGTAGAGTAATATTCAGAAAATACGGTCACTTTTATTTCTTCGAATCCCACGAATCCCGTGACAGCGAGTGATAGCTCCGTTATCATCCGCGTGGTGACTAATAGCTAATGAGTCTAGTCACGAGTTCAGCAAATCACTGTTTGTAAATAATGAACTTCAATAGTACCTATAAAGGATAATTTGAATAAAAATGATATCTATGCGTGGGCGTCCGTATGACTATAAACATGTTATAGGATAATTAGCTCAATATTTAAGTACCTAATTGTTTTACATATTTGGTATTAAAATCAACTACTGAACACTCTCCTTTAGTATGTACGGTTTTTATCAGCCAAATTCAATATAATTTACAGATGTGAAACGAAAAAACTACTTATTATTAGTCTAGATGATTAGTATTTAAAATGAATATTTGTTTTTTATATTATAAGATAGCAAACAAGTTGACGGCTCTCCTGATGGAAAGAGAAACCATCGCGTTTCATCACGGATGGGAACGCACCATTTTATCAAAGATATAAATGGTGCGTTCCCATCCGCGTGGCGGGTTTGCAATGCCACACGCACGAGTCTGCCAGCTACCTTACCCTCCAAACAGGAGCACGACAATGACAACTAGGTGGTAGATTTCTGCATTATCTCGCCCGGGTCTGGTACCACCGCCTTATTTATTCCTGCCGCAATAGCGTAACTGCTTGTCAAAAAGTTTACTTAACTCTTGACAAGAAATAATTTCACTACCATCGTGACTACTAGGTGGTTCCGCAACATCTCGCACTGGTATTTAGCAGCACCGCCTTACCTATTTGCGCCGCAATAGAGTCAATGCTTGTCATCGTCGTAAACTGGTTTGGATTGTAAGGTAGCCGGTAAACTTATGCATGTGGCCTTAGACCTCGTCAATACATAACAACGCACCATTAACATCTTTGGTGTTTATAGGTAATGGTTGTCTCTTTCCATCAGGAGACCCATCTGCTTGTTTGCTATCTTATGATATAAAATTGACATTATTGCTGCAGGAATAGTTTCTGCGATGTTAGCAAATACCCGGGCGAGACGTTGCGGAACTCTACCACCAAGTAGTCACGATGGTAGTGACACTTATAGCCAATAAGTCGCCTTTTACGACCTGCCTGGCAGAACGGCAGTTGGCCTATTCTTGAAAGGAGCATGAGACCAACATGGAGAAAAATGGACCATTTTAGGAAATAGGCATTATGAAAATGTTGTATATTTTGGGAATTGGACATTTTGAACTTGAACGTTGGAACCAGAACCGAAGTGTTTTATCCAGGACCCTGTCAGTAGACTGGCATTAAGACTTTGCAATATTTCTCACCGTATCCTCTAGGTTTTATTGATTCTTCAGTATCGCTGGACTGCTGCACTCGAACAAATTTTAAAGCAATGTAATGTAATTGTCACCTGTCCGTAATTAATGCATACATTTTCTAGAAGAGTATTTTGATCTTTTATCTGTATGTATAATGAATGCTCAATTCGGCAGAAAGATCACACTTGCAAAGATTTTTTTACCACACTTTTTACCCGCGAAACAGCTCAGTATGAAAACAAATTTAGCTATTTATTTCAGTTACATATCAAGTAAAATTATTCTAACTTTTGTTATTTTTAATAATCCTATTTTACGCTCTAACACATTAAAATGGGCCGCAGCTGGTCAGGGTGCTTCGCAAAAATTCGCCTAGATCACTTTGATACATTTTATATAAACTCTCGTACACTATGCCGGGCCAAAGTGCGGCAGATTTGCAGAGCGGAATTGAGCGCACACAATTTTCTCCGTGTTTTAAGTATGCATTTACAAAATCAGAAATTATGGGTTAAGAACGATTAAAGGCCACAAAGAACTAGCCTTAACATGCAGTTCGGCAGTTAACTGTACACAAAACTAGTCAATGTGTTGCGGCCCGGCACGTTACTAATATGCTAGCATTTATAGTTGCAATCCGGCCCCCTCCACCTCACTACAGCCTGTCGTAATAATACGATATCATTAGACAAATCACACGAATTGATCTAACCCTAAAGTTAGCAAATTATGGGTGTGAGTCAAAACAACATATTATGAATGTGCATTTTCCTTCGTCAATAAGAGCGATAACAGACATTGTTAACCTACACGACTTTCAAAAATTAATAGCCGTGGGTGCTATCCAGGACTTATCGTAGCTGTCCATATCAGTTCTATTCCGCTTTTTTAGAATGAAATTGTCCTGTTGCACAAATATGTATGGATACCCTAATAGAAAGAGACACACTCCACTCATGTCGTGGTACTCTTCGGAACGATTTTTAGGTACATGTGGACCTTCCAGGTAGAATATAACTTCCTTGGTTAACACTCAACCAAATTACAGACTACTAGAGACTAACTGAAGTCGATGTTAGACACCTCTCCCGGACGCGATATCTCGGAATGGTTCGGGAAAGTTTCTCGACCATTCCGAGATATCGCGTCCGTGAGAGATGTCTATGTATGCTATGCTCGAATATTACTTATAATAACAGTCTGTTAGTCTCTAGTATTCTGTGATCAAACCATCACTGAAGTCGAATAATGTCACGTTCTACTCTGTTAACTAATCGGGAAGCTTCTTTAGAGCTCTGAGCATAAATATGGTCATTTTGTTTGTTAAAATATTGCTCGATCGTAAAAAAAATCTCATCCGCAAACAAAATTTTTCTATGACCTCCCTTTGTGTACCAATTAAGTAGTTGTTTTGATTTTACCACACTATTTTTTTTTAAATTATCAGTTAAGTAATGAGTAGTGCGTCTCTTATAGACTGCAAGTCCTAAGTCATCTTGTAAAATACGTGACATGGTTCTAGGTGATATTTTCATCTCCCGAGTTAAAATCTTTCGCTTTCGGACAAGGATTTCTTCGAATTCCTTGTCCGAAAGCAATAGATCCCATACGGTTTTGATCGCCTTTTTTGTAGGAACACTACTTGGACGGCTAGATTTTTTGTCACAAATAGAGGAGGTTTCATTCAACCTGTCAATAGCCCGGTACACAAATATTTGGCTAATAACAAGTGTATGGAGAGTTTTAAAAATTACATTTGGCTCCATACCTACTTTGTGTAATACAATCACAGCAATTCGGTTCTCTTAATCAACCCACTTCATTTTAATATCACAAAATATTTTACAATGCATTGGCGCGAAAATGAGAAAACATAATGAACAATTATTTAAAAACGACAGATTCCAAATTCAAATGTAATATTTTGTTTATTTTTAAATGTAACAGTATTTATGGCCAGACATGTAGCCAGTTTCACGGCTATCACATTTTTAAATTCATTAAACTCCATTCACCGAAAGAGATCTTATAGCCTTATAATGCACTTAATGAGTTTCATTGGGTAATGTGTATCGATGTGGTCAGTGTCGGCGAGCGTGCTGTGTGCGGCGCTGACGGAGCAGCTGACGCGGACTGCGGGCAAGGTGGTGACGCTGTACCGCAGTCTACAGCGCGAGCCCGGCGCCGACGTCAGCGGTGAGTGTACTGCCGTCTCACTCGCACCCGCACACAGCGCGAGCCGCAAGGTGGTGACGCTGTACCGCAGTCTACAGCGCGAGCCCGGCGCCGACGTCAGCGGTGAGTGTACTGCCGTCTCACTCGCACCCGCACACAGCGCGAGCCGCAAGGTGGTGACGCTGTACCGCAGTCTACAGCGCGAGCCCGGCGCCGACGTCAGCGGTGAGTGTACTGCCGTCTCACTCGCACCCGCACACAGCGCGAGCCGCAAGGTGGTGACGCTGTACCGCAGTCTACAGCGCGAGCCCGGCGCCGACGTCAGCGGTGAGTGTACTGCCGTCTCACTCGCACCCGCACACAGCGCGAGCCGCAAGGTGGTGACGCTGTACCGCAGTCTACAGCGCGAGCCCGGCGCCGACGTCAGCGGTGAGTGTACTGCCGTCTCACTCGCACCCGCACACAGCGCGAGCCGCAAGGTGGTGACGCTGTACCGCAGTCTACAGCGCGAGCCCGGCGCCGACGTCAGCGGTGAGTGTACTGCCGTCTCACTCGCACCCGCACACAGCGCGAGCCGCAAGGTGGTGACGCTGTACCGCAGTCTACAGCGCGAGCCCGGCGCCGACGTCAGCGGTGAGTGTACTGCCGTCTCACTCGCACCCGCACACAGCGCGAGCCGCAAGGTGGTGACGCTGTACCGCAGTCTACAGCGCGAGCCCGGCGCCGACGTCAGCGGTGAGTGTACTGCCGTCTCACTCGCACCCGCACACAGCGCGAGCCGCAAGGTGGTGACGCTGTACCGCAGTCTACAGCGCGAGCCCGGCGCCGACGTCAGCGGTGAGTGTACTGCCGTCTCACTCGCACCCGCACACAGCGCGAGCCGCAAGGTGGTGACGCTGTACCGCAGCCTGCAGCGCGAGCCCGGCGCCGACGTCAGCGGTGAGTGTACTGCCGTCTCACTCGCACCCGCAACCGGGAGCGGGAAATTGCGTCTTCCCTCTCACTCGCACTCGCACATGTTGTAAGATGGTGACGATGAACCGCAGCTTTAACGCGAGCCTCTATTAAAACAGGCTTGGAATATTTTCTTCAAAAGTGTTCAGTTCTCGATTCTGATACCGAATATATAAAGAAAATGGCACTTAAATTTTGTCTTAATATTCCAATAAAAATGTGTTGCCATTTTTTAACAAACAACGATTTACTAAAACAGGCTTGGTTAGTATATCGTGCGGTGACCATACTTTTTGAATATTACTACACTATATTGAGGTATACGCGACACGATAAAACAGCGACCTTGCCTTAAGCTGGCGCACTGATCAACTGAGCTATGTATCAAGGGTTCATCGTTTTTTTATAAGATAGTAAACAAGCAGATGAGTCTCCTGATGGAAAGAGTCAACCATGTTAGATGCTTTACTATCTTGTGGTGAGGTCTAACGCCACATTCATAAATTTACCGGCTACCTTACTCTCCAAGCCGGAACACGACAGTGACAAGCATTGACGATATTGCGGCAGGAATAGGTAAGACGGTGGTACCAGACCCGGGCGAGACAATGCAGAACTTTACCACATAGGAAATGATGAAATTATTTTCTTTGTGATCGATGCCATCGATTATTCTGATCGCTAGAAATACTTATATCCTATTTAAATGAATTCGTCGTTACAGATGAAATTCACGTTTTTTGTAATATTGTTCGAGTCTATCATGTTTCTGACAAAATAAATCTCGCCTCTGTGATCTAGTGGTCCAGCGTTGGCGTTGACCACGTGAGGTCCTGAGTTCGATTCCCGGGTCGGGCACATAAATTTTTTTTTCAGTTTTCTGATAAACACAAAGTTGCCCGGGATTGGAAAGTGCCCGGTTAGTGATGGACTTTCCACCTATCACATTTATGGGAGTAAGTATCTTCGGCTAATCGTGGCTGCACTTGTTGTACCTCTGCCTACGTCTTCGGGGATACGGTCATGAAGATACTTGCTTACTTACTTTTTCTAACTAAATATGTGTTTTAGAACTTATCCCGTTCTGGAGAAAACCTTAAAAAAAAAACAGTAGCAGTCGTGGGACTGCCGATAGAAGTGAAAACGGAACTATTAAGTTGAGAGTAATTAAAACTATAATATGCAAAACATAGCTATAGATATACTATTATCATTAGCATGTCGGTGACGCGAACCGAGGATTTTACCCTCTACCAAAACGCTCAACGCGCCTAAAGAAGTTTTCACTTCAATTAAAAAAAAATTGGCTGGTTCTGAATCAGCTACCTTGCCTAACGTAGCTGATTCAGATCCAGCTAATTTACACGTCGGTGGTTTAACATGGCAAAATTCTTCTTTGCTTTGTGATCGGTGCCATCCATTATACTGACCGTTAGACCGTCACGGTAAAAATAGGTTCGTCACCTTAAAATCTAGTTTCGCTTGCACTAGTTTACGAATCAATCATGCCAACATACCAGTACGTACAAAAAATAGTTCTGTAACATTAAATAAATGTGACGTTTTCTATCAAATAAATTTTATCTAAATTGAATAGATTTACCTTTTACTGCTAATATGAAAATTTTCGCGGCCCTTGATGGCGTATCAATTATAATACTAGAAATCTAGAAATAACAACGGTGACATTAACCATGACAATAGTTTTATCATAAATATTAATGGCAGGTCAAACCAATAAAAAGGTTTTAATTAAAAAAACATTAGCATCTCTTTAGATAATAATTATTTACACAAGATAAAATAAGGAAATAGCGTTGATGCAAGCGAGTCTGAACCATGTTATTGAACAGTTAAGCATAATTTTCTATGCAACAGTCTATTATGTGATAAATTTTCAAAAGATCATATGTGCTCGCAGCTTATTAAATGAATAAATTTGAAAACTGACGAAACTATTCGTACCGCTACTGTACGCACGTATATACGTTTTATAATGTTTCATATTCCACAGGTCTGGAAGCTGCAATAGTGGAGACACAAAAGGTTCTCCGTAGCGCGGTCCGCGCTCGGGGCGGCGAGGATAACATCCCTGACTTACAGATATCACCCGCTGACTCGCCACACAGGCAACGATTAGAACATTCTATACCTAAGGGTAAGTTTTTGTTGACCAAATATGTCCATTAACGTGCTCGCCAGTTAGTTTTTTATATATCCTTAGATAGCATACAAGCAGATGGCTCTCTTGATGGTTTCTCACCATCGCCTGTAGACACCAAAGATGTTAATGATGCGTTGATATCCTTGTGGTGGATATCTTAAAGCCGCATAAGTCTACCCTCCAAACCGGAACACGACAGCGACAAGCACTGACGCTATTGCGGTAGAAATAGGTAAAGCGATGTTACTAGATTCGGACGAGACAATGCAGAATTCTACCACCTCGTAGTCCCGATGATAGTCACTCGTATAGCCAATCATCCGCCTTTTACGAAATGCCTGGCAGAATTGCAGATAGTTAATTCTTCAAAAAAGGCTCAGACCAGAACTGGGGAAGCAATTGAATGATTAGCAAAGATGTATTCAATATATATCTAGGTCGAAATGTTCAATGTATTTCAGAATTTATTTATGTGTCGGTATTGCCTATTTTCATGTACATTATCGCCTCTGTGGTCTAGTGGTCCAGCGTTGGCGTTGACCACATGAGGTCCCGGGTTCGATTCCCGGGTCGGGGACATTAAAAACAAAGTGTTTTTTCAGTTTTCTGAGAAACACAAAGGTGCCCGGGATTGGAAAGTGCCCGGTTGGCGATAGGCTTGCCACCTACCACATTTGTGGGACCAAGAATCTTCGGCTAATCGTGGGTGCACTTGTTGTACCTCTGCATACCCCTTCGTGGATATGGGCGTGAAGATACTTTTCATGTACATAATTTAAAGTTCGTATAATTGTATCTAATGATAATGCTTTATTGAAATTTTTTGTATTTATTTTAGACTCATCACCTGGCAACCCTGCAATGTCACTCATAGAGCAGTATTCCGATATACTCCTTAACATGATGCAAAGCAAAATGGTTAACCAGTTTTCACAGAGCCCACAAAGCCTTCCCCCTTCACCCAGAGAAGGAGGTGATAGCTAGTATTTAGTGTAACACTAACGTTATTGACATTCATTTTTAATGTCACATTGTTAATTCCAAACAATTCCAAAATATTTGCAGTTGTTCCAAAAATAATTGCATTTTTCTAGGAATATTGGATAAATAATAAATGTAATCCTAATTATGTAATATCGTATTTATTCTAGAAAACTTTTAATTGTTCAAGATAATTTGCAATCTTAAGATGGTTCTGCTATAAGACATTAATTTTGATGATGTAATTCTACAAAATTTTGCATCTATCTGCAATATTTGTAACAGTTTTAAGATTTACTTGAATCATACCTTACATTTGTTTTATGCTGAAAAATTTGCAATATTCCTGAGAATTTGCAATTATTCTCAAATAATTGCATTATTCCATTAAATGACATTCATTTTTTATTGCGTAAAGTGTAAATTTTACCAAGGTTTTGCATGTGAAAAAAATTCTTGTTGAACTCACTACCCCTATTAAAAAGTATGTATTGCGGGTAGTTGTAATTTTTTGAGATCAATTCTTAAAAAAATGTATGTCCTAATGAAAATATTTTACTATTATAACCTTTAAAGACATAACTATATTAAAACTTTCACTGTTTGTAGGAAATTTCAATTCTAGTAAAATTAATCGTTGGAATAGTTTTTAATCTGTAGTAAAAAAAGACCGCACTTCTTGAAGAAGTTGCCTGTGTGAATATTCCAAATGCATTATTGAGGTCATTCCATTTAATATTAGACTTAGAGTCTTACAGACATTAGCCATTACTAAAAAGACGAAAGTTAACACGGAATTGACTACTTTTTAATTAATTGATAAAAAATATTCGTGGTATTGGGAAGAACTAGCGAAAGACATTTAATACACTAAACTAGACCTTAAATTTTAATATGATGTGTCTAAAGTTCGGAATATTTCGTGCTATAGTTATGCAACTTAACAGAGCCTTAGATACCAAATGATATTTTTTTTAAATTAAATTGCAACTCAGAAGTTTGGAACTACCGTAAGTTAAAATATTTTATTTTAATAAAGCAAATATTATAATAAGGTACTTTTTCCTAATATGGCTAACTTAGGGATAATTGTGAGTTGTATCTTAACTATATAATGCTTGTATATATTGTAACTGCGTCTCCCAACACATCTTTATCCCGTGTACACCTCGGTTATCTCTTAAGTTGTAGCTATAAATCGTCTTTGAGTTACTTAAAACTTGGGTTTATAACTTAACTGTACTTTGGACACATGTTTAACAATTTGTTGTGAAAGAGGTCTAGTGTTCAAAAAGTCTTTGTCAACAACATTATTTGACGGGAATTATGGGTCTAGCTTCTAGTCCAAATAAATATAAGTCCACTTTGTTGTGACGCTTTTTAAAACGCTCATCTAGATTCTACGATTAATAATCAATAGTTGGCTCATTTAACTGGCCACTTAGTAGCGTTTTTGAAACGTTTTTTTGAGCGCTGCATATGTATCTAGTTTTATAAATCGATGGACCTTAGCGACATTGTAAAAATCACAATACAATTTTAAACAGGCTTAACTTTATTTTGTGAATAACTTATGTGATTATATTAATATTAAATCTTATAGTTTGTACGAGAGATGTAAATAATATTTAAGTCAATTGATACCTTAAAGACTAGAGAATAAAGGTTAAAGTTAAATATGTAAAGGATTTGTCAAAAACTTTGGGAAGGGATTGAGAGAGCTTACTGGCTCACTGTGGAATTGTTTTTATATTTACGTCGTGATCTTCTTGGTTCACTGGAATTCACTGAAGGTTACTGGCTCTTTCTGGATTTGTTTTTACATTCACGCTGCGATATTCTCGGTTTACCGCGATTCACCGGTTTATGGGTTAACTATTTGTGAATTAACTTTGAGAAGTCCATATATTTTGTCGTGAACTTATTGATGGGTCTTACCATACCTTACGATTTACTGTAGAATCTATTCATATAATTTTATTGCAAAAGAAGTGTTCGTAAGAAAGTTTCTGCCTACCTCTTCGGAGATGCGGGCGTAAAGATACTTTTTTACGTCGTAATAAGCGGCAGTGTTGTTGGTTATGAGGGTAAAGTAGCCGGTAAACTTTTTCTGGCGTAACATCCCTGATACACGGAGAGTAACGTATCCTTAACATCTTTGGCGTCCATTGACGATTTTTATAAAGAACTGATCGTTTGCTATCTTTTGCTATAAGTATAATAAATTAAAATTAAAAATCAAAAATAATTTTGCCAGCTAAAATATATTTTTGTTGTATTATCTTAAGGATGATGTTATGCCTAAAAGTGTAATAAAATCTGTTAACATTTATCTTTTTAAATTGTCAGTAAATTCCTATTACCTGTTATCAAAAACAATACGCATCATTAATTAAATTTGGCAATCCTCCAAATGGGATCCATGTGGAGGATCCATCCAGGATCCATTTTGTCAATCGAAAAACTAGTGAATTGTGGTGAAACGGAATTTTCACCGTTTGGTTAAATCTGTCTACTTTGTAAGGGAACTACCGTGATGATAAATAACTTAAATATTTTCGTCTTATATTTCTTAATTGCCTCTCTTTTGCATAATATGGTTTATAATAAATATATTTTTCGACACAATTACCCCGTCAGACTATTAGAAAGGGATGGACAAAAATATACCATATCTAGAAAGAGAACGCAAGAGAAATATTAACACGATTCCAATTTCAAATAATTTTCAGCCAATCATGAGCTTTTATTATAATAAATGCGTTGTGATTGGTCTGTAAACGTCGATTCTACGTCATTTTGTTAAACATTGGTGGATTTAAATCGCATCACATTATAAGTTGACGTCATTTTTTATGAATCATTTTGGCATCTTTGTTTTTTTGGCGTCAGTATTTTTGTATATTATGCGATGTTAAAAATAACATCCGTGAATCAATGACGTAATATTTTAATTGTAATGTTCAAGAACATTGCGTGTGTGTTCAGAACAACTGCTAACATAATCAATCTTAGTTATATTTTACCAGGACACTCTAAAGAACATAAGACCAAGGATCTTATATCTAAGAACTGGAATTATTATGATGTATTTAAAAAATAAAAATGTCCTTTGTTTCGTTACTAATAAAGTTGACATTTGTATCTTACTTTGACAGAGGGAAAAATGTTCTGAGCAAGACGACGACAAAGGTGGATGTTGTCCTTTTCTTGCAATTACCAGTGTAAATAAAACTGTCGGATGGTAGATTTTTTATATTCGTTAACCGTTAAATCTGTTTTATTCATACACGTCGATAGATACATTGGCATAAAATGTATTGTAATTAACATATTGAGTCCTGAAATGTGCTTATTTTAACAATTACGTAATTATTTATGCAATGCAAAAACTTTTCTCAAATTAGTAGAATTAGTAGTAATTTGCAAACGACGCACGGCTGCACTTATAAGTGGCGCTTTATTAAGTAGAAAGAGACACACTCCACCAATGTCGTTGTATTCTTCGGAACGATTTGGAGTACATGTGTACATTCCATGTAGTATGTAACTTCCTTGCATAAGACATATTCTAATGCCGCCATTTTACTTGTAAGTCAAGGCGCAATTGTATAATTCTATTATTATTTTCCATAATTCTTGACAGTTAATGATAAAGTGTGCCCAAGATAAAACTGGCTAAACTCAGATGCTCAGAATAAAATTTTGATTTCTTTGACAGGTCCGAGTATCTAACTAAGATAGACTAGATTAGCAGTTGTTCTGAACACACCGAATGGTCACTGATTTGTGACGTCATACGATATCTGATGTAATTTTCCAACATATAATGAACATTTTCTAAAACGAGACGTTTTTTCAGATTCTCTGTTATATTTTAAATAATAATTAAAACTGGTTGATCCGGCAAACGTTGTCTTGTATAAAATTATTTTAAAAATAATCTTACGGTAAAATCACTTTTGAGTTTTTCTTGAGGAATTCTTAAGATAACTAAACTTTTTTTTTCATGAAAACACTTTAAAATATGTTTTTGAATAGAGCACTTGCCTAGTTATATTGAAGGCACCTTCGCGTAACCTTTGTGGCTATAAGAGCGGTGATATTTATTTAGCTATATTTATTTATATATTAGTATGTAAAGCGAAAATTTTGGACCCCTTTTTTCGGAAATTACGTTAGTAGTGTGTAATTTGGCGCTGTTAAAATTTACATTTCGGAGGACTGCAGATTATAATTTTTTTTAATAAATAAATATGTATCGGAAATTAATGTATATTTTTTCTTTTTTTTAATTAATAAAAATACACACTACCATCATTCGACAAACGTACGCACAGAAAAATTATATTATATTTAAAGATATACAGGACAACGTATGTCGAGGTATCTTGTTATTTTTTCGTTAATATTAAAAATTTTGTTTTTTAAATATTTTCATGATATGGACATGTAAAATAAAATTGTCAACTCTGGTGTGATCGAAGGCTTAGTACTAATTTTATTTAATAGTTATTAATTGGCTGAATGTTGGTAATATTGTTGAGTTAAAGTTGACAATTTGTATTATGGATCATCGATTTTTATACTAACTGGATAGCGTATTGTAAAGCTTCAATAATAATGTTGAAAGCAGTATTAGTGTTATCAATAAAACAGAAATTATGTTTAAAAGGATAATTTTAATTTCTGAGTATGACATATTGTGTGATACTATGAATAAACATTGTTGTTTTTAATTTATATCTGTACTAGCTGTTGCCCGCGACTTCGTTCGCGCGGATATCGTCTACTCCGCACTGCTCCTCACCCGTAGGTAATAGCGTGATTATATATCTATATGTTGACCCGACCTGTTAGTAATATTCATGCAAAATTTGAAGTAAATCCATGCAGTACTTTTTCAGTTTACCCCGGACATACATTGACTTTCCTACGATTTTATTAAATGTATAATATAGATTAGCAGGGCGTTCATACGTCGTTCATTTTTCCTTCCTTCCTTAAAATATCTTCATAAATTCCAGTCTATGAGTGATTCTGGCTATATGTAATAAAATTTCAGTAGATTTTGGATGACAAAATAAGAAAAATTAATTTATTTTAACAAATTTTCAATCAAATTCGGGTACGAATAGCGAATGGTAAAACAAAAATTGCTATTCTAAATTTATAATCTTATTCTGTAATAGGTTTGCTTTATACATAATAATGTGACTATTATAATTGAGATTTTTATATTAGGTGGCACAAATACTAAAATAATTAAAAATTACACTTATTTATTCAGTTACAAATGAATGTAGAAATTCAGCTATCCAGTTAGTTTAAAGGTCAGTGTTAAAGTATTCTTTTTTACCATAGCAATACTTAAGGTCGATAGATCTATTGTAGATATTTTATATAATGTTCAAATTGTAATGCCATTTACGAAAAAGACTAATTTTAAATAATGTTTAGTGTAAGATATATCATTTTGAATAATTTTTTGTTTTTTTTGTTTTGCCATTATTTTTTTTCTTTTTCTTTTTTTTATAGTCAAGATGGATAGTGTACAGAATTGAAATATCTTCTGATGGTGAAGACGGTTCAGTGATAGCTTTTGAGTTTTTCTTTGAGTTTCACCGTGTTGTCCCGGATTTTTTTAAGAATAGGCCAACTGCCGTTATGCCAGTCAGGCCGTAAAAGTGACCGATTGGCTATGCGAGTCACTACCATCGTGGCTACTAGGTGGTAGAGTTCTGGATTGTCTCGCCCGGGTCTGGTACCACCACCTTACCTTTTCCTGTCGCAATAGCGTCAATGCTAGTCACTGTCGTGTTCCGGTTTGGAGGGTAAGGTAGCCGCTAAACTTATGCATGTGGCATTAGACCTCGCCACAAGATAGCAGCGCACCATTAACACCTTTGGTGTCTATAGGCGATGATTGACTCTTTCCAACAGGAGACCCATCTGCTTGTTTGCTATCTTAGGATATACTAGCTGAGCTGGCGACTTCGTCCGCGTGGGAAAATTTCGTAAAAAGTAGCCTAAGTTACTCCCTGTCACATCAGCTATCTTCCAGTAAAAGTCCTGTCAAAATTGGTCCAGCCATTCCAGAGATTACAGACAGACAGACAAAAATTGTAAAAAATGTTATTTTGTTATATGTATCGTGTATACATCGTTATGCATTTAGTAAAAGCGGTTATTTTAATATTACAAACAGACACTCCAATTTTATTTATTTGTATAGATAGGCTTACACTTTTAAGAGAAGAGCCTATGGTCTTTACAGATCTTGCAGCAGTGCTGAATGACTTTCATTGATTTATTTCATCTTTTCCAGGGCATGAATACTGTGGTTAATGTCGTTAATATTACCGGTTAAATTTCACTTATTAATTAACCTGTTAATCAAGTGTGCCTGATCGTTACCATTTAAAATTATAATGATTACTGGTTAATAAAGCCCATGCTCTTTACAGGTCTCATTAACAGTGCTCAATGGCTTCAATTGAGTTGTTTTTTGTTTCGAAACCGGTATTGATATAGCGGTTAATATCTTTGTTACCGGTTAAATTCCACTCATTCATTAACCGGATAATAAAATAAGCGGTCCGTTACCATTTAAAATTATAATGATTACCGGTTAATAAAGAAAGTATGAATTGCAAGAAGCGAGCGAGTTGAATATACGCTCAGATATTATTCCTGACGTAGCTGGCGCGCCATCTGCTTTGTATTTTATCGGGTACGGTCCAGTCAAGAATTTCTCGCTTTCTGCCTTTCCCGCATTGATGAGCTTGTATTGACTTTCAAATTAACCGGTTTGATTCGGTAAAAAGGAGCAGAAATTGTAAAATTACAGTTTCCGAATTTAACCGATCAAATAACGTATAGTGTAGTTTGTGTGTCAACCTGTATGTTTGAGCTTCTTTCGCAAGAAATCCTAAACCTGCTGGTTGTCTGGAAGAGATCGCCTTAGGCGATAAGGCCGCCAAATTGTACATCTACATTATTATTATAACGGTATAAAGAATTATTATTATAATAACGGTAACCGTAGCATTAACCGAAATCATTTTAGATATGAGATCAATGACAAACTGGTTTAGAATCGGTTACCGAGTTTTTTTTTTATATCATAAGATAGCAACAAAGCAGTTTGGTATCCTGATGGAAAGAGTCAACCATCGCCTATAGACGCCAAATGGTGCGTTGCTATCTTGTAGCGAGGTTAGCATAAGTTTACCGGCTACTTTACCCTCCAAACTGGAACACGACAGTGACAAGCACTGACGCTATTGTGGCAGCAATAGGCAAGGCGTTGATACCAGACCCGGGCAAGACAATGCAGAACTCTACCACCTAGTAGCCACGATGGTAGTGGCTCACAGAGCCAAGCGGTCGCCTTTTACGACCTGCCTGGTAGAACGGCAGTTGGTCTATTCTTCAAAGGAGCCCGGAACCAACACGGGGAAGAGTTCTGCTCTTTTCACTCGTATCTGTAAAAAATCGATTTGCCAAACGTCACATTATTATTATGACTGCTAATTATTATGACTGCCATTATACCAAACTGGCTGTGCCCGCGATTCTGTCCGCGTGGAAAACATTCTGAAATAAAAGTCCCGGGGTTTTACCCACATAATTTCCGTTCTCGTGGGATTTCCAGGATAAAAACTATCCTATGTAAAGGGTCTAAAATTATCTGTACCAAATTTCGCCCAAATTGGTCCACTCGGTGGTTTAGGCGACAGGCAGAGTTACTTTCGCTTTTATAATGTAAGTATGGATGTATGGATAACCACCGCTGCGCTTATTCCTGCCATAATAGCGTTAAAATTTTTTTGTTTGAAAAATGAAATTTTTGGCGACAGTTCTATTGGCCTCCCAAAGAGTTCTACACATTATCCTTATGCCATTTTTTGGTCAGATTGATACTTATCTTGCTACACGGTCACAAACTTTACAAAGTTAGCCCCGCATCGTGTTCAAAGTTTTGGGCGATTTAAACTATAGAACTATTGCTAAAAAGTATAAAGAACTCTGGAACTATGTGGGGGGCGACTAGAATTCAATCTCTCTTTATTTTGATAATGAGAGGCTAACTTTACAGGCCTTATTAAAGCAATAAAAACTGACCATCATGTTAATAGGTTGGCGTAACAAATGATCACTGCCACTCAATTTTAGTCATATTTATTACTATAGCACTGTATATAGTGTGTAGTAACCAGAACTAACAGCTTAACGTGCATATTCGCGACATGACAGTGTTAATACATCACAAGTCTTTGTGTTACTGCTGTGTTTTTCTACAAAAAAGTAAATATTTTTTACCTATCCGAGGATCGAATCTGGAATCCTACAATCTGCATCGAATAAGTTGAAAACTATGTCGTGAAGCAAATAAATCTTTTCTTTAGTATCTTTTTTTTGTTATTTGATTTGACTTAACATGTCTCAGGAGAGGCAACATATGAATGGTGTACCTGGGCTAGATCAGCCCAGTAGGGCTACTCTTGAAAATCGATTTCAATTTTAAATGAATATTTAATGAATTTTGAAGTATTTCGCACTCTGGAGAACTATATTCAATTATTGGATTCAGCGACAGCGCCACACGGATTTCGAAATTTTTTGGAACTACTCATTATTGCTTTTATTCATTATTTTGTTTCAAACGGTACTTACCACTTGTAACACTAGCTTCACATGTAACGATGACATAATTTCCAATAATTAGGTCGTTACTATACTGAATCAATGTGGGCAATATTGGTTTCAAGAGTACCGTTTTATGACGATATTCGAAAATTATTGTTTTTATCAATATTGGTTTAAGATTATCAATATTGTTTTCAAGAGTAGGCCTACTGGTATCCCATTTATGTTCATTGGCGACGTCGAGCACTTACCATCAGATGGCACGTCTGCCAGTTTGCCTATCCCAATAACATAAACATAAAATATATAATTTATATAATATAACATAAATGAGATAGAAACCATGGTAGGTATGTTTGTCACTTCAGCACTTTGGCATTCATTAACCGATTTGGAAAAATCTTTTTTGGGAGGGTATTTTTTATGTGTATAAACTTTTGTGGAGGGTTTTTTTATGTTAACTTATTTATCGACATATGGAAAAAACTTTAAAGCAATGTCACACTTTTCTGTTACGCTCGATCATGAAGTATTAGGTATAGGTGAGTTGCACTCTTGTTTATACAATTGAAACAAATATTTACTGTATATCTCTATCTCTGAGGTCTCCCCATCTCTTTTTATACAACTGTGTTAGAAACAGAGGATAAGACCTCAGAAGATGACAGCAGTATTTAAAGTTGTCTTTCAAGGAGGTATTAGAAGTGCTGCCTCCAGATATAAAACAGCTTCATGCGCTCGATCGTCACGCGCCATGTTTATTGTTAAGTAGTAAATTGCAAAAAAATGATGCCATAAAGAAGTTTCACTTCTTACATGTATAAATTTTACATCGTCGGCATTCGGTAATTTTGGTGAAGATTGATTCCTGATATTGGTGACTGAATCAGGTGCAGTCACTTTCACTTGTGTTCTATGTTCTGTGATTTGTGTATGAGACGGTATCATAATTAAGCAACAAACCATGGGTTTTAGGATTTGAATGTAAAAATGTATGGAATTGGATGGCGTTATGCAGTAGGAACTCAAATTAGGTATTGTATTATGTTAAAATTAATGCCAATTCTTTGGTGCTTTAGAAAATAGAGGATAGTGTAGCGTCCTTATTTATTTATTTACAATTTATGCACCAATATGCACAAATGTGGGCCTAATGCTATACAGTAATACCTCGACTTACGCTACCCCGACTTACGCAAATCTGGAGTTACGCGATTTTCAAATCTCGTTGATACATCTTTTATATGACTTAATGGCTCCACATTATTGCTTAGCTAATGTACGTGTTCAGAGAATCGAAACACAAATTGTAGAAAATATGGAATCCAATGAAGAGCTAGATTTTTCTACAAAACAAGAAATAAAAAAGTTTTTTGGGTTTGGAAATTTTGCGGGAGAATAAATCTAATCGTCAAATTATTTTTATAGATTTTACGATATGAAAATAACTGACGGTTTTATAATTATATAATTTGAGATCTTAATAAACGTTTTTTGTCTACGTGTATTTTTAAAAGCCCTAGTCAAATATATTTTATATGTAGTTATACGGGAAATTATACCCCGACTTACGCGAACTCGAATTACGCGGTTGTCGCTCAGTCCCCACCTATCGCGTAAGTTCTAGGTATTAACTGTATAGCATTTCTCTACCAGTCAACTTTAATCAAGTGAAAACAATATTTTGGATGGGGTACATAAAATATATTACCTACGATAGTTTACCATCAACGTAATTTCTTAATGTAATAATGATTTTTCTTATTTATAATGCCGTAAACATTTATTTTTAAATTGCTTTAGTCAGTAATTATATGGTATCCTTGTTGCAAGAATGTAGAAATATATATATATATATATATATATATATATATATATATATATATATATATATATATATATATATATATATATATAATGTTCGGTTAACATACTGTGTATCTTATAATAGCCATATGGAGTATTCTTAGAGACACCAATATTTTAACTAGAACATATATTTTACGAAAATGTTGTCACTACACTATCCTCTTAGATTTATTTAATAATCGTCACCAATTGTAGTGAGTTAGGGTGACCCCACATTGTGAGATAGTCGTATCTACATTGCAACTTTTCTTAGATCAAGTAAATAATGCAATTTTAATTAAATAGTAGGAATTTATTTATTTAATGTTTATGTCATTCAGTATCAAAATATATAAGTAAAAAAGCCATAAAAAAGCTAATTGATTATTTAAATAAGCAAAATTACAAATTAAAGAACATAATTATGGTGTCAACCATGCTTATGCGTTGGCTGTCTCTAATAGCTTCCTATACATAAAGCGTACTTATATGTATAGGAAGCTAACTCTAATATCAAGGTATTTTTTTTATATCATAAGATAGCAAACAAGCAAATGGGTCTCGTGATGGAAAGAGTCAACCATCGCCTATAGACACCAAAGATGTTAATGGTGCGTTGCTATCTTGTGGCGAGGTCTAATGCCACATGCATAAGTTTATCGAGGTATCGAGGTATATCGAGGGGCTTATGTATAGCGGTGTAACAGGGTGGGATAGGTAAAGAACGTGTCTCAAAATTACGCTAAGTTGGCCATTTTTATTACCCAATTGTAAAAATATTTTACGCACATATTTGTAATAGTTCTTGACAAGAAAGTATCAAAGGTATTTTCAAATGCAGGCATTTATAGACTAATCACTTTAATTCTGTTATTTGTGAAGAAATTTGTCAAGTTCCATCGGTGAAGAGATGTAGGTATATTTTCATAAAATATTTACAACATTTATGTTAGGTACATATTTATTTAAGGCGCAGTTTTCCTTTGTAAGTAAAAAAAGGATCAATGCATCAAAATAAGTTTCCGTCAATTTGCGAAGAGTGACTACTTTTCACTTAATACTACAAATAATTATAAATAGTATAATCATAAACCATCGCGTACCTAATGTAACGTTTTGCTTACGTTACAAACGAATGCTCGTAAATAAATCCTTTTTATGTCACACAATGTGGGGAAGCTCTTTATCGTTTTTCGTCCTTAGATTAAGAATCGTAATCAATTCGAGTTGAATAGTTTTATGTACAGTTTAGATATAAGCTCGCCATTTTCAATAAATAAAAAATAAAAAACGTGAAATTCGTCTTTTACTAGTTGATAGTAAACCTTACTGTTTCAAATCCCTTTTGAAAAATATGGCTGCTTCCCTTGTTGACTCATTCGAAGCCCTTTTAAAAAAATTGTGATGTTAGACGCATAAAGTATGGAGAGCACTTTTGAAATGAAAATATTTATTTGCAAGAATATGGGTGATACAAGTTATTAAAATAATCAAAGTTACCAGCATATTTTATCATGATATGGCGAGCAAATGTTTAAAAAATATTATATTATATGTAGTTTAAGAATTTATTTTCTACTTATCTACACATTTCTAGATATTATTTACATCAATTACATAATATATTGAAATGAAATTTTATGAAATTATTTCTATTAAGATCGAAATATTGTGATACATTTTATTAACTAATCCTAGAAATATTTTATCCCTTACATGCTCTTTTGACAAATTATATATAACAATAGAATATACACATTAGTCTGTTCACCAAAGAGTGGTACCATAAAATATTGAAAAATATTTTTTTTCAGGGTAGCTCCCCTACATGTGAAGTGGGAATGTTAATTTTTTTCTCACATACCCCATAGTGTGGGGTATCGTTGGATAGGGTTTTAAAAATATTGCAGGTGTGTGAAACCAAGTTTTCGATTAAAGGACTTGTTAATAAAATATTAAGCTTTAAACTGTCACTTGTTAGAGCCAAGTGTCCCCCTCCTGCAGGCAAAACGGTTGGTTTTGGGGGTGGGAACAAATTCACGGCAGTAGCAAATCAAATGAATTTAAAAGGAAAGCTATTACGACTTAGAAGGCTTCACAAATTTTGGAGTAAAATAGATCAACTTAAAAAATGTACTTGAAGTTTTTATAGGCGGTAAGATTGTGGCGCGAATATATTCGTCATTGACGTTGAATAGGTTGAATGTTCATAGTGGGAAAACTGCATCAATGTGAGCTAACCCTAAGGCGCAAATCCTTCTATTGTAAGCCGAAATTTGGTCTCGCAGAAAACACAATATTTAAAAAGAGATAATTGATATGGATGGATGTAGATACTGGGAAAGACCAAGACTGTCATACCATGATAAAAGTAGTCCGGTTTTGTTATATCAAGATTAACCGAATCGAGAGTATGTTTGAAAAAGAATTATATATTTTTATTGCATTTATTTAATTTTGCGACAAAAAAGAACACCTTAGATTTAATAGCATAAACTGTATTTTTACAATAGCATTTGAGAAACCGCGGTTTCTGCCGCGCGGTGCCTGAAGTGAGTTCAATAAAAACCTGTGACAAATACAGACTTTGACTACTTAGTCGCCAGTCACACTTGATACAAGATTTTTTCTTTTCTGCGACAAAGTTACAATTTCTTTTATTTGTGACCAACCAAATAAGTTAGAAAAATGTCACATAGGTGTCTTGCCTAATAAGTTAATACAAAATGTTAAATAAATTATTGTATAAAATGTAACAATAGGGAAAGTATTTATTACTTTAGTCAAAACTTACAACACAGAAGGCTGTATAAACAACTATTCTTAGTATCATCCTAAAGAAACAAAAAAAAAGACGTGTGGCACTCGGAGACTGCCGCGGTAAAGCTATTGCATAGCATTTTTTATCAACTTATGCAATTACAATTATATATTTATTTTATTTATGCAGTATTTTTTTTCTTTGTTTATTCATATTTAAAACACTTTGTACACAAATTAAACGAGTACAAATATTCACTGTTGTACGTAGATGATAAATACCTATACACCTATATACTTTCTCACAAACAGCTGATTACGGTAGTATTCCAATACAACCAATGCCACCTAAAGGCGGGTTGCTGAACTAAAGAGACAAGCGTGAAATTTCAAAAAGTCATTAAAAGTTCTGGTATTTATCGATAGATGGAATTAGTATCACCGCTGTGCCGGTCGGAGTGGGGGTGTTAGGTTTTTTCGTTACGGAATTCCTGGATTCGGTCCCCACGCTCAAGGCCCGCGATAGATGCTATGCAATAGCTTAAAAAACAAGTGTCATCTCTTTAATCTATCAACTAGTGAGTAGTGACAATAAATATTTGGCTTTGTTATTGTTAACAAACAATGTTCATCTTTTAACTTTCAAGTGGTTAAAATCAAATAATCTTCATGATAAGAGAAACAAAATGTATTATATTTATGTTGACTATATAGCGACTCGAATGGCTTAAAATATTATGTAATAATTATTATGTAATAATTCAAGTAATTTTAATTAACCTTAAACCATTTTAATTAACCTTTACATGATTTTAGGAAATTTTTGCATTATAAAAATTGTCCGTGATACGATTTACATTTCAGAAGAAATTAATAATGTATTACAATACGACAAGCATCTATCAACGTGCGTTGCGTTAGAGGCGAATCTTTGGAATAATGGATCCTCATCATTCGCCTTTCATGGTTAATTTTATTATTTGGTTTAGTTTGTTTATGGAAGGGTTTTTACTTTTTTTTACATTATTGAATCTCATCTAGGTATGTCCTATATTATAAACTTAAGAAAGGCGAGGGAAAGTAAATTTTTTGTGTTTTTTTTTTATTTGTCCCTCATGTTTAGTTTATCTGACATAGTTTTTTCATCATTCTGCCTTTTTTTGGGCTGGGTGTCTTTTTCGTGAACCACGTTGAATTTGTATGTACTTAGGAAGCCTGCTCGAACCAGGAACTCTATGAACGGTCGTCGTGGTTGACTGCGGCGGCTGGGTGACGGAAGGGTTCCTGAAACAATCCCACATATTATATTTAAGGTTTGGAATGGCTAATTATATAGCCTAAGCGAACCTAAGCCTAGTGTCATTCCCATCGTGACTACTAAGTGGTAAGGTTCCATAACATCTAGCGCAGGTTTCCACAGACTATCTGCCACCCTACCAGGAAGTTTATAGAAGAATAAGGATTGCCAAACTGGTCACTGCTGTGCTGTTGTTAATATTACTAAGATATTTTATTAATTCATGCCACAGACCACATTAATAAGACACACCATTGGCAAAGATACGGGTCGCCATGCATATGAGCAAACGCTTCTAGTAATGTCAAAAATGTCAAATTTGTAGGTTATATAATATTGCGGAAAAATAGAAATAAACTACGATGTACTGTTTTTCTTTCCTTTCTCGCGTTTGTCTTTCTTTCTTTGTCGAGTTTTCTTTATTATTTAGTCGCGTTGAGTGAAGTAGTGTTCGTTTCTCCTGAAAATACTTCGGTTTCGAAGTGAAACGTGCGTTGAGTACATAAATTTGTGCTTGGTGCCGACGCGGGAGAAAGTGTGGTCGACGTGGGTGGATACATGGGGCACACTAAAAGTTTTGCACTTCTAACTAATCGGAACTATTTGAATTTCAAATGTTATATTTTTAAAACGTTGCAACCTTCTTAGTAATAGAAAAAAACAATTGGCGTGAAATTATTTGTCAATTGTTTTTTTATCACACATCAAAGTTTTACGTACGCAACGAAAATGGAATTAAGTCGAAAAGATTTTAAAGCGATGATTTTTTATGATTTTAAAAGTTCTCTTTCTGCGCAAGACTGTGCCGCTCGTCTTCAAAATACTTTTGTGAGAGAAGCACCTTCTTTGAGCACCGGGAGGCGATGGTTTGCTGAATTTGAGAGAGGTCTAGTTTCTTTACATGACGAATTTCGTGAAGGGCGGCCTTCAACTGCCGTCAACGAAAATAATGTGGCTACGGTTAAGCGGTTAATTGAAGATAGCCCCCGGATTACCTAACAGACAATTCGAGGACTATTGGGGATAGGTATGAGCCAAAATTATAAAATTTTACACGAAGAATTGAAAGTTCGAAAACTTTGTTGTCGTTGGATCCCTCATGAACTGACAGCGGAGCAGAAGCGGGCTCGCGTCGAATGGTGCTCACAGATGCTACTGAAGTACGACTAATGCTGTTTATGGCATTGTCACAGGACACGAAACATGGATTTATTGTTTTGGACCCGAAAAAAAACAGCAATCTTGTGAATGGGTGTTTGAAAATGAAACAGGCCAACAAAAGCGAGACAGGCGAAACACGTTGGTAAAAAAATGATTTTTTTACCAACGTGTTTTCTCAGCTACGGGTCCAATTTGTACAATTCCACTTGAAGATCAAAATAGTGTTAATGCCGAGTGGTAACAATATTTGTTTACCCAGGGTGTTAGAAAAACTTCGCGAAAGACTACCCAAAAGCCGCATTCTCCTACACCATGATAACGCTTCTTCACACACGGCCAACAAAACAAAGTCATTTTTAGCTTCCGAAAAACTACATCTCGTCACCCATCCTGCGCATAGCCTCGACCCAGCACCTTGTGATTTCTGTATTTTCCCAAAACCAAAGATTTGATGAGAGGTTTTACTTTTACCAACTCCGAAGAGGCAGTGATAGCGTTCAATCAGCACGTAGAAAACATGCCTTCAGATCTGTGGTCCTCCTGTTTTAAAAATGGTTCGATCGCATGAAAAAATGTTTAAAATGTAAAGAAGATTATTTTGAAAAGCAATAAACATAATATTTTGGTTATAACATGTTGTTTTATTAAGTTACGCAAAACTTATAGTAATTACCTACGTAATTGTGCCGCTGAGGTATATTCTTCTTTGTCCGCACCATCGGTGAGTTTTTTCCATTTATTAAACCAACGTCTTTCTTTTTAAACATGTCAAAGGTTTGTTGTTATCCTTGTTCCGGGCACCCTTAGAAATTTAGACCATCTGTCATTTTACCAAGCAGTTGGTAAAAGACGAATAATTGGCCAAATTAACCACTAACATCGTAGCTATTAGTTTTGAATGTATATAATGCTAGCTAGTTAATAACAAAATTAATTAGTGCGAGTGATTAGTAATCAGTGTAGTAAAGTGAATAGAAGGAACCCTGCCCCACGCGCCCTTCCTACCTCTGACTTTCGGCTTGCCGGGCCCTAAACACATTTGGACATGTTTGTTTATCGATAAGTGTTTAGCACTGTTGAGTTTGTTCGTCCATGTTTCGATGTCTGAAGCTTAATGTACTAATCATGGTGGCTGAACAGTATTGGACACAACTCGCACTGACTATTCGCAATATCACTCGCAACTGCTAAACATTCGCCCTTTCGCTAATCAAAATGTAAACCGTGCATTATTCACATAAGAACTTACGCTCTTTCAAAGGCATGGTTGATGTCTGTGGTCCGAATTCATACAGGACTTGCAGATCAGCGTGCTCTCCGAACCGAAAACCAAAGCCTATCCTGTGGTCGTTGCCTGAAAAAACAAATACAATAACGTTACCCCAAGGAAGTTACATTCTACCCGGAATGTTCACACGCGCTTTAAAATCGTTCCGAAGAGTACCACGACATGGGTGGAGTGTGTCTCTTTCTATTAAATAAAGCGCCAATCGCCATATATAAGTGCGGCCATGCGTAGTTTGCAAATTACTACTAAGTAATTCTACTAATTTGAAAAACAGTTTTTGCATTGCATAAGTGATTACGTAATAATTAAAATAAGCACATTTTAGTACTCACTATGTCAATTACGATACATTTTATGCTAATGTATTTATCGACGTGTATGAATGAAAAGGATTTAACGATTACCGAATATATAAAAATCTACCATCTAGATAGTTTTATTTACACTGGCAATTGCAAGAAAGGGACAACATCCACTCTTGTGGACGTTGTCCCTTTCTTGCAATTGCCAGCAATTGCCAAGGAGGGGAAAACCGTTCTGAGCAAGACAACGCTTGCTCAGAACGGTTTTCCCCTCTGTTAAGTAAGAAACAAATTTCAACTTTATGAGTAACGAAATAAAGTACATTTTTATTTTTCAAATATTACTTCGTAACAATTCCAGTTATCGTATATAAGTTCCTTGCGTTACCCCTCGTAGATGTGCCTCACCTCGTGATGGTCTGGATCTCCTTTTTAAGAATAAACCAACTGCCGTTCAGGTCGGAAAAGAGGAATGGTTGGCTATACACGTCACTACAATCGTGAATACTAAGTGATAGAGTTTCGCAATATCTCGCCCAGGGTTATATAGTACCACCGCCTTACCTATTCCTGCCGCAGTAGCGTCAGTGATTATCGTTGTAGTGTTCCGGTTTGGAGGGTAAGGCGGTAAACTCATGCATGTGGCATCATGACCCCGCCACACAGATAGCAACGCACCATTAACATCTTTGGTATCTATTGGCGATGGTTGTCTTTGTCCATCAGGAGAGCCATTTGCTTTGTTGCTCCCTGCTACCTATGATATAAAAAAATGATGTATGTGTTTTTGTTTCCCCACCGACTTATCTGTTCAGCAGACAAAATAAGAACTGTAGTCGTCAGTCCCCAGTTTGAAATGTAATTCCGCTGTAGGTTTGTCTTCTCCTTACGTGTCACTAGTGGCGCCCTCTGAGCAGAAAAAATGGTGGTACAATCATTGATATAAAAATCCCAAGATACACAATCAGTGTCTCAAAAACGTCCTCCAAAAATGAGCGCACAATTTAAAATTGTGCGCTTATTTTAAATAGAATCTGTGGAATCAATTACCGGCGGGGGTGTTTCCGAACGGATACGACTTAGGCACCTTCAAGAAAAGAGCATACTCCTTCTTAAAAAGCCGGCAACACAGCTGCAAGTCCTCTGGTGATGTGCTGTCCATGGGCGGCGGTAATCACTTACGATCAGGTAAGCCTCCTGCTCGTTTGCCCCTTTTTTCTATAAAAAAAAAGAATCGCTTCGATCGCGACACTGTCAATTTTATTTCTTTCTGTACATTGCTTTGTAAAAACGACTATAAATCTTGCGCTTAAGTTTGGATATGCAAAGACATATGTTTTTTCCGCATCTGTAACTACTTAAATAAAATTAGGGACACTTTTGAGTGTCAGTTTTGTTCGGGACTGTGCATCTTGAGTTTTTTATATCAATGGGTACGATAACTAAATAAAATAGTAAATTTACTTTATTACGGACAAGGATATGGTAAATAATGTCTACGCTATTATGTCTTTTTTGTACTTATATGTTTTATAGTAATATTTTATACATAAAGGTCTAAGTGTTTATATTAAAATAAATTAATTCAAAAAACTATTAAGCTAAATTGTAATAAATACAGTATCTACTCATTGTTAGTAGTAGGGGCAAGTGAATTTTCTAGTTTAAAAGTAATCATTCTTTCCTATTCCAAATTTAAGGATGCATTAACTTAATCTATCCATTCTTATAAGATTATCATACGCGTATTTTGTAGTAGATTTCGAGATTTTTTGGAGATAGAAAAAATGGTTGTCTCGTCAAAACAAAGCTGTACTCAAAAATTCAGCTTCTTATTAATCAAAAAAGTTTGTTAGTGGGATCACGGTCTAAAATCACTATAAAGTACTAGCTGACCCGGCAAACGTTGTTCTGCCTTTTTAACTTCTCTTTTTTTTTTCAATATTTTCTTACCTTTTAAACCTTCCCTAGACTTCAACAATTAATTCAAAACCAAAATTAGCCAAATCGGTTCAGCCGTTCTCGAGTTTTAGCGAGACTAACGAACAGTAATTGATTTTTATATCTATAGATTAGCTGACCCGGCAAACCTTATTCTGCCTTTTCACTACCTTTTTTTCTATATTTTCTCACCTTTTAAACCTTCCCTAGACTTCAACAATTAATTCAAAACGAAAATTAGGTAAATTGGTTCAGCCGTTCTCGAGTTTTAGCGAGACTAACGAACAGCATTTGATTTTTATATATATCGATTTCACTACAAAGTTTTAAACGATTTCCTACCAATCCATAGTAAAATTATTTATCAACTTTATATAGCTTTCTTACTAATTTAACAGTGAATTTAGCGCTTTGATTCCTTGTTTGTTTCACTCTCTTATTCTTGTTTATACTTTTGGCGTTGCATTTATATTTGACTTACTTGCTAAGAAAGCGTTTTAAAATTTACCCCACGAGTCGGAGCGGACCCGGGCAGATCCAGTTCACCTAGTAAATTTAGTTAAAAGCATGAAGCTGTATTATATATGGAGGCAGCAATTCTAATACCTACTTGAAACCAAATTTTAAATACTGCTGTCATATTCTGAGGTCTTACCCTCTCTTTCTAACACAGCTGTATAAAAAGAGATGGGGAGACCTCAAAGACAGAGATATAACGTAAATACTTGTTTCAATTGATTATTACGAGTGCTAGCTCCACCTATACCTAATACTTCATGGTTAAAAGTCTAAATTAAAAAAAAATGTAATACCTTTGAATATACGAGGAGCAAAACCGTAGATCGTCGTTAAACCCATCGCGACATCTTCAGGCACGATGAACAAAAAGCTGTGGGCATCTGTTGGGAACCGACAAGGCATATACATCAAATATAATCTATTCTATGCTAGGATTAAATTATATGACACGAAAATGAATGTAGACGCGGACACATACATGGAGACGGACACGGACATAGACAAAAAAGCAAGATGCATGTTGTTAGGTCGATAACCAAATTAGCAACGTTTATATTAACTAGCTGACCCGGAAAACGTTGTTCTGCCTTTTAACTACCCTTTTTTTCTGTATTTTCTCACCTTTTAAACCTTCCCTGGACTTCAACAATTAATTCAAAACCAAAATTAGCCAAATCAATTCAGCCGTTCTCGAGTTTTAGCGAGACTAACGAACAGCAATTGATTTTTATATATATAGATAGATTCAGGAAGGACTAATAATATAATATCGCTCATTGACATAAAAAGGGAAGATACGTTACCTAGTCACAGCGCCTGGTCCTACAAAACTAGGTCCGTGGACACAGTGACAATTGGTGACAATCAATCACGCGCGGGACCTCATATTATACACTTATATTTTCCGACTGTTTTTACCATTAAACACGCATCAAAATACCTTCTTCTATATTCAGCCAGTGTTATTATCACTCGAGGAAAAAAAATAAGACACACAGGATTACTTTCCATTCGTAAGTACGGTTAAAACAATTTGTTTGAATATAAGATTAAATTATTGTTTAGTTCGCCATGTTTGCGAGAGTGAGATAGTACAATACAAAAGTAAACGAGAGAAACGTAGTCTGCTACGTTCGTTGCATTAGTTTGCGTTCGACAGATCGAGCTTAGGTTTAGCAATTGCGATGTTAGAGCGTAACATATCTTCCCTTTTTATATCAATGATATCGCTGGACAAATTACACAAACGGATCTAACCCCAAAGTTGGAAAATTATTTGCTTTTGCTGTGGGTGTTAGTCAACGCCATTATAATCTATATATTATTGTTACGTACTTCGGGTTCGTAATTGTAAGAAAACACCACTTATATTAAATCCGTGTATTTACACAACACAACACAACGTAATACTAAAATACACTTTACACCCTAGTCACTCGCTATACTATCACTGAACTTAGAACACTACACAATAAAACACTTCCCGCTTCGCACTTGTCACTTGATGTATCGCTCTCGATCGCTCGATGAAAAACTACCTTGTGTTTGTCAACACTTCTCTATTTATAGGCAGGGTTAAGTCCTAGCTGGATCCAGAAAAATCTAAATGTATCGGGAAACAATGAATCACTTCTTATCGTAAACATTTTATGAGTCATAAATCCTAGTAGACGCTACTTTCAACCTTATGCCATATCCCATAAAGTCCATTATGGCGTACCCAGGTCAACTATTTGTTTGTTAATAGGAGTAGCTATCTCTTTCTTTTATTTCTAGATAGTTACCGCGCGCGCGCTCCAACTCTACACGATTCTAGATTATTCGTAACATTATTATGTGAAGGAAAAACTTTGGACCCCTTTTTAAGCGCGAACGGTGAAGTATAAAGTTTTACACAGTTAAAGATTTCATTGTGGAGAACTGCAGAAATCTTATATTTTTAAATAAAATGCATTAGAAATACATTAAATTAATAAAAACAAACATTACACACACTACAATCATGTGAAATACATGATAATATGTGTGCATATTATCATGTATTTCACATGATTGTAGTAGATAGTATATATACCTACTATTTTCTTTACAGCTATAGACTATAGTCAATTGTTAAACTTAATAGAGATTTTAATGCCTGCGGTCTAATTGCGGCCGCAGGCGACCTCTAGTACATACAAATACATATTAAATGTATAAACATTGAAAATATGTCTAATAAACACTGAAACCGAAAAATACAAACATTTATGCTCATCACACAATTAATGTTT
Organism: Apodemia mormo; assembly: GCA_036924255.1. NCBI lineage: Eukaryota > Metazoa > Arthropoda > Insecta > Lepidoptera > Riodinidae > Apodemia > Apodemia mormo. The sequence goes on from JAUPFN010000030.1 coordinate 13,209,528, forward strand.
TTGTCCCGGGCAGATTTCGAACCCGAGCTCCGTCAATTGCTTAGTATAAACCACTGGAAAAACGGGTGATTCTACCGATGGCGGAAACAGAATATTTGATTATTGTGAACTAACATCAAAAAATGTGTTAAAATCATGAAACTAATAAATTCAGATTTCAGATTATTCGAAAGACAAAAAATTTTGGGATTAATTGCTCAAATAATTTTTGTAATTGGTTACAAATTGTATTATAATTGTATAATGTAATATTTAAAAAAATATAAAAAAAAGGCTTTTACCTCATATTTTCAATGCGTGTCTTCTAAATCTTTTCATCCTTTTAAAGGAACAAAACTCACATTTAAAATTAGGGACGAATCAATATTTCCATATAAAAGAGTTCAACGACACACATTAAATTCACCTATCGTCTTCTATAGTTTAATTTTTACAATAATAATGTCCAAATGACGTATTTCAAGTGAAAATTTTACTTAAGAAATAAAGAAATATTTGAATTGAATTTACTAACAAGGTTATTCACAAAGTAACATTTAACTAGTCTTAAAAAGTTTCTAGTCTCTTCTAAATTTGACGACAGATTTTAGCCATAAAAATAAAATAGTACAGGTGTGTACATAAATTATTAAGAATGCCACATGTATTTAAAGATTTTTTATTGAACATTTAACAATATTACAAGAATAACATGTAGTTCGTAAACAACTATTGTAGTTGCAAAACTGTTGCAGCCGTTTACACCCACCCCGAAACACGGAGGAGGTATGTTCTCAAATATTGTACATCTTAAAGCAAGCATTATTTAGTCTATTACAATCTAATAAGCTCACGGTATTTATTGTATTTATTTTTATCAATTTAATATATTTCTGATGCACTGCAATAGAAAAATATTAAGTTTTGGCAGTTCTCCGAAATGTAAAGTAACTGAGCCAAATTTTATATTTTATCGTTAATATATATTATAGAAGAGGGGCCAAACGAGCATGAGGTGCACCTGATGGTAAGTGATCACGGCCGCCTATGGACTCCCACAATACCAGAGGTGATGGAGCGGGCAGAGAGGGAGCAAATTACGTTCAACACCCGTATTCTACAGTACACTAACTTTCTTTCTCTTTCTTCAACTCGGGAATCAAATCCAAGACCTCATGAGACGAACCGAATAAGCTAACCTCTAGACTAAGGAAGTATTCTAACCATATTTCTATCAGTATCTTAATATATATAATTTGTTATTTTATATGAGTTGTTGTTTGTTCGCTATGGATTCCTAAACTACTGAACCGATTTTAATGAAATTTTGTAGACAGCTATTATCTCAATTAACCCTCCTCCTCTCAAATATCCCACTGAAATATTCAATCCAAGTTATTTTTATGGCAAAAGAACGTTTGCCGTATCAGCTGGTTATAAATGTACATAGGGCATACTAAAAGTTTTGCACTTCTAGCTAATCGGAACTATTTGAATTTCGAATGTTATATTTTTAAAACGGTGCAACCTCCTTACTAATTAAAAAAAACAATTGGCGGGAAATGATTTGTCAATTGTTTTTTATCATATATCAAAGTTTTACGTACGCAACGAAAATGGAATTAAGTCGAAAAGATTTTAGAGCGATGATTTTTTATGATTTTAAAAGTTCTTTTTCTTCGCAAGACCGTGCCGATCATCTTCAAAATGCTTTTAGGAGAGAAACACCTTGTTTGAGCACCGTGAGCCGATGGTTTGCTGAATTTGAGAGAGGTCGAATTTCTTTACATGACGAAGAGGCAGTGATAGCGTTCAATCACCACGTAGAAAACATGCCTTCAGATCTGTGGTCCTCCTGTTTTAAAAATGGTTCGATTGCATGAAAAAATGTTTAAAATATAAAGAAGATTATTTTGAAACGCAATAAACATAATATTTTGGTTATAACATGTTGTTTTTTTAAGTTACGCAAAACTTATAGTGTGACCTACGTATAAAAGAGTTCAACGATACGTTTTTGATCGCCTTGTCATGTCGTATCGCCGCCGACCGATCGCCTTGTCAAGCTTCACTTTAGTCTTAATAAAATAAAACTATCACGCCGTATCTCCCCTTGTTAGTCGGAGGCCCTATGAAGAATTAAAGCCCTTCTGCCATTTCGTAAAAGATAACCGATTGGTTATTATTAGGTGTCACTACAATCGCCATCCTCATTACTAGTTGTTAGATCTCAGTAACATCCGTCCGAGTATTTGGTACATTGCTGAGGGGAAACGGAGACCAAAGTTTGGAAAATCGCTGTTTGTAAACAATGAAATTCGGTATCACGAGCAGGTACATAACGGACACAACATATGCACCTATTTTTTTAATTTTTACATATTCGATGTCAAAACCGAAAACTGAATACCTCATTTCAGTGTGTTTAGTCTACTATTTAACCTGTATGGCCTATCTCTCTCACAATTAAAATAAATCTAACGACATTTCTCAGTATTTGCCTGTAATATTTCAAATATTTACTAAAGTCGCTGGTTCTCTAGAAGAGATCTCCGTTGGGTGACAAGATCGCCAATTTGTACTCTGTTCCTTATTAGAAACTAGCTGCACCTTTTTAAAAATAAAAGTAGCCTAAGTTACTCCTTATTACATCAGTTATCTGCCAGTGAAAGTCCCAGCAAAATCGGTCCAGCCATTTCGGAGATCACCTGGAACAAACAGACAGACAGACGGACAGACAGACTAAAATTGTAAAAAATGTTATTTTGGTATGTGTACCGTGTATACTTCCATATGCATTTAGTAAGAAGCGGTTATTTTAATGTTACAAACATACATTCCAATTTTATTTATTTGTATAGATTGTTATTTACTTTCTGGAAATTATGTGTGTTGTTTTGCCGCAAAGTATATTATTACTAACAATACCCACGCGAATAATTCGCACTAATTTCAAAATTAAAACCTTGAAATGTCAGCATTGCTGTATAGCGTCTTAATGTATACCTGTATAAATAACTAGCTGTTGCCAGCGACTTCGTAAGCGCGGACTTCGTTTACTCCGCACAGCACCTGGCCGCTAGGTGATAGCGTGATTATATGTAGCCTATATGTTGACCCGACCTGTTAGTAATATTCATGCAAAATTTGAAGTAAATCCATGTAGTACTTTTTGAGTTTACCCCGGACATACATACAGACAAACAGACAAAAATTCTAAAAACTATATTTTTGGCTTCGAAATCGATTCTAGATCAAGCCCCAAGAATTCTTTTAAAAAAATATTCAATGTACAGTTTTGACTTTCCTACGATTTTATTATATGTATAGATTAGTTAATTTACCAAAACAAAGCTAGTAATACATTTTTTAGTTGTAGATGCCGATAGAGCATGTAATCTATACGTATAATAAAATCGTAGGAAAGTCAAAACTGTACATTGAATATTTTTTTAAAACTAGGGGCGTGATCTGCAATCGATATCGAAGCCAAAAATATAGTTTTTAGAATTTTTGTCTGTTTGTCTGTTTGTCTATTTGTCTGTTTATCTGTTTATCTGTTTGTCTCTTTGTCTGTTTGTCTGTATGTATGTCCGGGGTATATTCAAAAAGTACTTCATGTATTTACTTCAAATTTTGCATGAATATTACTAACAGGTCGGGTCAACATATAGGCTACATATTATCACGCTATCACCTACGGGGGGAGGCTGTGCGGAGTAAACGTAGTCCACGTGGACGAAGTTGCGGGCAGCAGCTAGTTATCTATAAAATGATATAAAATTTATGTCGTGTAATTGTGTGGTTTTCTCTAAAAAGGGAAGCAAACGTCTTAACCTTAGTGTATTAATATATATGATAATTATATTATTACTAGCGACCTGCCCGCGGTTTCACCTGCGTAGCTTTTGTTCCCGTGGGAACACCGGGAAGGTTTATACACTTAAACCTTCTTCAAGAATCATACTATCTAATAAAAAAAACCGCATCAAAATCCGTTGCGTAGTTTTAAAGATTTAAGCATACATAGGGACATAAGGACATAGGGACAGACAGAGAAAGCGACTGTGTTTTATACTATGTAATGATTTATATGCAATCTTATGATGTAAAAAACTTGACCGCACAACGAGTTTCGTGTCACAGTCAGTTAATACTAGAAGCTAAAGTTCATGACAACAGTGACACGTTACGCAGTCCCGCGGATGGAACGTGTCTCAAGTGTGTCAAGGGCGTGCAACTCGTGAAGTAACAGTGTGTGTTGACATTCATTTTGTCATTTTATGAGTTAATTTAGCGATACTTTGATTTTTCAACAAAGTTTTCAACCGACTAAAAGAGGAGATTTTCGATTCAGCTGTATGTTTACTTCCCACTACGTATGTAGATAAGGAAGTTACTGATTTTGCCCCGATTTTTTATATCATAAGATAGCAAACAAACAGATGGGTCTCCTGATGGAAAGAGTCAACCATCGCCTATAGACAACAAATATGTTAATGGTGCGTTGCTGTCTTGTGGAGAGGTCTAATGCCACATGCATAAGTTTACCGGCTACCTTACCCTCCAAATCGGAACACGACAGAGATAAGCACTGACACTATTAGCAGGAATAGGTAAGGCGGTGGTACCAGACCTGGGAGAGAAAATGCAGAACTCTACTTTCGAGAAAATATGCCATTTCCCTTGATTCCCTTCATTGGTTTACACCAGATCTACACGTTTTGATGTACTAGGAACCTTTTCCGTCTATTTTCAAGATGGCGTCAATGTATGTGTGTGCGTGAGTATATATATATATATATATATATATATATATATATATATATATATATATATATATGTATATGTATATGTATATGTATATGTATATGTATATGTATATGTATATGTATATGTATATGTATATGTATATGTATATGTATATGTATATGTATATGTATATGTATATGTATATGTATATGTATATGTATATGTATATGTATATGTATATGTATATGTCTTTCTCTCTTGGCTCCTCCCCCGTGTTTGAAAACTAGTAGGTGGTAGATATGCGTTACGTTTTTTTTTTACGTTAACTTATAGTCCTTATTAAATTAAATTCTCTTTCTCCTATCGTGCGAAGTGGAGGCGAACCGTTTGTTTAAAATGTGTGATGATTTTGTAGGGTGTTAGCTGTGAAGCCATATTTTTGTGAAAAAATTATCAAAACATCGGCACAAATGCATCAAGATACCATTCTTGAGAAGGTATTTAAGCCCCTTAACAACACCATGTTCAATAACCAAGAATGGTCCTTTTAGCAAGACTTGGTGCCGCATTATAAAGCTCGATCCATCCAATCTTGGTTAAAAACCAACATTCCTGACTTCATCAAAGCTGAACTGGACTGGCCGTCATCTACTGCCGATCTTAATCCACTGGATTATAATTTATGGTTAATTTTAGAAAGTATGGCTTGCTCTAAATGCCATTATGGCGCTGCACTTAAATAAAATATTTACTGACAGAAGTACCGCTGCCGCGGTGATGAAAGAAATAAAAGTGTTGAGCATAGATAATCTATATTAATATTATCTATATTTCTATATTAATTATTTTTCTATATTATATTATTATATATATATATATATATATATATATATATATATATATATATATATATATATATATATATATATATATATATTTATATAATATTATAAATGCGAAAGTTTGAAGATATGGATGGATGTTTGGATGGATGTTTGTTACTCAATCACGCAAAAACTACAGAATGGATTTGAATGAAATTTGGCATACAGGTAGATGGTGACCTGGAATAGCACATAGGCTACTTTTTATCCCGGAAAAATTAAGTGGTCCCGCGGGATTTGCCAATAACTTTTATAATGCAGCGGGCTGCACGCTGCAGCTAGTTATTTATATTTCTTGGTCTGGGTGTTATTATGTATGTACCAGTACTTGTATATATATATATATATATATATTTATATAATATATATTTTTTTAATAATAATAATAATAACGCTGAACACATTACACAAATCGATTTAACCCCAAAGTGTAGCAAAAAGCAAATTATTTGCTTGTGTTACGAGTGTTAGTCAATGATACATAGTGATAGTGATATACACATAGAATACATAGAAATATATATACATATATATAATATATACCATTAAAATATATATAATTAGAATATATATTTCTATGTATTCTATGTGTATATCACTATCACTATGTATCATTGACTAACACTCGTAACACAAGCAAATAATTTGCTTTTTGCTGCACTTTGGGGTTAAATCGATTTGTGTAATGTGTCCAGCGTTATTATTATTATTAAAAAATATATATATTTTTATAAGTTTTTTACATTTACTATTAGGCTACTTTAACCATCAAACCGGAGTACATTAGTGATAAGCCCTGACGTTATTGCGACAGAATTGGGTATTAGGTAAGGCGGTGGTATCAAACCTTGGCGGGATATTGCAGAGCCAATGATAATTTTTTTTATATAGTAGAGGGGGCAAATGAGCAGATGGTGCACCTGATGGTAAGTGATCACCGCCGCCCATGAACATCTGCAATGCCAAAGGTCTTGCAGCTGCGTTGCCGGCCTTTTAAGAATGAATAAGCTCGTTTCTTGAAGGCCCCTTAGTCATATCCGTTCGGAAACACCCCCAGGGTAATTGATTCCACAAAAGAGTAGCGCGAGGCAACAAGTGCCGACAAAAGCGTACAGTTTTGGACATCCAAAAATCGAAATAAACTTTAAATTTTGACGCGATATCCGATCATGGAATTTAGCGACAGGAATTAGTCAGAACACCTCGTCGTAACACTCCCCATGATAAATACATATAAGTCACACGTTTTGCTGATCGTTTGCATTTTAAGAACTGCCTGACAGGAATGCAGTTAGTATTTTCTCAAAAGAGGCTGAGACAATTATATACGTTTGAATAAATATGAGTTGAGTCCACGGAATAAACTGGATACGCATTTAAAGACAATTTCTTGGATTGTCAAAATCGTTTGCATTTACCATAGAAATGCAGAGTTATAATTTACTTACCGATTAAATAAAATCACTTTAGACGTATGTGTGTATATATATATATATATATATATATATATATATATATATATATATATATATATATATATATATATATATATATATATATATATATATATATATATATATATATATATATATATATATATTAGCTGACCCCGCAAATGTTGTTTTGCCATATTAATTATTGAAAAATTGGGGTTGATGAAAGAAGGGTGAAAATTTAGGGTTATATTTATTTTTTAATGCCAAATTATAAAATAATAAAAAAATAAAATTTTGTCCAAATGTTAAAAAAAAATGTTAGGGGTACCCTTATCACTTAGGGTTATTAAAAATAGATAGTAGCCGATTCTCAGACCTACTAAATATTCATATAAAATTCCATAAATATTGTTCAAGCCGTTTCGGAGGAGTATGGTAACTATATATATATATATATATATATATATATATATATATATATATATATATATATATATATATATATATATATATATATATATATATATATATATATATATATATATATATATATATTATATATATATAGTTCTATTATAAATGTATATTTTAATTGTGTGTTTGTGTGACTTTTGTTTTCACTTAATGTGTTTAACTACTACTAATTAAGTACGAAACTAAGTTCCCATTTTTTTTCTTCTTTCTATGTGCACCCCTTGCGCCTTCTCTGTAATCTTTGGAGGTTGACTAGCAGAGAATGCTCTTGGGCGTTAAGTCTTCCTGTGAAAATGTATGTGTGCAAAATTTTAATAAATAAATACATTTGCTCATATGAGCAGCTACGCATTTTGCGCCTAAAACTGTGTCTATTATTTATGTGGTCTGTGGTAGAGTCGTATTGTCAATTTAACAGAAATATTAAAGATCCGAGATTATAATTTTAAGTCAGGCAAATTATTACAAACGGGGTCTCAGTTTTACTGAAAATGTAACTTATCCTTAGCCGAATATGTGAATAATTTCTTGATAGATTGACGAACTGTCGCATCTTGGGAGCAATGGCGTAGCTAGGGAAGAGCGGCGGAGGCCGGCTCTACCTAAATTCTCAAACTTAAAAGAAAACGTATTTCACGTTGCTTGCCCCTAGTTTGTGCAGCGAGTGTTAACAAAATGGAACACTTCTAGTTAGCATAGCATCTTTAGTACGTAACAGATTATACTCTCAGAGTGCTAAGTGTGAGTTTTCTTTTCGCATTCGATCGTGAGCGCGTTTGGAGTTTACTAGGAATTTGTATGTGATTTGTACAGCGCCACCTAGTGACAAACGTGAGAAACCAGTTTACCACTAGGTGGCGCTGTACCAATCACATACAAATTCCTAGTAAACTCGAAACGCGCTCACGATCGAATGCGAAAAGAAAAACTCACACTTAGCACTCTGATTAGCATAGACGTTTGTATTTCTGGGTTTAGGTGTTAATTAGGTACGTAACAGTATTTATATATGTATTTCTATGTATTAGTATCGTTGTCTAACACCCATAACACAAGCAAATAATTTGCTTACTTTGGGATTAGATTAATTCGTGGGATTTGTCCAGCCCTAATATTATTGTTATTATTATTATATTATATAATAATATACTATTTGTGTCCGCGACTTCATCCGTGTGGAAATAATTCTAAAATAAAAGTAGCCTAAGTTACTTCTTATTACATAAGCTAGCTGCCAGTGAAAGTCCTGTCAAAATTGGCCCAACCGTTTCAGAGATAAGCCGGAACAAACAGACAGACAAACAAAAATTGTAAAAAAAAATAATTGTTATTTTTTTTGTATGTACCGTGTATATGTCAATATGTACATGGTACATATAACAAAATATAAAAAATATAAACATGGACGCACTTAGTAAAAAGCGGTTATTCCAGTTTTATTTATTTGTAGGTTCTAGACTTATGTAGGTAAAATTAAAAATTAAAAAATTAAAAATTAAATAATTGCACTTGTACATAAATTTCACTTTTACACATATATTTTTAATATATTACTCAAACGGTTTTACTTTTAAAGTATCTTCAGGATGTAATATACTTAGTATATAAGTATAAAAGTGAAATTTATGTACAAGTATGGCCGCGTTTCCGATCCGGTTATAGTTTTTAAAAAAATATGTTAAAAAAAAGTATCTTCACGCCCATATCCCCGAAGGGGTAGGCAGAGGTACAACAAGTGCACCCACGATTAGCCGAAGATACTTGGTCCCACAAATGTGATAGGTGGCAAGCCTATCGCCAACCGGGCACTTTCCAATCCCGGGCAATTTTGTGTTTCTTAGAAAACTGAAAAAACACTTTTTTAAAGTGCCCGACCCGGGAATCAAACCCGGGACCTCATGTGGTCAACTCCAACGCTGGACCACTACACCACAGAGGATATGTTGACGTGCCAAAATAACTTGTCAAAAGTTTTATTGAATAAAGTATTTCTGATTTCTGAGTGCAATTATAAAAGTGTCTAACAACAATGGAATTTCACCATGCCGACGATGGAAAGTATAGAATATAAAAGTAAGGTACTTACATTTACTTAAAAACACACCATAAAATAAACAAAATTTACAAATAAATGAACTATTGATTGAGACACAGGACACCATCATGGCGGCTATTTGTATAGTGATATACGGAAAATCTTTGTCCATTGTCCTCTGGATATTGTTCATTAGGATCCCACGATAATTATCTTTAAGCTCTAAGTGAAGGATATTTGATAGGTAAATGGTAATATTTAAAATATTAATATAACATAACAGATATATTTTTAATCATAAAATAAAAATTAAGCGGATGGCTCTCTTTAAGAGTGTCCTCTTTCATAGAGGACAATCTTAAAAAGTCTTAAAAATAAGTTAAATAAGATGTTGCTAAACAATTCCACCTCCAAATGAATACTCTGTCAACCATTTAATCAAACAATTTGTTACATCTGTATGTAGAATTTGTAGTTATTACACCTCTCTAACTCAAAATAAGAACGAATCTTAAGGCGAGGTACTTCGACGCGTGTCAATTCTATAGAAAATGTATGTTCTGAAACCGCTGGGAAACGTGGTAATTTTCAGATAAATAAATATAGGACATCAGCTGAAAACTAAAATGTAGCACATTCTTTTTTGTATTTACAACTTAATATCACCATATAAAAATCATGTGGAAGATTAGTAATATTATTAACAAATTATTAGTTTTAGAGATTATTTTAACCTGTTTTCGGAATTTTATTTGATCAAGTAAAGTATATTCTATCATGTAATAAGTTTTTTTTTTTTTTTTATTTTATATCATAAGATAGCAAGCAAGCAGATGGGTCTTCTGATGGAAAGAGTCAACCATCGCCTATAGACACCAAAGATGTTAATGGTGCGTTGCTATCTTGTGGCGAGGTCTAATGCCACATGCATAAGTTTACCGGCTACCTTACCCTCCAAACCGGAACACGACAGCGACAAGCACTGACGCTATTGCGGCAGGAATAGGTAAGGCGGTGGTACCAGACCCGGGTGAGACAATACAGAACTCTACCACCTAGTAGCCACGATGGTAGTGACTCGATAGCCATTCGGTCGCCTTTTACGACCTGCCTGGCAGAACGGCAGTTGGCCTATTCTACAAAGGAGGCCGGGACCAACACGGCGGAAAACAAGATATTATCTAAGATATTATCTAAGTAAGTTATTATCTAAGTAAGTTAGCACATTACTTAGATAATATCTTCAGGTATATCGTGTAATTTTTGTAAAATTGTTATTTAATAATCAATATAAAAAAAACGTGATTTAGCAAACCAGTTTTTTCCCATTTGTCGCGATGCCTCGCCTTAACATCTACAATTTCAATCAAAATCTACCTAAGTTGAAAACTTCGATAAATCGAAAAGTCTATAACTTGTTGTTTTGGTGACTACCTTGATGTTTATTCAACTTGTACATGTTCTAGTGTATTAGAATATGCTGTCATGGGATGTCCATATTGCAATTTGTAATATAAATAGAATAAAAAATAATGTAATATAAAGTCCATATTGCAATTTGTAATGTAATATAGTATATAAGAATATTTTTTAGGGTTCCGTACTTAAAAGATTAAAACGGATCCTTATTACTAGGCCACCGCTGTCGGTCTGTCCGTTTATCTGTCAAATTCAAATCAAATTGTGTATTTCATTGCCTCTATAACAACAAATACTAAAAAAATGAAAATGTTTAAGGCTTCTCCCTACAATAAACGTGTTTTTTTTGGTATTTTGTGCCCAATATTAATAACAGTAACAGGTAGACGCCTAACATTTTCACAGAATATTTAGTTGCATATTACCTTTCAAAATAAATAATAATTAATAATTAAATAAAAATAAAATGAATATTGTTTGTTTAATCTTAATAAACAGTATTGTTTACTTAATCTTAATAAACAGTAGAAACTTAAATAGGGAGTGTACGGAACGCTTCGTGCGCGAACCGACTCGCACTTGGCCGGTTTTTTGGTATTTATAAGTATGAATATAACTGGAAGCAATTAATCATAAATGTTACCTCATTATTTCACTTTTAAAATCTATACAAGATTTAGCCTTGCTCGATTTTAAAATGGTCAAATTGACCTTCTAACTTCCGATATGTATGTAGACATTTATATTTATATTAATGACCGCTAATGGTGGTTAATATAACGCATAATTATAGCGCGCTATGTATACTCAACGTTTAGCGTACGCTATTTAGATTCGCATTCGGCGCTATAACATAACGCCACGCTATATACCTAGCGGCTAGCGTAGGTCGTAGTTATAACATTATAACCTACGAAGTTACAAACTACGCGATCTAACGAGTAACGTGCTAGATCGTAGACGCTAGACGTTATAACATAGTTTATAGCGTTATAGCGCTCGGTCGTCGCTCGCTGTATGACGTTGTGATGAGTCACGCGCTATCTCGGCCGGCTCGCGCGATCAGTGTTCACGTCATAATATTAAACGTAGCGCACTAGAAAAAATATAGTTTATAGTCTATAACGCGCTATCATAAAATAGTTTATTTGAACAATACTAATGACCGCCCCATTGGTTGACTAGTTAGCGAACCTAATTACAAATTTTCGCCGTGTTGGTCCCGGCCTCCTTTGTAGAATAGGCCAACTGCCGTTCTGCCAGGCAGGTCGTAAAAGGCGACCGAATGGCTATCGAGTCACTACCATCGTGGATACTAGGTGGTAGAGTTCTGCATGGTCTCGCCCGGGTCTGGTACCACCGCCTTACCTATTCCTGCCGCAATAGCGTCAGTGCTAGTCGCTGTCGTGTTCCGGTTTGGAGGGTAAGGTAGCCGGTAAACTTATGCATGTGGCATTAGACCTCGCTACAAGATAACAACGCACCATTAACATCTTTGGTGTCTATAGGCGATGGTTGACTCTTTCCATCAGGAGACCCATCTGCTTGTTTGCTATCTTATGACATAAAAAAAAAAGAATCGATGGAGCTCGATCCCCGATAGGGATAAATATTTGTGTGATGAGTATAGATATTTGTATTTCTGGGTTTGGGTGTTATCTATGTAACAGTATTTATATAATATGTATTTCTATGTATTTATAGTATCGTGTATTACAAGGTCATTGTATCGTTGTTTAACACCCATAACACAAGTCAATAATTTGCTTACTTTGGAGTTAGATCAATTTGTGTAATTTGTCCAGCGATATTATTATTATTATTAATGTGTCTAATTGAGTTGTAGTAGAACGCCTTGTTATTTAATACTAGTGATCTCCTGTGGCCGAAATTTTACGATAGAATTTATATTAAATAATTAATTAGCATTAATAATTAATTAATTAATTTTAATATTATGGGCTACTTCTGTTGATAAAAAATAGCTGCCGTTACCCAAGCAACTACGCCATAATCGATCTTCAGTTATTGGATATAAGGGTGAATATGGTGTAGCGTGTACGTGGACTTATTTACAACTAGCTATGATGCCCGGCTTTGCTCAGGAGTTGATATGAGATAACGTGGTGGTTGAAATACAAAAAATGTAATTTAAGACTTTATTGAAATTGGAATTTTAAATTTCGTGCTGCAATTGCTCGCAGCGCCTTTCGAAATGCAACCCAAATAATGGTTGTTCTGAATTAAGTTCAAATACTCTACAACAGATGGCGCCACCACACTTAATTTCCAAATTGAAGAGTTGGATAAGCCCTTATATCTTTAAAAACACGCCTTTAAGGTTAAAACGGGGACTTTTTTGTTCGAGGGGGGATAAAGGGCGATCACACTATATAAGTCCCTTTATCGTGCCGGGACTCCTTTTTAAGTTTTATCGGCACGCACATTTTATCAACTTAGTTTTATTATATAATATAGATATAGATAATGATTAGAATTGTTTATTGTTTACGCAATAATTTCGGAACTTTACCCTGGGTATAAATAGGGATGTATTGACAAATAGAAGGCAGTTTTTATACGGCAATCGAAAGCGTTAGTACGGGCGACCAGTGTGAAGCGGAGTGACTAGTGTGAAGTACAGTGAATAAGAGAAGTGTTTTCATTCAGCGTAGTCGGTTAAGTTCAGTGTTATTATTAGTGCAATGAGTGTGTATAGTGCATTTACGTATTGCATCGTGGTATTTTATAAATTTGTTTTGTAAATACACGGTTTAATATAAGTGGCGTTTTCTTGAAAATTACGAACCCGAAGCACTTAACAATATTAAAGATTTTAATAGCGTGTTGCTTCTGTGGGGCGGGGTCTTGATGCCAAATGCATGAGTTTACCGGCTACCTTACCCTCCAATGTCTAGAACCCGAGAGTGACAAGCATTGATGCTATTGTGGTAGCGGTAGCAATTACCAAGACTGCCGAACTCTACCATCTGTCACAGTGCTAGTGACATGTATAGACAATTAGTCGTCTTTTACTACGTGCCTGGCTGGGCGGCAGTTGGTCTATTCTTCAAAGGAGTCCAAACTATCACGGGGAGGATAATATATGAAAGATAACAAAGATGTTAGTGTTGCGCTTTTATTAGTGTGGCAGGATGATGCCACGAATATAAATGTACACGCTATCGTATCTTCGAAATCGGAACACAATAGTGACAAAAACTGACGTTATGACGACAGGAATAGGTAAAAAGTGATACTAGATCCAGGCAAAACGTTGCGGAACTCGCCTATGATGGTATTGACGCTTTTGACGAATTTTTCGCCTTTGGAGAACTGGCTGCGAATATAGCGTATGTTCTATTCAAGCACATTTTTGAAATTACTACTGTATAGTATATGTTAAGATTGGAGGCTTTTCTTCCCCTAATTTCTATTATATAATAATATTAATTCTGTCTTCCCCTAAAAGTAAGGGACCCCAAGATGCTAAGTGGGTAGCATGGGTAACTCAAACGTCGTAGGTACTTTTTAGGATTTTGTAGATTAAATAATATCTATACATATAATAAAATCGTAGGAAAGTCAAAACTTTACATTGAATATTATTTTAAAAGAATACTTGGGGCGTGATGTACAATCGATATCGAAGCCAAAAATATAGTTTTTAGAATTTCTGTCTGTTTGTCTGTTTGTCTGTATGTATGTCCGGGGTAAACTCAAAAAGTACTGCATGGATTTACTTCAAATTTTGCATGAATATTACTAACAGGTCGGGTCAACATATATGCTACATATTATCACGCTATCACCTAGCGGGGAGGTGCTGTGTGGAGTAAACGAAGTCCGCGCGGACGAAGTCGCTGTCAACAGCTAGTGAAAAATAAAAGGTTATATAATGTTTTATATATAACCTTTTATTTTTTATATCATTATTTTATGTTATTATATTATTAATATGGTGGGGATAAAATCGGCAGGTAAATAAATGTGAACAAAATCAGTGACATGGAAACACTGAAGCGCATCAGATTACGGTATGGTGGGTTAATTGAGTTAATTAGAAAATTTGCCGATTCCAGCGTATCGTAAGAGAATGGGAGGGTCATAAATTTGCAAAGAAAACTTTGTTTTGACATTCTTGTGCACGTCTGCATTTCCTTTTATTTCAGAGAAAATACTGTAAGAATAAATAAAAAAATATAATCTGACAATTTGCACAAGCCGAAGTTAACAGAATTTTGATTTTTTTCTGCCCTAGTTACCCCTCTTTATATAAAGCGCTTTAGTGGAGAGCTTCAACAGATTGCGTGGTACCTCTCCCCCCATATGTTAATCTGACGTACTCGAGTAAATCCCAAAATCCCCTCTTGGACTCTCCGACTATAAGGGATTTAGTATGAAGATGTCTTTAAATATTTACACATACAAAACTAATTGCATCTTTCCAAAATGGCGGTCGGTGAAAGTGTTGTTACGACCTTACGTAATGTTAGACCATATGGTTTTGGCAACAGATTATAAACCATAGAGATATTGTAAATACAGACCAGACGAGCCACGCATATGTATGTATGTATGGAAATAAAAATGACCCGTTGATAGAACGAGAAAGAAAATTCCAGTCCGAGCTCTTTGAAGAATAAACCAACTGCCGTTCTGCCAAATAAATCGTACAAGGCGACCGATTGGCTATACTGTTAGGGTTCCATACCTAAAAGGTAAAACGGAATCCTATTATTAATCCTCCGTTGTCTATCTGTCAGCAGGCTTTATGTCATAAACCGTGATAGCTAGAAAGCTGAAATTTTCCCAAATTATGCATTTCCGTTGCCGCTATAACAACAAATACTAAAACTAAAAATATGAAAATATTAAGGGTACAATAAACGTGTTTTTTTCGTTTTTTTTTTTGCTGTGATGGTACGGAACCTTTCGTGCGTGAGTCCGACTCGCCCTTGGCCAGTTTTTTTGTTACTATCATCGTGACCATTAGGTAGAGTTCCGCAACGTCTTGCTCGGGTATTAGGCACCACCGATTTACCTAATCGTGCCGCAATAGCGTCGATGCTTGTCAATATCGTGTTCCGGTTTGGAGGGTAAAGTAGACTTATGCATGTGGCATTATCATCCTGTCGCACGAACAGCAACGCACCGTTAACATCTTTGGTGTCTATAGGCAATGGTTTTCTTTCTATCAGGACAGACGTTTGCTTGTTTGCTATCTAATCTATTATTTTTAATTAATTAAATTAATTAATCAATTAATTAAGTAATTAATTTATTATTAATTAATTTATAATAATAATTAATATTAATAATTAAAATTAATTAATATTAATAATTAAAATTAATTAATATTAATAATTAAAATTAACTACTATAATATATAAGAGAGAGAAGAAGAGAAGAGAAAATATAGAAAAAAATAAGAGTACTTTAAAAGGCAGAACAGCGTTTGCCGGGTCAACTTGTAATTAATATAGATTCGACGCCCCGTTGGTTGAGTGGTTAGCGGACCTCACTACGAATTGAGGCGGCTCGGGTTCGATTCCCAACAGAAACAAACTTTATGTGATGAGCATATATGTTCGTAATTCTGGGTTTGTGTTTATTATGTATGTCTGTCTATCTGTAGTACTATATACTACTATACTGTATTATGTACTTATATATGTATTTCTATGTATTAGTATCGTTGACTGACATAACACAAGCTAATTGTTTGCTTACTTTGGGGTTAGTTCGATTCGTGTAATTTGTTTAGCAATATTATTATTATTATTATAACAAAATAGCATTTTTATAATTAGGTACATAATCTAATATATAAAAATATTCATTAAAATAAGGTTTTTTATAATAGAATATCAACCAAACTGATAACTAGCGCTTCTAAATATCAAAGATGCTAATTTTAGCCACATGGATAAATTTTCTGGCTACCTTACCCTCTAAACCGGAATTTGACAAGTACTGACGCTATTGTGGCGAGAAAAGTTAAGGTTGTGGTACCAAATAGGGGTCGTAATACCGTACCATTTAAGCAAAACCGGTATTTTCGGTACTGACCCCAGATAAATATTTGGTATTTGTGGGGTGTGAAGGAGAGGAATAGTAAATTAAATTTATTTCTAAATAAAACAATTTTTAATCGACATGAAATTGTTTAATATTAATCAGTCTAGTCTAGATATTCTAGAACTCTTGAAATGTAAATCAAAATGATTGTCAACAATACTATAAAATTATCTTTTAATTTTTTTCATTTAGTTATCCATTAATTTACAACACAGTTTTAAGTTTTTTAAATTTAATTTAGCTTTAAACTTGCCGGCGTAAGGATGTGACGATTAATGGTAGTATCTCTCACGCCTGGCTTGAATTAAATTGCGCCCAGCTTTGTTTTGTTTTAATTGGTATTATATTTGACTAAAAACCGAAAATACCGAATATCCCGGTTATTCTGAAATTAAAACCGGTATTTTTAAGACCTACATTTGGTCCAGTCGCGGTATCCCGGTATTTTCAAGATCCGGGATCCCGGTTTGCGACCCTTAGTACCAAATTCGAGCTAGTCGTTACAGAACTCTACGACATAGTAATTAAGACGTTACTAACAAGTTCGGCCTCCGTTCGCCTTATAGGTTCATACCTATTTTACCTAGTTACCATTTAAATTTTACCAGACAGTTCGTTATACAAACTATTCTTTAGATCGATATTATATATTAATATTATTTATAGCTACATCTTAATTAATTAACTGTAAGCTTTCTATAATAAGAAGTAAATATACTTTTGGTTTCACAAAGATGAAAGTGTCTAGTGGGAAAACTCTCTTAGTTTTACATGAAACTTCGATCCATCAAATGAAAATCAATTTTATTTCAATGTCATTAAGTTCAAAACGAATAAACTTAATTTACACATACGCTTGATTGATTTCATGTATTGGCTCTGTTAATGGGAACTCACACATTACTACCAAATGTCAGTTTTAATTTTACAAAAATCAACTCTAAAACTTTACAGTAAAGTTTAAACTCCTTTCCACAAAATACTCAGAATTTTAAAATCCGAATTCAAGGAATAAATTCAATGTCGTTTAATATGGTGTTAACTTATGAATCATTACAAAACAATGTTATCCTAATTATAATTGCATAAAATTGATTTTTAATTATCTCATGCGTAAGATAAATCCTTGTCGCAATAGTGAAAGTAAATTTGTCAGTGTTGTCATATGGTCGTGTTAGTTTACCGCCAAGCTGCGTGTTGTACGTTTGTGCCAATTCGATTGTAATTATGTATGTGGTTACATAAAGTGAATTTACCAGCTAAAATGGAAGTTATTTTATTTATCACTGTATTCCTGCTTTCTTTTGGTAAGTTTTCGTATTTTTATTGTTTTATTTTACGTGGATTAACTCTATATTAAAGATGTTAATGAGTTTGACTTAAGTTTCTATATTTTCAGTAACGATTTGTTTTTTTTATATATAAATAAATAAGCACGAGAAAAATTACAGAATTGATCTAACCCCAAAGAAAGCAAATTATTTGTTAACGATATAAGTTCTAGCCAACGATTCAAATAAATAAAAGTCCTTGTATAAATACTGATATGTATTTAATTAGCACCCAAACCCAGAAATACAAACATCTACGTTCACCATACAAATGTTTGTCCCTATTGGGAATCGAACTACAGTCCCATTGATTACCAACACCACTCGATTACGGGTCATTCAAATTAGATTTAGATTTAAAAATAGATTAATTATATTAGGTTATTTAAATTTATAATTAGATTTAGAATAGGAAATTATTTATTAATAAAATACATAAATATCGTATACTATAATAACAAAACATAAACAATATTATTTATATTATCCTTTGAGGAAAATGTATAGTACATATCAACCTAGTTCATTCTTTGTCCGGCAAAACTATTAGCAATAGTTCAAACGACAATAGTTTTACTTAAAAATGAGGTATAATTTAATCTTTAGCAATGGCAACACTATTTTTTTCCAAAAATTACTATAAATATAATGATTATTAGATACTAGCTGCAGCGAGCAACCCTATGCTTTATAAAATGTTTTGGCGAATTCTCGCGAGATGATATTTCAGGTCATAATATATATAAAGTATGACTAATTTCATTTAAATCTGTTCCGTAGTTTTTGCTTGACTTAGTAACAAACATCCACCCTTCTAAACGTCCAAACTTTCGTATTTATAATATTAATAATACTAGCGATCGCCTGTGGCCGAAATTCGATTATAAACCAAACAATAAAATCTCTTTTGAGTTTATTTTACACTTCTTATCGTCGGCCCTTGGTGAAACTCCATTTTAACACAATATTTATTAGCTGATAACACTTGTACTGTTTCACAATAGATAAAAATATAATATCTATACATATAATAAAATCGTAGGAAAGTCAAAACTGTACATTGAATATTTTTTAAAAGAATACTTGGGGCGTGATCTACAATCGATATCAAAGCCGAAAATATAGTTTTTAGAATTTTTGTCTGTTTGTCTGTATGTCCGGGGTAAACTCAAAGTACTGCATGGATTTACTTCAAACTTTGCAAGAATATTACTTACACGTCGGGTCAACATATAAGCTACATATTATCACGCTATTACCTACGGGAGAGGAGCAGTGCGGAGTAAACGAAGTCCACGCGGACGAAGTCGCTGGCAACAGCTAGTAATAAATATAAAAATAAAATAAAATATAATTATCTTTTTATGAAACAGTACAAGTGTTACCAGCTAACAAATATTGTCTTTTGAGTTTAACAACTGACTTTAGTCGTAAACAAAACATTAAACGTGTGTATATCATGAGTAGTGTGTGTAATGTTTATTTTGTATTAATTCAATGTATTTCTAATGCATTTTATTTATAATAATAATAAGTGTCATTTATTGCTCGAAACAGGGCTTTATTTTAGGGTTGTTACAATATCAGTGGAATTTCTCCTATGTCACAAAATCCATGGCATGCAATTCTTTTGCTTTAAGCTTCACTAAATAATTTTATCAAAATAATTTTATAATAAAAAAAAGACTTGTGGCACTCGGAGACTGCCGCGGTAAAGCTATTGCATAGCATTTTTTATCAACTTATGCAATTACAATTATATATTTATTTTATTTATGCAGTATTTTTTTTTCTTTGTTTATTCATATTTAAAACACTTTGTACACAAATTATACGAGTACAGATATTCACTGTTGTACGTAGATGATAAATACCTATACACCTATATACTTTCTCACAAACAGCTGATTGCGGTACTTTTCCAATACAACCAATGCCATCTAAAGGCGGGTTGCTGAATTATAGAGACAAGCGTGATATTTCAAAAAGTCATTAAAAGTTCTGGTATTTATCGATAGATGGAAAAACTAAAAAGTATCACCGCTGTGCCGGTCGGAGTGGGGGGTGTTAGGTTTTTTCGTTACGGAATTTCTGGATTCGGTCTCCACGCTCAAGGCCCGCGACAAAAGCTATGCAATAGCTTAAAAACGCAAAGTCACTTTAATATACTTTATTTAAAAATATTATGTTTCTGCTTCTGCAGTCCTCCGCAATATAGACTTTGACTCTACCAAATTTCATATCCCACCGCTCGCGCAATTGTCTTAAATAGGGGTACAAAATTTTCGTATTAATGTAATAAGTCTTTACCTATGAAATTGCCGTTTTTCATGAAATAAATGAAGCGTATTTTTCTTCTATATTTATTATTTCTATTAATCAAAGTAATCACCCATGCATATTGCATCTTTGCCAACACATTGGTAGCTTATTTTTTTTTTGTTATAGCACTCACCCCGTGCTTGGGAATCTGAAAAAACCTTTAGGGAAATGGTCGCAGGTTCAAATCCCGCGTGTCGATATTTTTCTTTGTTGTTTTTAACATTGGTAGCTTATTGATGTCCTTCTTGAAGAAATCAGCTGGACGAGAGGCAACAAATTCTTTAAAGGCATTTTGTACTGTCTCTCGGGTATTGAATTTTTTTCCCGCCAAGAAGTTATCCAAATTCTGGAAAAAGTAAAAGTCTGTAGGCGCAAGATCTGGTGAGTACGGCGGATGACGGAAAATTTCCAACTCCAGCTACACTGCTCTTGCATGACAACGCACGACCTCTTACTGCACAGCAGATCTCCAAGCTATAAGATAGTAGACTTTTTAGCTAATACAACAAAAACAACAAAATCGTTCGTAACATTAAATTCGATCATCATGTTCAAAATATGCTGCTTTTCAACAACTAAAATACTTTTTATCGGTAAAATCGTTTTATCCGTTCGGGAGTTATCGTTGACGAAAAATTTTGCACAGTGTTTTTTTAGATAGGTTCGAGAATTTTCAACAAATCATATTTGGATATTCTACAATATTTTATAACTTAAAAATTTTTTCAGATGCAGTTTCAAAAATCAAAATCGGTAAAATCGTTTTATCCGTTCGGGAGTTATCGTTGACGAAAACTTTTGCACAGTGTTTTTTTTAGATAGGTTCGAGAATTTTCAACAAATCATATTTGGATATTCTACAATATTTTATAACTTAAAAAATTTTTCAGATGCAGTTTCTAAAATCAAAATCTAGTCAAGTTTCTTAAAGTTACCGAAATGTTAAAATTATGTAATATTTTTAAATTTTATGTAATATTTTTAAAGTCATTTTTATGCTAATATAACAATCGACTTAAAAACTAATCAGCTCTTCTCCTTAAAAATTTGCGTCAAATACCGTGTCAAAATAAGTTGATTCATTCAATGACAAAAGTTTTTGAAAAAACGATAAATATTTTTTATAGATTAACTCCTCTATATGTAAAGTAGAGATGTTAAATGTAATGTTAATTTTTTTTTCTCTTTTACTCCATAGTGTCCTATATCGTTGTAAAGGTTTTAAAAAATATTAGTTTTGTGACAACAATTTCTCGACAAATTTATAAAATGTGCTCGGAGAAGTTTTATGGGCTGAACTTGCGGTGCGGATATTTCCGTCATTGACGTTAAATAGGTTAAATGTTTGTAGTAGGTATGAAACAATAAAATCCTTCTTCTTAATCCGCATTATTGTGATGGGAAACTTCGTAACTCTACAATGTGCGTTGCCCGACACGCATCTTATCAATTTTTTTAAGCACATTTTTGTCTGCCTTAAACTTAAAATACTTAATGTTTCAATTCCCTCATTGACGTTATATAGGTTAAATGTTCATCATTTGAAACAATAAAAGCCCTCTTCTTAGTCCGCATTATTGTGATGGGCAACTTTGTACAATGTGCGTTGCCCGACACGCATTTTATCAATTTTTTTAAGCACATTTTTGACTGCTTTAAACATAAAATACTTAATGTTTCAATTCCCTCATTGACGTTATATAGGTTAAATGTTCATCATTTGAAACAATAAAAGCCCTCTTCTTAGTCCGCATTATTGTGATGGGCAACTTTGTACAATGTGCGTGGCCCGACACGCACATTATCAATTTTTTAAGTACATTTTGACTGCTTTAACCTAAAATTCTTAGATGTTTCAAGGATAGCCTGCAGGGTTAAGCGACTTACAGATTTTTCTAGCTGTTAAAACCTTAAGGAAGGGTTGATTAAATTTCAGACTCGTAAAAGAGTGGATTCCATTTTTTTTAATTTATTTCAGTGCTATAATGTGTTCAAGGGCTGCAAAGGGGTAGTTCCGAGGGTAGTACTGGTTTATTTATTTTCTAGTTTTCATATGAGTCAAGGATGAGTGTCTAAAAATTTCAGACTGGAACGACCGGATAAAAATTTCAGACTGGAACGACCGTATAAAAATTTCAGACCGGTTCTAATTTTTTAGAATTTTCGGTGCAATGACGTATTTTAGCCATGTGTAGTTTTTTTTATATCATAAGATAGCAAACAAGCAGATCGGTCTCCGATGGAAAGAGTCAACCATCGCCTATAGACAACAAAGGTGTTAATGGTGCATTGTTATCTTGTGGCGAGGTCTAATGCCACATGCATAAGTTTACCGGCTACCTTACCCTCCAAACCGGAACACGACAGCGACAAGCACTGACGCTATTGCGGCAGGAATAGGTTCTTACCTATTCCGGTGGTACCAGACTCGGTCGAGCCGATGCAGAACTCTACCAACTAGTAGTCACAATGATAGTGATGCGCATAGCCACTCGGTCGCCTTTTACGACCTGCCTGGCAGAACGGCAGTTGGTCTATTCTTCAAAGGAGCCCGGGACTAACACGGGGAAAAGTTTCGAGTATTAGGACGTTTATAAAGTTTTTACACATTTTCTAGACTTTACTAATATAAATGTTAGGTTTTTATTGAATAAAGCAGGATTTTGCCCGACATCGTTGTTTGTGCGAATTAAAATTATTTACTCTGGTAACACAGAGCTTGCACGAAAACAACAATGGCTGGTAAGACGGGTTGAAAACTCGGACATTCAGTCTCCTGCATCGATCAGTGTAACACACACTGGCCTCCGTTTAAAAGTACAATAGTGTTTGAATAATACAGACGTGCATAAGCAATTACATGTATTACATGACAAAAGTACCCATTACAATAATGCGGACTAAGAAGAAGGCTTTAATTGTTTCATACTATGAACATTAACCTATTTAACGTCAATGACGGAAATATCCGAACCACAAGTTCAGCGCCCATAAACTTCTCCGAGCACATTTTATAAATTTGTCGAGAAATTGTTGTCACAAAATTAATATTTTTTAAAACCTTTACAACGATATACGACACTATGGAGTAAAAGAGAAAAAAAAATTACATCACATTTAACATCTCTACTTTACATATAGAGGAGCTAATCTATAAAAAATATTTATCCTTTTTTCAAAAACTTTTGTCATGTAATGTACATGTATTTGTTAATTTATATTTCAGTAGCGACGTGTCCGCGGTTTCACCCGCGTAGCTTTTGTTCCCGTGGGAATATCGGAAAGATTTATATAATAAAACCTTCCTCAAGAATCAATCTATCTATAAAAAGAAACCGCATCAAAATCCGTTGTGTAGTTTTAAAGATTTAAGCATACATAGGGACATAGGGACAGACAGAGAAATCGACTTTGTTTTATACTATGTAGTATCTTCACGCCCATATCCCCGAAGAGGTAGGCAGAGGTACAACAAGTGCACCCACGATTAGCCGAAGATACTTAGTCCCACAAATGTGATAGGTGGCAAGCCTATCGTCAACCGGGCACTTTCCAATCCCGAGCAACTTTGTGTTTATCAGAAAACTGAAAAAACACTTTTTTTTTAAGTGCCCGACCCGGAAATCGAACCCGGGACCTCACGTGGTCAACGCCAACGCTGGACCACTAGACCACAGAGGCGACAGAGGTAGTGATTATAAATTATGAGAATGAAAAGATAGAATGTTAAAATTAGAGTGAGTGAATAGAATAAGGGTTTTGGTTACATTAGACAATGTGAAGAAAATATAAGAATATAAAAATTGATTACGTTGTTTTAATTAGAAAAGGCAGTTATTAATAGTCAATACAAGGGCGGAAGCTGGCCGTTGCCCATAGCTACTACATTATATTCTCTCATGCATCACTTTAATTACTAAATGTAGGGAATTAATTGCTCAAGTAAATATCCTCAGTTTTATGCTTTTTGACTTTCCGCTACGTATTTGCCCCGTTTGATTTTATACCAAATAAATTGAGAAAAAAAACGAGTATTCATTAGATTTTCTCGTTCTGAGGTCCTGAAACCTTTTCTGACTATTTTCACGATGACATGAGTATTTCCGATGTATGTATGTGTGTATGTAAACATCTCATAATTTTAGAACGTCTTGACCGATCGAAACGCGGTTGACGACATTCGATTAGGTTCCGCTTAACTTAGCTTCCTGAAAATCTGCACCGATTCGGCTGGGAAGACTTTGAGAAATTTTGAAAAACATCAAACGAAATTTCGGTGGACCAATATTTTTTAAATAACTTCAAGTATAATGTACCAATGAAGTATAAAATCTATTCAGCTCTATTTCTTAAAAAACTGCACTCAATGCCATAAATTGCATCAAAATTGGTTTATCCGTTCAGGAGTTATTGTTGACGAAAAATTGTGAAAAAAGTGTTTTTTAGACATAACTTCAAAATTTTTCAGCCAATTATTTTATGATCTGCAATATACAATGTACTAAATAAACTACGTTGAATGGTGTTAAAAAATTAAAATCGATTTAAATTTTCAAAAGTAATAGATTTTCAAATATTAAAATTCCGTTGTCCACAGCAAATTTACTTCATATTTTTTAAGAAGAAGAAATAAAGAAAGAAATTATTTATTTGCCAGAATATGGGAGTTACAAGTTATTAAAATTTGATTAAGTTATCAACATATTCTACCACGATATGGTTTGCAAATGTTTCAAAGAACACAGGCCATTTAATTTTGTACAACCCTTGCGTGTCTTTTGGAGTGACGAATATTAGATAAACTAGAATAATTTTCTACGATTTTTAAATCAATTAAATGAAATATATCGCTAGGAACAATCATTTAAAAATAATTGAGACCATAATTTGATTGAATTCTATCATCATATTTAAGTGTTACCATTTTATAAAACTTTAATTACATTTTCATTAAAACAGTAATAAGTTTATATAACATAATTTTCATTATAAGTATCAAATAAAAATTCTCTTTGTTTTTGTGTTAAAGAATAGTTAATGCTAATTTATTTTTTGTTCTTTTAAGTACCTATAAAGTGTATTCGCAAAATCTTGGCTCAGAATTCTGTTAATCTAACTTAGATTTCTGAGATTAGCAGAAGTACTGAAAACATCCAATGACTGAAATGAAAAAATGAAAACCCAGTGAAAAAATGATAATTACCTAACCATTATTTAGCTACTATTACCCAAGTTAATAAAATATGTATTAAATGCGAATTAGTTAAGGAGTTGATACAGAATCTTAAGGAATATATTAAACTTTAAGGTAATAACTAAAAATTCGATGTATGAAGTCTTACCCGTGTTTTTTATAGTTATTTCTTATTAAAATATAAATGTTGTGAGTCGATTTTTTACAATTACTACCGGATTGGAAAGCGGCCACACACTATTTTACCATTTCATTTAAAAATCTAGTCAGCTGTTTGACTTCAACTGCGTCAAATGCCGTATATCAGTTGAATTGTATAATCGATTGATTCGTTCGAAATTTACTTGATTCGAAAGTTTTTCTGACATTTCTTCGACATTTTTAACCTTGAATTTTTTGTAGCTAATAAAACAATTTAGAGTTAAAAAATTACGTTGAATGCTATTCGAAAGATCAAAATCGATTATCATTTTCGAAAATTAAAATACTGTCATTTGTACAAAGGTCAGTGTTTTGAACCCTTTGAGCTCAAAAAGCACTAAAGGTATACTTAGTATTCACTTCTTTGAGCTTAAAATGCCCCAATTAAGCGGAAACTTTCAGGAATGACCTGCAGGGTCAACCGGCTTATTAACCGGTTTTTTTGAAATTTGTTGCAAACAAGCTTAACATCGCTCAGTGGTTCGAAACCCTACAAGTGCGGCTTCGACTTGCATTTGACCGGTTTTTTATACATTATCAGATTTGCGACATGCAATTCACAGCAAAAAGTCACCTTACACAATTGTGAAGAAAAAAGTATTGTTATGTGAAGATTAAGTGGGTTAATTGAATTTAAATAACGCGTGAGAAGAGTTTTTATTTAATATACGGTTACGTAACGTTGTTGCGGTAAGATGAAAGTATAGTTATGAAGAAATCAGGTTGTTATTGTTAATTCAAATTTGTAAAGTAGTCATTGACTTGTTGAGCTAAGGGCCATCGCGTTAAAGGGGGAAGCAACGAAATGTGGTATTGTATCATGTGTGATAATAGGTAGGGAAAACAAAAGCTCTGTGACGTGATATGCTAAAAAATCTAAAATACTAAAACATGGACCGTGTTACTCTAGACTAGGGATGGACATTTAAAAAACATCGATGTTTTCCATACATCGATTGTTTTTTCCATAGACATTTTAAAGTTTTTTTTGTTCTTTTTAGAAGGTGATTTTACAGACACTAGAGATTGTTAAGTCACTGGTCGGACAGCCCATATGATATGTTGAGATAATACTAAGCTAATCTAAAAGAAAATCTAGTTATCTTTTAACAAGGAAAAATATTTATTATAAAATAAACATTCACTAGAAAAAAATCGATTTATTTTGTTTACTCATCCCAATATTTTTTCAACATTATGTAATTTAAACAAAAGTTTACTTAACCCTTTTCCCTTCGACTAGTGTTGCCAAACTATCGATAGTTCCGCCATCGATAGTTTTAATCTAAAAATGCCTATACCATCGATACAACCATCGATTGTATCGATTTTATAGATACTATCGATTCAATCGATAATTTAGAAGAATACAATACAATCTGCTAAGTGCAATACTATTGATACTACCAATAGTATCGTGTTTCCTAATTAAAAAATAATCAATACTATCGATATTATCGATACTATTGAATGTCTAGAAAACAATAGTAGCGATAGAATTTATAGTATCGATAAAATTGATTGTTTTGAACTATAGATTGTATGCTAATTTACGATAGTATCGATAGTGCCGATACTGTCGATACCATCGTTTCCTAGAAATTCAATAGTATCGATACTATCGATAGGATTGATACTTTTCTGACTGGGAGATACGATACTATCGATAGTATTAATAGTATTTTATTTTGCCAATAGAACCCTTTTGAACAATCGATAGTATCGATACTATCGATTTAATCGATACTATCGATTATAATATCGATAGTACTACTATCGGGCTACTACCGATAGAATATCGATATCCTATCGATAATCCACAATCGATCGGCAACACTACCTTCGACCGATAAAAACTTGGTGAGCCTAGTTTAAGGGCGCTTTTACATGAACAATGACGATGTTGGTATAGGGATGTCGTCCTTATATTCGTGCAGTGACACCGCTCTGGGTCGACGTTTGTAAAGAGAATTGCTCCTATGTTCATACAGTGTACCGACTTCGACGTAGAGCAGCGTTGACATAATCGTAAATATTACGTTCCGACTCACGAAAGTTGGCCGTATTTGAGTTTGCATTTTCGATGCATCGATTAAAAACATCGATATTTATTCGATATAATTAATAACAAGATTAATTTGATTTGAAGTAATAACAATACATCGGTTCAATACGATACATTGTTAATAAACTTTACTATGTGGTGGAGTTCTGCATTGTCTCGCCCGGGTCTAGTACCGCCGCCTTGGCTATTCCTGCCGCAATAGCCTCAGTGCTTGTCACTGTCGTGTTCCGGTTTGGAGGATAAGGTAGTCGGTAAACTTACGTATGTGGCATTAGACCTCGCCACAAGATAGTAACGCACCATTAACACCTTTGGTGTCTATAGGCGATGGTTGACTCTTTCCATCAGGAGACCTATCTGCTTGTTTGCTATCTTATGATATAAAAAATAAATATATATATAAAAAAAAAATAAACATCGAGTGTTTAAAATACATCAACGTATATCCACCATCGCTAATCTAGGCCCTGTTTAAAGAATAGATAATCTAGTATGCTGCTAGGCAGTTTTTAGGGTTCCGAAGTAAAACTAGGAACCCTTATAGTTTCATTTTGTCCGTCTATAATATTGTTACGTACTCGGGTTCGTTATTGTAAGAAAACACCACTTATATTAAATCCGTGTATTTACACAACACAACACAATGTAATACTAAAATACACTCTACTTGCTAGTCACTCACTATACTATCACTGAACTTAGAACACTACACAATAAAACACTTCTCACTTCGCACTTGGTCACTTGATGTATCGCTTTCGATCGCTTGATAAAAACTGCCCTGTGTTTGTCAACATCTCTGTATTTATAGGCAGGGGAAAGTCCTAGCTGAATCCAGAAAAATCTAAATGTATCGGGAAACAATGAATCACTTCTTATTGTAAACATGTTATGAGTCATAAATCCTAGTACACGCTATTTTCAACCTTATGCCATATCTCACAAAGTCCATTATGGCATAGCCCAGGTGAACTATTTGTTTGTCAATAGGAGTAGCTATCTCTTTCCTTTATTTCTAGAAAGTTAGCGCGCGCGCGCTCCAATTCTCCACGCTTCTAGATTATTCGTAACAATATAATAAAATAATATTTTCTTAGGATAGATTCTCTACATGTTAAGTGGAGATGTTATTTTTTTTCGTGTACCCCATAGTGTGGAATACTGTTGGATAGGTTTTTAAAAAATATTGTAGGTTTGTGAAAACAATTTTTCTAGTACCCGTTTGTGAAATAAACTTTAAAATGTTAAATTTTGTTAAAATCAAGTGTCTCCCCCCCTCTGCCAGCTGAACAGTTGGTTGTTTGAAAATATTCTTAGTGGCAGTAAATACTTTTATCGTAGTAGTTATGAAGTTAAAAGAAAAACTATCACACTTGGAAGGCTTTACAAGTTTTTGAGTAATAGTCGACCAACTTGTAAACTGAGAGGTTTTTATACGCGGTGAACCTGTGGCGTGGATATATCCTTCATTGATGTTAAATGTTCATAGTATGAAACAATACTATACCTTTTCTTAGTCCGCATTATTGTGATGGTCAACTTTGGAACTTAACATTGCGTTTGGCCCGACACGCACTTTACAAATTTATTTTTATCTATATTAATTAATTAATATATCAATTAGTATTAATTAATTAATTGATATCTATAACACTATTATAAATGCGAAAGTTTGGATGGATGGATGTTTGTTACACAATCACGCCAAAACTAATGAACGGATTTGAATGAAATTTGGCACACAGGTAGACGATGACCTAGAATAGTATATAGGCTATTTTTTACCCCTATAAAATTAGGTTATAATGCAGAGGGCTGAACGCTGTAACTAGTAAAAAATAAATCTTATAGTTACATGTATGACGTAGATTTAGACGAAAGCAGCCGCCCAATTCACATAATTGAATCAAAGCGCTTAGGGCTCTCACACACATAAACACGATAGAACGTCGAGACGTGCTCCGACGCAGCATAATATGTAAGAATATGTGTAAGTGTCTTAAATACTTCAACTCGCTTGCCGCTTGATTACGTGAATTCGGCCCCAGTTTGTTTTTCTTTTAAAATATAGTTAACCCGCATTGCTCCGTTTAAAGGATAGAATGACGTGTGATGAGAACAATATATAAAGACATGTTCCGTGCTGGCCCGAGTTACCCCGTATTGCTCCGTTTAAAGAATATACTGACGTGTGATGAGAACAATATATAAAGACATGTTCCGTGCTGGCCCGAGTTACCCCGTATTGCTCCGTTTAAAGAATATACTGACGTGTGATGAGAACAATATTTAAAGACATGTTCCGTGCTGGCCCGAGTTACCCCGTATTGCTCCGTTTAAAGAATATACTGACGTGTGATGAGAACAATATATAAAGACATGTTCCGTGCTGGCCCGAGTTACCCCGTATTGCTCCGTTTAAAGAATATACTGACGTGTGATGAGAACAATATATAAAGACATGTTCCGTGCTGGCCCGAGTTACCCCGTATTGCTCCGTTTAAAGAATAGACTGACGTGTGATGAGAACAATATATAAAGACATGTTCCGTGCTGGCCCGAGTTACCCCGTATTGCTCCGTTTAAAGAATATACTGACGTGTGATGAGAATAATATATAAAGACATGTTTCGTGCTGGCCCGAGTTACCCCGTATTGCTCCGTTTAAAGAATATACTGACGTGTGATGAGAACAATATATAAAGACATGTTCCGTGCTGGCCCGAGTTACCCCGTATTGCTCCGTTTAAAGAATATACTGACGTGTGATGAGAACAATATATAAAGACATGTTCCGTGCTGGCCCGAGTTACCCCGTATTGCTCCGTTTAAAGAATATACTGACGTGTGATGAGAACAATATATAAAGACATGTTCCGTGCTGGCCCGAGTTACCCCGTATTGCTCCGTTTAAAGAATATACTGACGTGTGATGAGAACAATATATAAAGACATGTTCCGTGCTGGCCCGAGTTACCCCGTATTGCTCCGTTTAAAGAATATACTGACGTGTGATGAGAACAATATATAAAGACATGTTCCGTGCTGGCCCGAGTTACCCCGTATTGCTCCGTTTAAAGAATATACTGACGTGTGATGAGAACAATATATAAAGACATGTTCCGTGCTGGCCCGAGTTACCCCGTATTGCTCCGTTTAAAGAATAGACTGACGTGTGATGAGAACAATATATAAAGACATGTTCCGTGCTGGCCCGAGTTACCCCGTATTGCTCCGTTTAAAGAATAGACTGACGTGTGATGAGAACAATATATAAAGACATGTTCCGTGCTGGCCCGAGTTACCCCGTATTGCTCCGTTTAAAGAATATACTGACGTGTGATGAGAACAATATATAAAGACATGTTCCGTGCTGGCCCGAGTTACCCCGTATTGCTCCGTTTAAAGAATAGACTGACGTGTGATGAGAACAATATATAAAGACATGTTCCGTGCTGGCCCGAGTTACCCCGTATTGCTCCGTTTAAAGAATATACTGACGTGTGATGAGAACAATATATAAAGACATGTTTCGTGCTGGCCCGAGTTACCCCGTATTGCTCCGTTTAAAGAATAGACTGACGTGTGATGAGAACAATATATAAAGACATGTTCCGTGCTGGCCCGAGTTACCCCGTATTGCTCCGTTTAAAGAATAGACTGACGTGTGATGAGAACAATATATAAAGACATGCTCCGTGCTGGCCCGAGTTACCCCGTATTGCTCCGTTTAAAGAATATACTGACGTGTGATGAGAAAAATATATAAAGACATGTTCCGTGCTGGCCCGATTTACCCCGTATTGCTCCGTTTAAAGAATAGACTGACGTGTGATGAGAACAATATATAAAGACATGTTCCGTGCTGGCCCAAGTTACCCCGTATTGCTCCGTTTAAAGAATATACTGACGTGTGATGAGAACAATATATAAAGACATGTTCCGTGCTGGCCCGAGTTACCTCGTATTGCTCCGTTTAAAGAATATACTGACGTGTGATGAGAACAATATATAAAGACATGTTCCGTGCTGGCCCGAGTTACCCCGTATTGCTCCGTTTAAAGAATATACTGACGTGTGATGAGAACAATATATAAAGACATGTTCCGTGCTGGCCCGAGTTACCCCGTATTGCTCCGTTTAAAGAATATACTGACGTGTGATGAGAACAATATATAAAGATATGTTCCGTGCTGGCTTGAGTTACCTCGTATTGCTCCGTTTAATGAATAGACTGACGTTTTGCCCGGCAGTTCATAAAAGGCGAAAGATTAGCTATACGAATCACTACCATTGTGGCTACTCGGTAGAGTTCTGCATTATCTCGTCCGGGTCTGGCATTACCGCCTTATCTATTCCTGCCACAGTAGCGTCAGTGCTTGGTACTCGTGTTCCGGCATTAAGACCCCGCCACATGGATAACAACGCATCATTGACATCTTTGGTGTCTATAGGCAATGGTTGTTTCTTTCCATCAGGAAAGCCACCTGCTTGTTTGCTACCTTATTATATATTATTACTAGCTTTTGCCTGCGACTTCGTCCGCGCGGACTTCGTTTACTCCGCACTGCTCCTCCCCCGTAGGTGATAGCGTGATAATATGTAGCCTATATGTTGACCCGACCTATTAGTAATATTCATGCTAAATTTGAAGTATATTCATGCAGTACTTTTTGAGTTTACACCGGACATACATACAGACAAAGAGATAAACAGACAAAAATTCTAAAAACTATATTTTTGGCTTCGATATCGATTGTAGATCACGCCCCAAGTATTCTTTTAAAAAAATATTCAATGTACAGTTTTGAATTTCCTACGATTTTTATATGTATAGATTTAAAAAAACGACGGAGCGACGCGTCAGGGGAATTTGTTTCACAGTTGTGTTAACAGGTCGGGTCAACATATAGGCTACATATTATCACGCTATCACCTATGGGGGAGGAGCAGTGCGGAGTAAACGAAGGCCGCGCGGACGAAGTTGCGGGCAACAGCTAGTAAACAATATAAACAATCAAAATCAGATTCTCAAGTTCAATTAGTTTCGACCTCCTTATTTGACCTTAAGTAAGCAGTTTACTTTTTATTCGAATGCGTCAGGAGCGTGGTGTTTTTCGACTGTTTATTTATTTCTAGGTTCTCGTGTTGGAAAAAGAATGCTCTTCTTGCTAATAAATAAGTATCAGCTTCGGAGAGTACATCTAAGAGACATTTAAAGCTGTACGTCTCAACAAGTTTAATGTTTTGAATGTCAGAATTTAAAGTTGATTTATAAATATATTTAATTAGTATGTTTGTTTTTTTACATGTATGTATGTAGTAATGTATGTATATATAATCTAGGTATCTATGAGTATCATCAAAATTCAATAGTTTACTAAGTTACTATTACTAAGCCTTCGCTGTCTGTCTGTCTGTCACCAGGCTGTATCTTATAAACCGTGATAGCTAGAAAGCTGAAATTTTCATAAATTATGTATTTCTGTTGCCGCTACAGCAACAAATACTAAAAATAAAAAAATGAAAAAGTTCCCATATAACAAACGTGTTTATTTTCGTATTTTTTTGCTATGATAGTACAGAACCCTTTGTGCGCGAGTTCGACTCGCACGTGGCCGGTTTTTTATATGCTGCAGTGTTTTGTTAATACATTGCAGCATATAAAAAAACTATTGAAATAAATAAAAAAAAACTTTTTAAAGTAATTTGTCAATGAGTAGGCTGAATAATTATATCCTTTGATTAGATACAGAAAAAAATATGGTAATTTTGAATAAATCTTATAGTGCCACCAATTTATCCGTTGAGTAGATGAATCGGGGGGGTTATCACGTAACTCGCATTGCGAAATTGTTTTTTTTTTAAATTTATAATTTTACAATATACTAGCTGTTGCCAGCGACTTCGTCCGCGCGGACTTCGTTTACAAAAATTCTAAAAACTATATTTTTGGCTTCGATATCGATTGTAGATCACGCCCCAGGTATTCTTTAAAAAATATTCAATGTACAGTTTTGACTTTCCTGCGATTTTATTATATGTATAGATTATAAGATAGCAAACAAGCAGATGGGTCTCCTGATGGAAAAAGTCAACCATCGCCTTTATACACCAGAGATGTTAATGCGTTGCTATCTTGTGGCGAGGTCTAATGCCACATGTATAAGTTTACCGGCTGCCTTACCCTCCAAACAGGAACACGACAGTGATAAGCATTGACGCTATTGCGGCAGGAACAGGTAAGGCGGTGGTACCAGACCCGGGCGAGACAATGCAGAACTCTACCTCCTAGTAAAATTAAAGGTATTGTAATTGTTTAGTTATAGCAAGGCACATAAAAACATTATATATTAGTAGCAGTCATTACCACGTGATTATTTTTGGTGCTATGATATTGCAAAAGTGCATCCAGTGACTAGCAAGCAATAACGTTTTTGATGATTTTTTCGTTACGTTTAAGAGTCATCGCTGATTGCTGGCGAATTGCGAACGTTACGTGATACGCCTGCGGAACTACAAACTCTATCTTGTGAAATGCCATTCCGCTGACAGCTTTTCTTAACAAAACCACAGAATACCGGAGAATGGTCTCCATTATTGTGACAAGACTTTTTCAAATCTAACGCTTCACTAGCATTGATATAAAAAACGCTAGATGCACAGTTCCGAACAAAACTGACACTCAAAAGTGTCCCTAATTTTATTTAAGTAGTTATAGATATGGCAAAAACATATGTCCTGGCATATTTAACCTTAAGGCGATTACAGCTGCGAACGACCTTGAGTTTCTAACAGGAGCGGCGCAAATATTATTTCTCGCGCTGGCGTGCTCCAAAGTCAAAGAGTATTTACAGTTGATGCAGATACCTACATTTTAACATTTTCGTTCACCTATATGAACTTTTATCATCGTGAATCGACTGAATGTTGTCAAACTCAAAACCAATAAACAGTAATCGCTCAATTATCGATTACATATATATACATTCATTTTACAAAAACGATAAATATCTAAAGAAAAAAAATATACCGAAAATCGACAAATAATCATATAACAATTTACACAATAATAACAGTTACGTATCCTATTTATTTGAAAGTGTTGTAATATACAATACATCCCGTATAGCACTTTATTTTAATACATACAATCAACAATTAATATTTAACAAAACCTTTCAAAATTTGATTTTGTAAAATGTAACCTTTCAAAATTTGATTTTGTAAAATGTAATCTCTTGAATAATATTATAAAACTTTAGTTTAGCTTCTTAGTTTTTGTTTCAAAATCACGTAAGAGAAAAGTAGAGATATAATTTAATTTAATGTTTATATAGGAAAGTACTAAATAAGTTGGTTTATTTAGACCATTTGTATGTATAATATATTTTATTTATTTATTTTTAGTTGCGAAGTCCTTACTACCTTCAAATAGTACCAGTTTTTTTTTCTTTAGAGTTTTGCTTTTCATTCGCTTGCTTGAATTATCTTCGTTGTTTATATGTTTTTTTTTAATTTTTGTACATTTATACAAAATATTGACAAAATACTTATCTATCTATAGCTAATAAAACATTCAAGCGTAAACGTAGGTAAGTACATGAATAATCTAAAAATATTATTCAGCGTCTACTCGCAAACAAAACTATTTATAAAGTACTAGCTTTCAGCCCCTTTAATATCCTCTTTTACCTCTTTAAGAGATAAAACTCACAGCATCCTTACATGCACGTTTATTTAATTGAATTAAAGAACGTGACTAATAAATTTGAAGAGATTTTGATTAAACATATTTTATTTTTTCTACAAACTTTACAACTTTTTTCATCCTTTGAAGAGATAACATTTGAAAACCTTAAACTCGTATTCATTTAATTGTATTAAAAATTATAAATACTAAGTTTTAAATAATTTCTACAATATTCTACAATAAACAATCTATTTTTTATACAAACATCAATGCTTTTTTTACCCTTTAAGGAATGAAATTTAAAAAATCCCCAAATGTATGATTCTTAAATTGTGTTGAAGAACATAAGTGCCGAATTTCAAATTATTTTGACCATAAACGTTTGATTTTTCACATAAATTGTAAACACACTTTTACTCCTTTAATGGATGAAACTTCGAACATTACATGCATGTTTCTTCAATTTCGATTGAAGAGCATATGTACTAAAAAAATCCGAAAATTAGTACTTCTTAATTGTATTAAAAATCAGAAATACTAAATTAAAATAATTTAGATTTTATAGTAATGCAATAAATAAACACTTCATTTTTGATACAAACTTTAAAGCCTCTTTTTACCTCTCTATGGGCTAGAATTCAAAAAAATATTAAATTTGTATTTAATTTTTTTTTTCAGATAAAGGATAATTTAATTACGGCATATCATTCATTACAACTCAAAAATGACAAAGTTTCATACAAACTTTCACCCCCTATTTTACCATCTTAGAGGATGAATTTAAAAAAACCCTTTCTTATTCCTTGTCTATATCATAAGAACAACATCTGTAAAAAAACAGCCTTCTCGGACCAAGCTTATTATCTACTATAAAAAAACATCCAAGCGTAAACGAAATGTTCAATTTCCAAACGGCACAACCTTACTATTGTGCCAAACATTCTATCTGTACTATTACTCTTTGACTCGAATATGGACAGCGGAGCATGCAAACATGCGACACAGCCTCCCCGTATGAACGCTACCGGGAGACTGACTTACGACGCAAGCGTTGTCCGCGAATTAAATAATAAGGTTCTTATTGATTTAATAGCACACTATAATGATTTTGTAAAATTTTGAACTTAAATTTTATAAAGCAATAAATTGTCTGTAATAAAAAGAAAAAATCATCAAAATCGTTACAGTAGTTTGGTAGTTATAGGCAAATTTTTGCGTAAAAATAAGAATGATATTCGATTTTTTTTCGTCAAAAATAACAATAAAATTTGAAAAAACGAACTTAAAATTTAAACTTAATTATATTATACGTATAATGCATTTTTTTTTTAATTATTGGACCAACCGGTTAGCAGTAGTAGGCTTTCAAAGAGGTGTCTATTTCGTAGTTTGGCATTACCTATCGCCTTAAGCGAAAGATTTATAGTTGTTTTTACAAGGGAATGTACAAAAAGGAATAAAATTGACAGTGTCACATCCGACGCGTTTCTATTTGAAATGAGCGCACAATTTAAAATTGTGCGCTCATTATTGGCGGACGTTTTTGAGACACTGATTGTGTATCTTGGGTTTTTTATATCAATGTTCACTAGCGACGCCGTCTACTGAACAAATATGTTGATGGTATTGTTATGTATTTCTTACAACTGTCTATATATTTTGTATGAATACGTCAAGGAAACACTTTGACAATTAACCTTTTTAAGACAATTACGCGAACTTTGGCAAGTTAAAGTTTATATTGTGGAGGACTGCAGAAACCTAATAGCATGCGTTAGAAATACATTAAAGAAACAAAATAATCATAACACATTCTAAATTCACGTGACATTCATGATAACATATTGATATACTATTTTCTTTACGACTAAAATCCGTCGCCAAACTTAAAACTGTTAGTTGTTTAGTGTATAATCGAACTTTGCCCACAGGGCGATCGCTAGTGTATACTAAAAGTCAGTGAATTTGTAAAAAAATAAATCCCGTAATTTTTCCAGTGCTATTTATTTATTAATAATTGCTTTCCTTTAATATTTTCAGCATCCAGTTCCGTTATAATTCCTGAGGAGTTGCCGTCTTTGTTATCAGTCGCGTATTCAAACATTCCTCCAATTAAAAAAGGTATGAATCACAATCAAACTCAATTTTCAAGGTAGCAAGCAGATGTCTCTCTGATGAAACAAAAACCATTGCCTACCAAAGAGATTAGAAGTCGTGGTTGCCTATAGACTTCTTTACCAGGGGGCTTAAATAAATTAACAACGTAAAAGTGGCAACGTAGTCAGAAAAGAATAAAATATATGCGATTGACATAAGCGTCGCTAAATCACGTGATCAATCGATATCGGCGTCATTATATTCAGCGACGATGTCGAATTTAGATATCGTTTCGCTACGAAGCGATGTTACTTTGTCTAAGGCCCCGATTACACTTTGATTAGCGTCTATTCACTTTACTACGCTGATTACTAATCACTCGCACTCGCATCAAGCAAAGTATAATACTATACTATTGGGGCATATACAAAATTAAGTATTCTGACGTTTTAAAAAGTGATCGTTCAATGCAGTTTTAAAATTTGATAAAGTATATGATTCACGCATCTGAGACGGGAGATCATTCCATAATCATCGCAGTAACTGTAAAGGAATTAAAATATGTTGGCATATTGTGGTCCGGATACATCAGCGTACTAGAATGATTTGACTTGAAATGTATTCAAAACGTTTTTTAGATATATTGTGAATTCTTAAGAATATTAAGTAAACCTGAGAGAACATGCATGTCCCGCCACCACCACCACCGCAATATTCAGCCACCATAGACAAAACGACCCTCTGTCTATATATATATATATATATATATATATATATATATATATATATATATATATATATATATATATATATATATATATATATATGCATAAGTTTACCGGCTGCCTTACCCTCCAAACCGGAACACGAGAGTGACAAGCATTGACACTATTGCGGCAGGAATAGGTAAGGCGGTGGTACCAGACCTGGGCGGGACAATGCAGAACTCTACCACCTAGTAGCCACGATGGTAGTGACTCGCATAGCCAATCGGTCGTCTTTTACGGCCTGCTTGGTAGAAAAGCAGGTAGTATTCTTCAAAGGAGCCCGGAACCAACAAGGGATTATCTACTTATCTCACCATCAGTTTATAAATGGCGAATGATATGATATTTGGTTACCATCGTGACTAAAAAGAGGTAGAATTCGTGACGTCTCGCCTAGACTTGGTACCACCGCCTTATCTATTCTTGTCGTAACATCTTTAGTGTCAGTAAGCGGTGGTTTTCTCTTGCCCCAGGAGAGCCATCTGAGTGCTAAGTGTGAGTTTTTCTTTTCGCATTCGATCGTGAGCGCGTTTCGAGTTTACTAGGAATTTGTATGTGATTTGTACAGCGCCAGCTAGTGGTAAACTAGTTTCTCACGTTTACCACTAGGTGGCGCTGTACAAATCACATACAAATTCCTAGTAAACTCCAAACGCGCTCACGATCGAATGCGAAAAGAAAAACTCACACTTAGCACTCAGCTTTGTAGTCTTATGATAATACTACAAATACTACAAGACCAATTACGCGTAGCTCGACAAAACGGTCAACATGCATATATTAGAAAAAATAAACTTTACATAGATGGAAAAATAACCCTTACTTACCAAGACACGAAAATGTCATTATCAACACAGCCTCCTCAGCGAGATTCTTCCGTATCACATTGCAACATTAGTATCGAAGAAGCGCCATCAGATATCAGTCACAACACAAACACACAGCTAAGCCCACTAATTAATAATTTTCATCACTAAAAACAATGCTAAAGATCTAAACATCCTTTTCCAAAATATGCAGAGTTTATATAATAAACGAGATACTTTGGCCTGTTTCCTAGAAGAAGTACCCAGCTACCACGCACTGTGCATCACAGATAGTTGGTTATCTCATGAAAAAATAAAATTAATTAATATAAATGAATACACCGTCGCGTCATCGTTTTGTCGACTAAACTATGCAGGAGGTGGGGTATGTATGGGGGCGTCCACAAATTACGTGAGATGTTTAAGGGAAGAGGGGGGCGAGTCAAATCTCATCTAATCTTACGTTGGGGAGAGGGGGGGTCTCGGCAAATATCACGCAATTTTTTTTCTGATTGAAACAGAAAAAAATATACTATTTTGGTCCATTATCCAGATTGTACATGCTTAAGATTTAATCTTAAGCATAATCGTAACACGATTAAGATTATTCACTAATTCGTTCGAAAGAAAATAATTTTATTCATACTTCGACGCTATACATTACTACTGACTGGCAAATCATCATATTTTTTTTAATACCAAATAGTTCAATTTAATCTGAATTAACGGTACAGTGTAGCCCCGTCCTTTGATTTCGCGCCACTATCAGAGGAGTAGACATTCTTTTTTGAATCGCAGTAATTACGATTTAAGTATTCTATTGTTAAATTGTTATGACATAACTCAGCAATATTGATTACTAGTCTAGTTAATAGTTAATAGTCGTAAATAAAATCACGAAGAATTTTTTTTTCTTTTTATAATAAAAATCCAACGCGTTTACATATTTAAGAAACCCAAATTTTGAAAAATCTCACGTGAGATATGGGGATGGGGGAGGGGGTTGAATAAAATCTCACGACATCTTACCAAGGGGGGAGGGAGGGACAGAAAATTAAAAAAAACACCTCACGTGATTTATGGACGCCCCCTATCTTATTACAAAGCAGCTTAGAATATGAAGAAAAAAATGATATTGTGGACCTGTCAATAGAATATGTGATTGAAATTTGTGCTGTCCAAATTACTAACATAAATGTATT
Source organism: Apodemia mormo (assembly GCA_036924255.1). Taxonomy (NCBI): domain Eukaryota; kingdom Metazoa; phylum Arthropoda; class Insecta; order Lepidoptera; family Riodinidae; genus Apodemia; species Apodemia mormo. Next base: position 13,250,266 of record JAUPFN010000030.1, read on the forward strand.
ATTGATTGTTATTTATTGGAATGGTAGGCAGACCGATTTATTTTATAGATAATTAAAAAAACTTTTAGAGTTATTAAGAAAAAAATACAACTCAATGAATATTATTATCGGTGGCGATTTTAATGTGAATACCTTGCTTGAAAATGTCCGATCGAATACATTATTAAACATAATGCTGAAATATAATTTCACTCAATATATTAAAGAACCAACCCGTGTTACCAAATCGACGTCAAGTTGTTTAGATTTAGTATTTTCTAATTATGATAAATGTAAAATAAATACAAACGTACATGACTATGGTCTTTCAGACCACAAAAGCATTAATTGTCAATTAAAACATGTTTATAATCTAAAAACAAAACCTATCGTATGGCATTTAAAAAAACGTTTATTTAATAAACACAACATCGATTTTTTTAAGAAGGAATTACAAGAAATAAAATGGGAAACTATTTTAAATAAAAATAAAAACATCAATGAAAACTATAACATATTTAACAACAAATTAACTGAAATCTTAAATAAATGTATACCAAAAACTCCCATTACATTAAAAACAAATAAAAAACACACATGGCTGACTAAAGGCATAAAAATGTCAAGTAAAAATAAAAGACTCCTAAAATCGTTAGTAGTTTACTATAAGCACCTAGCCCTTACCAGATATTATAAACTATACACAAAAATTCTAAAAAAGACTGTTAATACATCAAAACGAAATCAGTATATCAGAGAAATGAATTATTCAGAAAACAAATCAAAAGCAATGTGGAAAATAATTAAGGAACGCACAAATAAAAATATTAAAAAGATAAAAAGTAATATCAAACTAAAAATCCATAATAATTTAACGTCAAATCCGAATGAAGTTGCAGATCACTTCAATGAGTACTTCGCATCTGTAGGTAAGATGAGTAGTGGGGATACGGCGCGTAGCCGGCCGCCACTAACGCGCACGCACAACTCCATGTACCTCAGTCCAGTCGAGCCTTGCGAAATATTCAATATCATTAGAAACTTAAAAAGTAGTTATAGGCACGGCATAGACGAATTACCGCCAAAATTAATAAAATATTGCGCTACAGAACTAACCTTACCTTACTACTTACTAGTTAACCAATCGTTTCAAGAGGGTACCTTCCCAGATATGCTAAAAATATCAGTTATAAAACCTATCCACAAAAAGGCGTCTAAGCTAGACCCACAGAATTATAGGTCTATAGCGCTTTTACCTACCTCATCAAAAATTTTTGAAAAAGTAATGCAAAAACGTTTAAATGCTTACTGTGAAAAATACAAAATATTCCACGACTCCCAGAATGGTTTCCGAAAAAACCACTCCACAACTTTAGCAGTATATAAATATATAAATGAAGCACTTAACATAATTAATGAAAAAAAATATGCTTTAGGGATTTTATTGGATATGACTAAAGCATATGATAAAGTACAGTATAATATCCTATTACAAAAGCTCTACGACATAGGAATTCGCGGCGTACCTTTACAATGGTTCAAATCTTACTTAAGTAACCGTCAGCAATGTGTAACAATTGAAAACTTTGATATCAAAAACAGTAAAATTGATGTCACAAAATCTAAAATGATACAAATAGAAAATTCTATCCCACAGGGAAGTGTACTGGGATGTATCCTATTTTTATTGTATATTAATGACCTACCAAAAATAATTAATGAATATTGTGTACTATTTGCGGACGATATCTCCCTTTTGACATCATGTAAAAATAATATAAATTTAATTCAAAATCTTACTGACATTTTTAATAATTTAAATAACTGGATGAAAAACCAAAACCTTGACATAAATTTTTCAAAGACGAAACTAATTCAATTCAGACCCTATAAAAAAATCCCCCTTGACATTAACTTTAAATATAATAATATAAAAATAGAATGCATTGATACGTTCACATTATTAGGCTTGGACATAGATTCAAATATAAACTGGAAGAATCATATAAAAAAAATTAAAACAAAAATGTCGAGCTTTACCTATGCTTTAAGAGAACTTCGCAAAGCAACGGATCTTAACACCGCATTGTCCGCATATTATGCATATACAAACTCATGGCTTACATATGGCATTCTACTATGGGGAAATAGTGTGAAAGTACAAGATATATTTATTTCCCAAAAGAAATGTATACGTATTCTCAAGAATATCAAAGACACTGAAAGCTGCAAACCATATTTTAAAAGCCTGAAAATATTAACGTTATCGTCAATGTACATTATGGAAGCAATTAAATTTATAAGAAAATATCCTCAATTTTTTAAAAATCAAATGGATATTCCACGACGCTTCGAAAGTAGATTTAAGTATAATTTAGAATTGCCACAATCAAAATTAAGAATGCATAGTTCCGGACCAAATATAATGTGTGTGAAAATATATAACAAATTACCAGATAAAATTAAATCAGAAGAAAATGACCGTATATTTATAAAACTTGTGAAAAATCTCCTGATAGAAAAATGTTACTACACCGTTAAGGACTTCCTTAATGACAATCACATAAATCTTTCATGAAATGGATCGGTCCAGTCCTACATACCAATACCCTAATAGGGTGTATATGTTCACTATCTACTAATTATTATTGTAATACTTAAAATTGTTTGTAACATATAATGCAATAAATGATTGAGTATTGATTGAGTAAAACAGAAAAAAATGTACGTAAGGTTTTACGAGAAAAATTTCGGAGCACATCGGAATATGGTTATGATGTCGGCTCTGGTTTTATTTGTTTTTTACGGTTCCGTACCTTAAAGGTAAAACGGAACACTATTACTAAGCTTCCACTGTCTGTCTGTCCATCTATCTGTCTGTCACCATGCTGTATCTCATAAACTGTGATAGCTAGAAAGCTGATTTTTTTCCAAATTATGTATTACTATTGCCGCTATAACAACAAATACTAAAAATAAAAAAAATATTAAGGAAACCCCATAGAATAAACGTGTTTTTTCATATTTTTTTTTTGTTATGATGGTACGGAACCCTTCGTGCGCGATTATGTTTCGTACTTGGCCGGTTTTTATATTTGTTTGTTTGTAATAAATGTTGTAATTTCAGGAACCGATTCAAGAGTGGGCTTCGGATTTGCGTTTGGCAACCACGCGGACTTCCAAGTTTTGTTTGAGCTTGGACCACAAACGAACACACAAAATCTCAGTGAGTATCCGCGGAGAAAGTTACGCCTTTCAAGGCAATTCCTTAGGTTGTTAGTGTAGCTTTTTTTAAAGGGCAATTGGCCAACCTCTCGTTCCTACCACTGTAACTTCTGTAAACCAGAATCAACAGCGGCAACCGTCCTGATAACCTCTGAGTAGCGAGCTCAGGGTGCCCTGGGGGAAAGCTAAGCTGTCTTGGACCCGCAACGAAATTAATCAGAAGTATGTAGGAGGAGTAGGAAAATACATCCTGTTTCCCTCCCTTTTAAGCAGGAGACAGCAAAATATTAAAAGCATAAAAATGCTACGAAATGAGAATTTTACAATCAGGTTAAGCCTGATTACTATTACACCAAAGAAGTTTGGAAATTAGGGACCTACCAAAATGGCCAAATTAATTTTGCTTTCAGTAGTATGACAAAATCGCTTGTAGACACGGAAGTTTCCACGTGTTCCCACAAGGTCGTTTTTGTTAATCGATATTATATAAATTTTTTTAAATAATAATAAAATTTTTATTTCCTTCGATAAATCTCCATTAAACACTAATAAGTTACGAATACAATATTTACTTATTATTATTCTATCTATAGTGTGCAATATGTCTTGCAGTTCCTACACTTAGTATTAACTTGTGTCGTAGGTAATTGCTTATTCTTCCACATTACAGTTTATAGTTTTATGTAGCCAAGAAGTGTGAATTATAAGTAATGTAAGTAAGAACCTATACAACGTGTATATGTACACTATTATTTGATTTTTTAAACACATAAATTAGTGTATGTTTGGTGTATGAGGAAGGAGTGTGTGTGTGTGTGTGTGTGTGTGTGTGTGTGTGCGCGTGTGTGTGCGCGTGTGTGTGCGCGTGTGTGTGTAGGTGTATTTAATTGTGTATAGCTAGTAATTAATTGAGTGCTATGCATAATTTACTTTAACAAACTTTTCTGACTCTTCAGGGCCTAGATTTTTTAGCCAGGTATTAATTGTGTTTTTAAGGTCTTTGTTATTTTTTGTAGGTAAGTCTGGAAATGTTTTGCATAATTTGTTGTAGAGGTAGGGTCCTAGGTAAGTTGAATGTCGATGAGCAAACTTTGTGTTATAGGAAGGCTTCTTAAATACATTATCTCTCCTTCTTTTTTTATTGCTATCTGTACATGGTTTTTTCATATGTTGTACCAAGGTTAGATTTTGTATAAAGAGTTGTCTCATTGTTAGCACATTACAATCTTTATAAAGTTCAGATGTTCGGAAACGGTATGGTCTAAAAGTCGCGACCTTCAATACTGCTCTCTGGGCACGCTCTAAAGGTTTTAAATATGAAGCACATGCTCCACCCCAAGAGGTAACACAATAAGTGAGTATTGATTTACAAAGTGCATCATACGCTTTGAACACTACGTTACGATCAGCTACATCTCTGAGGTTTTTAAAAACGAATATAAGTTTGCGAACTCTTGAGCAGAGAGCGTCAATATGCGGTTTCCAACCTAACCTATTGTCTAGTATAACACCCAGGTATTTAAGTTTATCGACACATTCTAAACTTGGGCAGTTGCAGCTGCCTTTTAAACAATTGGCGTGTATTTTAATATTGAGGTGAGGAGCTCTGCCGCGTGGATTAATAAAAGATACAACTTTGGTTTTCTCAACATTGAGAGTTAGCTGATTGACATGTTACCAGTTAGACACTATTTTAAGGCCTATTTCTGCATTATCCTTCGCCTCTTCCCAAGTTTTACCAGTAAATATTAATGCGGTGTCGTCAGCATATGAAAATATCCTCCCACTAGGAAGATTTAAGTTACACAGTTCGTTTAAGTAGGCTAGGAAAAAAGTCGGGCCTAAAACACTACCTTGCGGGACCCCGTAAGTAAGTGTTTCATCCCCACTGATTACCTCTCCAACTTTGGTTCTTTGTGTTCTTCCCTTTAAGTAGTTTTCTACTAAGTGCAAGGCAGAACCACGAATTCCAAAATGTTCAAGTTTCTTAACCAGAATGGGAACAGATACAGTGTCAAAAGCTTTTGCTAGATCTAAAAAAATCCCTATGACTTTATTCTTTCTATCTATTTCAGCGATAACAAAGTTAGAGAGTTCAGCCACAGCTTTTTCAGTTGATCGACTCGCTCTAAAGCCAAATTGATTAGGTGAAAGTAGATTATATTTTTCTAAATAGGATATGATTCTTTTGTTTATTACTTTTTCTACAATTTTAGAGATAGATGGTAAAATTGAAATTGGTCTATAATTTATGACACTGTCTATGTTCCCACTCTTGTAAATTGGTGTTAAAATGGACTTTTTATAAATATCCGGAAAAATACCAGTACGCAAAGTTAAGTTACTGATATGTGTTATAATTATTATTACTTCGATGGTGTCTCCATTGAAATTGGGTTTTGGTAAAAGTTTACATGGTGAGAAAATGCAGAAAGCTAATATTTTTAAATAATATGAATTAGAAATATGTGGCGCCGCAGATTCGTACCGCTGAAGGGTCATAGTGATGAAACCAGCGGGCTAACTTTATTAAAGTGACGTCATAACTGTGGAGGTTGATGACGTCACACTTGTGACAAGGATGTGGAAAAGGAAGATCTTCTCAGCCAGGCTAGGTGTAGGTACTGTTTGGGGACCGAAGTCTATTTGGGAAGTGTTGAAATTTGTATATATAGCGTGTACAAGATAAATTGTGATATCGCGATTCAGGTTTGTGCGTGATTGAGTAAAAAACTTTCAGACAACCAAACACCTGGACATCCAAACATACAAACATCAAAATAAACAAACATCCAAACATCCAAATATGCAAACATCTAAACGTCCAACCATCCAAACATCCAAACATCCAAATATGCAAACATCCAAACATACAAACATCCAACATCAAAACACCCAAACGTCCAAGCATCCAACATCCAAACATCCAAACATCCAAACATCTAAACATCCAAACATGCAAACATGCAAACATGCAAACATGCAAACATCCAAACATACAAACTTTCATATTTATGATATTAGAAGCGATTTTAATGTGATCAAACTGAGTCAATGTCTATTCTATTATTTGCTTTTATTTGAACTTAAACGTTAATAGAATTAAGGTCGAGATTCGGGCAGATGGCGATATCTAATATTAATAATGTTTTGTCGTATATTTCAGCTGGTCAGCCATTTCCAGCACCGAGTAATAAAAGACAGGCGCCATTTTTACCTCCGCAAAAGTTGAATAAAAATACTCAAAAGGTAATTATAATAATTTAAAGAAAGTGTATAGTGCCGCTAATGGTACTGTAATGCTATCTGTGGTAGTACTGTAAATTTTGGAATATTAGTACATGGATTTTGGAGTTTACTCCTTAAGAATCGGTTTTTTGATATAAGGCGCCCGGTATGAGAAAAATGTGAGGAGTAAAATCCGCTGAACGAATGACCTCGTTACGTTTTTGGTGCGCAATCTATCGTGCGCAACTTTCTAATTTGGTGTGAGCAGTGCGGCTACATCGTGCGTTAGTTTTGCGTCTGTTTTGACAATCGTACTTAAGGAGTAAACTCCAATCGTGCGTCGGAGCTGACACACACAATTTTTTTTTTACATTTGTAGGCCCCTTCGAAGTGATTGCTAGGTAGAATTCCGTAACTCATTGCCCGATTTTAATACCACCGATTTAATTGTTCCTGCTGCAATAGAGTCTGTGTTTTTTTTATATTATAAGAATAGCAAACATGCAGATGGGTCTCCTGATGGAAAGAGTCAAACATCGCTTATAGAAACCAAAGGTGTTAATGGTACGTTACTATCTTGTGGCGAGGTCTAAATCCACATGCATAAGTTTACCTTAGCCTCCAAACCGGAACACGACGGTGACAAGCACTGACGCTATTGCGGCCGGTAAAGATAAAGCGGTGGTACCTAACCGGGGTGAATTAATGCAGAACTCTACCACCTAGTAGTCACGATGGTAGTGACTTTTATAGCCAATCGGTCGCCTTTTACGACCTACCTGGCAGAACAGCGATTGGCCTATTCTTCAAAGGAGCCCGGGACCAATACGTGATTGATATAGAATGTCTGAAAATCTATAGAATTTCTAGTTCACCACGATCCAGTATCCGTTCGGGATCACCACACATCGCCACCGACGACCCAGTGAATAGTTGTGAACCAGAATGTCTAAACTTTCATTTAACTCTACTTACCCTACAAAAGAACCGATGTGATGATACCTTCTTTTAGTTTATTTTTTAATCACTTCCCAAAAAGGAGGAGGTTCTTAACTCGTCTATTTTTTATATTTGTTATATTTGTCACCTCAAAACTCATATATGAACCGATTTTTTTGGGGTTGTTTAGTTTAGTACCATTTAAATTTATGTCAAATTTAAATTTAGCAAAGATTTAATGCAGGGTTCAAGAGATACCGGAAATCGAAAGCCGATTGATGCAGATTTACTACATTTAAATTATTTATTTTACTCTTACTGATAACATACAATTGTTGATTTCAGATCCTCCAATCTGATGGTGGCAAATATCTCCAAACTTGGGCACAAAATTTGAAAAACCCACCAAAATTGAAAAAACCCGTGTCTAAACCAGGAGATGTCCAAAATCTAGAAGATTCTGTTGTAGAGCTTATAAGAAATGAGAAAGGAGAATACGAGATCCATCAACCAAAACCTGGGCATATGCCGCAGTATGTTCTGGATAATTTACGAAGATTGTATGGCGAAAAAAAAGAAGAAGCAAAAAAATCGGCAGAGAACAGAAGTAGCGCAGAAGTTAAGAGGATAACAGAAGATTTGTCGAATGTAGACTTAGATTAGGATTACAAAATATATAGAGTAGTATGTTCGTTGGTTTTTATTATTAACCGCTTTCCCTAAAAAAAATCACCGCGAAATTTAATATGTAATTGCTGTGTTTTGTGTAATTCAGTATCTGAAAGATTTCTACTCACTCGACTCGTTGCGCAGTCGAGTGAGTAGAAGTCTTTCAGATACTGAACGGAAATTAAGTGACGAAACCTTTACATAAATTACGATTGAATTCGGTTTTCCACAAACAGCGGAGTACACTGGATTATGACACTGGGTATGCTCTATGCGGAGGGGTACTCGGTCATAAAAACTTTCTTTTATAGATTTTTAGCAGCCACAGCCACGCTACGGATCTCTAAGTCGGAAACCATGACAACAGAACAAGTCTTAGATGTACTAATATTCATGTACATCTACGGCAACAATATCCCGAGTCACAGAGCCAGTTTTACGTTTCATAACTTTTAACATGAAACTTAGGAGTTACGTTTACTTTTTGCTGGTTTAATTGTAACTCGGGTACACACCTACTTTTAGACACAATTTGAATCTTTTCACTGAATGACAATTGTGAGAACTAGTTATTTTTAATAAACACACATTTTCAACACAACCTTCACAATTAAATAACATTTAAAAAAGTCTACAATTAATGCACTAGTAAAAGCAAATCACTATAATTATTATAGAAAATCAGTAATAAACTTAAATGTACAATTTTTCAAATGTTAAAATGAAAAATCTTCTAAGAAAACTAATAATAAATATATGACGCAAACAAAATAATAAACAATGCTTATCACACGAAAAAAGCAAATGGCTTTCGCAAAACACAAATACATTTCTCCTATTTAAACAAATAAAACCTTACTAAACAAAAATACATAATGTGAGTCCGTGATTTATTAGATTTCTATCTATTATTGACCGCCCCGTTGGTCGAGTGGTTAGCGACCCCGACTACGCAATCAACGGGGCTCGGGTTCGATTCCCGACGGGGACAAGCATTTGTGTGATGAGCATAAATGTTTGTATTTCCGGGTTTGGGTGTTATATATATTCTGCTATTTATATTATTATGTATTTCTATGTATAGGTATATATATATATATATATATATATATATATATATATATATATATATATATATATATATATATATATATATATATATATATAACCCATAACACAAGCAAATATTTGCTTACTTTGGGGTTAGATCACTAAGTGTAATTTGTCCTGTGATTGATGATGTGATGTGATATTTATTTATTATTATTTATTTATTTATTATTATTTTTAATCGGATCATACGCATCAGGCAACATTTCTGATTACTCTCGGCAACAGCCGAACAGGCAGGCTACGGACTGCCGCAGGAGATGACATAGGTGTGTGCGCTTGCAAACTGTTATACCTACAAACACAAAAATTACTACACACATGCTACAGATCTACCCGGTATTAGTTGATTGGAGATACCAAACGCCTGGCAAACATAATGTTTGTTTGCTTGCAAATAGGTTCTATTTATAAAATATCAGGCTTTTTTTTTAATTAATATATTTTGTTTATTCATTTTTTAAAGTCATGAATGGTAAGTAAAGCACTGCGTTTTTGCATTTATGGACTGCACGCCACTGTCCACAAATAGCTTGCTTGCAACTATATTTAATAAGGAATCAAAATTCACATATTCTAAGCCGGGACCTGAGGACGTAGCATAGGCAATAAAGACCTTTACTATTTCGTGAAAAACGTGTACTTTTACGTATTTCATCCTTTTTTTCTAATACATATTTTACTCGTAAATATATTAAGGAAAATAAAATTAATAAATATTCACGGGACAAATTACACTTACTGATCTAACCCCAACGTAAGCAAATTATTTGTTTGTGTTATGGGTGTTAGTCAACGATACTTATACATAGAAATACTGCCATATATTTAATAAAAATCCAAACCCGGAAATACAAACATTTATGATCATCACACAAATGCTTGTTCCTGTCGGGTATCAAACTCGAGCCCCGTCAATTGCGAGGTCAGGGTCTATAACCACTCGACCAACGGGGTGGTAAGGAAAAAAGTAATATTATCTGTCATTAGCTGAAATGATCGTCATTATTTCACCATGGCCTACTCAATCTCTGCATTCGTTATATCAAAGGCTCCTTATTTATGATGTAACCACGTTTCTGCCAAACTCATCCAGTCGCATCTAAAAATCACCCTCATAGTAGGGACATTGTCAGATTCCGTATCGTTAGTATACCGAAACGTGCCACTGAAGTCTTTGAAGGTTATCGGTGCAACTCTTGCCAATAGCACCTTGCGTTGGTACTGCTACACCTTCAAGCGATGGTTTAATTTTTGCTCTAATATTAAATTAGACCCTTATATCTCTACCTCAAACCAAGTTATAAAATTTCTAACAAAAATGGTGACCAATATGGTACTCTGAATAGCTATAGACCAGCTCTGGTCCTAGTTCTAGGACCAAAAGTGATTTCTGATGACATTTTATCCATGTTATTTTAAAGTGTCAATAGGTTTCACCCCTCTATATATTTTTATAGCTATAGACAACACCGAAACCGGTCTAAAGCCTTTGACTAAAAGTAATAAAAAGCAGATATTATAAATAAAACAAGGCATACAACCAAATCTAATAATCCTTTTTTAAAAAATCGGTCCAGGTAATACTTTTTTCGCTTATTAAAAAAAAAAAAACAAAACTAACAAGAGGCAAAGTTTGATTTACAAGTATACGAAAAGTTAAAATTTAATTAAAATAGATAATGGACATACTGTTCGAAATTGGTATTGACACGAAGGATGATTGACCGCTGAGTGGATGGAATATGTTTTTTGAAAAAACCTTCGCGTCTGCTTCACATGCAGTTAAAATTGTTGCTAATATTGACATTATTAAAAATAGCTTGTGGAGTGTACAATGGAGATTCCAAGGTGGTCAGCACTATAATAGGTTTATCATAAACTATCGCATAAAATTGAGACTTTGCTGTAGCTATACTCAACAGACATCGAATGAAATTCAACATCGAATGTTGGATAAGTGTGCGTATATGTGCATGTGTGCGGTGGGTCATAATCAGTGCTGCCAATGTAAAATATATTTTTGATATTTTATTTTGTCCATTAGTAACATTTTTATATAGCTGTCATAGGTCATATAAAAAATATAGTTGTCATATAAAAAATAATTAACGATAGTGGTTCTAAGAATGATTCTTTCAATGAGAAACGATTTTTAATCGAATCATGATTTTCGTTTTACGTGGCTGATCTACATTTACATAATATTTTATATTAAATTTAAAAAAATGGTCAAAGAATAGGCAAAGAAAGTTACTAAATTTCAGTTGGCGCTTTTTACAGTGTTGTTACTGGAGATTTGATATTTCGGTTTCTGATACTTATAAAATTGATTAATAAATAATTTATCACTTTCCGATAGGTTGACCTTAGACCATTTATATTACCGTGACGGTTTTCATTTCAAACCAAATGTTGTTTTGATTTTGGGTTGGTCTTGTTTGTTATTGTGAGGTATGTTTTGAGAAAATCTGGCTTTTCTATAGATGTTTGCTTGAGATTACTTTGTTCTGTCTAGGTAGGCAGAACCTAAATTACATATTTGCAGGCAGATTGTAGGTAAAACGCAAGGAATTTGGAGTGAAGATTTATATAAAATGACAAAATATATTTTAAATTCCAGAATTGTGCTAGTTTCCTATAAATTTTAAGAGATTTAATAGTATTTTCCAATTTTAATGTTATATTTATGGTTGTATTTTAAGCAGACACAAATCATAAATATAATATTAAAATTGGAAAGTAAAGTTCATAACTTAGGTAATAATTTGAAATTGCCACCTATAGTAATAAGTTTTACTGGGTCAGAACTGTGGCACTAGTGCTTCGTACAAAGCGACTTGTATAATTTTGATAGAAATTCACTACAGGTAAGTTCGTTTAATCATTAATAACCACGTGTTATTGATAGAGTCAGTTTACAGTAAGTTGTAATATTTTCAGGGACTTCGAACACGTTTTGGCGTTGCAAAATTTAAGACATACTTTTTGTTCGATGTGTTTGTCCATTACGAAATTCGGAATACAAACTAGATATAATTTTAACAGATGCATCTCAAACTCCGCGTCAAAAATAGAAAACAATTGTGCCAGTTTAATAAGAAAACAAAATAAAGACAATAAATTGAGTTTGGGACCATAAAAAAATCACCCATTCCCGATACTTTTTTACTGAATAAGTAAATGAAACTGTGGCGCCGCTGGTCCGTACCGCTGAAGCCAACAACAACAAGCCCCTGACAAGCCCCTTCCTTATCCTCTAAAAGGAAGATATTCCCAACCAGGCAAGTGTACTGCTAGGGAACGAAGTACATTTGAGAAACTTTGAAACTTGTATATAGTGTGTACAAGATAAATAATTGTGATATCGCGATTCAAGATTTGATTTTTGAATTTCGTTATTTTCTATTTTTTATTATTTTTTCTAATAGCGTTTGTAGCTAGCTTGAACCGCTACAGAAAAGAATAAATTTGAATGTTTATATGTTTAATTGAAATTTAAAAAATTGATTATTCTATTTGCATGTGGTAATGCAAACTGAATTATTTTGATTTAATCAGTTACTGATTAAATCAAAATAATTCAGTAGGTAACGCGATTTTCGCTTTCTTTTTTTACGTTCATTCCGTTTTCTATTCGCATTCTGTTTTGGTTTTTGAAAAATAACACGGTAAGATATTTTGAAATAAATATTTTTTAAATATAAAAATGTAAAATGGCTAGTGTGTCTAAATCTTTTTAAATACTTTTTTTTAAATAATTTTATTACATAAATTAAACATTTATTGTTAACATATTTAGCAATTTTTAAAAGTGTACCTATTTATTAAAGCCTTTTGACATAAAAAATAATTCAGTGCCGGCTTTATAGGAGAATACGGAAGTTTTTTAAAGATATATTTTTTATTTTTTACTATTATTATAAGAATTAAAGCGGCAGAATTATTTTTTTTTAAATATACACGGGACAAATTACACTTACTGATCTAACCCCAAAGTAAGCAAATTATTTGCTTGTGTTATGGGTGTTATAAATATTAGAATATATTTAATAAACACCCAAATCCGGAAATACAAACATTTATGCTTGTCCCCGTCGGGGATCGAGCCGAATCTCAACAAAAAAAATTAAACCATAGCAAGGTGCAAGGTGATATATAATGCAGACAGCTAAAATACGAATAAATACTTTTTTAGATGTTCATTTAAACTTTAACTTGGCTAAATTTCACACTCATCCCTGTTCAAAATATTCTTTAAATGCGATCTATGGCTTTTCATTCATGTAGTAATGCATAAATCAGTATTTAGATTGCATTTTGTGTTTTTAGTTCTAAAAATGGTGGTAGATGGAGCATCAGAATTAAACCAAACAGTAAGTAATGGCATCATGCCGATTGAGGAGTCTCAAATCCGAAGCATGTTTGCTGGATCAACTGTGTTCCTGACTGGTGGTACCGGCTTTTTAGGAAAACTCCTAGTAGAAAAACTGTTAAGGTAAACTCAGACATAATTTATTTATTTAAAATATTTTAACAAGCACTTTGGAAATCATCATTTTTTAAGATACTCTCAGATTAGAAACGCTGATCGCGTTACTGTATACTGTTATATATTTATCTTTGATGCAGAGCGCTTTTATTCATTTATTTACAATGGAACACCAGCAGCAAACACACGAAAAATACAAATTATAATTAACTTGAGGTACAAGTCTAGTGTACACGCTAATTTACACACACATAAACACACACACACGCACTCGCACACGTGTTCTCGTGCACACGCACATAGACAGACACACACACACACCCACACACACACACACACACAGCCACACACACACACACACACACACCCGCATACACATAGACACACACTTATGTACGAACACACTTGAAAATGTATACATTTTCTGTAACTGTAATTAGAAGGGGGGCACTGGCTTCTACATAACAGTATCGACTAGTGTAGAGGTCAGCGGTCAACCTAAAATAAGTAAATGTTGGAACAATAAAGATTATTATTATTATTATTATTATTTTCTTTTTTATTTTGATGTTCTTCTCCTTATTCAAGGGTAAAATAATTAAAACACGGGCCTTAGCCAAGTGTTTTAATTTTCAAGTGAAATGAATAATTAAAAAGTCGATGATGTTAAGAATTTCCGGGTGAGACGACAAGTATTAAGGATTACAGATTTTTGAATGAGAGTGAGTGTGGATGCTGGCATTTGAAGCGTATTTAAATTTGTTTGAAGTGATTTTGGAACAACACCAGTTGTTGATATAACTATTGGGATGATTTTAACTTTATCTATTTGCCACTGTATTTTAATTTCGGTAGCTAGGTCTACATATTTCGTTATCTTTTCTGTGTATGTATTGAGAAGATTGTGTGTGTTGCATACTGCTATATCAATAAGGAACGCCACTCTGTTTGTTTTATCTAATACTGTTATGTCTGGTCTATTAAAATGTACTGTCTTATCAGTAATAATTGTCCTGTCCCAGTATATTTTTAAAAAGCTATTTTCTAAAACAGGTTTTGGATTATATTTATAATATGCAATCTTTTTGTCGATGAAAGAATGAATGTGGGCAAGGTTTTGGTGAATGATTGCTGCAACTTGGTCGTGTCTGTATTTGTAGTCAGTCTGAACTATAGATTTACATGCACCAGTAATATGTTGTATAGTTTCAGAACTGCTACGGCAATGTCGGCATAAGTCGCTTGGTAAGTTAGGTGTGCGGATGATGTATTTCTGGTAATTGAGTGTGTCTATTACTTGATCTTGAATAGCGATCATAAAAGCCTCTGTTTCGGGAAAAAGTTCTCCTCGTCGTAGCCATTCGTTTGACGTAACTGTATCGACGTGTGATTGGCTAAGATCGGCTAAATGTCTTCCGTGCAGAGACTTCTGTGACCACAAATCAAATTTTTGTTGTTTACTAATGGAATTTAATACGAAGTTTCTGTCATTTAAATTAAGTGGAGTTAGTTTATTGTCAATTTTTGTAATGTATTTATGCAATTGAGAATGGTCTGATTTGTTATAAAAATAAGTTCTTAATTTTGATATTAAGTTGTTATGAAGATTTTGAATGTCGATTAAACCTTGGCCTCCATCCCTCCTTGGTAATGTGAGACGTTGTATGCATGACTTGGGGTGATGTTTTCGGTGTATGGTCATGTGTGTGTTAATTATGCGTTGTAATTTTACTAAATCTGTTTGAGACCAGTTTATGATTCCGAAAGAGTATGTAAGTATTGAAATTGCGTAAGTGTTTATCGCTTTAATACTATTGCGTGAATTTAGTTGCGTCCTCAAAACTTGGTTAAGTCTTATTTTAAATTTTTTGATCAAATCTAATTTAGTTTGTTTTTGCTGTATTTGTTTTGATTGGTAGAAACCTAAATATTTGTATGTGCTGTGTTCATCCATGGGTTCTACTTGCTCACCAGAATTAAGCAAATATGTATTATGCTGTGATTTTCCCCGTATAATTGAATGTATTTTGCATTTGTCAACGCCAAATTGCATTTGTATATCTTCGGAGAATGTCTGTGTGATATCTGCTAGTTTTTTAAGTTCGGTGTTGGATGTTGCATAAATTTTAATATCGTCCATATATAGCAAGTGTGAAAGAATGTGGTGAGAATTATCATATTTTAATTTAAATCCTATATTACTAAGGTTAAGTAATTCTGATAATGGGTTAAGAGCCATGCAGAACCATAATGGACTAAGGGAATCTCCCTGAAAGATACCTCGTTGGATTTTAATCGAATCTGTAATTACTGATTTATTGTTTTGACAAATTTTAAGCTTAGTTTCCCACTGTGACATAGCTATTCTTAAAAATGATATTAAACTAGGATGAATTTTGTAGTGAGAAAGTATGAATTGTAACCAGCTATGCGGGACTGAATCGAACGCCTTTGTATAATCGATGTACATTGTGTGGATGTTTCTCTGTTTAGTGTGTGCCTGTTTCATTACTACTGCATCTATTGTGAGCTGTTCCTTACATCCCTGACTATTTTTTCTACATCCCTTTTGTTGCTCTGCAAGTATGTTATGGCGATCAAGGTATTTATAGATAAGATGACTTATGCACCCTGTTATAATTTTATAGATTGTTTGCAGGCATGTGATTGGCCGATAATTTGCTGGGTTTTTGGGATCAGAACCTTTTGATATCATAAATGTTATTCCGTGTGTTATAAATTTAGGCATAGAGTTGGGTGAATGTATGAATTGGGTTATGTGGTTATAAATAAATGGATGTGCGTATGTGAGTTTTTTGTACCAATAATTGTGTATGTTGTCAGTCCCAGGAGCTTTCCAATTGTGTGTACGATTGATAATTTGAGTAAAAGTATCCACAGGTATACTTTCAAATTCCATTGAATTAATGTGTATGCTATTTGATAGTTTTGATAACCAGTCGGCATTTGTGTTATGCTGTAGTGGTTTTTCCCATATACTTGCCCAGAATTGTTGTAATTCTTGTGGGGATGGCGAATCAAGTGTTTGATTGTTATTTGGTTGATTGTTACCTAAATTTCTATAAAATTGTTTTTCTCTATTAGTAAAGTTTAGGTTCTGTTGTTTCCGTTGAGTGCAGCTTAAATATCTTTTTAATCTATTTGCAGCTGCATTCAACTTTTGTTTCAAAGTGTCTAGAAAATGTTGTGGTTCTGTGTTCGGTTCTTCATGTTGTGAGTGAGTTTTGTATTTTAGTTTAATTTCGTTAACAGTTTTAAGTATTTTCTGACGCCTGTTTCCTGAAATGTACTGCGTTAATCTGCCAATCTCTAATCTATATTTTGCTATTTTAATTTCAATTCTTCTCTGCCATCTAGGTTTTCTGCTAAAATGATTACTACCTCTATTTTCATTTGTGTTGAATTTGGTTCCATTGCAAATAGCAGCGGCAAAGGCAGCCGAATAAATTATTGTGTGCAATGATGGGAAATCTAAATCATGATTTAAATGTTTCGGAATTATTGTATTATTAAGATGGTTAACGATTATTGAAAATTTTCGGGACGGCTTTTGTTTTGGAATGAATGGTCTTGTTTCTGGATTGGTGCCCATAAAACGTGACACCGCATCATTAAATTCTTTTTCGATTTTACAAACTAAATTGTTTTCATGTTCCATGTTAGTATTAAGTGTTTGTGTGAGTAATTGTGTTTGTGTATCAATGTGTGCGTGGATAGTTGGTGTATTCCTAATACCTTCAGATTGACTATAATCTAGATCTTCTATTACTGTATCATTATGTTGCGTATTTAGCTGCACCATATGTCTTCTTAATTCGTGTATTTTATTCGTATATGCTTTATTATTAAATATGACCCTTCTCTGGTCTGCAATTCTTTGTTCTGTGATATGTGATAAGTGTGGATATTTTTCTATGAACATTTCATGTAGCTTTTTACGGTAGGCTGTCATATTTGTTTCTAACTCCGTTACTTTAAGGTAAAAACATATGATGTCTTCATTTATTTGATCTGACCACCTCATTCTAGATTTAGTTATGGCTTTAATTTGTGTTGAATTGTGCGTGAGGTGTACATTAGTAGAATTTTGTGTGTCTAGATAAGTGTAAGAATCAGTAAATATTTTCTGACTGACTTCATTGCGTATTTCATTCAGTGTCTCCTGCGACAATAGTTTTCTCCGAAGTATAGCTCTTTTTTGATCTCCTAATCTTTGCCGAGTGGCTTCCATGTCAGGGTATTTACTGTTGAATTCTTTGTGAAGGGGATCTAAATAATTGTTCATCTGAGTTGTTTCATTCTTTGTAATTACATGGTATGTGCGCCATATGAATCGGTTCATATCCTCATTCCATTTTTTTCGCGCGCGTGATGGACAAACATTGGGTGCAGAGTTAATGGCTACTGCCTCCTGCACATCAGCTGTTGTCCTTATTGAGCATGATGAGTACGAAGATGACGGTGATATGTTAGGGGAATGAAACAGAGTATGAGTTGAAGAAGGTGATGAGAAATTATAAAATAATGAGTGCTCAGAATATGTGGTAGATGATGGTGAGAATGATCGGTCGGCTGTAGTCGATTGTTCGAGGGGAACCCGCCTGTTCAGTCCCCCATCGCCAACGGCCATATTATTATTATTATTATTATTATTATTATTATTATTATTATTATTATTAATTATAGATGAACACTTAATCATACATCAAAAATAGTGAAACAGTTTAACAAAACCTATAGTTTAAAAGAAACAAAGGAACGAATACACATTAAAATGAAATAACTACTAAATAAGAAAAACAACTCACACGAAATAATTTCTACTAAAAATAACAACAAAAAAATAAAAGGAAACAAAGTTTACACTTTGTAAAGTTTACACTTTGTTTTCTTTTATTTTAATTAAAACAAGGTTAATAACGACTTTATACAATTATAATGCATTAGGTCGAGTTAAATCCAAAATTCTGTCTCAATTTAGTGAGGGAATGATTGAATATATCTAAATTTGGTATTTTCGAAATTTGTATTCAGATAAGCCTCGACCCAAGGGTAAATGCTTACTTACATTAGTGAGACACAGCGATAGACTAACTTTAGCAGGAGGATATCGAGGTGGATAAGAATTCATACACGATTTAACAGATCGGTGCATATTAATTTAGAGTTAAGAAATTTGTACAAAAACATTACGTCCAGCAGTCTACGGCGGACAAATAGGGAAATAGCAAACAAGCAGATAGGTCTCCTGATGAAAAGAGACAATCATCGACTGAATTATCATAAAAAAGATAATGCAGAACTCATCCGTCAACTGTTTATGACAGTAGTAACAAGATTTGGACTTTACCCAGATTTTGTACATTGCTGCTGGCACAAATCAGATGATGTAGGATAGGTCCGATTTTATACTAGAAAATTATACGTCATCATCAATACTAGCCTTTTAAATCGCACCTTTAAAATTGAGTTACCCAAAACTATAGAAGTAATAGTTTTTAAAAATAAAAACCTATTATAAAAAATCATAACTTTTTAGAAGCTATGGTAAGTTATAAATTTCTGTTTTTCTTTTCACATTTATTTCTTGATTGATAAATTTTGATACAAAAGCTAATTTGTATTCAGCCCTTACGTTTTACTTAACATGTTTCTTTCTCCTGAAGAACGTGTGAAATCATGTCTAATCTGGCGTAAATATGCGCCAAACTGCAAGACTAGTATGGATAACGTTAAGAAGGATTAATAATACAAGTGCAGCAACGGAATGAAGAAGCTGGAAATCATTTGAAGAGACCTTGTAATGGTAGACCCAGGTGCACTAGTAACAGAGAAGATTAAATTGTTTCCACTGTGTTGCAAAATTGCGTCCACTACGGAGAATAGTAGCATCTATAGACCTGAAGGGACTATATTAGTGCGAAAAATATTTTCTTAAACCTGAAGCCTTCAAGGCCGCAGGCAGGCTACACTCATGAATACTCTCAGTGGGATGGAGTAGAATGGGCAAGAGACTTACAAATGAGTCTTGATACTTACTATTCACTTACGATGGAAGGCGAAGAGCTTACAGGCAACCTCGTGAGCGATTGTTCAACCTGCTTTATTTTGTTTTTATTTATTTATTTATTTATTTAATACTTTATTGTACACAGAATACAATACGAAAAAGACAATATTAACGTAACATAAGTACAATGGGCGAATTTATCTCTACTGAAACAGATTTTTCCAGCCAACCCGTTAAAGGAGAATAAAAAAATGAAAATAAAGAAATGAGTAGACCTAGTGTACAAAAATAACAAATATAAACTATGAAACTAAATTAACATATAAAGTATTTAAAAAAAGAAATGATATAGATAATGATAGAGAAAAAAATACATACAATATAAGGAAAATTTACATTTCAGCTAGTTTTTATTTTCTTTATTGAGACAACAAACAGTTACATTATAAACTTGAAAACTAAAGTGTTTTTTATGAGTATAAATAATAATGCAACCCACAGCGCTGTCCACGGATCAACAAAGAGTAATAACATTTTAAATGTATCACTAGGTGTATTAGATATAATAACAAAACAAATTAATTTAACTTAAATCTAAACTAAATAAAATTACAAATATAAAATTTCATTCTTAAATTATAAATATATAGTTAAATATTGTGCAGAGTTTTTAATATTTGGTTTTTAAATTTGAGAAGTGATGGTGTAAAAATGTCAATGTGCCCAAAAGTCTTATTGTACGAATCTACCATTCGGCGTATAGGTGTGCGCTGGCCGGTATTGGTTTGACACAGGCCTACTGCAAAAAGCTCTCATGCACACACTTGTTGCTTGTAAACTGACCTAGGAACTGATAATAATAAACGCAAAGATAATTTTATCAAGTGGCAAATCAGATATTCTAACGCAGAACAGGGGCAACACACGAAAAAATATTTCCCACGTCTCGAGTGTATTGATACATTTATGTGCACAATGAGTACCAACTTCCAGCTTACGCAAATACTTACAGGACACGGATATCATAAATCATATCTCCACCGTTTTCACATCACAAATGATGATAAGTGCCCCTGCGATTCGACAAGTGCCCAAACTATAGATCATCTTTTAGAACATTGCCCCGCTTTCAGTCTCTCCAGACACTCTCATGAGACTATTTGCCGCCACTTTAGCGTATCACCGTATCATATCATGGAAATAATTAAAAAGAAACAAACTGCTGAGTCATTTCTTAAATTTATTGTAAATATTGTAAATAAATTGAAAAATTTCAACAACACTTGAAATACTTTTATATAATTGCACAATTTAAATATCAAGCTTTTGTATATTTGTTAAAATATAATATTTTATTATTACCTAACTCAATAACTCTACAAAATACGCTTTTATAAATGTATGATAATTTTAAAAGAATAAAGAGTCTAAGTTAATGCATGCTTAAAATTGTAATAGGAAGGAATAATTACTTTTTAAACTAGATACAGTTAACTTGCCTATACCACCAATAATGAGTAGATACTGTATTTATTACAACTTAGGTTAATTGTTATATGAATTAATTTATTTTAATATAGACTCTAAGACCTTTATATACAAAATATTATTTTAAAAAACATACAAAAATACATTATTGTTATATATATGTATATATATATATATGTGTATGTATATATATATATATGTATATATGTGTGTATGTGTATATATATATATATATATATATATATATATATATATATATATATATATATATATATATATATATATATATATATATATATATATATATATATATATATATATATATATATATATATATATATATATATATATGGTACTTACATAACATTAATTACCATGTAAATAAGTAAATTTACTACCTATTTTATTAAGCTGTCGCACCACCAACTTTTTTGCTCAAACGGCACCACTACGTAAGGCGTAGTTAAACCTAGAGCGAATTACATTTCTAACTGGCACTGACGGCTGCTGCAATTGATTCTTTGTCTGTTGAACAGATAAGTCGGTGGCACTTTCTTTCGTCTTTTTTTTTTTTTTTTTTTAATTATTATTATTATTATTTTATTACATAAGATTACCTTACGCATATGAGGTAAACTTGAGCTAACGAATACCTGTAACTTACAGACGAAAAACATTTTTACCGTAGGATTTTGGACTCTTCTAAGTATCAATTCGCTAAGAAGAAATCCACATTTAGTTATATAACCTACACAAACAGCGAAATTGCTACACCAGCGAAACAAAAAAAAAAAAAAAAGACCTAGGAACTGCATAACATATACTATTTGTAAGATCAATACAGTCATAGTTGTTTCTAACGATGTTATAAAGTGTCACTGCTTCTAGGTATTTACGCCTCGAATTAAGGGTTAACAGTTTATACTTTGACAATAGACGGCTGTAAGGAATAGTATATCCGTAACAATTGTAATGTAATGAACGCAAGAACTTGCTCTGGGATGACTCAATCATGTCGTTTTTTATTATAGTACTTTGTAGAAAGAGTCCTACACAGAGGTGGCTTTTTACATGTAGAAGTTGGCGCCTTTCCAGAAATTCGTACAGATTTAGTGGCTATATAACATGACACTCTGTTTAGAGAAAAATAAGGTCAAGAGATCCTTTATGAGAATAGAAGAGTATGAGAGAATTTTAAAGAAATATAGGGCCATATTTAGTAAATTTAAGTCGCCCTGCACTCTCACACAATGCTCAAGTCGACCAAAATGACATTCAAGAGGTAGGTATCAGGTTAATGGTTTGAACTTGTAATCAGAGCCCGAAGTACCTTCTCTAGTTATTAAAATATAAATAAAGCACAATGAAAGTTTTGCATTTCTAGCTAATTGGAACTATTTGATTTTCGAATGTTATATTTTTAAAACGTTGCAACCTTCTTAGTAATAAAAAAAAACAATTGGCGGGAAATTATATGTCAATAGTTTTTTTTTATCACACATCAAATTCTACGTACGCAACGAAAATGAAATTAAGTATAAAAGATTTTAGAGCGATGATTTTTTTATGATTTTTAAAGTTCTCTTTCTCCGCAAGACTGTGCCGCTCGTCTTCAAAATGCTTTTGGGAGAAAAGCACCTTGTTTGAGCACCGTGAGGCGATGGTTTGCTGAATTTGAGAGAGGTTGAGTTTCTTTACGTTACGAATTTTGTGAAGGGCGGCCTTCAACTACCGTCAACGAAAAGAATGTGGCTACTGTTAAGTGGATACCCCCGGATGGATATCTATGAGCCAATTCGAGGACTATTGGGGATTGATATGAGCCAAATTCAGAAAATTTTACACGAAGAATTGAAAGTTCGGAACTTTGTTGTCGTTGGATCCCTCATGAATTAACAGCGGAGCAGAAGTGGGCTCGCGTGGAATGGTGCTCACAGATGCTACTGAAGTATAACCACGGACATTCTAATGCTGTTTATGACATTGTCACAGGAGACGAAACGTGGATTTATTGTTTTGAACCCGAAAAAAAACAGCAATTTTGTGAATGGGTGTTTAAAAATGAGAACAGACCAACAAAAGTGAGACAGGCGAGAAACGTTGGTAAATAAATGATCGCGTTTTTTTTCTCAGCTACGGGTCCCATCTGTATAATTCCACTTGAAGTTAAAAAGAGTGTTAATTCCGAGTTGTATTCTACCATTTGTTTAACCAGGGTGTTAGAAAAAGTTCGCGAAAGACGACCCAAAAGCCGCATTCTCCTACACCATGATAACGCTTCCTTACACACGGCCAACAAAACAAAGTCATTTTTAACTTCCGAAAAAGTACATCTCGTCACTCATCCTGCGCATAGCCGCGACCTAGCACCCTGAAAGATTTGATGAGAGGTTTTACTTTTTTAAATATATAAACGGGTCAATAACGCGTACATATATAGAACTTACTTGTAAAGCTCGACGTTTCGGCCAAGTTACATTGACCGTGGTCACGAGCAGACTGGAGCAGCGAGTTTCCTCCGTCGTTCACGTCGGGATCGACTTTCATCTACCCCCTTCTGGTCTTGTTTTTTCGAATTTAGCCTACACACAACACTAACCGTATCTTGGACTTTATTTGTTTGCAGGTGCAAAGGCTTTATTCTGCTGATCACTGGATTCCAAGCAGGAGACAACTTAAATCCGTCTTCCCTGTTGAAATTTTTATATTTTCTAATTTCAATAGCTTCCCGTACCATACGGGGAACATAGTGTCGCTCAGTAGAGAGAACCTGAGGTCGGTGGAATTCAATCCAGTGATCAGTACTGGAATCCTGCCTGTTTTTTACAGCCGTGATATGCTCTTTGAGTCTATCTGCGATAGTACGTTTAGTTTGACCTATATAAGCACTACCACAGCTGCAGTCCACTTTATATACCCTTGGCGTCTGGACGGGTATGACATCCTTAGGCGTGCCCACATGCCCGACTACCTTTAAGCTTGGCGTATAGATGGTAGGTATGGAATATTTTTTCAGTAGCGTTCCAATCTTATCGGTAATCCCTTTAATATATGTCATGAATGCCGGCTGCCTTTTGACTATAGGATACCTAACCTTTTTATTATAACGCTTAATGTGCCTTTCTTTATAACCATTTTTCCTAAATATATCTTGAACATGGATTAGTTCAGGCTCCCAATGTTCGGAGTCGCATAAGTCAAATGCTCTATTTATTAATGATGTGGCTACAGATTGTAAATGGCGGGGGTGATGATGAGATGACGCATGTAGATATCTGTCAGTGTGTGTAGGTTTTCTGTATACACAGTGAGCTAAGGTTCCATTTGTTCTCACAGTCACTTTAACATCCAAGAAAGACAATGAACGGTCATTTTCCATCTCATATGTGAATCGGATTTTCGGGTGGATGAAATTTACTTTTACCAACTCCGAAGTGGCAGTGATAGCGTTCAATCAGCACGTGGAAAACATGCCTTCAGATCTGTGGTCCTCCTGTTTTAAAAAATGGTTTGATCGCATGAAAAAATGTTTAAAATGTAAAGGAGATTATTTTGAAAAGCAATAAATATAATATTGGTATAACATGTTGTTTTTTTAAGTTACGCAAAACTTATAGTGTGACCTACGTACACTTAAAACTTATGGATACAGGATCTATTTTAAAGAAGATGTGACCAATTAGTAAGCTGTTTACCCATATACTACTTTTTAACCGAATAAGTAAGGAAAGTAATATTTTAAGGAAACGGAACGAAGTCGCGGTATCAGTTAGTCCACATTAATATTCAAAAGAGAAATATTTGTTTGTAAGTTTGCAAAATTATTTTCCCCATGTTGGTCCCGGGCTTCTTTGAAGAATAGGCCCGCTGTCGTTCTGCCAGGTAGGTCGTAAAATGCGACCGATTGGCTATGCGAGTCAACGATTTATTTTATTGTAATTTGCTGTGGATTTTTTTTAATGAATAAATAAAGAAACACCATCGTGGCTGAGGTGTGGTAGGCTTCTGCATTGACTCGCCCGGGGCTGGTATCATCGCCTTACCTTTTCCTGCCGCAATAGCGTCAGTGCTAGTCATGTCGTGTTCCGATATGGAGGGTAAGATAGCCGGTAAACTTATGCATGTGGAATTAAACCAGTGTTGTCAGTGACAGATAGACAAATATAAAATAAGACAGCTCAAAAAGTAACATTTTCACGAGAAAAGTAACATTTTATTTTTTTGCGGAAAATAACACTAACACTATAATATGACACTTTATTGCACAAAACTTAAAAAAAATTCTGTCTCATTAGATAAGCTTTAAAAGAATTTTAATACTTTTTAATCAAGTAATTGACTGGTAATTCATTTAATCCATATAACTAAAGATAACTAATCCATACTTTCCATACTAATATGTAAATGCGAAAGTAACTCTGTCTGTCTGTCTGTCTGTCTGTCTGTTACGCTTTCACGGCCAAACTACTGAACCGATTTGGATAAAATTTGGTACAAATATAGTTTGAGACCCAAGAAAGGACATAGGATAGTTCTTATCCCGGAAATCCCACGGGAACGGGAACTATGCGGGTTTTTATTTTAGAATGTTTTCCACGCGAACGACGTCGCGGGCTCAGCTAGTCTGTTTATAAAAAAGAACCTCATCTTTGATCACATCAATTCTATTTGATGGAAAGTAACGGAAAAATAACATTTTGAGTCGTGTAACATGGAAGTAACATGAAAGGGTCAAAAGTAACGCAAAATGTTACAAAAGTAACATTCTGGTAACGCTGAATTAAACCTCGCCACGAGGTAGCAACCCACCATTAATCTTTAGTGTCTATAAGCGATGGTTGTCTCTTTCCACAATGAGACCCATCTGCTTGATTGCTATCTTATTATGTATAAAAAAAATCAAAAACCATTTCACCAATTCAAAAAAAAAATTCAAAAATTATTTTACCTTGGGTAAGCAAACTTCGGAGTAATATAGGAATTTTTTTCCCGAATGGCAAAATATTCCGGCCGCCGATTACAAGCCGATCATATCGTATTATTATTAACTAGCTGTGCCCGCGACTTCGTTCGCGTGGAAAAAATTCTAAAATAAAAACCCGCATAGTTCCCGTTCCCGTGGGATTTCCGGGATAAGAACTATCCTATGTCCTTTCTTGGGTCTCAAACTATATTTGTACCAAATTTTACTCAAATCGGTTCAGTGGTTTGGCCGTGAAAGCGTAACAGACAGACAGACAGACAGACAGACAGACAGAGTTACTTTCGCATTTATAATATTAGTATGGATAGTTATCAAAAAAGTTTTATGAAATTGCGTTTTATTCAACCTTTAAAGCAATTTTAGGATCTCTCAAATGAGTGGCGGCAGATTTAAAAAAAAATGTTATATTTCTATGTGAGTTTAAGTCGAGTAACTGTTTTTATTTCAATTGATTTTAACATCTTGGAGATATTCAACAACAAAAAGGGAAAAATAGCACTACACTTCTTCCAAAATCTGTTACTGAATTTTGTTTTTTTATATCATCAGATAGCAAACAAGCAGATGGGTCTCCTGGTGGAAAGAGTCAACCATCGCCTAAAGACACCAAAAATGTTAATGGTGCGTTGCTATCTTGTGGCGAGGTCTAATGCCACATGCATAAGTTTACCGGCTACCTTACCCTCCAAACCGGAACACGACAGCGACAAGCACTGACGCTATTGCGGCAGGAATAGGTAAGGCGGTGGTACCAAACCCGGGTGAGACAATGCAGAACTCTACCACCTAGTAGCCACGATGGTAGTGACTCGATAGCCAATCGGTCGCCTTTTACGACCTGCCTGGCGGAACGGCAGTTGGCCTATTCTGCAAAGGAGGCCGGGACCAACACGGCGGAATCTGTTGTTATTATTGTATTGCTACTTTACTTTATATGTATTTACTTTATATTTACTTTATATCTTAATACCTACTTCAAATGACATGAGTTTTTTGCGTGTCTCAATAAATACCCTTTATATAAGCCTGTGGCCATAAGGCCCTTAAGCATATTTGGCCCATAAGTATGTGGCCAGAACATGTCTGGCCACATGCTTTGTTATAAAGAGTATTATTTAGCACGATTCAACACCTCCAATTTTTTTGAGCAACTTAGCTTTACCCTCCAAATTATTACGGAGTCGAACGTCTTTTGTTAGATCAAAAACTAAAATGTTAATACGAGTGAGAGAGAGAGATATGGTGGTGGGGGTGTTCTGGAAAAGAGTAGTCTCCATAAAGAGGTTCTTTTCGGTGGATAGCGCACAGGTTTGAGTTTTCTGGTTGCTAAATGATTTGAGGTATTGCACGTCCACCTCTGAAGCTTACTTCACTCCAGAGATACCTTTATTCCTAACACAAGGTTCCTCCGATATTATCTGTCTGTGCCCGCAAAAGATTCACACGACCTGTATATAGAAAATCTCCTGCACTGTCGTAAATATATCAATAAATGCTGTTATTTTGCATTTTAATGCAATGCTGTCATTTCAATGATATGCAGAAGAAACAGCACGTGTAAGTGATAGCGCAAAGCCTTTAGAAACACAAGCGGTTATTGTTTCCATCTTGGAGCATATAGTGTCAACTACGACTTTGATGGGGCCTTCCAAAAAGCTGATAATCCAAGTTTGTAGTATCACGGACAGTCCGTAAGATGATACTTTTGATAAATTACTCTGTCAAAGGCCTTAGCAAAATCAAAGTTGAACGCAAATGCATTCAATGCGTGCACCCGAGCGATGAGTAGACTATAAGATGATTAGCAGAGCGACTCCGATGAAAACCATATTATTTGTCGCTTATTAGCTGATGATCTTCCATGTAATAGCTTTTTATTAATGATGACTCACATTAAAAAAGCAACGAGGTGATTGCTATATTTTTTTTGTTTTGCCTGTAATTTAAAGAGTTGGATTTTTCATTTGCCTTGTGAAAAATCCAACTCTTTAAATTGGGTTTTTCACACCTTATGTCGGTCCTGCCCCTTTGAAGAATAGACCATGTTCAGGCAGGCAGTTTGTAAGAGGTGAACAATTGTCTATGCGAGACACTACTGATTCGCCCATGTCTGGTACCACCGCCTTACCTATTCCTGCCGCAATGGCATCAGTGTTTATTGCTGCAGTGTTCCAGTTTGGAGGGTACTGTAGCCGGTAAAGTTATACAGTTGGCATTAAGACCTCACCAAAAGATAGCAATGCACCATTAATATCTTTGGTGTCTGTAGGTGACGCGAGTCTCTTTCCATCAGGAGAGCCATTTGATTGTTTGTATGTTAAATAAAAACACGCAAACGAAGTCACGGACTACAGCTGATATGTATTAAAAAAATGTAGAGTTCTTACATTGTTGTCTAAAATACTTGAGCTAATTTAAATTATAAGTGGTAATTGTGTATTCAATGCCAAAAAAGGTTAACCTCAGTTGTCTTCAAGGACTTGTCAAATCATTACTACGCATCAAAATAAAACTTGTCTTATTAACAAATGATTATACTTGTCTGGTAATAATATACTGTTGAATATATTTATTTGTAATATGAATAATATTGTAAATGACACTTGTATGTAATATTAATACCTATTCGTTTATAATAATTGTCTGTCATAATAAATACCGTAAAACGGGGTGAATAGGAATCACGGGCTGAATAGGAACAAAACCAAAAAGTTTTTCAAGTCCACAGATCCAAGTCGCATTAGCGTAAAAATGCCATGTGTTTTTTTTATCTGAACACTATTATTTACTCTGTGAATTGGCAACACCTGATTGTCTATGGAATAAAAGACAAAACGAAATTGACGTCTCAAAATTGACTGTGTTGTTGCGAGGTTAATAGGCACAATACGGGGTGAATAGACACGAAGTGTGGGGTGAATAGCGTTTCTATTCACCCTGTATATTGGGTAAATAGAACCAGTCTATATTTTGTCAATTTTCTTCTTAATGCATGGAAAACTACTAAATAAAATTTTCGATAGAAAAATAGACTGGTAGACTCATCAAAAGAAACAGGGATAGTGGTATGTAGGCCTTGAAACTTATAAAGAAATACAAGTCTGAAATTTCGAATTGTGCCTATTCACCCCATTTTACTGTACTAGAATTAATTGTTATCAAAATGTACAGTAGCACCATTTTCACAACAAATTATAAAATTGACTAGCAATTTAAATGACTGACGCAAGAGTGACCGAAACACTAAAGGTATACAATCTGTGTGAAGTACCACATGCAAAATTTACCCATAACACCATACCCATAACAGAACATAAAAATGTGAAACAATGATGCTTTGGCAACAAAATGTATCGTTAGGACCTTTAACGCTATGGAAGATAGAGGAAGAGGATCCACGTCATAAAATAGACTGTCACCAGATTCCCCCTAAGGCTTGAGAAACTTCAATATTACATATTGTCCATAAGAAAAGTCCGGCACTGATTCTTCAAAGGCCGGCAACGCAACTGCAAATCTTCTGATAGTGTGGTTGTCCATGGGCGACGGTGATCACTTACCATCAGGTGAGCCTCTTGTCCGTTTGCCCCCTTTTCTATAAAAAAGGATTCCTGAATCCCCCCGGACATGCGCAGTAACACATGTAGACGCGCTGATGTAGGCGTGCGGATGCGCAGCAGGCACGCGCTGACGTAGACATACGCAGCAGGCACGTGCTGACGTAGACACATGCATTAGGGCACGCACACAGTAGAGAATGGGTCCAAAACTAGGGTGGCTCCAATAAAGAAAATCTGCATCCATCGTATGGTCTGCCTACTGGTCTCTGCGCCTGGATCTCAGATTTTCTGAGTGGCCGGTCAATTAGAGTAGTCGTCGACGGCTGCTCATCCAACCAAATGGCTATAAATGCCGGAGTCCCTCAGGGATCACTTCTCTCCGCAACTCTATTCCTGCTACACATTAACAATCTGCTGAAGCCCGGTATGTATGGGTACGCAGATGATAGCACTGTTGTGGAGAGTTAGGTATCCAGTGTGCGGGCCAGTACGGCACAGATCCAGTCTCTCAGAGAAGCAATGGTCGATCGTATGAACCTTACAGGCAGTCTCCGATTGGGGCGATGCTAATCTGGTCAAGTTTAATGCAACTAAGACCCAGACGTATCTATTCTCCGCTAAACGGAGTCCGCTCTATCTATCTCTGTCTTTCCAGGGTGTGGCCGTGCCGATAACTGACCACTTCAAGATCCTTGGTATCACGTTAACGGCTACTCTCAATTTTGGTTCGTACATCGAATCTAAAGCCCAAGTTGCCTCAAAAAAGCTTGGTATTCTGGCGAAGGTGAGACAGTATTTCAGTCCGGGACAGGTGCTTAAACTTTATAAAGCACAAGTCCGTTCGTGTATAGAATACTGCTCTCACTTCTGGAATGGATCCGCTAAATACCAGCTGGAGACACTTGAGGCGATAGAGAGGCGTGCTAAGAGGCTCATAAACGACGATAATTTGGTAGGCAAAAAACTCCAGAGCCTTACTCATCGCCGCAGAGTAGCTAGTTTATCGGTTTTTTATCGGATACACTTTGGAGAGTGCGCTGCGGAATTGCACGACTTAATTCCCCCATCCCCGTTTTTCTATCGATCGTCGAGGCGCACAGATTTTAGGCATCGTTATATGGTGGACGTTCCACGAACCCGGACAAAGCGGTTCGACTCAACATTCTTCATTCGAACCGCAAAGGACTGGAACATGCTTCCTGAGTCTGTGTTCCCGGACGAGTACAATCTAGGGATCTTCAAGAGAAGAGTGAACAGGTACCTTCTAGGGAAACGTGTTCCATCTTAGGCCTCATCTTAGCTTACCATTAGGCGAGATCGAGGTCAAGCGCTTACCTATCGATAATAAAAAAAGCATTCCACGTTTAGAGCTTTACGGTGCTGTTTTGCGTATCAAGCTTCTTGATGAAGAGTCTATTATCATGGATGTCCCTAAAAAAACATCATCATGCGTGAATGGACTTTTCAGTTGTACTGGCTTGGTTCAGCCGCCATCCTAATTAATGAAAAACGTTTGTAGCAAACAGGGTGGCGGAAATCTTAACAATTGTTAAAGGTTCACTAGTCATATGTTGCATCGAAGAAGAATCCCAATGATAGCGCGTCTCGTGGTGTAAATCCAAGATGGATTAACACAGCGAGACGAGGCATGTGAAGAACTTTGTGGAAAGAAGGGCCAAAATGGTTTTTAATAATTTTGTCATAATTTATTTTATCATCATATATGATAAAATAAATTATGACAAAATTATTAAAAACATTATAATAAAATTGTAGGAAAGTCAAAACTGTACATTGAATATTTTTTAAAAGAATACTTGGGGCGTGATCTACAATTGGTATCGAAGCCAAAAATATAGTTTTTAGAATTTTTGTCTGTTTGTCTGTCCGGGGTAAACTCAAAAATTACTGCATGGATTAACTTCAAATTTTGCATGAATATTACTAACAGGTCGGATCAACATATAGGCTACATATTATCACGCTATCACCTACGGGGGAGGATATGTGCGGAGTAAACGAAGTCCACGCGGCGAAGTCGCGGGCAACAGCTAGTATCTATATACATATAATAAAAATCGTAGGAAAGTCAGTGTATGTCCGGGGTAAACTCAAAAGTACTGCATGGATTTACTTCAAATTTTGCATGAATATTACTATCAGGTCGGGTCAACATATAGGCTACATATTATCACGCTATCACCTACGGGGGAGCAGCTGTGCGGAGTAAACGAAGTCCGCGCGGACGAAGTCGCAGGCAACAGCTAGTTATAAATAAACATGAACCCCTTAAAAGTTAATACATGTTATCATTAGGAAGGAATCTTCTGCAATATTGAAGGTTCCTATCCAGAAGAAATTAACCTACTGCAGTATCGAATGCACAAACGAATTAAATGCAGCTCTACTTACTTGTGTCCTTATTGATCAAAGCCAATTTCAAGAACAAATTGAAACTATTAATATATAAACTGCGTGTTGGGCTACGCGCAATTTAGGGTTCAGAAGTTGCCCATAACAATAATGGGAACTAATAAAAAGGTTATTCTAGTTTCATACTATGAACCTTTAAGCTAGTCAACGTCAATGCCAAATATATATCCGCACCACAGGTTCACCGCCTATAAAAACTTCTCTAAGTACATTTTATAAGTTGGTTGACTACTACTCAAAAAAGCCGTGATAGTTTTCCTTTTAATTTCATTAAACTACAATGATTTTTTTTCCCACCCTCATAACCAACCTGTTAGTCTGCGAGGGGGGAGGGGGGGGACACTAGACACTAACAAAAAATAAGCACTTAGGGCTTAATATTGTACAAACGAGTCATTCAATCGAAAAGTTGTTTTTGACAAGCCTACAATATTTAAAACCTATCCAACGATACCCCATTTTATATAACCACTTTGTTGACGTAACTAATATGTATATTAAAGAAAGAAAGAAAGAAAATATTTATTTGCAAGAATATGGGTGTTACAAGTTGTTAAAAATAAATTAAGTTACCGACATATTGCTGGTTTGCTAATAAGTGATGTTCACGTTAATACGTTACATGGTGGAATACATTTTTTTCTTTCATAATTTTTTTTACTATAGTTATATTTTGTCCATGACGGATGGGATGTTGTGTCTTTATTCGATATAAGACGGCGCTGTGACATTTTAGAATCACGATTTAACTAATACTTTTTTAAATTTGTTTATAGGAAATTGATACCAAAATATATATTTGCAGCTAAACCATTGTGTATTTTCATTCTGTGCTCCTCAAGATAGTAAAGAGTAGTGTTGGGCTTTGTATAAACCCTGTATATCTTTCCCGCTTCTACTTTCTGGAAAATTGTTATTCATTACATGGGTATGACAGAGAACGTCCATTAACTACGTGAGGAGAATTAGGCGTTTTATATCCCCTCCTGGTTCCTGGATGATGGTAAGTTTTTAATCAACCCACGTTCCCCCTAAATACTTCACGTAATTAATGGATGCCTCTTAATTATCAGTGCCAATAGTATTTTGCTATACGAATAGGGAGATGGAGTAACACGTGTATAAGTTTATTGACTGCTTTACCTTCCATAATGTAACACACTGATTTCCCAGGTGTCCACGGGAGTCTAGACGTTGGCGTGACCAAAATGGAAGTCACAATTCGTAAGCCAAGTAAAAATATCAATTAATTATCCATTCAATTCTCACTTTTTTTCAAAAACTGTTAATTCACGGTTGGAAGTCAAGTGCCACGCAAATTTCCATAGTTAGATCTAAATTTTCTTAAGTTTTGAGAGTATAATAGAAATTTAAATTAAGGGGGTCCACCGGAACCAGCAAAATTTTGAAAGTGGTCTATGAAAGTCCAGCTAATTTTAGCATCCTATCTCTTATTTCCCTACAAAGCAAACAAAGTCTATCTTGCTTTAACATTCATTATAAGGGTATGACTCTGTCATACCCTTATAAATGCTAATACATGTTATCATGAGGAAGGAATCTTCTGCAATACTCAAGGTTCCTCTCCAGAAGAAATTAACCTACTGCAATATGGTTAAGCACAAACGAATTAAATGCAGCTCTACTTACTTTAACACGATCATGCTTTAACATTCATTATAAGGGTATGACTCTGTCATGCCCCTATAATGAATGTTAAAGCAAGATAGACTTTGTTTGCTTTGTAGGGAAATTAAAGAGATAGGACGCTAAAGTTAGCTGGAGTAATTTATGACTCTGTCATGCCCCTATAATGAATGTTAAAGCAAGATAGACTTTGTTTGCTTTGTAGGGAAATTAAAGAGAGAGGACGCTAAAGTTAGCTGGAGTAATTTATGACTTCTACATTCTATTAAAAAATCTAGGCATTTAAATTTTTTTTAAATAAAGTACGGACAGGATTGATCAATTATTCTGTTGTCTTTTTTAAACATTAAATACGCGTACAACGTTTCTTTGTCATTAAAACACTTTCAAAGAGTTTTGCAACGTCTTGCTCTGGTATATAAGAATATGAATGGGTATACCACACATACTATACATATACAATAAATAATATAGGTATATAAGAATAAGAATACCACACATACTATACATATACAATAAAAACAAGCACAAGCGTACAAATAAGACAAGAAAAGCTACAAATACAGTAAACAAAGAAAAAGGAAAAAAATACACATGCAACACTTTTTAATAGACATAGGTAATTACATGAAGAAAAAAAACAAATAACATAAAAAATAATTAATGTTTATGTATAGCAACATGATGGTAAAAGGTAAGCCACTCAGCAAATACAATACATGATATGATACCACCGTTAATGCTTGTCATTGTTGTGTTCCGGTTTAGAGGGTAAGGTAGCCTGTAAACTTTGCATGTGGTATTGCAAACCTGTTACAGGTCATGGTTTTTCTTTTCATCACGACAACCATCTGCTTGTTTGTTGTTTTATAATAGTGAAAACAAAAACAATTCCAACCAACCAATAAATCGATAATACTTATAAATCTGAACGGCTTTTAAGAATTGAATCACACTGCCCAGCCCGCAAAGATACTGGTATTTTTCTCATTATATTATGTTTAATTTACAGATCATGTCCAGAAATAAAGAAATTGTATTTGTTGGCAAGACCAAAGAAGAACAAAACTGTCGCAGAAAGGTTGCAAGAGCAATTTGATAATGTGGTAAGTCTATCCCGTATAATTATAGACTAATATATATTATTCGAAAACCTTAAACCAGTTGTTTATAACGTCATTACTAATCGTTAATGTGTTACATTTGTGTTCAGGCAAACTAGCGTAAATACTACAGACAAACGCAAATAAATGCCTACAATTGACTATGTTTTGCTTTATAAAATAGTGCAGTGACGCGGTAAAATCTGCTTTATACATTGGTAAAGCGTACGTGTGATTAATTGCAGTGCGTGCGGTGATTTGAGCATCTGCCATTCAAAAAAGGCGAGACAAGTTGTAGTAAAATGACAGTAACATAGTTTTTTTTTAAATTGAGCTGATTACTCGTGTTTTGTGTTTGAATAAATTTGCTTTTTATAAACATGTAACACTGTTACTATCCACTTTGAGATAAGCCCCGTTTTCACTTTGATTAGTGTAAGTGTGAGTGTTTAATGCAGGTGCTTACTATTAAGCAAAAAATACGTGAAGACAGCCGTTGATCAGTGCGAGTGATCAGTATTCAGCATAGTAAAAGTGAATAGGCCCTGATTACTTGGGGGCCGTTCATAAAATACGTCACACTAAAATCAGCTTTTTTTGACCCCCTCCCCCCATTGTCACGCTGTGTCACACTTTTTGTGACCCCCCTAGAAATATTTCGTCACAAAAACTAAGACCCCCCCCTGCTGAGTATGATAAATTCTAAATGATAGTACACAAATTCTGAAAATTAAAAATATTTATTTAGTTATTATAATAACATTACGCGCAGGGTACGTGGAAACGTTACTGTCTCAAGTATTGGAAAAAAAAAGAAACCCGTTGTGACGGATCGCAACGCCGCTAGAGTCGCGCCACAGAGCTAGCGCTCATGTCAAAAAATAATAAACGGCGAACGTCACGTTGCCGTATACCCCCCGTCCCCTCTTGTCACATCTTGTCACACTCAGCCAGACCCCCCCCCCTCCCCTTGTATGCGAACGTATTTTATGAACGGCCCCTTGCCACTCGCAGGGATCAATGGCTGTCTTCACGTATATTTTGCTTAATACTAAGCACCTGCATAAAACTCGTACTCACGCTACATAAAGTGAAAATGGGGCTATAAGCCCGCTGAGTTTCTTTCACCGGATTTTCTCAGTGTGTGGCCGCGTTCCTATTCGGTAGTAATTCTAAAAAAATCGATACAAATTCTTAAATGCAATATTATTACTATTTTTTTAGTATAAAACAAAGTCGCTTTGTCTGTCCCTATGTATTCTTAAATCTTTAAAACTACGCAACGGATTATGATGTGGTTTTTTTTTAATAGATAAAGTGATTGACGAGAAAGGTTTATATGTATAATGTATTTATTCGCTTATATTGCAAACGCGGGCTGAATCCTACGAGATTTATCGAAATAATGTACTGAGTTTATTGTACACATTGAAAAAGTCTACAGAAAACTTCGCGACGGTATACGTCTATCTCTTATGGATAACCCACAATAAAATTTTTTTGTCATTTACCTTTGACCAGAAATAATGGCTTATTTTCGAAGCAATTTTAAGCAATGCAGCATTAATGCTTATCCAATTAAGTACCTTAAATATATTTTTGATTTAATATAGATTAATATGGCCGTTTACAGCGTGTAATTAAAATGAAAGTTTTCAAAGATATAACAGATTTAAAATGCAGGGGCATAGCGGTTGCGTGATTACCGGCCGGTCGGCGGCGCGCCGTTTCCGATAAAGACATCTTTTGCAATAACCATTAATAAATAACAGGGTCAAACCTTCAACGTTGCAGGCTTAGATTTAAGCATTAACTGTTTTTCACATGGCCAACTATACACTCTTTCAAGAGTAAGCTCTAAAGAAAACATGTTTGTATTGTCTAGTGACAAGAAAGCTGTGAACGTTGTGTATAAAGACATTCTGTAATATATTAATTTTGAAAATTAAAGAAATAGGTAAAAATGTAAAAAGTAAATAAGTAAAAATGAATATAGATATTCCAAATTCAATATGAATTTAGATATTCCAAAGACAGCAGGAAATCTTCATGGTATAGGCAAAGGGGAATTTATTACTCCAAATTTAACGCGTGCGGGCAACGGGCAGTAATGAATAAATCAAAACTACTGGATTGATTTTATCCTTTTTTTCACTGAGTGACATAGGCTATATATTTTATACCCGGGCGGGCCGCTAATATAATGACAATTTTGAGAAAAGAAATAGAAAGAAGAAACAGAAAGAAAAAAGAGAAAGAAGAAATAACTATAAGTTTAAAATATTTGCACACCATTTAATGGTAGAATATGTTGGTAACTTAAATAATTTGAACAACTTGTAACACCCATATTTTTGCAAATAAATATATTCTTTCTTTCTTTCTAAATTTCGAATATTTTAAAACTTTTAATGTGTGTGACTGAGTGACCTACGTACATAAAATTAGTAAATAAATGTCATCACAATGTCTTTTTCTTACGAGGGAAGTTAAAGTAGGCATAATTACTGGTAACAAATACATTTGTATTTCTAATAAAGTAAGTTTCTATAATAGTGTCATCAGAGATTGAAAATTTTCCACTATGTCCATATATATTTTTTACATTTTGCCCATGTTGTTCCGGGAGGTTCAAGAATAAGCCATCTATCTGCCTTTCTTCCAGGCAGTTCATAAAGGGTAAACGATTGACTGTGTGAGTGACTCATATCGTGGTAGTAGCCACGATGATGGTGATAGAGTTCTCCACTCTGATTGTCGCCGGGTCTGATACTACCGCCTTATCTATTTCTACCATAATTACGTCAGTGTTTCTCACTGTGATGTTCCGGTTTAGAGGGTAAGTTAGCCGTTAAATTTATGCATGTGGCATTAAGACCCCGTCACAAAGATAGCAAAGCATCATTTACGTCTTCCGCGTTTAAAGGCTATGGTTCTCTCTCTTCGTCAGGAGATCCATCAGTTTGTTTGCTATCTCATGATATAAAAATAAAATACATTAGATTTCTTGTACAACGTGTAAAGTGTTTCGTATAACGATGAACCCATTCATACACATATAATAGAAGCAGATTAAATACTTGTCAAAATTACGTAGCCTATTGCACACTAGAAGCATTTTCGAGATAAGTCTGAACAAAGATTGGTTGTTTTTTAGTATCAATGATTTTATATGTGCACAATTATATCTTTTAATAGTAGCAACTATTATTGCAGCTTAGATAGTAAACATGTCATTTATGTCACATAATGAGTTTGTTGAGTTGCAAGTTACTTATTAACTATAGACTGAAGAGTTAAAATTATATCAAAATAAAATTCATAAAAAAATGTTTAATTTAAATAATACGGTGGCTGGCAACATCGCCATGGCGTCTCGCTCAGTGAGCGGCCTTAATTAAGATTACGCCGATATGATTATGCCATTATGCCTAATATGATTATGCCGGCCAATATTTTAAGATTTTACTAATATATGGTAGTGAAGTCAGTTCGACCTATTTTGTTATATCCCATTTAGATAAGCATGCAAAAGATGGAGCTATGTTCAGAGCCCAAACGTATAACTTAGTCACAGCAACGCGTGTTCTGGCCTGTTAGCACATATATAAATACTAGCTATGATACCCGGCTTCGCTCGGAAATTGATATGAGATTACGTGGTAGTTGAAATATAACAAATGTAATTTAAAATTTTATTGAAATTTGAATTTTAAATTTCGCGCCATTACTATACATGCTGCAATTGTTTGCAGCGCTTTTCGAAATGCAACCCAAATAATCATTGTTCTGAATGAAGTTCA
Organism: Apodemia mormo; assembly: GCA_036924255.1. NCBI lineage: Eukaryota > Metazoa > Arthropoda > Insecta > Lepidoptera > Riodinidae > Apodemia > Apodemia mormo. The sequence continues at coordinate 13,288,957 of JAUPFN010000030.1, forward strand.
AGTACTCGATGTAACGAGGGCGCGATAAAACACGCCCACACTTATCGCGCACAGGTATCATCGGTATCTTATCGCAATATCGTTATCAAATTTTATCACCCAGCATACACGTGAATCTCTAGTATTTAAGCTTAATGTAAACCCAGTTAAATTACAGTTTAATAAACTCATTTATGTGTGACTGTCATTTAGTCGACGTAATATCGGTGACCACCGACAAGTGAACACGCAAAACGGAAGATGAACACCTCAGCGCTAATTTCATGCAGAAGCCCTTCAGCAACAGCAAGTTCGACAACATCCATGGAAATCGCAGCGGTATCAACGGTGACAAGTATACCAGATTTTTGGAGAGATTATCCACGCTTATGGTTTGCTCAGGTAGAAGCCTCACCTTCATTAACCTCGGTATTGGCGGTCACGGGTCTCACCCGGCCTCTGGAAAATCTATGTAAAATTGCCGATAAGATTTACGACTACAACAGGTTAAACGAGATCGCGGCCATTTAAAATAAAAATATTGAATGTAGCACAATGACTGAAATATCTGCGCAATTATCAAAAGTGCGAACAGAAATTAATGCGCTTAATCGGAAGAAAAGGCAACGCGGCAAATTTTATGCTAAATCTATGCCATGTTCGCATAGAATGAATGCTACATCAACAAGGTTATTCTAATAATAGCTTATCATAACAAACTAAAAGGTCAGGCACTGAAGTGCATCCAACTCTGTTCCTGAAAGAAATCGGGAAACGACAATTAGCGCAGCCAAAGCTGGCAATCTACGCTACGCTGCCTTACCGTAACCGACGCCACAGCATGCTACAACCTTCTGACCATCAGCACCTCCCGATACTCCCTTCTGCTTCCAACAGCATCAGCCAGCTTCACAAGCTGCGCCTCATCTACGCTTTCCAGAATCCACTTCGAACTGCCAACGTTCACTGGATCTCCAAGCAGCAACTCTGTCCCGCTCGTTCCGACTTATTGCAAACCACAGCGAAGCGCACTCGTCCCCACTCACCGAGGACCGTGCATATTCTGCTCGTCCCGACTCACCGAGGACCACGCATATTCTGCTCGTCTCGACTCACCGCAGACCTGAGCACCCATGGCACATACGCTTCACTGGCACAACCAGATGCATCAGATATAACACCTTTTTCGAAGGAGGGAGTGATGTAATGAGGACGCGATAGAACACACTCACACTTATCGCGCACTATACGCGCAAATCATATACTCACCTTATACGCGCAAGATACATCTTATCTTATCTTATCGCAACATCGTTATCAGATTTTGTTACGCAGCATACACGTGATTCTCTAGTATTTAAGCTTAAATTTATTGCTTTAGTATTTTAGCTTAAAACCCAGTTAAATTACAGTTTAATAAACACATTTATTAACCGATGTGTGACTGTCATTTAGTCGACGTATTACTCGACAACAGATGGCGTCACTACACTTAATTTCCAAGTTGAAGGGTTGGAAAAGCCATTATATCTTTAAAAGCACGCTCTTTAGGTTAAAACGGGAACTTTCTTGTTCAAGGGGGGATTAAGGGCTATCACACTATATAAGTCCCTTTATCGTGCCAGGACTCCTTTTTAAGTTTTATCGGCACGCACATTTTATCAACTTAGTTTTATTATATACTAGCTATGATGCTCAACTTCGCTCGGGAGTTGATATGAGATTACGTGGTTGTTGAAGTATAACAAATGTAATTTAAGACTTTATTGAAATTGGAATTTCAAATTTCGCGCCTTTACTACACATGCTGCAATTGTTCACAGCGCCTTTCGAAATGCAACCCAAATAATCGTTGTTCTGAATGAAGTTCAAATACTTGACAACAGATGGCGCCACTACACTTACTTTCCAAGTTGGAGGGTTGGAAAAGCCCTTATATCTTTAAAAACACGCCCTTTAGGTTAAAACGGGACCTTTCTTGTTCGAGGGGAGATAAAGGGCTATCACACTATATAAGTCCCTTTATCGTGCCGGGACTCCTTTTTAAGTTTATCGGCACGCACATTTTATCATCTTAGTTTTATTATATAATAATGATAATGATAACGATAATGATTATTTGTAAAATATGTTTTGCCTACTTCTAACATATTTTTGTGAGCGCATTTAAGTAATTTACACTTACATTATTAAGAAGGCGTTGCAAGCAACGTAATGGCTACCAAAAGTAGCAGCATAATATTCTCCTCCTTAGGAAATAGGTTGCTGATTGTGATTTTTTGTTCGTAGTAAATTAATTATTCTTAACACAGGAATAACGGGTACATAATAAATCTATTTTACCAATTCCTGCTGCTAAAATCTGCTAAAACATAACAGTGACACATTATGTATTACAGTTATGTTTCGGCTTAGAGATTGTGATAGTCAATAAATTAGCCATAGTGGTTGTATATTAATGTGGGGATACAGTATGGAATGCGCTGACGCACTTTATACGTGAAGGCATTGTGGGACGTTATTGTCCGCGCGCCTTAACGCGATACTCTAGTCGATGTTAATTGTAATTTACGTGTGTGACGCAATGTAAAAAAAAAACAGACTATGCACTACTTACAAACTCTATAATTTATTCCAACTGCGGTAACCGAACCTAGAACTAAAAACAACCACACACGCGCATAAAGCCTTAACCCTGACGGCGATATAATATTTCTCCCCTAAAATGTGTGGATACAGTATGGAATGCGCTGACGCAACTTTATGCGTGGAGGCATTAAGGAACATTAGTCGTCCGTGCGCCCTCACGCAATACACCAGTGCATGTAACTTGTAATTTATGTGTATGACGGAAAATTCACTGCTTAAACTCTATAATTTATCCTAACTCCGACAGCCGGATCTAGAAGTAAAAGCGACCACACACGCGCCATAAAGCCCTAACCCTAACGGCGATATAATCTTTTTACCCTAAAATAACACTTTACCAGATAGTATCACATTATTAATATATGTTTTTAAAAACTATATACGCCAAACACCTCGATTACTGCGTTTGCGTTAACTATTGATAACGTTCAATATTTTACGTTAAAGTTTATTAAGATAATTCAGATTAGTATTATTTTTCCACAGCTTTACGATACATTAAGAAAAGAATATCCTGATTTCATCAGGAAAATTGCTGTTATTGAGGGAGACGCTGGCTTGCAAAATCTTGGCATCAGTGATGAAGACAGGAACAAGTTGACTCAAGAAGTAGGTATATTGATTGACCCTTAAGAATTGAAAACTCAATCAGAAAACTTGAGTGGTTAAATGAACACATGAATTATTAAAAAACAAAAAGTTACAGACCAAATTAGGAATTAAATAAAACAAAGAAAAATTAAGCATATAAAATTAATGAGTTTATAAAAAACTAAAGGATTTTGTACAGTATTGAGTAGTCATCTAAACGAATAAATAATTAATTATTAAAAATGAGTTTTGAATTAAATGGAATAAAATGAATTGAACCAATAGGTTATTAAAAAATAAATAAAAATGTGAAAAGAAGAAAGGATAAGACCATGATAAATAAATTTAACAGTTTATAAATATAATATTAAACTGTCACAATTAAACGAGTCAAGATTGCAGTATCATCTGACAGAGGTGTGCAACAAAGTTGACTGAAAAAAGTGAAATTTGAGGCTTAGCTTTATGTCGAATTTGTATGATGCTAATTTATATATTTTTTTTGAACAGAATTTTTACTTTAGTGCATTTTTTGTATAAATCTCACTAGTCCTACTAGCAATTAGTTCAAATAAACTAGTGATTTCTTTTCTCAATAGTTCCATGGACTTGGATAATATGGAACAAAACTTAATCAACTTGAACGTTGAACTTGTTTCACCGTAGTTGTTTCATGGATCTAGTGAGAATTTTTCTTTCTATCTCATTAAAAAGAACCATGGAACTATTCCTGCCGTAATAGCGTCAACCCTTGTCATTGACGTGTTCTGGTATGGAGGATGAGGTAGCTGGAAAACTTTATTATACTTATTTGTAAACTTTAATAATTTAATTTTAATGGAGTACTAATAAAGAAGAAAAGTTAGTTCAGAAAATGATGATACCGTCTGAAAAACACTAGGTAAAGAAAGTTATATCAAGTAGTTTAAATTGTTTCCCAGTTGGTAGTTTCTTATGAATGCAGTCGTGAGTTGCTCACAAGTTTAATAAAAAACAAAGAAACGCGAACAATGTTATTGCTATAATAGAGTACCACCTCGAAGAGAGATTAGGTTTAAATCAAGTTAAGCATATTTTGTTGAAATTCAGAAAAATAGGTAGCCTGTGTTTACGACGTGATAATATCAACGTTGCATTTCAAATACGGAATCACCTCCTCGACATATTTTATAAAGGAAAAGATAAGCTTTTGTAACATTATAAGGAGCAAATATCCATTTTCAAAAATAAACACCCTGATAAAAAATGATTTGCTGATAAAATGTGTAAATTTTCTCCAAGATATTTTGCAAAATAAAACATCTTGGAGAAAATTTACACATTTTATCAGCAAATCATTCACTTATTGTGAATCCTCAAAAACATACGATGGGCTCTTTTTATATAGACATTAATTTTTTTAGAAACTACAATTTTTATAAGCACGTTTTAGGCGTAGTCGCAGATATACCAGAGCTTAATGTTTTTTCATTTAATTTGTCGGTAAACTGGTTCTATTAAAAATTCATACATCCGACGACGCAAAACTTGAGGTTTTGTAAGTTTAACGTGTTTAGCTGTGTGTTTGTCTGTGGCATTGTAGCTCACGACCGGTTTGCGGTTGTTTCTAATCAAAAGTCTGGTATATCGAGGTTCTTAGTTACGAGATGGTTTTACCATTAAACTTTCTTTTCTTGCGGACGATATGAAAATATGTAAAACAGTACAAACATAACTATCTTTTACTTCAACAGAATTCAAATAGGTTCCAAAATTACTGCATAACTAACAAACTAGACTTGAATCCCTCTAAATTTTCTACTGTCATATTTAGACAAAAATGTTATCAATTAAATTCAATTTATTATCTAATGGACAATCCCTAATTACTGGCCGACACAGTTAGAGAACTTAATGTAATTTTTGATTCAAAGCTAATTTTTAATGACCACATTAAGAGCTTAATTTCTAAGACATATAAAGCGCTCAGTTTTTTGATTCGACCTACTAAAGACTTTCGTAATCCAAAAAACTCTTAAAAATATTTATTGTACACTAGCCAGAAGTCATTTGCGAGTAGCATGTTTCACAAATTGGGAAGAAAAGATTTATTAAGCTTCATTATCACAGAATGAAAAAAGAGAAACAATCATAATTAGAAGCCTGTAAAATGTAACATATTTTACCATTAACCAACATAAACATGACATAAATGACATAACATACATTGCAGGCATTCTTAATGGCACTGTCGATTGTCTAGAGTTGCTGAACAGAACATTCTGTTTGTTACCCAACTTATTTTTTGAAAACTTAATTTTAAGTCAAATTTGTATATTGTATACATTGTGTTTGTTGTAAGTATACTGCTGTCTAATTACGGAAACTTTTAATGGCTTGTTTCGTTACCTATATTTACACTATTATTGTGTTAAATTGATGTGAGTTTCCTGAATAATTAATAAATAAATATGGAAGTTCACAACCATGCGATCCTCAAGGTGTTTTATGCTTCGCACTGCAAGAGCAGAGCAAGACTGTAGTAGCGGCAGGGTTTTTCTGTAACAATACAACTTTTAATTTTATGAGCTACTATATTCTAAGAAAAAACTGGAATCGCAAAGACCTCTATCAGTGCAGTTGGCTTTACAGGTAGTGATGACAATATCGGTCCTTGTTTTCCTTTCTCTTCTATAAAAAATAATTTTATCCTAAAATGCTAAAATAATTTTAGGTAGAATTCATCTACCATGGAGCAGCGACTGTAAGATTCGACGAAACCTTAAAAGTAGCGACGGAAATAAATGTGAGGGGACCCCGGGAGATGCTCAATCTAGCTAGAAGCTGTAAGAAGTTACGAGCTTACGTACACATTTCCACTGCTTATAGGTATGTCAAGTTATGTAATTTTAAGAACTTATAAGAAACATTAATATTTTTATGTCTTCTCGCCAAATCCCTTACGGGGTAGGCGAAATGGTTATAATATAGCGAAAAAAATAAATAGCGAAAAGGTTATAATATTCCTCATGCAAACGCGTTGGTGTCAGGGGCTCTTGTTACCACTTTCGGACAACACCCAAACAATTTGATCACGGTGCGTCAGTCTTGATTGCCCTCGGTACTTACATTTGCATTGTATATCTTTTGTTCTTTCGACAAAACGGAGCATAAATTTACACATTCTTACACCGTCATTGTCTTTCATATTCAAGTTTTCTCTCACTTCGATACAAATATTACACTACAGATTAAGGGAAAAATATTTTGTTAGTAATAATAATGAGACAAACATTGTAATTTGTAATGTAATGAAATGACAATATTTATTTGCAAAAATGTGGGTGAGGAATCTTTTAATTTATTTCTTAGAACCTTGTAGGTTTCAAACATTAATTAAAAGTTTCCAACACATTGTTACGTGCTTCGGGTTTTTACTTGTGCAATCAAACACCACTTATAATAAAACCATGTATATACAACACTAAGGTACAATACACTACGATGAAATACGTAAATACACTGATACACACTAGCCACACTCGCTGTACTAACACTAAATTTAACTGACTACGTTGAATGAAAACACTTCTCTTATTCACTGTACTGTACACTGGTCGCTCGTATTATTGCTTCCGATCGCTGTATTAAAACTGCATTCTATTTGTCAACACATCCCTATTTATATTCGGGGTAAAGTTAAACTTCATTCGAGAACGTTCCGAAATTATTGCGTAAACAATAAACAATTCTAATTGTAAACAAGTCCAAGTAAGTACACGCCATATTCACCCTTATGCCTTTTACAGAAGATCGATTATGGCGTAGTTGCTTGGGTAACGGCAGTTATTGTTTATCAACAGAAGTAGCCCATCTCTTTCTTTTGTTTCTAGATTTTTCCAGCGTTTTAATTCTTCAATTTTCTAGATTATTCGTAACAATATTATTCCACTATGATATGGTGTGCAAATATTTAAAAATTATCATATTTATTCCATGAAATTTAAAATTTTTGTAACTCAATTTCTTTAGAATTACGACCGGATCAGAACGCGGCCACACACTGAAAAGATCCGGCGGAAAAAACAATGCGGCTTTTTTTCTCTATTTAATATACTTATTATAAATAAATGTACAAGAATTACTTCACATGAAAAAAGTTATTTTTATATATACCTTAAATATACCTATAACTTAAATAATTTATATTTCTATTTATTAACTTTTAATATTATCGCCCAACATTCTCTAATAGCATAGAATGTTTTATATAATATCAAATCAAACAATTTTTTGCGTATAGATCATAATTTACAACTATCAGCTAAAAAGCGATGTGGGCTTAGTCAATTATGACATAAAGGGGTTGAGAAAAGGGTTGAGAACCTATCCGCGATAAGCGTAAACATGGATCAATTGGAGAGGGAAGTCAAGAAAATTAAGATCATGGAAGTGAAGTCGAGTGTGCGTGCCGGAATGTTTTTTTCATAAAATTAGTCGGAAAGGAGATATTCCCAAAAAAAGTGTTATTAGGCGCCATTTTAACAATATGTCGCGGCGCGGCGCGAGCTACGGAGATACGAGGTGGCAAAGTTGAAATTCGAAAAGATCATACCGAAATCTATAAGATAACCAATTTTCAAAACTGCCGGAAAACTTTCCAGGTAATCAATCCCCTTTTTTTGACCAAATGACTGGGCTTTTATCATTGCAATTACAATGTTTGTCCAAGGTAATACAAAGAAATTTTGCATTCACTTCATTTATGTTTTTATTACTATACTTGACTGTTATTGCAATATTGTATATATGCAAGTCTATATGTAAATCGAATGATTTCGTTTTTGCTGACATGTAATATTAATTTATTAAATTTAGGCATATCATAATTACTACCGAGCTATTTTTAGACTTATTATTTATTGTCACAATTATATCAGTGGTGCCTTTAGAGACCATATTGTTTTAGTGGAATTTCTCAACGGCATCTTTTACTACCGAGGTGTCGTAAGCGTTCAGCAAATGGAACTAATTTTTGATTTTTTGGTCTAGTAAAATTATTATTTAATTAAAAATAGGATCAAGAATACTTCTTTGTAGGATGCCTCGTATAGTTTACGTAAATCTATATTTAAAAAAATTTGCAATAAAGAGATTGGGTTTTTTTTTACCCCGGGTTGGTCTGGGCCAGTTTGAAGAATAAATTATTTATAATTCTACCAGGTAATTCGTAAAAGGCAAATGATTGGATATAAATGTGACTTACGCCGTGACTACTACGCGACAGAGTTTTGTAACGTTTCACCCGGATTTTGGTACCACCGCCTTACTTATTCCTGCCGCAATAGAATCAATGCTTGTATCTATAAACTATCCAGTACACTTATGCATATGCCATGCATTATCACTCCACCACATGGATAGCAACGCACCGTTAATATCTTTGGTGTCCTTAGGTGATGGTTGTTCCTTTTCACCAGGAGAACCATCTGCTTGTTTGCTATCTTATGATATAAAAATGAAGTAACATTATTTATTTTATTTATTACAGCAATTGCATTGAAAAAAATATTGATGAGAAACTCTACGAAATTCCAGTGAAGGCAGAAGATCTAATATATCTGGTAGAAAACATAGATGAGAAAATTCTAGTTAATATGACTCCAGCGTAAGTACTTTGAAATATTCTTTAAAATAATTTCTCAAGCAAGAATTCGTATTTAATCATTAATCTAGGCAGGTCGTAAAAGGCGACCGATTGGCTATCGAATCACTACCATCGTGGCTACTAGGTGGTAGAGTTCTGCATTGTCTCGCCCGGGTCTGGTACCACCGCCTTACCTATTCCTGCCGCAATAGCGTCAGCGCTTGTTGCTGTCGTGTTCCGATTTGGAGGGTAAGGTAGCCGGTAAACTTATGCATGTGGCATTATACCTCGCCACAAGATAGCAACGCACCATTAACATCTTTGGTGTCTATAGGCGATGGTTGACTCTTACCATCAGGAGACCCATCTGCTTGTTTGCTATCTTATGACATAAAAAAAAAAAAAAAAAAAAACTCCAGAAATATTTTACTTGAAAAGATTGTTTTGAATCAGACGAAGAAAATTAGTTATTTTGCAAATTTTCGCGAACTTTTAAGTGTACGAAACTTTAAACGAAACTTTTTAAACGAAAACGTATAAAAGCGGTGTAAGAAATGGAACAAACTCACTGTGGGTCTGAAAAGACCCCTGCGGTACAGTTATCCACCCTCGTCGACACACTTTATACCATGAGAGCACCAAACACAAAAGCACAAAATTTATGCACTCAACGCACCTTTCACTTTGCAACCGTAGTATCTTCAAGAGACACCAACACTACTATACTCATCGAGAACCGCAGTAGTGCTACTGGCGTTGCAGCACTTAAAAGTTCGCGGAAATTTGCAAAATAACTAGTTTTCTTCGTCTGAACAATGGATTTCCGCAAAGTAATGCCTGGATCTCTAAAATATTGTTTTAGTTAGTATATTTCTTTATTAATGGCAGAGAAAAAAGGCTCTTCCAATGAAAATACAGTATCACGGCCTATAGACATCAAGGATGTTAATAACATGGCATCATACATATATCACGGATGTAATGGCTTACCTACAGCAATGCAAATCAGCCAGGAAAGGTGATGGCACCAAGTCCTGATGAAAATAAAATAAGAAATAAAATATTTCAAACTACCTTTAATTCTAGATATCACTTTAACACCCACAACCACCACCACCACCTCGATGTCAGGAAATCCATAACCGTGCGCTTTTGTCAGCACTTTTTGCCACTACTCCTTTGTGGAATCAATTACCCTCGGGGGTATAATGGATACGACTTAGGGACGTTCAAGAAACGAGTTTATTCATTCTTAAAAGGCCGGCAACGCAGCTCCAAGACCCCTGGTATTGCAGATGTCCATGGGCGGTGGTGATCACTTACCATCAGGTGCACCACCAGCTCGTTTGCGCCCTTTACTATAAAAAAAACCATCCAACAACACCCAGTGAGACAATTAAGCGCCGCACCGATTCTCGGTGGAATTCAGTTGGCACCCACCCGACGCTTAAGTGTCGCAGTCCCATTTGGTTTTCAACCTTCCTTCAAGTTTTTTTTATAAATATAAATACAAACTACTTAAGTACAGCAAAGTTTTATAAGGATTTTTCTTGGGAGCTGACAAGTTAATAATTAAGTGAAAAATATTGAAGATAAGTATGGCTCTTACCGAGTAATGTTATTTACTTCCCGCTACGTATATATAAGGGAGTTGCTGATTTTGCCCCGATTTTTGAAAATTGAGTTTTTGATATTGTAACGATGACGTTAATTTACATGTATGTATTTGTATGTAAACATCTCATAACTTTTGAACTGCTTGACCGAACCGATCGAAACGTGGTTAGTGGCATTTGATTTGATTCCATCAAAACAAATGCCATCAACTTTTCCAAACCAAATGCCATCATCATTTCCTAAAAATTTAAACTGATTTGACTTAGTAGATTTTCAGATTTTTAGAAATTTTGAAAATAAATTCGGAAAAACAATATGTTTTTGTAATAACTTCCAGATTAATGCACCCACTGATTACATAATTTAATCAGCTATGTTCGTTCTTGTCGTTATAATCGTTTCATATTATGGCGTACGAATTGGATAAATCATTTATTAGTATGTAAGTTCTGACATTTTTAACATTTATTTTATTATTATAATTAATATATTGTAGCCTTCGATGAAATTAACGTTAAATGGAGATTATAATTATTAATGTTATTTTGATAAACCGGAATGTGATGTAAGTTAAATTAAAATTAAATATTGCATGCCGTAACTGGCCAAATATGTGAGAGCCATTATATAATTATAAGACCTTAATGTACCATATTTGATGCAATAAACTATATTCTATTATAATATGTATATATAACTTATTTTCAGGCTGGTTGGAAACTATCCAAATACATACGCGTTGACAAAATCAGCAGCAGAACACATTGTAAGAAATTATTCAGAAGGGCTACCAGTGGCCATCTATAGACCATCAGTTGGTATGTTTTTGGAGTTTACTCCTTAAGAATCGGTTTTTGGATATAAGGCGCCCGGTATGAGAAAAATGTGAGGAGTAAAATGTACTGAACGAATGACCTCGTTACGTTTTTGGTGCGCAATTTCTAATTTGGTGTGAGCAGTGCAGCTAGATCGTGCGTTTTTTTTTGCGTCTGTTTTGACAATCGTACTTAAGGAGTAAACTCCAGTCGTGCGTAAGAGCTGACATACAATTTTTTTTGTATCATAAAATAGCAAACAAGCAGATGGGTCTCCTGATGTAAGAGAAACCATCGCCTATAGACACCAAATATATTAATGGTGCGTTGCTATTTGTGTGATAGGTTGGCATTGCCATATGCATAAGTCTACCGGTTACTTACACTCCAAACCGGAATACGACAATGAAAGCGTTGACGCTATTGCGACAGGAATAGGTAAGGCGGTGGTTCCAAATACCCGGACGAGTCGTTGAAAAACTCTACCACCTTGTAGTCACGATGGAAGTGACACGTATAGCCAATCAGTCACCTTTTACCACCTGTCTGGCAGAACGGCAGTTGGTCTTTTCTTTATTTTTATATCATAAGATAGCCAACAAGCAGATGGGTCTCCTGATGGGAAGAGTCAACCATCGCCTATAGACACCAAAGGTGTTAAGGGTGCGTTGCTATCTTGTGGCGAGGATTAATGCCACGTGCATAAGTTTACCGGCTACCTCACCCTAAAAACCGGAACACGACAGTGACAAGCACTGACGTCAGGTCAGGTGACAACATTGCGGCAGGAATAGGTAAGTGGTGGTACGTAATCCGGGCGAGACAATGCAAAACTCTACCACCTAGTAGTCACGATGTAAGTGACTCGTACAGCCAATCAGTAGCATTTTATGACCTGCCTGGCAGAACAATAGTTGGCCTATTCTTCAAAGGAGCCCGGGACTAGCACAGGGAACGGGGGAGAGGGGAGGGATTTCTTCAAAACTGGACTAATACGGGAAAAATATTTTTATGGAAATAAAATATATAAAATTCAGTCGAATGAGAAACGTAAAAAAACAATTCACAAAATTAGCACTGGCGAGATAGCAAGCAAGCAGATGGCTCTGTTAATGGAAAGAGAAAATCACCACATACAGACACAAAAGATGTTAAAGGTGCGTTGCTATCCTTGTGGCAGGGTCTTAATACTACATGCGTGAGTTTAGCGGCTCCAAAAGTACACGACAGTACCAAACACTGACTATATTGCGCCAGGAATAGGTAAGGCAGTAGTACCAGACCCTGGCGAGATAATAATCTTAAGACCTTTATTCTTTCTGTCATAAAAAAAGTCCTTTGAATCAAACTATTCGCGCTATTTCTCTGTGAAACGAATTACCGTCAGGTGTTTTTCCAAGCGGATACGACTTAGGGACCTTCAAGAAAAGAGCCTACTCTTTCTTAAAAGGCCGGCAACGCAAGTGCAAATCTTCTGATAGTGTGGTTGTCCATGGGCGGCGGTAATCACTTACCATCAGATGAGCCTCCTGTCCGTTTGCCCCCTTTTCTATAAACAAAAAAAAACGCTCGCGATACTCTCAAACGAGTCGTCAAAGTGGCGCCACATAATACATTGCTTATTTTGTGTATTTCCTTTAATTTTACTACTCCATACAGCTCCTCCCCCGTAGGTGATAGCGTGATAATATGTAGCCTATATGTTGAACCGACCTATTAGTAATATTCATGCAAAATTTGAAGTAAATCCAAGCAGTACTTTCTGAGTTTACCCCCGACATACGTACAGACAAACAGATAGACAAAAATTCTAAAAAGTATATTTTTGACTTCGATACGGATTGTAGATCACGCCCCAAGTATTCGTTTAAAAAAATATTCAATGTACGGTTTTGACTTTCCTACGATTTTATTATATACTAGCTGATCCGGCAAACGTTGTTCTGCCAGCTTTCTGTCTACTTTTCCGTTTTTTTTTTCTAAATTTTTTCGCCTTTTAAACCTAACCTGAACCCCTATGAATATTTTAAAACCAAAATTAAGCAAATTGGTCCAGCCGTTCTCGAGTTTTAGCGAGACTAACGAACAGCAATTGATTTTTAGATATATAGATGTAAAATTATATGAAGTTAAGTTAAAAAATCGACAAAAATTTGTAATAAAATCCCATATAAAGATCCCGTGTTAAGGTTTATTTATATTTTACAACTGCATTCAATAATTAATTAAGTATAATTGATTAATTAATTAATTCATTGATGAATTAATCAATTAGTAATTAATCATACTTATTAAGTATAATTATTAACCAATTAATTATTAATTAATTAATTAATTATACTAACTTATTAAGTATAATTATTAATTAAGTATCCTGAAGATACTTAAAAATTAAAACCGGTTGAGTGATATCCTAAAAATATGTTGTGAAGTGAAACTAAAGTACAAGTACTTAATCAATTGTGTAACAATAAAATCCTGATCATTGTTTCAGTGATATCAACGGCAAAGGAGCCTGTCCCTGGATGGACAGATAACATTTACGGACCAACAGGGGTAAGAACTGTAATTAAAACAGACAGGAGATACTACATAACCTCATGTGTTAATTGCCATCCTAGAAGCTCGTAAGAGACAAATGACTTCATTTTTTAAGCCATTTGGTTTTATTTATTATTTATTTATTTATAAAAAAATCCATAGTGCTTAAATTACATGGGCTATCCGTGTAATTTAAGCACTATGGATTTTTATATATATATACATACATATATACATATAAAATACTAATATTTATGTATATCATTACATAGTATAAAACAAAGTCGCTTTCTCTGTCTGTCCCTATGTCCCTATGTATGCTTAAATCTTTAAAACTATGCAACGGATTTTGATACGGTTTTTTTAATAAATAGACTAATTCTTGAGGAAGGTTTTAGTATATAAACCTTTCCAATATTCCCACGTGAACAAAAGCTACGCGGGTGAAACCGCGGGGAGGTCGCTAGTATACATATATACATAAATATTAGTATTTTACCAAGCCAACTACGGGTTTACATTATACGTAGGCCACGCTATATGTTTTGCGTAACTTAAAAAACAACATGTTATAACCAAAATATTATGTTTGTTGCTTTTTAAAATAATCTCCTTTACATTTTAAACATTTTTTCACGCGATCGAACCATTTTTTAAAACAGGAGGGCCACAGATCTGAAGGCATGTTTTCTACGTGCTGATTGAACGCTATCACTGCCTCTTCGGAGTTGGTAAAAGTAAAACCTCTCATCAAATCTTTGATTTTAGGGAAAATATAGAAATTACAGGGTGCTAGGTCGGGGCTATGGGCAGGATGAGTGACGAGTGACTAGAAATGACTTTGTTTTGTTGGCGGTGTGTGAAGAAGCGTTATCATGGTGTAGGAGAATGTGGCTTTTGGGTTTTTCTTTTTTTTTTCTAACACCCTGGGTAAGCAAATGGTAGAATAAGACTCGGAATTAACACTCTTTTGATCTTCAAGTGGAATTGTACAGATGGGACCCGTAGCTGAGAAAAAAACACGATCACTTTTTTACCAACGTTTCTCGCCTGTCTCACTTTTGTTGGTCTGTTCTCATTTTCAAACACCCATTCACAAGATTGCTGTTTTCTTTTTCGGGTTCAAAACAATAAATCCATGTTTCGTCTTCTGTGACAATGTCATAAACAGCATTAGAATGTCCGTGGTCGTACTTCAGTAGCATCTGTGAGCACCATTCCACGCGAGCCCGCTTCTGCTCCGCTGTCAGTTCATGAGGGATCCAACGACAACAAAGTTTCCGAACTTTCAATTCTTCGTGTAAAATTTTCTGAATTTGGCTCATACCAATCCCCAATAGTTCTCGAATTGTCTCATAGGTAACTCTTCAATTTTTTTTCAAAGGGGTTTCCTTCAATTAACCGCTTAACAGTAAGCCACATTATTTTCGTTGACAGTAGTTGAAGGCCGCCCCTCACGAAATTCGTCATGTAAAGAAAACCATCGCCTCACGGTGCTCAAACAAGGTGCTTCTCTCGCAAAAGCATTTTGAAGACGAGCGGCACAGTCTTGCGGAGAAAGAGAACTTTTAAAATCATAAAAAATCATCGCTCTAAAATCTTTTCGACTTAATTCCATTTTCGTTGCGTACGTAGAACTTTGATGTGTGATAAAAAACAATTGACAAATCATTTCCCGCCAATTGTTTTTTTTATTACTCAGAAGGTTGCAACCTTTTAAAAATATAACATTCGAAATTCAAATAGTTCTGATTAGCTAGAAGTGCATAACTTTTAGTGTGCCCCATTTATAAACCAAATTGAATGCACGTTAGTGATAATAAAAATATTAATAAAATGTACTTATTACTAATAATACGAATACTCAATACTTTATTGCATCATAAGCATTGACATATTATTACTATGGACATATAGTCTCATACACGAAATAAAGAAAACAAGTGGAATTGCTAAGTGGGCGGGCCGCGTGCACCCCTATTATGCGCTGTTACTTTAAATTGCCTTCAGTGATATTTAACATATCGCTAGGAGATAGTCGTCGTGCGAAAACCTGTTACACACTTAATTATGCCGTATTGTGCCATCCTTGAATGCAAAAATGATAGTAGTAGAAGACAGACGCTTAAAATTGGAGGTATTTAATATCAAATTTTTAAAAAGTGGTAGTGCCATGCTTAGCTGAATGGGTCGGCACGACCGGGGCGATACCACTACCTCACTTAAAACCAACGTAAAGTAACAGCTTTGCTGTTGCGTTTCGTTTGGTCTGTGAGGTTCCCGGAGGCTCTTTCCCCCCTCCCCCTAACACTATGGAAGCGCAATTTAAAGGTAGTAGTTTACCCCAGGGGGTTACCACTAGCGTAAGCGGTGGAGAATCCCCCTCTGGACATCCATGTTCAGGGGTTTTTAATCAGCCTAATCATGGATGCCCAGGCTGCCCCGCGTACTCTGGGGGGGAGGGGGCACAATTGTGCTCTCAAACTTCGCTGCTCGGGGCAAATCGAACAGAAATCGAAAGGCACCCCCTACCACACTCCACGTGGACTATACTAATATTAGGGGTCTTCACTCAAACCTAAATGCCGTCCACTACCACCTTGAGACGGCTAAGCCGGCTCTGTTCTTTTAAATTGAGACGCAGATATCTTCTCCGGCTGATACCTCATATCTCTTCTACCCGGGGTACAAATTCGAGGATTCATTTGTACCCCGGGCGGGAGTTTGTCCTTATGTCAGAGAGGATATCTGCTCTCGACGTCTCAGCAGCCTTGAAGGCTATAGGGACCTATCCATCCTCTGGCTTCCACCTTCTTACAAGTATACAATTTCCACCTAAAATCCTTAAAATCGCTAGCTGCATTTACTTGGTCTTGACCCTTAATGCGGTTATTTCACTAGTCGACACAGACTAAGAAAGAAAAATAGTCAGAATAATAATAATAATAATAATAATTCATTTATTGCATCAAATATGGTACATGAAGATCTTGTCTAATGTAAATATATTCGTTGATAAGTCTGTGGCCAGATTTAGTTAACATGGTTTTGTATCGCTTAGTGCTTAACGCATACAGTGAAGCATAATACATAAATGACATAAATGTGAGCGAAAGTTTCATATTCTTATGCACCCAAGAAAACAATTATACACAGTAAAAACAATAATGTTGCAATTCATTGGCATTTTCCCTATAAATTTGGGAGTTTAGAATTAACCTTATTTCACTCTCGGATCAAATCCTTTTTTCTATTAGGCATAGAAATTGTGTAACATGGGTACAAAGATTTGTGGAATTATTTAAACGGTTACTAATTTATTTTATTCATATTTTTTATGGCGATGATTCGAAAGTTTTATGGAAATGTATTTAATTAGTATTTATAATTTTTTTTATTAGAATAGTTCATTACTGACGAATTCATATTGTTAATCGGAGATGACATGTAAAAATACAAAACATATTGTTACGAATAATCTAGAAGCGTGTAGAGTTGGAGCGCGGGCGCGCTAACTATCTAGAAAACTCATGTTGACAAACAAATAGTTGACCGGGGCTATGCCGTAATGGACTTTGTGGGATATGGCATAAGGTTGAAAGTAGCGTGTACTAGGATTTATGACTCATTACATGTTTACGATAAGAAGTGATTCATTGTTTCCCGATACATTTAGATTTTTCTGGATCCAGCTAGGACTTTCCCCTGCCTATAAATACAGAGATGTTGACAAACACAAGGCAGTTTTTATCAAGCGATCGAGAACGATACATCAAGTGACCAAGTGCGAAGCGAGAAGTATTCTATTGTGTAGTGTTCTAAGTTCAGTGATAGTACAGCAAGTGACTATTGTGTAAAGGGTATTTTAGTATTACGTTGTGTTGTGTTGTGTAAATACACGGATTTAATATAAGTGGTGTTTTTTTACAAGTACGAACCCGAGTACGTAACAATATATTAGAAATTAAAACTATATTCATGTGATATTCATGATATTATACACACGTATACTAAACTATTTTCCTTACGGCTAAAGTCAGTTGTCAAACTTAAAAAAGACTTTATTATTTAGTCTTTGGTTGAATTTCGACCACAGGCGATTTCTAGTATATATGCGTTATTATTAAAGTGATAACCATTATAATTAAAATCGGCATGAAACTGAGTAAAGCGCAGTAGATTCATCTGGTATATGTATATTTCAGATCACAGTTGCCGCTGGTTTAGGTGTGCTCCATGTTGTCAATTGTGACTTACAAGCTGTAGCTGATTTAGTTCCAGGAGATATGGTAGTAAACGCTTGTATAGCAATCAGTTGGAAGACTGCAAGAAACTTTGCTAAGCTACCCGAAGTAAATCGGACCCCTACGGTGTATAATTATGTGTCTTCAGTGCAAAACCCATTATCGTGGAGTAAGTGTACATTGCAATTCTTTTGCCAGGTTGCTTGGAAAGAGATTGTACACATTGAAGGACACGATAGTTAATGGTCATAAGGAAACAATAAAAATATAATAAGAAGAGAACATTACTTAACCACATAGTAAACTGTAACGAAATTAGTGTCGTAATATTCAAAGAATATGGTCACCACATTGTGTACTAACGAGGTGTCACGATTTCGGTTAATTGCTGTTTGTAAATAATGAACTTTTATGTGTCATGCGCGGGTGTCCGTACTAAATATTTTTATCGGAAAATTAGGTCAAGATTTAAGTACCTATTTCTTACATATTCGGTATCTGAATTAAATACTGAAAAACCTCCTTCAGTATTTTTTACCAGTCGATCTGTACTGGAAACTGCATTTATTCTAAGAGTTAAGTATATCAACTTTAAGATCGTAAGAAATCTGATAATAATTATCACAATATAGATTTACAATTCATCTAAATTTACATGTCATCCTTTTTTTATGGAAGACGAGGTAAACGAGCAGGAGGTGCACCTGATGGTAAATGATCACCGGCGCCCATGGAATCCCACAATACCAGAGGTCTTGCAGTTGCATTGCCGGCCCAAATAAATCAATTAGATCTATTGTATTTTCATCAATTATATTTTCCAAACGATCTATTTCACAATTTCACAAGTTGATGTTTTTTGGCTTTACTCAACGCGTGGCTTGAAGGCAAAATTTGACGAATGTCAACTTAACCTGAAACAGAGATTAGTCACAAATATTCATAAAATAGTGCTTAAATTACTCGTATATTTGACAACGTAACATGCAATGGCCAATGGCCATGTCAAAATTTATTTTTTATTTATGCGCTTCCAAATGTAACGGAAAAAGTTGACAATTATAAACAGTTAAATGTTAATTATTAAGCAGTTCTTTGAAAGTAGATAGTGCAGAACACAGTACTTTTTAACATACACAAAGTGCAGAATTAAAATGCGAGTGGGCAGCCCCTGATTTTTTTTAATAGCTAGTCAATTTTAAAAAGGAACATACTTGGAAGTCATTAAACTAATCAAACGCTTTTTCTTATTTCTAAATCAAGCAAACATTTTTCTGTTCTGCCATACAAAAGTTAACACTTTCTTTTGTATTTTATGACCAACTGAACAAGTAAGAAAAATCTTAGAGAGGTAAGGCCCAAAATGTTAAAAAACCTAAAGCATAAAATGCAACAAAAAGTATTTATTATTTATAGTCGAAACTTACGACACAAAAGGCTGCATAAACAAGATAATCGTAGTATCTTCCTAAAAAAAAAACAACAAATGTCATAAATTTAATCTGTGATCAAGTGATAGATAGTGATGAAATATTTTGTTTTGTTATTGTAAACAAACGTTGTTCATCTTTTAGTTTTTAAGTGGGTAAAATCAAATAATCTCTATTTTGAGGGATACGAAAAATGTATTATACCTATATTTATTGTTGATTAGTTGCGAGTTGCGAAGTAAATGACTTTTTAAATTATTATTAAAAAGAATAAAATGTAATAATTATTGTAAATTTAAGTAATCATTGGCCAGAAGCGTGCTCGTCGCGACCCCTGCCAGTCCACTGGACTGCAATTCTGGCCCGAATAAGTACCGCAGTGCGGATTAGGGCGTCCCCTGGAGGCGACGCGTACCGATCCGCCCCCGTCGGTACGAAAAGCGGCGGATGCGGCGATGGGGGCCGCCACCCATCACGCCAGGCCCGAATAGGCGAGTCGAGGGGAGCAGAGTGCCAAATAGGCACGTGGAATGTAAGAGGTGGGTTGGAAGATAAGATGCATGAATTGATAGATGTAATGAATGAGAGATGCCTAGATGTTTTGTGTGTAACAGAGACTAAACGTAAAGGTAGTGAAACCACTGATCTCCCCGGTGGCATGATGGCTCTGTGGTCTAGTGTGCCCCAGAGCGATCATGCTGGCGCCGGAGTAGGTATTCTTCTATCGTCACGCTTAGTCTCTGGTCTGAAAGATTATGGGATGGCTGGCTCGAGACTTCTCTGGGTCCGGATCAAACTGGGAATCACGAGAGTCTTTTTGGTCGCATTATATGCACCGGTAAGCTCTTCGTCGCCCAGTGACCTGGAAAAGTTTTGGGATTCTGTAAGGGATGTTCTGGATATGGTTGATGACAATGAAAGAGTCATTTTGTGTGGTGATTTGAATGGATGGGTCGGGACTAAGCGGCCTGGTTTCGATGCCGTTCTTGGTCCGTATGGTGACAGTAGAGTGAACGACGCCGGTAAGCACATTGTGGATTTATGCATGGAAAGGAATCTTCTTGTGGCTAGCACAATATTCCCTCATAAGGACATACATTTGTATACATCTCCATGTATGTATATATGTATGTAGGAATGACCAAAAGAGTGTGATAGATCTGATTTTGATTGATAGTAGACTCCGCAGTTGTTTAATGGATACGCGCGCCTACAGAGGTCCCAATCTGGAAACGGACCACTATTTGGTAATAAGCCGATATAGGGGTCTGTTTAAGAAGTGGAGACATTGGCGACAACGTGTTCCATTCGGAGAGCTTGAAAGGATAAAGAGCGAAAAGTTGCAAGACCCGAGTATAAGGAGTATGTATGAGATTCAGGTTCGAGATAGGTTGGCGAAAGTGAACCTACCGGACTTGGATGTAGACGAATGTTGGAAAGTTTTGAAAGATAGTATGATAGTAGCCGCGAAAGAAGTATGTGGTAGTGCAAAACTGTGCAAGTCAATGGAAGGAGATGCATGGTGGGATGATGAAGTGAAAGCTGCGATTGAGAGAAAGAAGAAAGCATGGCTAGACTATGTATCATGTTTGCAAGCGAATGATGGTATGAACGACAAGAAGAAAGAATTGTATCGTTGTTGTAAGAATGCCACCAAAACCTTAGTGAAAGAAAAGCGTGAAAGAGAATGTTTGAAAGCGGAAGAGAGACTGGCGAGCAACTTCGAGGCAAACATCAAACTTTTTTGGAGGGAGGTGAAGAAGTCTAGGAGTTGTTCGGCAGCCTCCAGAATGAATAGGATTAAATCTAAGGATAGTGACATTCTTACAAGCACATAAAGCGTGTTAAAACGATGGAGTGAATATTTTGGAGATATGTATGATGCTGTTCAGGACGCTGCCTCCGTCTCTGACTCAGTAAGTGACTCAGAGACGGTGGAAGCGTGCCAGGACATTACTATGCAAGAGATCGTATGGGCGATAAGAAGTATGAAAAACGGAAAGGCTGCGGGAATAGATAAGGTGACTGCTGAGATGATCAAATACGGTGGTCCTGCCGTCTGGGACTCTTTTTGGGTCCTCTGCAATACATGTTGGAGGACCGGTAGAGTACCCGAAGACTGGCGGCGCGCGGTCATCGTGCCCTTGTATAAAGGCAAGGGCTCACGTATAGACTGCAATAGCTATAGGGCCATCAGTTTGATCAGTTTAGCATCGAAGGTGTATGGTAAGATCATTGAAAGGAGAATGCAAGGGAAGTCCGAGGGAATGTTGTGGGAGGCACAAGGGGGTTTCAGATCTGGAAGAGGATGTATGGATCAAGTTTTCTCACTCCGCAACATCGTAGAGAAGCATCTGGCTGTCGGCCAGAAGGTTTTCTGTGGTTTTGTGGATTTGGAGAAAGCGTTTGATAGAGTTGTGCGAAAGAAACTTTGGGACATTTTACCCAGTTATGGGATAGATGGGCATCTGCTGCGTGCTTTGCAATCCATGTACTGGGATTGCAAAGCATGTGTGCGGGTGGACGGCAACATATCGCCCTGGTTCGATGTCAATATCGGCGTCAAGCAGGGTTGTGTGTTGTCAGCTCGTCTGTTTATTCTATATCTGGATAAGTGTCTCCAAAGATTGAGGTCATTGAATGTGGGAATGCGCATGAGTGATCTAGTGGTGAACTGCCTGCTTTATGCAGATGACGCTGTACTTTTAGGCTCAACTCCATCTGAGCTGCAAACACTGGTCACAGTTATGAATGAGGATTGTAAGAGTATGGGCTTACATTTGAATGCGAAGAAAACTAAAGTTTTGGTATTTGAAAGAGAAACAACCAGAACGGATGTAAGAGTTGTGGTCGATGATGTAGTGCTGGAACAAGTGGATGAGGTTGTATATCTTGGATGTGCTTTTAGCAGGGATGGAAGGTACACCGCTGATGTTGAAAGAAGAGTGTGTGCAGGGAACAGAGTGAATGGAGCGTTAGGGAGATTACTTAATAGCACAATTTTAAGTCAGGGTGCCCGTCTAGCCCTGCATAATCATGTGCTTATCCCAACGCTATTGTATGGAAGTGAGAGTTGGGTATGTCAGAAAGGGCATGAAAGTAGAATCAACGCGGTCGAGATGAGGTCGCTAAGAAAAATATGTGGTGTGACACTCGCGGACCGGGTTCGTAATGCCGAAGTGAGAGAGAGGCTAGGTTTGAAAGAAAGTGTCGGTGTAAAGATGAGAAAGGGCATGCTCCGTTGGTTCGGACATGTAGAAAGAATGGTAGATGAAAGGTTAACAAAACAGATATACAACGCGAATGTGGAAGGATGTAGGTACCGGGGAAGACCAAGACTGACATACCACGATCAGATTGATCGAGTACTGTCCGAAGGTGGTGTCAAGAGTCTTCGCAACCGGCGTGTGTGTATGAAGAGAGTGATGAATGTGGAAGAAGCGAGACAAGCCTGCAAGGATCGTGATCTATGGCACTCGGTTCTCTCTGCCTACCCCGTAAGGGATCTGGCGTGAAGATATGTTGTTGTTAAGTAATCATAATGCTTGTGGGTTTTCCGTGAATTGTAGCATTAAAAAAGTGTCCGTGACACAATTTATATTTAAGATAAATTAATAACGTACTGCAATACGATAACCATCTATCAACATACGATGGTTTCAAGGCGAACTTTCTATGAGTCCCATCATTCTTCTTTCACATTAAACTGAAGTAGAATTTGTTGCTCTACCTTCATTTACTTCTAATATAATCTGTGGTAACTTGTAGCAAACATACTATTGCAAATAAATATTCTTTTATTTCGTTCTTAGGGTTTCAAAGTAAACTAGGAATCCTTATAGTTTCGTTATGTCCGTCCATTCATCCATCTGCATATCGTGCAGCTCAGAGATTTTTTTTTACTAGAAAGCCGTAGTTTGACACAAATATACATATTAGTCACGTCAACAAAATGGTAGCATAAAATTTTGAAAAATATTTTTTTTCAGGGTAGCTGTAAAGTGTGGATGTACATTTTTTTTCTCGCGTATCCCATTGTGTGGGGTATCGTTGGATAGTTATTTAAAAATATTGTAGGTTTGTGAAAACAAGTTTTCGATTAAGGGACTCGTTTGTAAAATATTAAGCTTTTAGATGCTAATTTTTGTTAGTTAAGTGTTCTCCCTCTGCAAGGCTAAATGGTTTTTTTGAAGTGAAAACTTCTTTAGGCGCGTTGAGCGTTTTGGTAGAGGGTAAAATTCTCGGTTCGCGTCACCGACATGCTAATGATAATAGTATATCTATAGCTATGGAGAGCCAGACTAGCGCACGCGCAGTAGCCTGTGTACACGTATACACTAATACATAGACTATTTCTGACTGTATTATGTGCGCGTTGGACGCTTTATATAGTTATATAGTTTTAATTACTCTCAACTTAATAGTTCCGTTTTCACTTCTATCGGCAGTCCCACGACTGCTACTGTTTTTTTTTTTTATTGTTATTATTGACCAACTCGTAAAATATACTTAGAGAAGTTTTTATGGGCAGTGAAACTGTGGTGCGGATATATTTGTCATTGATCTTGAATAGGTTAAATGTTCGTAGTATGGAACTATAAAAGCCCTTTTCTTAGTTCGAATTATTGTGATGGGCAACTTCGGAACCCAATATTGCGCGTGGCACGACACAACTTTACCGATTTATTTTTATTTTCAGATGCTTTTAGGTACTTTATAGAAAAATATGGTATACAAAATCCATCTAAAAATGCTATTTGGTACTATTCATTTCATGTTATTAAGTCAAAGTTCCTCTACAAATTCCTCTTCTTTATACTTCAATGGATTCCAGCTTACTTAGTCGATGGGATACTGCAAGCTATTGGAAAGAAACCTATGTAAGTTAGCTTATTAATATTGGTGGCTAGTTTGTTTTACTTTAAATCGAATCCCGTTTCGTGCTTGACTCAAGGCATATACAAAAATTGGTGATTGGTGGTGTATTTGTACCCTATTCTATATGGATATGGATTTTATATTTAATCTCAATATGTTAGTTTCCACTAAGAATCAGATCGGATACATTGTTTCTAATGATTAATTTTGATATGGAGACAACAAAAAACTAAAATATGTATTTTAAAAGATTAGGATTAATAATCGCCTCTGTGGTCTAGTGGTTCAGCGTTGGCGTTGACCACATGAGGTCCCGGGTTCGATTCCCGGGCTGGGTACATAAAAAAGTGTTTGTTCAGTTCAGTTAAGTTTTAACAGAAGATAAACACAAAGTTGCCTGGGATTGGAAAGTGCCCGGTTGGTGATAGGCTTGCCACCTATCACATTTGTGGGACCAAGTATCTTCGGCTAATCCTGAGTGCACTTGTTGCACCTCTGCCTACTCCTTCAGGGATACGGGCGTGAAGATACTTTTTACTTTTTTTAAATAATGTTGTAGGATATAATTTCGGCGTTCGTGACAGTAAAAGCAATTCTGGAAATATTACATTACACCGTTGAAATAAAGTATTAAACAGTTTTCAAATTTACTCAACTAAATTTTATGCCAAATATATATATCAGCATAATATCCGAGAGCTACTTTCCAGTTCCATCATTATATTATCTTAGAAAACATCCGGCACCTAAATATTTACTAAAATAAACCGAATTGGCCCAAATTTGATTAGTTTATCCAGATAAGGTTAGAAGTTCTCATGAACTTCTTCCAGCTTTATAATCAGATACTGGAAGACATTCTGCTCCAAAGTACTTAAAAGAACGAATCAAGCGAGACCAAAATCGAAAAAAGAGTGCTGCTCAATTTTTATTCATTCGTTTGTATCATTCCCATGAACTTATTTTATTCTTGAATGAACTTATTCTTATTTTATCATCTAACACGATATTATTTGTCTAAACAGAACAAACAAGTCCAAACGTGATGTGTTTATTTCGTTTAGTTTAAAATATCCTGTTAGCAGCACCAAAAGTTATGCAGCACCAAATAGTATGCCAAAACAAACCCAATTAGCCCATATTTGATAGGATTGTCTGGTTTAGCGAGATCTCATTGACTTTTTCCAGTTTTATCTTCAGAAGCTGGTGGTCATTCTGTTCGAAAGTCCTTACTAGAACCAACCAAATGAGCTCCAAAGTCGATAGCATTGCTCAATTTAAATTGAAAGTTCCCATAACCTCGTTACTGCTTCATCATAGAACCATAGAAATTATCTAGCACCAGGGTATTTTTTTTAGGGTTTTCAGGGTTATTTCAGGGTTTATCTTGTTGAGTTTAAAGTTTCCCATAGCTACCTTCAATTTCTATTATTAAAATAAAAATAATCATCTAGCACCAAAAATGTGCAAAACAAACTGAAGTCACAAGTCACAAACACTCAATGGGTTTTTCTTGGTTAGCTGAGGATTTCTCATGATTTCTACCCGGCCTATCATCTGACACCAAAAGCCATCCTGCTCCAAAGGATTTAAAATAACGAATATTAAGAACTATTAAATTTTAATTCGAAATTCCAATAACCTCATTCCTGCTTCATTATAAGACCCTGGAAAACATCTAGCATTAAGGTATTTGTCAAAATAGAACAGATGAATCTAAGCTCAATGATTTTATCTTCCTATAACTTATCTATCACTAATGTATATGTCTGTCAAAATGTCAAAACAAACCCAATCAGCGCACTCAATGATTTTATCTGGATTTGCTTAAAAGTTTCTTTAGAAAGACTTTTTCCAGTTCTATCATCAGGCACTGATAACCATCGTGCTTCAAAATCCTTGTAAAAATTTACTCTATTTTATTCCAAATTCCCCATGACCTCCATCATCAGGTCTATTATAAGACCCCGGAAATCGTTTAGCACTAGGATGTTTGTTAAAATAGAACAAAGGATCCCAAACTGAATAGGTTTATCTTGTTTAGCTTAGAAGTTCCCATGAATACCTTCCAATTCCATCATTAAATTCTAAAAATCGACCAGCATCAAATTGTTTGCCAAAACAAACCGAATTATACTATTTTCATTTCTTTATTTTCTCGATGACAGTTCTAATTTGATAGTTGTAGTGTTGTGACCGAATAAGTAATGATATCGGTCGCATATATTTATTATATTTTGAATAAAGACAATTTAATTATATATAAAATAATTCAAATAACAAAAACATTCAAATAATTTTTTTCGAGGTGGAAACGCTCGATGGCCCAGCGCCATTTGGTGTTTGCTTTAATCGGTCACTACATTTCTGCTCGCTGAGTTTTTTTACATTATCCATACGTTACGTTGTGTATTTTGTGTTCCTCCGTGTTGATTGCTGCCCAGCTGTCACATCTAAGAACTGGACTGACGACACCACCGCTTCCACTAGTTCAGTGTCAATGGGAAAAGGTGAACGCCTTATCATATGCCATGCAGGGTCTCATGTCAGGGCCATATATGGATTCGCGTCCGATGCTTTACTGGCCTTTAAATTCAAGAAAACAGTGGACTAAAACGAAGAAATTAACGCGTAGCTTTACGAAGGATAGTTTAAAGAAATGGGGCAATCTCTACAAGAACCGTCCATAATTATTATGGACACCGCTACATATCACTCCAGATAAATTGATAAAATGTCGACGCAGGCCCATAAAAAACAAGAGCTAATTGACTGGCTTCAACGTCATGGTGAAAATGTGGATTGTACTTTATTAAAAAAACAATTAGTTTATATTTTTAAATCGAAAATAAGCCACTCTAAAAGATATGTTATCAACGAATTAGCTGCCGAATGTGGTCATTGAGTTCTTCGACTTCCGCCGTATCATTGCCAGTACAATGATATAAGAACTAATATGGACACAAATCAAAGGACACGCCGCTCGAAACAATACCCATCCCCCTTTTACGGCAAACAAAATGTTAAATCTAATAAAAATGCTTGTGCGGAAGTAACTGCCGAAAACTGGGAAAAAATTGTGAAAAGAACTCAAAATAGTATAGTATCCGATTGGGAAATTCATGTGGCATTCGATAATATACAAGAACAGGAACTTATAATAAATGTTGGGGAGAGCTCATAGAATGACAGTGACATTCATCAGATTTTGATTAAAATAAATACATAGATTACCTGTGGTTATAATTATTTCGTTTCATTGTCGAGTACTGCCTATACCTACTTATTTTACAACAGTTCCGAAAATTTTAAAGAAGCAGGCATTATCAATCAAGAATTTATACGTGTAACATTTTGTAATGAAATATAATATTATACTTATATATAATATAATATTGTAGTTCATAAGTTTGTACAAAAGTATCCGGTAGTAGTTTAGTTTTTTACATTTTGTAAAAAAAACGGGTCTGTTATCGTGTTATGTTTATCGATATAGCTCCTACAGTAATCATTATGTGAAGCACATCACTACCTGTCCATGAAGTACTGGTTTAGCTTAGAAGTTCTCGGGTACATCTTCCAGCTCTATTATCAGCCATTGAAAGCCATTCCGCTCTAAAGTCCTTATAATAACTTATACATTTTACTTATATATAATAGCTTTATAATATCTATAAGCGTTTGAAATTTACAGCATTTACTCATATGAGCGGTTACATGTTTTTCACCCAACGCCATATTTAGTATTTGTGTGATCTGAGTGCTGAGTGTAAGTTTTTCTTTTCGCATTCGATCGTGAGCGCGTTTTGGAGTTTACTAGGAATTTGTATGTGATTTGTACAGCGCCACCTAGTGGTAAACGTGAAACCTGAAACCAGTTTCTCACGTTTACCACTAGGTACACAACCAAAAACTCACACTTAGCACTCTGTAGTGATATCGTAAGATTATACTTTCTTATAAAGAAGTACTTAATTCTAAAAAATTAATATTTTTACAGGTTAAAAAAGGCAATGGCAAAAATATACAAGTTTTCGGGAGTTATAGCCTACTTTTCGACACAGGAATGGAAGTTCACTGATAATAACATTCAAATGCTCTTTAAACAAATGTGTAACGCTGACAAGGAGCTATTTAATTTTGATATAAATTCTTTGAAATGGGACGATTTCTTCAAGTTTTATGTAATTGGTGCCAGGAATTACATACTTAAAGAGTCACCAGACACAATAGAAGAGGGTCTCAATAAGCAGAGAAAATTGCGTGTACTACATTATTTTACGTTGGTTAATTTTTATTTCGCTTTTTACTGGTTTTTAATGACTATACGTAGAAAATTACAAAATAAATTTTTATTGTAAATAAATAATAAATAAAACAATATATTGTTTATTTCAGATAAACATAGTCCGTAGAATAAGGACAGAATGAGAAAAATAAATTAAATTACTCTCCTAATTAAGTTTCTTCATAAAGGGCATTTTTGGGAGTGTCACTGCTTGGTTAGAGGTTATATTGTTATCAGGGTGGACTTTAGGCGCGTGATCACATTACTTCTAGGTTCGAGTGTCGCAGTTAGGTTAAATTATAGAGTTTATAATTAGTGCATATTCTGTACTGTATCATACACATAAATTACAAGTAGCATAGACGGGTATAAATCGCTTGCGGGTGGCTGACGCCCAAAAATGCCTTCACATATAAGATTTGCATCAGCGCATTCTATACTGTGTTCTCACAGTACGATCCCGTTGGATACTATCTTCAGAATTTTACAGCACGGCAGTGACAAGCAAGGATGCCATTGACAGAAAAAGACACAAATCTCTGTATCAGTTTCATTAATTGTTTGAAAAAAAATTATCATGTTTTAGTTCTCGAGCTGAGTTTGGATGGCTTCCAATGCATATATTTACTTTTTTTTACTATATAAGATACTTTTCAATCTACAATATCCAAATTATCTTCGTGATTCCTTTAGTTTCTTGCACTCTTCTGCGTTCCCGTGTAGCCCTAACGTAAGAGCCTTGTTACGCTTTCCTCCTAGTAACTCTGCTGCTTATTCGCTGTCATTTACAGTACTTTCTGTAAGTTTGTGGAACTCCCTGACCAATGAGATTCGCCTTTGCCAGACTTTAGTATCCTTTAAAAAACGTGTTAAAGAACATTTTTAGGTGAAGTGTAAATTTTCTTTATATTCTATGTATTTATTTCTTTAGTATATGTTAGGTTTAGTTACGTAATTTATAATATCTTGTTTTGTACACTTATCTCATACTCATTTCTTTTCTTACATTATTTTATTTTCCTTTAACGGGTTAGCTGGAAGAAATCTCTTTAGATAGAGACAAGCTCGTCCATTGTACTTAAATAACGTTTATATTTATTTATTAATGTTATTTTCTGTGTACAATAAAGTGTTAAATAAATAAATTATACTTATTCGCTCATTTTTGTCCAACGAATTAGTCGTGTTAAGAATGTTGTACTTGTTTTGTCAATATAGAGATATTTTTTTCTGGTTTTTTATTTTTTTTATAGAAGAGGGGGCAATGGACAGGAGGCTCACCTGATGGTAAGTGATTACCGCCGCCCATAGACAACTACACTACCAGGGGTCTTGTAGTTGTGTTGCCGGCCTTTTAAGAATAAGTAGGCTCTTTTCTTGAAGGTCCCTAAGTCGTATCCGTTCGGAAAAAATCTGCCGATAGCTTGTTTCACATAGGAGTAGTGTGGGGCTAAAAGTGCCTCGAGAATCGCACGGTTGTGGACTTCCAAATATCGAGATGGTGAGGATGAAACTTAGAATTTTGTCGCGATGTCCAATGGTGAAATTCGGCGGCAAGAACAGTTCCTCGGAACTGTTTGGATAAATACATAATCGCGGTCCAGACTTGTTTGCCTTACTATTTATCTCTTCTAATAGCTTTTAAAAAATATTATTCTTTTTGTTTTTTAATATGTATACTTCTTCTAATTTTTTTGAATTACAAAAGTCATCCATTTCTCTCACAAATTTGTCCCGCGCAATTTGTGATTAAGAGTTAAAGTATTTTATGTAAATTGACTTTTTACTTTCAACATAACAAAATAACTTATTTTTCTTAGTAATCTTATTCGTTTTTCTTAATTCATATAACATTTTTCTATTATTAATAAATTTTAACTCGACAGACTCCTTTGGTTTGATATGGGTATTCACAACTTGAGGGTAATCAGTTCTCAAATTAGTGCTTACCAAATCCACCGGACAATCAACATTAATTAAGTTTTTCGCTTGTGCTCTCGTCATTACGTTAACTACTTTTTTATGCATTTCTTTTAACTGATTTGATGTTATAATAATTCGAGACAGCGTATCTGCAGCTGCATTGTCTGAACCTTTGACAAATTCTACCTCAAATTTATATTCTTCCAATGTCATCCTAAATTTCATGAGTCGACTCGATGGATCTCCCATCTATACATATAATAAAACTGTAAGAGGTCGAATTGTGTACATTAAAGATATTTTGAAATTTTTTTTTGGAAAGCACTATTTAATCGATACCGAAGCGAAAACTGTATTTTTTTAATTCTTGTCTGTCTGTCTGTCTATCTGTCAAGGCCGCGCTTCACGCCGAATCTACTGAACGGATTCAAATGAAATTTAGCATGATTGGAGATCATACTCCGAAGAAGGTTATATACTTTTTATCCCAAAACTCCGAGCGGTATCCGTGGGATAGGGCGTGAAAGTCAAAACGTATATTTAGCTTTAATTCATTAACCTGAAGCCCGAAACTCTTTATTATTGATTTGTGCAAAAGAAGGTACTATAAAGATTTTCCCTTAAAAACTTCAAGGTCTTCAATTTTGTAATTCAGAAGTTACAGACATTAAAAGTTTTAAAGGTTTCCGGGTGGCAAGGCCAGTTAAACTTGACACCCGGAGTGTAAAGATACCTTTGAACGGATGGCTCATTATAAGTTAGCTATTGCGTTTCATAGTGTTTGTTTGGTAAATATATCCATTCCGAGTTAATTCAAGAATAAACCCGTTTTTAGTAAATGCAATTTTAATTTTACAACTGCAGTTTTTCTAGCTTAAAAAATAATAAAATGTGTACAACCTAAGACTTAAATCTAGACCTCTTAGGAGGCCGAGAAAACAGGTCAATTTTCAACTGTTTTTAGGGTTCCATACCCAAAGGGTAAAACCCTATTACTAAGACTTCGCTGTCCGTCCGTTTATCTGTCTGGCTGTTCGTCTGTCACCAGGCTGTATCTCATGAACAGTGATAGATAATTGAAATTTCATAGATGATGTGTCGCTGTAACAACAAATACTAAAAACAGAATAAAATTTAAGTGGAATTCCATACAACAAGGGTGATTTTTAACTTTCCGCTACGTATGTAAGGAAGTCACTGATTTTGTCAACAATCGAGTTTTCACCAGATCTCCACATTTTGAGGTCCTAGATACCTTTTCCGACTATTTTCACGACGACGTCAATATGTCTGTATGTATATATGTATGCATGCATGTATGTGTGTGTGTTCGTGTGTGTGTGTGTGTGTGTGTGTGTGTGTGTGTGTGTGTGTGTTGTGTGTGTGTGTGTGTGTGTGTGTGTGTGTAAACATCGCATAACTTTTGAATGATTGAATTCCGCTCAACTTACATTTTTTGAAAATTTAAACAGTTTTCTTTTAATACAACTTCGAGATTAATGTACCGATCAAGTAGAGATTCTAATCAGCTCTATTCCTCAAAAAACTACGTTCAATGCATAAATTGCATTAACATTGGTTCATCCGTTCAGGAGTTATCGTTGACGAAAAATTTTGAAAAAAGTGTTTTTTTCGTCATATACCTACTTCGAGATTCGAAGTTATGTCGAGAGAAAGTCGAGAAATGATTTAACCATTCATTTCTCGACCTTCTACAATATTTAAGTACTTTAATCAAAATCGAATCAAGTTTTCAAGTTAATATTAATTAAAACCTAATAATAAAAATTAATATTATGTTGTTTTTAGCACTTAATTGATATTTTTAAAATAACGTTTAGGCTAATATATACCGATTCACTTAAAAATCTTATCATCTGTTCTCTTTAAAAGGCTGCGTCAAATACCATTAAGGAATTTACCATTAACCAATTTGTTTGGGATTTAGCAATGACGAAAATTATTGAAAAAAAATTTTTAACATCGCTTCCAATTTTTTCAACTTATCGATTATGTAGCTAAAACAATACTTTAGATTCCAAAAAATGTAGTTAAGTGTCATTCGAAAAACCAAAATTAATCATCGTTTCCAAAAAATACAACATTTAAAAAATGTATATAATGTCATTTTAACTTACTAGATGTTTGAACTGAAAAAATTTATGCTTTTAAAAATATGAGAGGTTATCGATTTATTTTTGTTGTTTATATGGTTAAACATAGGGTGAAACGTATGATTTTCGTTTTATTTGTCTTAAAAATTTATTCGACTTTGGATCAGCAGCTTACCTCACTCAGTTTTTCCGATCAGCTTTGATATTGAAATTTTTAAGAGAAGGGTCAATAAAATTTTCAGAAGCCAGCATCGCATTAGCAACTAACCTTTTGTGTTGCAAATGTCTATGGGCAATATTTGCTCGTACGCTTGCAAATACTGTAACTAAACATATGTTCGTTTACATGATATTACAAAAAAAGAACAGAAAAACTGAAATCTAATTCAAAACGAAAATTCTATGAAAAGCTAAACATATTTAAAGGAATTTAATGCGTTTCCTACTATGCTGTCTATACATAATATAGTAAGTCTGAAGAAAAGTCGTGTCTGTTATCTAATAGGAATCTATGAACTTAATAACATAGTCATAGTCACAATTGCAGTAAATTTCCTATTTGAGTATCATCTAAACCTATTAGAATATGCAAACTAAATGTATTAATATCAAGCGTCAAATACTGCATGGCTATACACCGATATTCGAGCTTCACCTATGCTTTAAGAGAACTTCGCAAAGCAACGGATCTTAACACCGCATTGTCTGCATATTATGCATATGCAAACTCATAGCTTACATATGGCATTCTACTATGGGGAAATAGTGTGAAAGTACAAGATATATTTATTTCCCAAAAGAAATGTATACGTATTCTCAAGAATATCAAAGACACGGAAAGCTGCAAACCATATTTTAAAAGCCTGAAAATATTAACGTTGTCGTCAATGTACATTTTGGAAGCAATGAAATTTATAAGAAAATATCCTCAATTTTTTAAAAATCAAATGGATATTCCACGACGCTTCGAAAGTAGATTTAAGTATAATTTAGAATTGCCACAATCAAAATTAAGAATGCATAGTTCCGGACCAAATATAATGTGTGTGAAAATATATAACAAAATGCCAGATATAATTAAATCAGAAGAAAGTGACCGTATATTTATAAAACTTGTAAAAAATCTCCTGATAGAAAAATGTTACTACACTGTTAACGACTTCCTTAATGACAATCACATAAATCTTTCATGAAATGGATCGGTCCAGTCCTACATTGCAATACCCTAATAGGGTGTATATGTTCACTATCTACTAATTATTATTGTAATACCTAAAATTGTTTGTAACATATAATGCAATAAATGATTGAGTATTGAGTATTGCGTATTGAGATATGTTTAGGTTCTCTGTAATAGAACCAATAACCTACAAAATTTGAACTATAAATTATTTTAACGTTCATTATTTGTTTTATTGATACATAAATTATCTACGCAAAAACAGATTTTCGATCAGATTTTTTAAAATATAAATTTTACAAACCCCTTAAAATACTACCTAAGTCAACGCGTAAAAATATATTCGACTCCACTGATGCCTTGTCTTACCGGCTAACTTCAGTCAAAAATTTTATTGCTTTTTTTACAATAAATAATAAATAATAATAAATAAATATTCACGGGACAGATTACACTTACTGATCTAACCCCAAAGTAAGCAAATTATTTGCTTGTGTTATGGGTGTTAGTCAACGATACTAATACATATTCTATGTATTAGTATATAAATACATATATAAATACGAGAATATATTTAATAAACACCCAAACCCGGAAATACAAACATTTATGTTCATCACACAAATGCTTGTCGCCGTCGGGGATCGAACCCGAGCCCCACTGATCGCGTAGTCAGGGTCGCTAACAACTATAAATCGCGCTTAAGGTTGAATATACAAAAACAGGTTTTTGCCATAACTAGAAACTTTTTAGACTAATTAGCGACAGTTTTGAGTGTCAGTTTTGTTCGGAACTGTGTATCTTGGATATTTTATATCAATAGATTTTCCCAAAATAAAGTAAAATCTAAAGCATAGATTTTTTCATTTGATCGATGATCAAATGAAAAAATCTATGAAACGATGATCGATTTTGATCTTTTGAATGGCATTCAACTCAATTTTTGAGATCTGAAATATTGCTTTAGCTAAATAATCGATAGGTTGAAACTTACTAAGAAGAACTGAATGAACTTACTTGCGAACACTTAAGTATTCTAACTTCTAACTACTCCACGATAAGAAAAAAAGAAGCTATTAAGTACAATAATGTATAAAAAACCG
Source organism: Apodemia mormo (assembly GCA_036924255.1). Classification (NCBI taxonomy): domain Eukaryota; kingdom Metazoa; phylum Arthropoda; class Insecta; order Lepidoptera; family Riodinidae; genus Apodemia; species Apodemia mormo. The sequence continues at coordinate 13,323,935 of JAUPFN010000030.1, forward strand.
GTAATCAGAAATCAGAAATACTTTATTCAATAAAACTTTTTACAAGTTATTTTGACACGTCAACATATTTTTTTAAAAACTACTACCGGATCGGAAACGCGGCCACATACTGAGAAGATCCGGCGGAAGAAATTCAGCGGGCTTTTCTTTTTTTTCATATCGATTTTTTTACAATATCACAATATTACAAAAAATATATATGAGATCGGTATGAGGAACAATTAATCCCAGGCTTTTTTGTCTTCTAAATAATCTGAGATTTTATAATATCCTTTTTTACACAGTTTTGTTTTAACACATTTTTTAAATTCATTGACTGGTAGATCTTTTATAATTTCGGGAAGTTTATTGTAAAAGCGTATAAAAGAGTTACTTATTCTGTGGAGACGAGATGCATGCACAACAAGATTGTTTTTGTTCCTTGTATTACGTGAGTGAACGTCACCATTTTTTTAAAAAAAAGCAAATATTTTTACGAACGTACATCAAGTTCTCAATATATATTGGGATATAACAGTTAGAATATTGATTTCTTTGAATTTTCCTCCCAGGGAAACCCTCGGGCTAAGATTGTAAATTGCCCTAATAGCTCTTTTCTGCAATACAAATATAGTATTTATTTCAGCAGAATTTCCCCAGAGAAGAATTCCATATGACATAATGCTGTGGAAGTAACTAAAGTATACAATTCTTGCTGTGTCGACATCAGTTAACTGTCTCATTTTTTTAACTACATAAGCTGCCGAACTAAGTCTATTTGCAAAATGATTAATGTAATTTTCTTTGTAATTTCTTTGTCCCCTCTGTAATTTCTTATCTAAAGTAATACCTAAAAACACAGCGGAATCCAGCAGATCCAGGTTGTTTCCATCCAGTTGTACGCTGGTATCTACATGCCTTACATTAGGAAATGAAAATTTATCGCACTTAGTTTTGTTACCATTTAATAAAAGATTGTTCGTACTGAACCAGTGTACAACTTTTGAAATCGCATTATTTACTTCGTCATACTTACCAATTTGTCTTTTCCCTTTGAATAAAAGTGAAGTGTCATCCGCAAATCCGTACGATTCCATGCTTATCCCCTACGTAGTAAGACAAGTCATTTATGTATATCAGAAACAGAAATGGACCAAGTATGGAGCCCTGCGGGACACCCATGGTACCCATGGTAGATGTCACTTGCTGTCTCATAAGTATGAGTATACATACTTATGAGACATTATTAGTAGCCATTTATTATGACCACTTAAACATGTAAAGGAATTAATTCGCAAAAAATAAATGTGTGTTGATTCTATTTCATCACTATCACTACATATACCCATTACGTAACAGAGTAAAGGCAGAAAAATAAATATTTGAGTATTTTATTGAGTATATCAATTACAAAAACTAGCTTCTCTAGTATTTTCACACCATTAAAAACCTGCTACAATACTACATACCTACCTATTATATTGTAAAGGTAAGTTAAATATATATTTGTTTATTTTAAGTTTATTTTTTATATGGTATGATATACTCTGCTGTTGGTTTTTTAATAAATAAATAAATAAATAAGTATCTATACCTGTATCCCCGAAGACGTAGGTAGAGTTACACCCCGTGCACTCTCGATTACCTACCTACCTACCTACCACACCAGACCACTAAGCCACAGAGGCGGCTTGATTTAAATAATTTGTCTCCTATAATGTTTTTCACACCCTTAAATACCTACCGCTATACTGCATATCTATTATATTGTAATGTAGGAAAAATAAATAGTAGTTGATTTTATTGAATATAATAATTATTAAGAAACATTAACTCCTTTAATTTTTTTCACACCCTAAAATACCTACTACTATACTGCATATCTATTATATTGTAAACGTAGGAAAAATAAATATTAGTTGATAGTTACTTATTCTGTGGAGAAGAGATGCATGCACAACAAGATTTTTTTTAAGAAAAAAAAGTCAAAACTTGAGACATACTTTTGTCGATGTGTTTATCCATTAAGAAATTCGGAGTACTAGACATAACTTTAACAGATGCAGCTTGGAAAATAATTGTGCTAGTTTAATAACAAAACAAAATAGAAATAATAAATTGCGTTTGGGACCATAAACAGATTACCCATTCCCGATACAATAAATAAAACGAATACAGAAAAGAATAAATTTGAATATTTTTATGTTTAATTGAAATTCAAAATGCAAATTGCATGTGACAATATAAATTGTACCCGATTAAATCAAAATGTTTTTACTTTCCTTTGCACGTTCATTCTGTTTTCTATTCGCAGTCATTCTGTTTTGTTGGTTTTAGAAAATTATCACGGTAAGATATATTAAAATTAATATTTTTTAATATTTAAATGTACTCCGAAAACAATGGCTAGTATGTCTAAATCTTTTTAAGTAGTTTTTTAAGAATTTTGTTACATAAATTAATCATTTATTGTTTACATTTTTAGCAATTTTCAAAAGTGTATTTATTAAATCCTTTTGACATAAAAAATAATTCAGTACAGGCTTTATAGGAGAATATGTAAGTCTTCTAAAGCGTTAAAGATATTGCGGCAGGTTTAGGTAAAGCGATGGTATTTCTAGCATTCCAACTCTTCATGTTTCTAGATTATTCGTAACACTGCCCCCCCTTTAGTTATGTTCGTCCCTAAAATCATTACTTCCATTATAGACGCTAATCGATCAACATGAACAATCTTCATGGTCCCTCGTGGCTGCTTCTGCACTCGATAGGTTACGTCATTGATCCGTCTAATGACTTTGTATGGCCCATCCCAACGTCGCTGTAGCTTAGGTGATTATCCTTTTCGTCGAACCGGATTATGTAACCAAACAAGAGATCCTTCCTGAAAACCACGATGATTGGCGTTTCGGTCGTACCTTGTATTCATCCGCTGTCTTGATTCTAATGTATTTTCGCTTATTAACGAGTGTATATCACGTTACCTTTCTCGAATATCTTTAACATATTCCGGTACACTTATTTGGGTCTCTGCATTCGGCGGCGGGCCTCCAGTCATTAAGTCTGCTGGTATACGTAACTATCTGCTGAAGTTAGCATAGGCTGGTGTTACTTTTATGCTTTCGTGTTCCGCTGTTCGGTAAGCCAGTAAGAACAAAAGTATATACTCATCCCAGTCTTTTTGGTGATCTTCTACCAGCTTGGCTAAGTGTCGTTCCAAAGTCTGGTTAAATCGTTCGACCACTCCGTCAGATTGGGGGTGGTATGGGGTGGTTCTTATTTTGTATATTCCTAATAATTTACACATTTCCTGGAATACATTGGATTCAAAGTTTCTACCTTGGTCTGAATGAATTTCCAGCGGAACAGTGAATATGCAAATCACCTCACTGACCAATTTCTCAGCAACAGTCGTGGCTTCCTGATTGGGAATTGCAAACACCTCCAGCCTTTTCATGAAGTAATCCATCACGACCAGAAAATACTTGTTTCCGTTATCTGTCTTAGGAAATGGCCCAGCCACGTCAATCGCTATCTTTTCCCAGGGGCTCCCACGTTTTATAATCTAAGGTTGCCGAGGCTTCTGACCTGAGGACCTTTAACTGCTGAGCATGACGTACATTTTCGGCACCAATTCTCGACATCTTTTTGGCAATTCAACCAATTTATTCTTCTCGGCAATTCAACGGCTTTACCAATGTTCGTCGTACTCCAAGATGTCCCCCAGAAACCCCATCATGCAACTCGCATAGTACGTCCTTGATTAATTTTCTTAGCACTACCAGCTATAGGTGATGTTCTCTCTCTCTGATGGTTTTCCCATTTACGGTATAGTAAACCGTTTTGCAACACAGGACTTTCCTACTGTGCCTAATAACTTTTCATAATGGCGCTGAAGGGAGCCAGCTCTTGCCATTTCGGTTTTCCCGTGTCTTGCTTCATCCTATCTATTAGAGGCCGCAAATCTCTATCTTCATACTGAGCCTTACGCATCTCATCAGGTTAGTACTTGGACCCTTTCCTTCGTCTCCATCCTTACACAATGTTTACAATCTTCCGTACAAGGTCGCCGCAATAATGCATCTGCATTCGAGTGAGACCTTCCAATGCGGTGTTCTATGTTAAAGTCAAACTCTTGCAATTGTTCAATCCAGCGAGCCACTTGACCTTCCGGGTCTTTGAATTCTAACAACCACTTCAAAGTAGCATGGTCGGTACGCAGCTTGAAGGGTCGCCCATTCAGATACTTCTTGAAGTGTTAAAGAGTCTTCACTACTGCCAATAGTTCTCTTCTTGTAAAACAATAGTTTCGTTCCGGCCGCGACAATGATTTGCTGAAGTAAGCTATCACAACTTCTTGATCGCCTTGCTTCTGTAATAAGATACCACCAATGGCAGTGTTTGTGCATCTGTGTCTACGATGAAGTGCTCTTTCCGATCAGGATAGCCCAAAATTGGTGATTCACACAACCGCTTTTTAAGTTCAAAGTTTGTTGACACATGTGATTTCAATTGAAACTCTACTTCAGTGAGTCGATGCAACGGTCTTGCTATTTCAGCAATTCCCTTCACAAAACGTCTGTAGTAAGAGCCCAGTCCTAAAAATGCTCGAACTTTGGTCTTGTCTCTGGGTGTTGGCCACTTCTGTACTGCACTAACCTTTTCAGGGTCTGTCTGTACGCCGTTTTGTGATATCACATGACAGAGATAGTTGACTTCCTTCCGAAATAAGTGACACTTTTTTGGGTTCAACTTTAGCCCTGCAGCCTGTATTTTATTAAAAATCCTTTCCAGTTGGTACAGATGATGCTGAAAATCTTTTCCTATGACTATTACGTCATCTAAATACACTAAGCAGGCATCGCCTACAAGTCCTGCTAGAACACATTCCATTAATCTTTCAAAAGTCGCCGGCGCATTGCACAATCCAAACGGCATCACTTTAAATTGCCATAATCCTTGTCCTGTGGAGAATGCTGCTTCTCTTTATCATTAGAGCTAAGTTCAAGCTGCCAATACCCAGGTTTTAAATCTAAAGTGGAGAACCAAGACATGCCTGCCAGAGTGTCCAAATTGTCATCTATTCGAGAGTAACGGGTAGCTGGCCTTTTTGGTGACTTCATTGAGCCGATGATAGTCGATACAGAAATGTGTAGACCCATCTTTCTTCTTAAGCAACACTACAGGAGAGCACCATGGACTAAAAGATTGCTCTATAACTCCGCTTCTTCTCATTTCATCTATCATATCCTGTACCTCCTTCTCTTTGGCTATAGGGACACGTCTAGCTTTCTGCTTTATAGGCTGCGCATTTCCAGTGTCAATCTTATGCTTTACTATAGATGTTCTGCCTATATCTCTATCAGATCAGATCAGATCCTTAGCCTGCTGCTGTTGTGATACGGTCAGGTAGTTGAACTTGTTTACCAAATCCTTGAGTTCCTGTGGCACGTCTCTTGATGCTGTACTTCTTGTCGATGTCAGTTTTCTTAACGTCATAACTTCATCACTTTGTCCTACGACTTCGCCTGCTTTAAGTACCACATCACTGTCACTCAAGTTGACTACCTGCAGCGCTGCCGAGCCCTTGTCACAAACTAAACTTCGGTCTGTAATACAGTGTGGAATCGCTCCATTGTCCTCGATTAACACACTCATATTATCTCGGCCCTTGTGATTATCTGGTAACTTCACGGGTACCAATGTCTTCAATCTTGAAAGCAAGATGGTTCTTCTGGCCACTGTCACTTATCCTTTTGATCCCCCATTCATGAAGATTTCTTCCAGCCCACACATGAAAACTCCTGTTTTGCAATCAATCTTGCAAGCATTCTTCTTCGTGAAATCTAAACCAAGTTCACAGTCATCCATAATATCGGCCACTACGACATCATGAGTGTAATACTCGTCGCCTATTTGCATTACTACAGGTGCTTCACCGAAGACGGGTATTGGCTGACCTGTGACAGAAAGAAGCTTGCTTTTCCCAAAATTCCTCAGGTTGCCATTGTCAGCTACTTCTGGTCGCACCACAGTTCGTGTAGCTCCAGTGTCCAGCGTTAAGCTGCAGTTATTGCCGTTAATCAATCCCTTAATTGATACTCTGTTGCCGTCGCACACCTGGGATATGACAACATTTGGGGCTGTTTGCCGATTAGCCAGCACCCGCCCTTGATCCTGGCTGTTACTCGTTTCCCTGGGCTTGATTAACAGGCTGGTTGACCTGCCTGCTCTCTTCTTCTGCTGAGCTTCCGGCTGCTTGCTGTCGCTAATTAACTGCACCCGTTGGTTTATTGGGGCAGTTGACTCTAATGTGCTCACATTTCCCGTAGGCATAACACATGGGGCCCTGTCTTCTAGGTTCCACTTCCTTTGTTTGAGCCACAACTTCTGTAACCTCACGTACTTTATATGCTCGAGGTTCGTGGCGAACAGCTTCTACCTCCAGCGCATGAGCCAAAGCCTCCTTCATCGTCACATGATGCTGCAGGCGAACAGCAGCACGCACTTTCAAGTCTCGAAGCCTATCAATAAACGCCTGGACGATGGTGTTATTCATTGTGTTAGCGTCGGCTGAAGGATACGCTTTCCTCACAAATTTCTCAATTTCTACGGCCCATTGTTGAAGTCCTTCGCCGCTCTTATGTACACGGTCCTTTAATTGGGTCGGAAAACATGCTCTAAGTGACGTTCACCGTAGCGAGCTTCCAATGCCTCCATTAAATCAGCAAACCGATACTGTTTAGGCATTGCGTCCAAGACGGAGAGCGCCTGTCCACGTAACGCCGTACTTAGAGCTGTTATACAATGTTCGTCTGTCCAACCACTGGCCTTCGCTGCTATTTCAAATTGAGTCCGGTAGGCACTCCATGATGTAAGACCGTCATAAGTGGGTACCTTTACCCGAGGACCCACCTGGTGAGAACAACTATTAATGGCAATACCTGATTTAACACCCGTGATCTTCATTTTCATAAATTCCTTCTCAAGTTGGTCCATATTTACACTTATTTTATCGCAGTTAGTCTCCAACTGGTGAACCCTCTTCTCAACACCCTTCATGACACGCTTGACGAGGCTCACGTCACTTTTTAACTGGTCTTGCTGCGCTAAGATAACTGACATTTATCATCAAAACTAGATAAATGTTTCTTGATCTGTTCCCGTAGCGTTTGTTGTTGTTGCTGAAGTTGTTGCTGAATAGCTGCCAGTACAATAGAAAGGTCAGTAGGCGCAGTACACGATGGCAATGACGTGCTCTCGGTGTCCTCTGACGTCCTCTGTGCTTCCGCCCTGGACCTGGTGGTAACACCTTCCTTCAAAATAAGTGGCATTTTTTTTAACACAATGTCACTTCCGACACCAGTTGTTACGTATTTCGGGTTCATAATTGTAAGAAAACACCACTTATATTAAATCCGTGTATTTACAATACAAATACACAAAACAACACAATGAAATACTCAAATATTTTGATTAACACTAGTTGTTAAGCAGTCTACTGGGTGTGTGACTTACCGTCTCGTCCGAGTGTCCACGTGTCGGGGTCCGGCGATGGTAATCAGCGCGATTCTTTTGCCAATAGATCTACTCAACTGAGTCCATAGGGTTAACTGATTCTGGTAAGGGAGAATCTTAGTGCGAACAGACGTCACTTCACAAATTAAGTATTTTTTACTATAATTAGCCGTTGATTCGGGCACGACTCTTTACGTAGTGTTTTAAAGGACAAAGCAAAACTTTTCCCTAGAGGGCGTACAGTCGCCTCCCACATGACAAGGACTTTTGTTTGAGACGGTTTTTCGTTTCACCCAGTAAATTTAAACATTTTTATATAATATAGAACGATATTCTATATTCAAAATTGTGCTATATTTTCTAATACAAAAATTACATTCTACTTCTGTTCCAGTACGGAACACTAGTCACGCACTGTACTAACACTGAACCTAACCGACTACACAATAGTACACTCGCTTCGCACTGGTCACTTTAAGTATCGCTCTCGATCGGTTAATGAAACTGCCCTGTATTTGTCAACACATCTCTATTTATACCCAGGGTAAAGTTCTACCTGGATCCAGAAAAATATAAATGTATCGGGTAAACAATGAATCATTTCTTATTGTAAACAACTTATGATAGTACACGCTATTTTCACTCTTATGCCCTATACCACAAAGTCCATTATGGTATAGCTATTCGAATAACGGCCAACTATTTGTATATTAATAGGAGTAGCTATCTCTTTCTTTTATTTCTAGATCCCTCCAGCGTTCCAACTCTTCACGTTTCTAGATTATTCGTAACAATACGGTAGGACACGTATAATTAATCGTTTGCATTTTATGAACTGCTTAGGTTATAGGCAATTGGTCTTTTCTTCAAAGGAACTCCGGACTTATTAGTCCCTCTTATTATTTATTTTCCCTCGTATTCGACGGAAAATTTTTAGTGGTTTCTAGTTAGTGAATTCTAGATCTGCTATGTATAACATACACAAAAGATAAAAATATATTTGAGTTTTTAAATTTATTACCACGATAAGTCTAAAATTTAATTACTTTTGCTTTAGTTATGTAACAATTATTATTTTTAAACCATTTGTAGAATTTGAGTAAAGCTTAAATTGTTTATTTGAGACGTCGTTTTTATCTTCACACTTAATAAGTAGAATAGTGTCAGCAAATAAAAAGAAGCCATTGTGAATAGAATCAGGATATCCTTAATATAAATAAACAATAATAAGGGCCCTAAAACACTGCCCTGTAGTATTTCACAATTATTGCAAAGCTAGTCTGAAAAATATGTATTCTTCCGGTTTCCACATATTTTGGATATTTTAAACAATTGTTTCGTCTCTTCTATATAACTCTTTATCTATTCTAAAGATTTCCCTCTAATACCATATTTTTCGCGTGTTGATGGTAAAATATTGTGTGAAAATCTTCAGTCAAGACAAAATGCTAAATGATGATTGAATGTTAATTGTTCGTATCACATGAATTTCCTTTTCTAAGCAATGGTTTAACTGTGGAATTATTATAGAGGGTCTGATAATACATTTTTTAAGGAATTTTGGAAATTTACGACATTTGTGACATATTTAATAGTGTTATGCTAATATCATAAAACCAAAAATACTAAAAATACCATGCTCATATATTGGTGTTAAAAACATGGTTTTAATACAATTTGGTAACAAGTGTGACTGAAGTATTTGTGTTTTTTCCTTATGCAAGTGGCATCATCATCCCGTCAACTTAACATTTACCTTAAACTCCACACTAAAACACGGCTGACAAAGTTATAAATAAATATTCACGGGACAAATTACACTTACTGATCTAACCCCAAATTAAGAAAATAATTTGATTGTGTTATGAGTGTTAGTCAACGATACTAATACATAGAAATACATATATAAATACAAGAATATATTTAATAAACACCCAAACCATGAAATACAAACATTTATGCTCATCACAAAAATGCCTGTTTGAGACGTGTTGCAAAACCCGATACCCGCTGATTTGCGAAGTCAGGATCCCCAACCACTCGACCAACGGGGTGGTCAAATTAGATAGGTTTCTATTTCATGTTTTAGATCTAAAAATGGTGGTAGACGGAGCATTAGAATTAAGCCAAACAGTAAGTAATGATATCATCTCGACTGAAGAGTCTGAAATCCGAAGCATGTTTGTTGGATCAACTGTATTCCTAACTGGTGGTACTGGCTTTTTAGGAAAACTCCTAGTAGAAAAACTATTAAGGTAAATTCAGACATAATTTATTTATTTAAATTATTCTTAACGAGCGCTCTGGAAGGCATCACATTTTAAAGATACTACATTTTAAGATTGGAAACGCTGACCGCGTTACTATATACTGAGTTGATTGGATGAAAACAATTCAGTGCGTTAGTCATGTTATATATTTATTTTTTGGGGCAGAGTAAAAATAAATAAAATAAAATTTATTTATTTTTAAGACCATCTCAGCGCTCGCGCTCGGCTCGGCTGGCAAGTTAATCTCGATATTGAATGCATGTGAGTGACAATAAATCGGTGGTCATTTAATAATTGAGGAGTGTCTTTTCGAAAGGGGATACCTACATTCTAACTTATTTTTCACAAAATGGGGAAAACTTATATGGGAAATATTTACAGACAGCATTATTTCTGTTATGAAACTATTTCATTCCAGTGTTCTAACTACACATTTTGCCAAATAATATGACTTGTTAATTTAAAGCCACAGAGTTCAGAAAAATCATAATATCCTCTTTTGACACGGATCTTTTATAATATTTGTTCTGTACTTACTGTAAATATCCTCTTTTGTATTGTACATCTCAAGATTTTAAATAATAATAAAACACAGATTATTCTTATTATTTAATAATAATGACCAAAATTAAAGACATAATTATTAATGCTACTAAACAGAATTATATTTTTTTAATTATTAGACAGTTCAAATCCTGATTTGTCCAATATCAGTGTCAGACAGTCACTTATATTCCATTTCGGTATTCTGTTCTTCTTCAGGGCTGCAGTTTGGATCATCAATTAATAATTCTTTATACCACTTCAGTTCATCTAAATTGTATCACTCTTCGCCAAAAGAAAAAAATAACATCCCCACTTTACATGTAGGGAGCTACTCTGAAAAAAAAACTTAAGAGGTGTCGAGGGACACCGGATGGAACGAAGTTCCTATTATTATTACCTGTATACACTCACCAAAAATAATCGTCGCGACACCACACTGTTCAATGCGAAATAGAAATGAAAATATCTGGCTTGCTTCCTATAAGAGAGAGAGAGAGGGGGGGAGAGATAGAGAAACGAGAGCCGCACGCCGCACAGCTTGATAAGGAACTTCGTAGAATTTCGACCCACGGTTGAATTTCGGCACCCGTCGAATTTCGGAACCCGGTCGAATTTCGGCACCCGGTCGAATTTCGAGCCACGGTCGAATTTCGGCCCCCGGTTGAATTTTGACCCGCGGTCGAATTTCGGCACCCAGTCGAATTTCGACCCACGGTCGAATTTCGGCACCCGGTCGAATTTCGACTGTCCGTCGAAATTCAACTTTTGGTCGAAATTTGACATTTGGCCGAAATTCTGTATAAATGTCGAACATTTGGCACTAGAAAAAAAGTAAACTCAATCAAATAGTAGATAGACTCTTTCACTTTCAATGCACGAGCTAAAGAGAAGTGGCTGGATATTTCTGTGCTTACAATACCTTATATAGCAAAAAGTGTCGTGTTAACTTTTCGTAAGAATTTTTTCCGTCTAGCCCCCTTTCACAACGCGCGATAAGGAACTTCGTTCCAAAAAAATATTTTTCAAGATTTTATGTTACTGCTTAGTTGACGTGTCTAATATGTAGATTTGTTCCAAATAACAGCTTTCTAGTAATAAGAATCTCTGAGCAATCGTGCGGACGGACGGACGGACATAGCGAAACTATTAGTGGTTCCTAGTTTACTTCGGAACCCTAAAAATACGCAAAGTCACGAACACAGTTCGTAGGTAGTGAAAAACGTGGAGTGCGTATATTGTTGTCTAAATATTTGAGCTGATTTAAATTATTAGTTGTAATTATGTATTCAATGCCAAAAAGGTTAACCTCAGTACTCTTCAAGGAGTTTTTAAATCATTATCTACACGTCAATTTAAAAACTATCTTATTAATAAATAATGATGTGGTGTCGCGGGACGCCAGGTAGGAACGAACTTCCTTCGGCTAAACGGCACTACTCGCTTGTGGACGCGACTGTCGCGCCTGCGCAGGTCTCATTTAACGCTTTTATTCCACGCATTTTTCTTACGGTTTTACTATCACATTTTTTTCAGTTCGGTCGCGCAGCAAAATCCCTATCCCCTCCAAGCCTGCCGTAAGGAACTTCGTTCCAATTATCCATCCATACTAATATTACTAGCAAAAAGCAGAGCTTTGTAGGGGCTCGCAAAGTTATACTATCTAGTAATATTGTTAGAAAAGTATTTTTATGAGAATTTTATCTTTTAATGTATAGACTTTATAATAATAAAGTCTATAAGTCTTTTAATGTATAGAAAAATAATAGTAGTTTGTTTACCAAGGCGAGAAAATGACCGATACCTTACGAGAGTGTAGTTTCAATACACTCAAGTTAGGTATCGCATTTTCTCCCGAGTGATACATACTGCTTTATACTACACCAATGAGGAAAATAAAAACATTTTAGTTAAAATTTATATTAAAATTATTACAATTATTGAAACTCCATAAATTTTTCATATGTTTTGTTGTACTTATGTTTGGACTTTTGTGGAAACATTTTGATGTGTTTCGAGATACAAAGTTATGAATTTAAAAAAGTTGAAGGAGGGGTGAAATCCCATACATTTCTGCCGCCCGCATATTGGTTCGCTTGGAATTAGGTACTTTCTTCTCATTTTTCAAGTAAGAACTAATGTGCTTCCGAATAGGTGTAGTATAAATAATAAAGTATTTCATCTCTCGCATTGTATATCTGTTTTGTTAATCTTTCCCCTACCATTCTTTCTACATGTCCGAACCAACGGAGCATGCCCTTGAGCCCGGTCCGCGTGAATTACGCGACATGTTTTTCTCTGTTCTATTCTTCTTCCATATACATATTCTCCCCCCCCCCCCCTCTCTCTCTCTCTCTCTCTCGCTCTCTCTCGCTCTCCTCTCTCCCCTCCCCCTCTCCCCCCCTCTCGCTCTCCCCTCCCCCTCTCCCCCCTCTCGCTCTCCCCTCTCGCTCTCCCCTCCCCCTCTCCCCTCCCCCCCATCTACCCTCCCCCTCCCCCCCCATCTACCCTCCCCCTCACCCCTCCCCCTATCTTCCCTCCTCCTCCCCCTCTCTCCCTCCCCCCTCCCTCTCCCCTCCGCCTCCCTTCCCCCATCCCTCCCCCTCCCTCTCCCCTCCCCCTCCCTTCCCCCTTCCCTCCCCCTTCCTCTCCCCTCCGCCTCCCTTCCCCCTTCCCTCCCCCTCCCCTCCCCCTTTCCCACCTCCCCCCTCCCCTCCCCATTCCCCTCCCCCTCCCCTCCCCCTCCCCCTTCCCTGCCCCTCCCCCCGGCCCTCACCCCCTTCCCTCCCCCTCCCTCTCCCCTCTCCCTCCTTCTACCCTCCCTCACCCTCCCCCTCCCTCAACCCTCCCCCTCCCTCTCCCCTCCCACTACCCTCCCCCTCCTCCTCTCCCTCTCACTCCCCCCTCCCCACCTCCTCCCCCTCCCACTCCCCTCACCCTCCCCCTCACTCCCCTCCCCCTCCCCCTCTCCCTCTCCACCTCCCTCTTCCCCTCCCTCTCCCTCTTCCCCTCACATCCCGCCTCCCCCTCCCCTCCTCCTCCTCTCCCTCCCTCCCCCTCCCCCTCCCTCTCTCTATTTTTATGGTAGATAACATATCTAGACATGAATTTAAACTACTACGTCGAAGCACAAACCTAAAAGTCCGATAATTTTTGAGTAAAATGTACCACAAAAGTGCATAGAAAGTGGCCTAGTGTAGGGCTCGCTTCGCTCGCCCTAATAAATGCTAAGGTCTGTCTGTCTGTTACGCTTTCACGGCTAAACCGCTGGACCGATTTTCATGAAATTTGGCATGAAGTAGTTGAAAAGCCGGGGTCAAACATAGGCTAATTGTTTTTCAAAAATCAATCCTTAAAGGGTTGAAATAGGGGATGAAATTTGTATGAAAATCTATGTGACTTGTTAATCTACTCACGGGCGAAGCTGCGCGGATCAGCTAGTAAATAAATGTTCACGGGACAAATTACACTTACTGATCTAACCCCAAAGGAAGCAAATTATTTGCTTGTGTTATGGGTGTTAGTCAACAATACTAATACATAGAAATACATATATAAATACCAGAATATATTTGATAAACACCCAAACCCGGAAATACAAACATTTATGCTCATCACACAAATGCTTGTCCCCGCCGGGGATCGAGCCCCGTTGATTGCGTAATCAAGGTCGCTTACCACTCAACCAACGGGGCGGTAAATTATTATAATTAGCAAATGTGAGTGTAATAATATAAAATTGGATATATTTATTTGCGATATCAATAATATTGTAAATATTACTTATATGTAATATTAATATTCGTTTATAACAATAATCTCGTGAAATAGATTCGGCTCGGGCACAGCTACCCGCGGCGCGACCTGCAACGCGAAATGCGGCGCGGTGAGTCGCGCGACCATCTGGGTATGCCACAGCTCGACTGGTTGTGACCGCGGCGGCGTGCCACTCTGAGCTGTCACACCTCGATACTGGCTAGTACCAGGGTCGGATTTTGTAATACTATTTTTACTACATTCTTTTGATGCGTGATATTTATATTGATTATCGTAACGTTAAGATTGTACGCAAAAATACCATTATTGTTGATACTTACATATATATTACCCTTTCATTGATCCCTCCATTCGAGGTTTTTGAAGTTTAATTTCTTTAGGCACGTAATATTTCTTTAGATAGCGAGTGAAATTTTAAAATGCACGCGCATCACCGTAACGCAAAAGTTACAGGTTGAAATCTTTATTAAGTAAGTCCCGAAATTCTTGACTTTCACTCCTTTTATTATTTTAATGTTATTAAGTATTTGCATGCAATTAAAATCGATCAGAAATCAGAAATCAGAAGTACTTTGTTCAATAAAACTTTTTACAAATTATTTTGACACGTCAACATATTTTTTAAAAACTGCTACCGGATCGGAAACGCGGCCACTATTTTTTATATTATTAAAGAAGTATAACTTCTTACGCGCGTACATAAGTACACGCATCCATTTTTTTAATGTATGGCAACGTAGTCATTTTCCGTGTAATTTTTAGTAACTATGATCGTTTTTGAGTTAGTGGGCTGTAGAAAGAATATATTTTTTATTAATATGAGTGAGATGAAGTGTGGTGATCTCCCCGTGTTGGTCTCGGGCTCCTTTGAAGAATAGGCCAACTGCCGTTCTGCCAGGCAGGTGTGTGGCTGTTTGCGTCACTACCATCGTGACTACTAGGTGGTAGAGTTCTGCATCAGCTCGACCGGGTCTGGTATCACCGCCTTACCTATTCCTGTCGCAATAGCGTCTGTGCTGGTCACTGTCGTGTTTCGGTTTGGAGGGTAAGGTAGCCGGTAAACATGTGTTATGCATGTGGCATTAGACCTTACCACACGATAGCAACGCACCATTAACATCTTTGGTGTCTATATGGTTGACTCTTTCCATCAGGAGACCCATCTGCTTGTTTGCTATCTTATGATATAAAAAAAATCCTCGTTTTTGCGTCGGAGGCTAAAAATAGTAGTAAAAATTTTAATACAATTTAGTATCTGTATAATTTCCATTGGTAATATTTTTGTGTTATTCTGATTCCAACCCTGGCATACTAGTGAATAAAACAAAAGTATTCTTTTGTTTTATTCGCTCATCACACTGCGCGTCACGGTCGCGAGTTTTTTCGCGCCGCAATTCGCGTTGCCGGTAGCTATGGCATACTTCATACAGTTTCCTACATTTGTTTTCGCTCGACGCGCCTCAATTCGCATCTCCGATCTCGCCGCGCGAGCTGTGGCCGGGCGGTTAGAATTTATTGTTATCAAAATGATTCTCTTATAAAGGGGTCCACTATGCCGGTCCCGTAAATGTTAAAACTAGCAAATGTCGCGGTTATCTTTCTACAGAGAGATATATTTGTATCTTCATGACTATTAAAGCCATTTATCTTGAAGTTATAAGTAATATGAGTCTTACTCAAATATTTTTGGCAGCGTTCAAGCATTTTAATGCAAGAAGAGGTCATATTGCCGATTCGTGGAGTGATAACGGCACGACATTTGTAGGAAGTGCAAAGGGAATGAGAAGTCTGTTCTCTCAAGAAAGGAGTAGTAGAGTCAATGAAATTGCTGAGTTGCTACCAATGGTATCAACTGGTACTTTATTTCTTCCCACTCTCCAAACTTTAGAAGGCTTTGGGAAGCAGAAATAAAATCTGGTAAAAATCACCTCATGAGATTTATTGGGAATATTATACTTATATTTGAAGAAATGATAACTGTGCTATTTCAAACAGAAGCTTGCCTTAACTCTAGACCTATAAGTCAAATTCAGAATTCTCCGGACGACTCTCATCCTCTAACACCAAGGCATTTCATCGCTAGAGAACCTCTGGTTCTTCCATATATTTTTTGCTATAGTTATTAATGTCTGTCCACGGCGGGTGGGATATTGTCATTTTTCGATATGAGACGACGCTGTGACATTTTAGAATCACGATTTTACTAATACTTTTTAAAGTTTGTTTATAGGAAATTAATAATCAAATATATTTGTTGCTAAATCATTGTTAAGTTTTATTCAGTGCTCCTCGAGATAGTAAAGAGTAGTGTTGGGCTTTGTAGAAACCCTGTATATGTTCCTCGCTTCCACTTTTTACAAAATCGTCTTTTCTAACTTTATATAACCTTATAATGAATGATAAAGCAAGATAGACTTTGTTTGGTAGGGAAATAAAAGAGATAGGATGCTTAAAGTTAAAATTTAGGCATTCAAAAAGATTTTAAATAAAGTACGGATAGGATTGATCAATGACACACAACGTTTCATTGTCACTTAAACACGTTTCACTAATCTTTTAAAGAGTTTTGCAACGTCTTGCTCGGATATATGTAACCACCGTTAATGCTTGTCATTGTTGTGTTCCGGTTTAGAGGGTAAGGTATCCTGTAAACTTATGCATGTGGTATTGCAATCGCGTTACAGCGAAAGTAATGTGCTATTAACATTTTCGGTGTCTATAGGCGATGGTTTTTCTTTCCATCAGGAGAGCCATCTGCTTGATTATAATTTTATCATATTTAATACAAAAACAGTACCAACCAACTAATAAATCTATAATTCTTGTAAATCTTAACGCCTATTGGCATTTGGATCAAACTGCCCACCCCGCAAAGATACTGGTGTGGTGGATGATATTTTTTTCTCATTATAATTTTTTTTAATTTTCAGATCATGCCCAGAAATAAAGAAATTATATTTGTTGGCAAGACCAAAGAAGAACAAAACTATCGCGGAAAGGTTACAAGAGCAATTTGATAATGTGGTAACTTTATCCCGAACTATAGACTTATGTATATTATTCGAAAACTTTAAATCACATGCTTATAATGTCATTGCTAATCGTTATTGTGTTGCAGTTATGGTTAGGCAAACTGGCGTAAATACTACAGATAAACGCAAAAAATTTCCTACAATTGACTATTTTTTGCGTTATAAAAGAGTGTGGTGACGCGGTGAAAATCTGCTCCATCCATTGGTAAAACGTGCATGTGATTGCGCGTGGTGCGTGCGGTAATTTGGACGTCTGCCATTCGCTTTGCGAATTCCAAGAAAAAAGACGGAAACAGTTGTAGTAAAATGACAGAAAAATCGTTATATTTTTTTAAGTTGAGCTGACCCCCGACACAAAACGCGGGGTGTTATAAGTTTTAGGTGTATGTGTGTATCTGTGTGTCTCTCCGTAGCATCGTAGCGGTCAGGCGGATGGTCCGATTTGGTTCCAGTTATTTTTAATTGAAAGCCCTATTTCTCACCAGCTCTTTTCAAATTGATGAAAGGAAGTAAGCAACTTCGAGGCTTTATCAATACTAAATTTTGTATTTTGTTATTTTCATTATATTGCAATCACATTGCAACCTTGTCCTGATATTTTAAGGTCCTCATTCGAAGATAACGGCATTAATGTAACTGGCAATTTTCGTATGTAAATAACAGATTTTCTAAATATTGCAAGCCACTTTTTAACGACTTTCTGATATCCGTTTCTACAAAAACTTGGCAGACTTGTGAAAGCTCAGTGATGATACAATACTATGGTACCTTCCAAATGAGCTCATGATGTAGCCTGGACGTAGGGACTAGAACTCTCTCAAGCAAAGTTTAAACAAAGTTTAAACTAAAGACAACCTTGCTTGGACTCATTGGTTTTGTTGCTACAAGTACTAAGTTTGATTAGTGCTCATGATGACAAAGATCTGAAGATGGAGATGAAAAATTACTACGAAAACTCATACGTAGAATGTAGAAAGAAATAAGATTGTCAAGTTTGGACTCGATGAATTTTTGATGACGTATACTTTCCGTGTACTACGTGTGTCGAATATCTGAAGATGGAGCCGTAAGAGTGCCATTGTAACTCACAGATAGAAATCGCTAATATATTGGAGTTTGGAATCGTTTTATTTGTTAAAGTAAGTTCTTTTTCGTGATGATAAGACTCTGTTAATTGAGCTGAAAAAGTGACACTGGAACTTCAAGAATCCAGATTCAAAATGCAACTACAACGAACTCCTAAACTAAATAAGGTAATGTTTTTGAATTATCACTTAATTGTCTTGTATTGGCAAATATCTTAGTGCTGGATGATTTTCAGGACCCGATGATGGTAACCATGAGAACTCCTAAACTAAATAAGATAAACTAATCGAAATTGGACTCATTTATTCTGTTCTGACAAACACTCTAGTGCTAGATAACTTCCAGAGTTTCATAATAGAGCTGCAAGTACGTTTTGGGAACTTTGAAATAAAATAAAGCAACAACATCGACTTTAGGGTCGTTTGATTTATTATTATAAGGACTTTGGAGTGGAATGGCTTCCAGTGCATGATGATAGAGCTGGAAGATGTACCCGAGAACTCCTAAGCTAAAACAGGATAACCCATCAAGTGGGGACTAATTTGGTTTTTTATTGTCTTATATCAGATCATGGAATTGGAAGGTAAATATAGGAACTTCTAAACTAAACAAGATAACTTACCGAGTTTGGGATCCTTTGTTCTGTTTTAACGAACATGATGGTGCTAAACGATTTCCGTGGTCTTATAATAGAGCTGATGATGGAGGTCATGGAAACTTTGGAATAAAATGGAGTAATTTTTACAAGGATTTTGAAACACCCTAGTTATCAGTGCCTGATGACAGAACTGGAAGTCTATAAGAACTTCTAAGCAAATCCAGAAAAGCCTATTGAGTGTGGGTTGCTTCGGTTTGTTTTGGCAAACAATTTGGTGCTGGACGATTTTTCTGGATTTCATTATGGAAGTTGAAGGTAGCTATGGGAACCTATAAACTAAACAACATAAAATCATCGAGTTTTGACTCATTTGATAGATAATTTATATGGTAGGATCAAATAGATAGAAAAATTATAGGTATTTCTCAAATCAGAACAAATGAGTCCAAAATCGATGGTTTTATCTTGTTTAGTTTAAAGGTTCCCACCTTCAATTTTCATTATTAAATTCTAAAAATCATGTAGCACCGAAAAATATGCCAAAACAAATCGGAGTAACCCACACTCAATGGGTTGATGAAGCAAAAAAGAGATTATGAGAACTTTGAATTTAAATTGAGCAATGCCATAGATTTTAGTCTCATTTGGTTCGTTCTATTAAGGACTTAGAACAGAATGACTTCCAGTTTCTGAAGGTAAACTGGAAAAAATCCATGAGATCTCGATGAACCAGATAAACCCATTGATTATGGGTTAATTGGGTTTGTTTTGGCTTACTGTTTGGTACTGAATAATTTTTAAAAATTTGTTGATGTAACCCGAAGGTGACAGGATCTTTTAAACTAAACGAGACAAACCCATCGAGTTCGAACTTATTTGTTTTGTTGACATGATGACAAATAATCTGGTGTTAGATGATTTTTAGTTTCTTGCCATAAAGCGGGAAGACGGTCATGAGAATAAAACGAACGAATTAATGAAAATTGAGCAGCACCATTGATTTTGTTCTCATTTGATTCGTTCTTTTAAGGACTTTGGAACATGATGTTTTCCAGTGTCTGATGATAGAGCTGTAAGAAATCCATGAGAACAAAAGTTCTCATGGATTTCTAACTAACTAAGATAAACCCATCGAATTTCGGCTAATTCGGTTTATTATGGCAAACACTTAAGTGCCGGGTGTTTTGTAAAATATAATAATGATGGAACTGGAAGGTGGCCATCGGAGATTGAGCTGATAATAGTTATAGAATAGTTGGCCTTTATTTCTAGAAGATTCGTAGAACTAGAAAGTGACCATGGATCTCCTGCACTAAACGAAATAAGCCCATTGAGTGTGGTCTCATTTGTTATATTTTTACATACAAATGTTACGAATATATACGAATAATATTCATATATAATATACGAATCAAAATGATTTCCTGAACTGTTATATAGTGTAGCTGGAGGCCACGGGAGCTTTGTAATAAAACAACTCATGCCCATTGAATAAGGAATCGTGGCAACCTGACCCCAATGCTGTAAGAGCCGCATTGAAGATCATCAGTTTCTTTTACTCTTAAAATTATGCATGTGTAGCTGACTGGCGGTCCGAAGATGTGTCGTGGGTT
Organism: Apodemia mormo; assembly: GCA_036924255.1. Taxonomy (NCBI): domain Eukaryota; kingdom Metazoa; phylum Arthropoda; class Insecta; order Lepidoptera; family Riodinidae; genus Apodemia; species Apodemia mormo. Next base: position 13,344,351 of record JAUPFN010000030.1, read on the forward strand.
TTTGAAATTTTTAATTTTATCTTGTATAAACATGTAACACTGTTGCGTTACATTTCTAAATTTCGAACATTTCAAAAGTTTTTGAGTGATCTACGCACATAAAATTAGTAAATAAATGTCATCACAATGTCTTTTTCTTACTAGGGAAGTTAAAGTAGGCATAATTACTGGTACCAAATATATTTGTATTTCTATTAAAGCTAGTTTCTACGACAGTGTCATCAGAGATCGAAAATTTTCCACGATTTCCATAAATATTTTTTTAAATTTTACCCATGATGGTCCAGCCCCCTATTCAAGGATAGAACATCTGCTTTTCAACCAGGCAGTTCAAAAAATCTAACGTCTGGCTATGTGCGTCACCACCATCGTGACTACTGGGTGATAGAGTTAGTTCTCCACTCTTTTTGTCTCGCCAGGTCTGGTACCACCGCCTTATCTATTTCTGCCATAGTAACGCCAGTGTTAGTCATTATGATGTTCCGGCTTAGAGGATAAGGTACCCGCTAAATTTATGCATGTGGCATTAAGACCCCATTCCAAACATGGTTACGTCTTCCGTGTTTGTAGGCGATGGTTCTCTCTTCATCTGGAGATCTATCGGTTTCTTAGCTGTCTTATGATATAAAAATAAAATGCATATGGTTTTTCGTATCACGTGTATAGTGTTTCGTATAATGATAAGCCCATTCATACACATAATATGCTTTTCAAAATTGCGTACTTATAACGCACTGTAAGCATTCTCGAGATAAGGCTGATCAAAGATTGGTTGAGTTTAAAATTTTTAGGTATCAATGATTTTATTTGGGCACAATTATGTCTTTTAGAAATAGTTGGAACTACTATTGCAGCTTACATAGTAAACATTTCATTTATGTCATACTAGCGACTTGCCCGTGGTTTCACCCGCGCAGCTTTTGTTTCCGTGGGAATATCGGAAAAGTTTATACACTTAAACCTTCCTCAAGAATCAGTCTATCTATTAAAAAAAACCGCATCAAAATCCGTTACGTAGTTTTAAAGATTTAAGCATACATAGGGACATAAGGACATAGGGACAGACAGAGAAAGCGACTTTGTTTTATACTATGTAATGATAATTAGTTTGTTGAGTTGTAAGTTATTTATATAGACTGAGGGATTAAAATTATATCTAAATCAAATCAATATCAAAAACTGTTTTATTGAAATAAACCTTTACAGGCACTTTTGTCCAGTCGATATTTTAAGATTTTTTTAACAGTTGGTAGTATAGTCAGTATATCGACACAATGCTTGAAGTATTTAGTATCTCTGTTGGCATCTAAAATGGTATAAGCATCCAAAAGATGGTGCTGTGTTCAGAGCCCACATGAATAACTTAGCCACAGCAATACGTGTTCGGGCCTGTTAGGATATATATAATTTTTTTTTTATATCATAAGATAAGCACACAAGCAGATGGGTCTCCTGATGGAAAGAGTCAACCGTCGCCTATAAACACCAAAGATGTTAATGGTGCGTTGCTATCTTGTGGCAAGGTCTAATGCCACATGCATAAGTTTACCGACTACCATACCCTCCAAACCGGAACAAAACGACAGTGACCAGCACTGACGCTATTGCGGCAGGAATAGGTAAGGCGGTGGTACCAGACCCGGTCGAGCCGATGCAGAACTCTACCACCTAGTAGTCACAATGGTAGTGACGTGCACTCAGTCGCCTTTTACGACCTGTCTGGCAGAACGGCAGTTGGCCTATTCTTCAAAGGAGTCTGGGACCAACACGGAGAAGATTATTTGTAAAATATATTTATAAAATATATTTTGCCTACTTCTAACATATTTTAGTGAACACATTTAAGTAATTTATACTTACATTAATAAGAGGGCGTTGCAAGCAACGTAATGGCTACCAAAAGTAGCGACAGAATATTCTCCTCCTTAGGAAAGAGGTTGCTGATTATAATTTTTTGTTCATAGTAAATTAATTATTCCCGACACGGGATTAATTAATTTACTATGATTATCATTATTATTATCATTATATAATAAAACTAAGTTGATAAAATGTGCGTGCCGATAAAACTTAAAAAGGAGTCCCGGCACGATATAATGTTATAGCCCTTTTTTATCTTTCCTCGAACAAGAAAGTTCCCGTTTTAAACTAAAGGGCGTGTTTTTAAAGATATAAGGGCATTCCAACACTTCAATTTGGAAATTAAGTGTAGTGGCGCCATCTGTTATTGAGTATTTGAACTTCATTCAGAACAACGGCTATTTGCATTTCGAAAGGCGCTGCGAACAATTGAAGCATGTGTAGCAATAAAGTCTTAAATTACATTTGTTATATTTCAACTACCACGTAATCTCATATCAACTCCCGAGCGAAGCCGGGTATCATAGCTAGTGGCTTAATAAATATATTTTACCAATTCTTGCTTAGTTAAATTAGCCATTGTGGTTTTGTATTAATGTGGGGATACAGTATGGAATTCGCGGCATTGAGAGATGTTGGTCGTCTGCGCACCCTCATGTTATACACCAATCGATGTAACTTGTAATACATGTGTGTGTGCAATACAGAATATGCACTACTTAAAACTCTATAATTTATCCTAACTGCGACCACCTTATTCCTTACCTTACTCCTAGTAAAAGCGACCACACACGCGCCTTATAGCCCTAACCCAGACGCCGACATAATTATTCTACCCTAAAATAACACTTTACCAGGTGACATTATTAATATATGCTATTAAAAAATTATATACGTCAAAGACCTCGGTTGCTGGGTTTCCGTTAACTATTGATAACGTGCAATTTTTTACTAAAGTTTATTAAGATAATTTAGATTAGTATTATTCTTCCACAGCTTTACGATACATTAAGAAATGAATATCCTGATTTCATCCGGAAAATTACTGTTATCGAGGGAGACGTTGGCTTGCGAAATGTTGGCATCAGTGACGAAGACAGAAAAAAATTGACTCAAGAAGTAGGTACACTGATTGAACCTTAAAAATGTTGAGTCTATGAATTTTAATTTGAAATTGAAATTTGAGTGTTTGAATAAACATATAAATTATTAAAAAATAAAAAGTAACAGACCAAATAAACTAGTTAAAGAGTAAATAAAATGAAGAAAAAAAAGCGAATAAAATAAATGAGTATATAAAAAACTTAATGATTTAGTGCAGTATTAAGTAGTTAACTAAATGAATAAATAATAAATGAATAAAAATAAATTTTTAATTAAATGGAATAAAACAACGAACTCGGAAAAGCATAGAAGCATTTCTAGCGCTCGAAACCGACTTATGTTTTGATTGTGCTGTGATAATATAAGTGTATCCGTAAAGGAAACGTAGTATGCTCGATGAAATAAGTTACTTATTTCTGAAAGTTTACTGTTTGAAGTAAATTATGTTTGTGTGTTTTCTTTACCACATTGAAAACTAATTGGTCCTTTAAATAATTTCCACAAGATACATGTCAGAAAAAACATTAGGCCCGAGCAGTTGGCTTGGAAAACAGAAAAAATAATGGTTTCTAAGCAAATTTACAAGAATTGTATTACCCCTTTTTAAGATGACGATATTTATACATACCAAATGTATTAAATTTTTGATCCCTAATATAAGGCACATAGATAACAATGTACAAATTAGTGAGAAAAAAGCTTACTTTACTGTATTTTTTATAATGATTCCGGATAAAAATCATAATGTAGTCCGCGTATTGATTAGTTCTCTAGACTAGAACCTGCAGGAGATCATAACCACTTACCGCTAAATTTAGATATTTTAAGCTCAAAGGAGCTAAAAGTCGTATACTTTTAAGCATGGATTTTTTATACTCAAAGAGTTCATAGCTCTAAAATTTATTAAAAATAAGAGTAGGTATATTAGTTTTTGAACAGTTGTCGTAGTGTCGATGTTGACCGCATGAAGTTTGATTCACGGGTCAGGCAATTTTTTTTCTGGTATTATTTCTAATCAGGCAATTTTGATAAAAACAACGTTGTCTGGGATTGGATAAGAGCCCGGTTGGCGATAGGCTTTCCACCTGTTATATTATGGGGCTAAACATCTTCAGCAAATCGTTGTACTTCTAGCTCCTTCCTCCTCTCGGGGATGACCTCTTCGGGGATAGGGGTGTAAAGATACATTTTTTTTCGAACCGTTGTGTATTTTTCAAAACGATGATTGAACGAGTGACAAAAAGACATGTTTTTTTAAAAAGAACGGTTCAAGTCAAGTTCAAAAGTGAAGTTTTTTAAAATCCGATTAAAAATGTGAAGTCTTAAAGTCATTTTAAAAATATGAAAAAGATTTATTAAATAAATTTATTTACAACAAGTTATTTGGATTCTTTTACGCTTCCGGCAATTAAGTTTTAAGTACATATTAAAATACTGTAGAAAATTAAAATCTTGAAGTTATGGCAGAAAATCTTTTTTTTTTAAGAAAACTTTTAGTTTAAGGTAACTCTCGAACGCCTACCGATTTTGATATAATTTGTGACATTAAAACTTTTTTTAAGAAAAGAGCGGATTAGATTTTGCATTCAGTCTTATATTAACCTAAAAGTAATTAAAAAAAACATTGTGTTGCCATTTTTTTGTTTTTTAAAATTTGACAAAAAAATCCTAGGCCGAATTAGTTAAAATTTTCAGAAAGTCAAAGTTTAGCTGAACACAATCAAATCACACACACAGACACACACAGTTGAAACGTTCCTAGGATGAGGATTATTTAATTACTCAATTATTATATTGCGATGTTTACCCAATCCGAGACGAGCATTGATCATAATGTCAATCATTATTATGCGATTGTAATTGAAAACAAACTAGCAAATATCGTGGGGCCGTGAAATGAAAGTTTTTTTGGAGGAAAATTTTGTTTGGAGTTATGTCTCTATATTTTCTTCCCTCACCGGAATAAAATTAATTAAATTCAAAACCAATACTATAACAATATAGTTACTTCGTTTAGTTTATTTTATAAATTTGACTGTTTTTTAAACATACTAATTAAATGAGTCAAGATTGCAGTATTATCTAGCAAAGGGTCTAAACAAAATTGACTGAAATAAAGTGAATTTTGAGGTTCAGCTCTGTCGAATTTGTGTTATGCTAACTTAAATTTCATGTATTTTTATTAAATTTAACAGATTTTTTATTAAGTGCAATTTAGATCATTCGCATTAATCTCACCAGCGATAAGTTCCATAGAAACAGTGAATTTTTGACGTGTTTATGCACCGATAATAGGCCTTTTCATCACAAAAATTTTTTGTGCGCGTGCGTCAGAATCAGCCATCTTTTTCGTACTGTTTTTTGTAAACAACCATGCTAAATTGTCCGCTATCCGTGTATCAAAAATTAAAATATAAATCAAAGTTGATTAATTGTAAAAAAAGTGAAAAAAAAAAGTAGTAAGTCAAAATAATCGGAAAAAATTTTTTGTACTCCATTATAATTATGTTGTCTGTACGAAAAGGAACAACAAAACGGTGTTGTTATGGAGTATGTAAAAGTGATACACGATACAAATCATTTAAAACCAATAGATTCTATTTTATAAATTTTCCAAAGCCTTGTCTTGAATATCGAAAAAAAATAATCAAATCATCAAGCAAATTACACATTAAAGCATGTGTAAAATGTGCGAAATGTGAGTTATGGGTGAAAAAATGTGGCAGAAGTGACCGAGGTTTTAGATCTATTGATGATGTAACTAAGGATACTTATATTTGCTCACTACATTTTCTTGGAGAAAGTGGTCCAACTGAACAAAACCCTGATCCTTTAAGCTATCAAGAGTTTCAACATATTGATAAATCAATTAATAAGGTAAGGTATAAAATAAATTATACAGAAATACAATTTTCGGAGTTATAACCTCAAACCTGTTTATAGGTTCTCAAAGCAATTTAATTTAATAAAATTGTAAATATTAATTTATTTTTTTATGTTTTTAGATAGTCAACAAATATCAATGTCTAACCTCTCAATCAGTTCACTTTTTTTCCCTTTTTGCGGACGCCCATGACATTTTAGCCACCTTTTCAATTGTTCACAATTATGAGCTTCAACTGAATCATAAATAAGTGAAGCACCATCGATGGTTTTTTTCAATAATTTATTTCTTTGTGGAGATAATAGTCCTTGTCCAGCCATTGTTGATTAAAACAGTACGAATTTTTTTGAATTACCGCCGTTTCAACATGGCGGCTACGCATGCGCTCATCTGATGATGAAAAGGCCTATGAATAGAAAGAGCTGTCACGCCACGCTATATGTTAGCGAAGTTTTGTAATTACATAGGTACCTATGTAAATTAAATTTTCATATAGAAGGCAATAGAAAAACAAGGGCAAAAAGAAGGAAAGGCTAGTTCCCAATAAAGCAAAGATATTTCATTGGGTATGACAAACATCACTTTTTCCTAAGCTTCTTTTCTTTGGGCTTCCTAAGAATTTGTTCATTAGAGTTACCAGATTTTAGTTTTTAGCGGATCGTTGATCATCAAGGTTGTTCACGTTGCATGGTCTGAACTTAAAATTGTCAATGTTAGTTTTTCTCCAAGGTTTCGTTCGCACATCAATGATACTTTTCTATATCACTATATTGATGACAGTATTGTTGATGCTTTATATTTTCAGCTGCAGCGGAATTTCTCGTTAGCACGTCAATAAATGCTGGTACAACCTTTTGTCGGAAATTCAAGAAGAACTTTAATAGTCTTGAGGTGATGCTGACTGTATTTAGTCTTATTAAACATTAAGAAAATCCTACAGAACTGGGCTATAGTTCTAAAACGAGGAAATACGGAAAAAAGATGATTTGAAGAGGTAAACGGTTACCCCGTTGGACAACAAAATTCAATTCCATGTCACTTCAAAGGTGAAGTCGACTTGGTCTTAAAAAACCTAAGGTGTTCAGCAGGGCCATGCAGTTGTTCAAACCGTATAGTTACTTACAGATTTCTAAGGCGTTCGTCTGTTTTCTAATGGAGTACTTACTCTTGTCATCTCTATGCTCTCTATTTTTGATTACGTTCAATGTAGAATGATTTGAATTATCAATTATAATACTCAGTTATTCCTAATTGCCTTGATTTGGCGTTGCAAAATAGATGTGGGGTTGCTCTATATCTTCTATTTCATCTACCACGGAGAGTGTTTTGGTAAATTATTTAGGTTGATCGTAGACAGTGAATTCTGTTGGATATGATGTCAAAATTCTAAGTTTAATTCTCACAATCTTGATATCTGAAAATTCTAAAGGCGGTTATTGTTTCAAAAGCGGAGTAAGACTTGCAAATTCAATTATTGGTAGGTTTTTTTTGCAAGGATACAACTTCACAGTTGGCTGCTACAGGTGGTGATGACTTCACATCAGGTTCTGTTCTTTATTCCTCCTCTATAAAAAATAATTTTACGCTAAAATATATAAATGATTTCAGGTAGAATTCATCTTCCATGCAGCAGCGACTATAAGATTCGACGAAACCTTAAAAGTAGCAACGGAAATAAATGTGAGGGGATCCCGGGAGATGCTCAATCTGGCTAGAAGCTGTAAGAAGTTACGAGCTTATGTACACATTTCCACTGCTTATAGGTATTTTAATAATAAAGTTGATTTTAAGTTATGCAATTTTAAGAACTTATAAGGAACATTAAAATTTTTATACCTTCTCGCCTAATCCCCTACGGGGTAGGCAGAAAGAATTGAACCAGCATATATCACGATCCAAAATCTTGCTTCCACCACATTTATAATATTCGTCATGCAAACACGCTGGTTTCAGGGGCTCTTGATACCACTTTCGGACAAGATCCAACCAATTTGATCACGGTACGTCAGTCATGGTTTTCCTCGGTACTTACATCCATCCACATTTGTATTGTATATCTTTTCTTTTTGACAAAACGGAGCATGTATTTTCATATTCTAACGCCGACATTACCTATCATACTAAACTACTCTCTCACTTCGGTACATGAACGCAATCAAGTCAAAACGCTACACCAACACCTTCAATTTGGAATTAGCTGGATCAGTTTATAACCATCTCCTATCTTTGGAGACTTCAATCATGTGACAATTTTAATAAATTAGTTTTTAAGCATGGATTCGATTTAGGTATTTGAAACAAAACTTGCCAATTTGAAAAAGTTGTTCAGTTAATACTAAATTATTTAATTTATGTATTTATGTATACCGTAGATACGAATAATTTATCATTACCTAAAAAAACAACTCATATAATTAGTTCATTTTAGTTTTAATAAGTGGATTTTTTTATTAGCTTATATTATCTAAACTTATGTTCACGACTGTATTACATTAGCTCTTAATTTCCCGAAAATAAATAAATAAATACGTTATGTTTAGAATTGTTTAATAAATATATAGAGTAGGTAAGCTAAGATTTTAATAAATAAGCATTTAATAAAAACACACACATATATGTATGACTGTATGTATAACTGGCATACTTTTAACGGGCTTAGTTTTAAGTGTGCCAGTAATTGCGCATTCTTACTACTATACTTATAATATATTCTTGTTTATATGACAATTTATAGATGCTGTTCTACCAGGCCGTTCGTAAAAAGAGAATGATTGGCTGTACGTGTCACTATCACCTTGACTATTAGATGGTAGTGTTCCGCAATGTCTCGCCCGAATCTGTTACCAACATATTGTCTATATCTATCCCTGCCGCAATAGCGTCAATGCTTGTTACGGTTGAAAGGTAAGATAGCTGGTAAACTTATGCATAGTGCATTGCCAACCCGCAATACGAGAAACAACGCATCATTAAAATCTTTGGTGTTTAAAGGCGATGTTTTCTTTTTTCAATAGAAGCCTATTTGCTTGTTTGCATATCATTAGCAATAAACACCCATTTTCTGTTTCTTAAGAGTAGAATTTCGAAAAAACTTAGTCCTTGTCTATGTCATAAAATAACCCTCAGGGTTCAAGCATGGACATGGCTTAGTTACTATACAGGTATAAAGATGACATCAAATCAGCAGACTGTTCAGAGGCAACAAAGATATTAATATCGAGTTACTAAAAATCACTCTCGTTTTTTTTTTTTTTATATCATAAGATAGCAAACAAGCAGATGGGTCTCCTGATGGAAAGAGTCAACCATCGCCTATAGACACCAAAGATGTTAATGGTGCGTTGCTATCTTGTGGCGAGGTCTAATGCCACATGCATAAGTTTACCGGCTACCTTACCCTCCAAACCGGAACACGACAGCGACAAGCACTGACGCTTTTGCGGCAGGAATAGGTAAGGCGGTGGTAGCGACCCGGGCGAGACAATGCAGAACTCTACCACCTAGTAGCCACGATGGTAGTGACTCGATAGCCAATCGGTCGCCTTTTACGACCTGCCTGGCAGAACGGCAGTTGGACTATTCTACAAAGGAGGCCGGGACCAACACGGCGAAATTGTACGTGGTTGTTGTACGTAGTGTCGTAGTACGTTGTCGTAAGTGGTTGTACGTAGGTCACACTATAAGTTTTGCGTAACTTATAAAAACAACATGTTATAACCAAAATATTATGTTTATTGCTTTTCAAAATAATCTCCTTTATATTTATAACATTTTTTCATGAGATCGAACCATTTTTTAAAACAGGAGGACCACAGATCTGAAGGCATGTTTTCTATGTGCTGATTGAACGCTATCACTGCCTCTTCGGAGTTGGTAAAAGTAAAACCTCTTATCAAATCTTTGATTTTGGGGAAAATACAGAAATCACAGGGTGATAGGTCAGGACTATGCGCAGGATGAGTGACGAGATGTACTGGGTTATTAATATTAATATTATAAATGCGAAAATTGTTTGGATGGATTGTATTGGTTTGGAAAAAATGTTTGGATGGATGGACCTTCCAAGATAGGCAGAGAAACTGAGTGCCATATAATAATATTTATGGACAAATTACAAGAATAGGTTTAGACCTATTAACACAAACAAGTAATTTACTTACTCTGGGGTTAGCCCCAGAGTAAGTAAATTACTTGTTTGTGTTATGTGTGTTAGTCAATGACACTAATACATAGAAATATATATCTATACATATAATAAAACTGTAAGAGGTCGATTTCTGTACATTGAAGATATTTTAAAAATTTTTTTTGGAAGATACTCTTTAATCGATACTGAAGCGAAAAATGTAATTTTTTTAATTTTTGTCTGTCTGTCTGTCTGTCTGTCTGTATCAAGGCCGCGCATCACGCCGAATCTACTGAACGGATTCAAATGAAATTTAGCACGATTAGAGTTCATACTCCGAAGAAGGTTATAGGATATTTTTTATCCCAAAATTCAGTACGGTTCCCGTGGGATAGGGGATGAAAATAAAAACGTATATTTAGCTTTAATTCATTAACCTGTCATCCGAAATCCTTTATTATTTTTTGTTCAAAAGTAACTACTATAAAGATTATCCCTTAAAAATTTCAAGGTCACGAGTTTTATAATTTAGAAGTTACAGACATCGCAAGTTTCAACGGTTTCGGATGGAATGACCAGTTGAACGTGACACCCGGAATGTATACAAAACTTTTGAACGCACGGCTCATTATAAGTTAGCGTTATCATTTCATAGTATTTGTATAATGGACATAACCCGAGAGAATCAGTTCTAGAATGTATACTGTTTTATTAAAATGTTATAAATGCATTTTTACTAGCCTAAAAATGAATAAAATATGTGTAAAATGTAAACCTAAACATTTTATTTATTTATATAAGAATTATAATACATTTGAAAATAAAACAGGTCATTTTTCAGTTTCTTGCCAATATCTTAGAAAATATGCATCTAATCGACATTAAGTATACTAATAGAATTTGTTTTTTACAAAATTTTACGTAAGGATAGGCTATTGGGAAAATTCACTATTTTGTTTTTACATTGCATAACGTAAAAAAGAGTAAAAAAAAGTATCTAACCGCCCATACCCGGAATACGTAGAGTGTACCCACTATTAGCCATATATACCATCTCACACAATGTGATAGGTGGCAAGCCTATTGCCAACCGGGTCCTTTTCAATCCCGGATGTTGTTTTATCAGAAAAGCTAAAAACACGTTTTGTTTTGCCCGACCCGGGAATCGAACCCGGGACCTCATATGGTCAACGATGACACCGGATCACTTAACAACACGGTGAATATTTCAAAATTCTTTGAAAATGAATGAAATTTCTGCGAAGTGTAGATGTTGGAGTGCCTAAACTATTTAGTGTACTCATTAAAGTCAGACTCCAAAATACTTTTTAAAAAATTGTTAAGTAGAATATACGAACATGTACTTATAACTTCAGGCCTAGATAAGATCACCATATTACAGAAAAAATTGACTTTCCGCTTCACCGCGTTTCACCGGTTTGCCCGTTGGTGATATAAATGGTAATCCTCATCGCCGCATATACCGACACGTTAACGATTATCGACTATTTTTAGCGATAACCGGGACCGACAGTTTTACGTGCTCATCTGAGGCACGGAAGTGGTAATACCACTTCACCAGTCTCCGAGTTGCTACTGAGATTTTAGATTTTCGAGAAAATCCTCGAAAATATCACAATAACACGTTTGCCCGATCCGGAGATCGAACCCGAGACCTCACGATCTGAGCCCAATAGGCTATCCCAAGACCACAAGGCAGAGTAGTTTGTTATTAATTAAAAAACCCTTGACTATTTATCTTGCTAATTGAAAATTATACAAATTTACATTAAAAACATCTTTTAGAGATTTAAAAATAATAATAAATTTAAGAAAAGTGCAACAAGATTTTTTACTGCAAATTGTTTTCAATGAAAAAAGATAAGCTTCTTAGTCAAAAGCTATTTTGTTTTTTATTAATAACAAACCACAAAGCCATGTGTTAATTATTTTATTTTTATACTTCCCGCTACAAAAGTGCCTTAAAAAAAAAAACAGTAGCAGTCGTGGGACTGCCGATAGAAGTGAAAACGGAACTATTAAGTTGAGAGTAATTAAAACTATATGCAAAACATAGCTATAGATATACTATTATCATTAGCATGTCGGTGACGCGAACCGAGGATTTTACCCTCTACCAAAACGCTCAACGCGCCTAAAGAAGTTTTCACTTCAATAAAACTGAATAAATAACTTTCATCTTTCTAACTAGGTATATATTTTTAACTTCCCGCTACGTGTCTAGATAAGGAAGTTACTGATTTTACCCCGATTTACGAAAATCGAGTGTTCACCAAATCTCCACGTTTTGAGGTCCTAGGAACCTTTTTCGACTACTTTCATGATGTGTGTGTGCGTATGCGTGTATGTGTGTGTGTGTGTGTGTATGTGTGTGTATGTGTATGTGTGTATGTAAACATCTCAAAACTTTGAACGACTTGACCGATCGAAACGCGGTTAATAGGATTCGATTGGATTCCACTCAACTTAGACTTCCTGAAAATTTTAACCAATTCAAGGATATTTTGAGAAATTTTGAAAAAACCTCACATACGTTTTTGGCGAAACAGTATTTTTTTAATACAATTTCCAGATTAATGTACCGACAGAGTACAAAATTTAATCAGCTTTACATCTCAAAAACTGCGACGAATGCATAAATTGCATCAAAATTTATTTATCCGTTCGGGAGTTTATAGTCGACGAAAAATTTTGCAAAAGTATTTTTTCGGCATAATTTCGAAATTTTTTAACTAATCATTAAATATTGCAGAAGATTAAATCTTTTGCAATATTTTAGTACTAAAAAACTACATTGAATGCCGTTTCAAATATCAAAATCGAATCAAATTTTCAAAAGTTACAGCTTTTCAAACAATAAAATTACGTTGTTTACAGTAAACTTACTACATATTGTTTGAATAACTTTCAGGTTTATATACTGATTGATATAAAATATCGAATTAAACTTTCGATTTTTATATCAATCGGTCGGTATACAGTAAACTTATTACATATTGTTTAAATAACTTTCAGGTTTATATACCGATTGATATAAAAATCGAATTAGAGTTTCCCTCTAAAAAACTGCACCAAATACTGGAAATTGGATCAAAATTGCTTGATTTATTTGGGATTTGTCAATGAAAAAATTAAAAAAAAAGTTTTTTTTTATATTTCTTTGAGATTTCTTAACCTATCGATTTTTTAGCTATTAAAACAATTTTGAGTTAAAAATTGCGTTGAATGCCATTCAAAAGATCACAATCGATCATCAAAAAATATGATGTATATTTTTCAACCATTAATTTCCTAAATATCATTTTTACAAACTAGATTTTTTGAACTCTTCGAACTCAACAATCTATATTTAGGTATAGTTTTTGCTTCTTTTAGCTTAAAATACTTCAATGAAGCGGGAAGTTTCAGGGATGGCCAGCAGGGTCAACCATATTACAGATTTTTATATTCACTACATAAAATTATTATAAATAACTACCTTTTGATTACTTTTTCTCTCATGTCGATATCTTATTAGAATATTTGATAATTTTAGGAATTATATAATTTTGAAAAGTTTACCTTTTTACGTTGAATGCTAATTTTGCGACATAAAAACAAATATTGCAAATTTTTACAATAGCCTACCACTAAGTGAAATTTTATAGACCAAATACATTAATATACAAGCTTTCGATCGTTGAGGCGCACAGATTCTAGGCATCGCTATAATATGGTGGACATTCCACATGCCCGGATAAAGCGGTTAGACTTAAGATTCTTCATTCGAACCGCAAAGGACTGAAACATGCTTCCTAAATTTGTGCTCCCCGTCGAGTACAATTTGGGGATCTTCAAGAGAAGAGTGAACAGGTACCTTCTAGAGAAGCGCGTTTTATCTTAGGCCGCATCTTAGCTTACCATCAGGCGAGATCGTGGTCAAGCGCTTCCCTATAGATAATTAAAAAAACATGTTTATATTATATTTTACGAAATATTGGCAAAAAAATTGCAAAAAGCCGTTTTTTAATTGTTTTAAACAAAATGTTCCTAACCTCCTACACGGTCAAGATATTATGCTTAATAATAATAACATTGCAATTATAACCTTTACTGCAAGCAAATACTATTTATTTCTCTCTGACTAATAGGTCTGTCGTCAAATTTAGCCTACTGCAAAGGAGTCAGATATTGTTATTTATCAGACATACGCCGCAGATTTCAAACTAACTTGAATAATCATCGTTGCCCATTAAGAACCTAGGTACAAGCCGATAATTTCACCTTCAATCTTTTTTATCCGGTGGAAGGATAGCCCCAGCCATGCTTAAAAATGACAATACAGTTAAAGACTTTTGCTTCACGGTGTGTGATCTTTCTCCCAATAAAAAATAGGTTTTGTAAAAATGATCTTTAGTCAAATTTAGTCATATAAAATGAGTATATAAAGTCAGGCAAATAAAACTTCAAGCATGACTGTAGAAAATAAAAGGCGAGGTGACTTCAGTTAAACACTGCTTAAAGCCCTATAAGGCACAAGGGTCGTTATCATAATGAACGTGTTTTCAAATCCACACTAAAAGAATCCTTTCTTAATATTTCTCCTTTGATAAAAGTGCTTCGCCGTCCAAAGTCTCTCTCTCCAAACGTCGTCCAAACTCTGCAAGGATGGCCAAACGCGAACGAAGTCGCGGGTACAGCTAGTTCCTAAATAAATTAGAATTATTATTAGAAAATATTATGATAAATTCAAAAAAGAAAATTATTTTATGTGGAGATTGGAATATAGACCTGACGTAGGATACCTGTACCTTAGATTTACCTAAGATTTATGGGGATATTTTGTTAGAATCATTGCTTCAGTAATAAATGTTATTGCACCATATTTAGCTGTAATATTTAATTGTTCTGTAACACATGGTGTTTTTCCTGACTTAATGAAATTCAGCAAAGTTATTCCAATTTTCAAGTCTGGCTCTAAATGTGATCCCTCTAATTTTCGGCCTATCTCGGTTTTGCCAACCCTAAGTAAAATATTTGAAAAAATTATACTAGACCAAATGCTTAGGCATTTTGATAAATTTAGATTATTTCACAATAAACAATTTGGTTTTACGAAAGGTCGCTCAACCATAGATGCTGGTGTCGAATCCCTCAAAAACGTTTATGAAGCCTGGGAGAACTCGCAGGATGCACTTGGAGTGTTCTGTGATTTGTCTAAGGCATTTGACTGTGTCGATCATAACATCTTAATCAGGAAGTTACACCATTATGGAGTTCGAAATAAAGCTCTCGATCTTCTGGTTTCTTACTTAAATGAAAGAATTCAGAGGGTTGATATTAATGGAGAAAGGTCCCCTGGTGCTGTTGTAACCATGGGTGTCCCGCAGAGCTCCATACTTGGTCCATTTCTGTTTCTGATATACATAAATGACTTGCCTTACTATGTAGGGGATAAGCATGGAATCGTACTGTTTGCGGATGACACTTCACTTTTATTCAAAGTGAAAAGACGATATGGTAAGTATAACGAAGTAAATAATGCGATTTCAAAAGTTGTATACTGGTTCAGTACGAACAATCTTTTATTAAATGGTAAAAAAACCAAGTGCATTAAATTTTCATTGCCTATTATAAGGCATGTAGATACCAGCGTACAACTGGATGGAAACAACCTGGATCTGGTGGATTCCACTGTGTTTTTAGGTATTACTTTAGATAAGAAATTACAATGGGGACCGCACATTAAAAATTTAGCAAATAGAGTTAGTTCAGCAGCTTATGCAGTTAAAAAAATGAGACAGTTAACTGATGTCGACACAGCAAGAATTGTATACTTTAGTTACTTCCACAGCATTATGTCATATGGAATTCTTCTCTGAGGAAATTCTGCTGAAATAAATACTGTATTTGTATTGCAGAAAAGAGCTATTAGGGAAATTTACAATCTTAGCCCGAGGATTTCCCTGAGAGAAAAATTCAAAGAAATCAATATTCTAACTGTTATATCCCAATATATATTTGAGAACTTGATGTACGTTCGTAAAAATATTTGCTTTTTTAAAAAAATGGTGACGTACACTCACTTAATACAAGGAACAAAAACAATCTTGTTGTGCATGCATCTCGTCTCCACGGAATAAGTAACTCTTTTATGGGGCAATGTATACGCTTTTACAATAAACTTCCCGAAACTATAAGAGATCTACCAGTCAATAAATTTAAAAAATGTGTTAAAACAAAACTGTGCAAAAAAGGATATTATAAAATCTCAGATTATTTAGAAGTAAAAAAAGCCTGGCATTAATTGTTCCTCATACCGATCTCATATATATTTTTTGTAATATTGTGATAATGTAAAAAAATCAATGATATGAAAAAAAAAGACAAGCCCGCTGAGTTTCTTCCGCCGGATCTTCTCAGTGTGTGGCCGCGTTTCCGATCCGGTAGCAGTTTTTAAAAAAATATGTTGACGTGTCAAAATAACTTGTAAAAAGTTTTATTGAATAAAGTATTTCTGATTTCTGATTACTGTACACATAAAAATTTAACAAGAATTCTTTCAAATAACAACATAAATCAACATATTTTAAAACCTACTAGGAAGCATGGATGTAATAGCAAGTAACATAAATAATGTTCAGACTAACACTCACACACTCGCTTTGTCTGATCATGAAACTGCTCAGAGTATACAAGCCAATATAGAGTCAGTCTTAGAATTTAAATAAAAAAGAGCTTTTTGGTTTGAAACAAAGCGGATATATGGGCAGGAAAATATTAAAAAGTTTCATGAATGTTTATCAAGTTTAAGTTTTAATGAAATTTTTACAAAGTCAAACTTTGTGAAGTGAAAAAGCATTTAATGAATTTTATGATATTTTACTGTTATTTTTTGAGTTATGTTTTCCTTAGATCCGTGTAAAAGTTTCAAATAAATCTATAAAAAATAAATGGTTAACTAAAGGTCTTCTAAAGTGTTGCAAAGTAAAACGCCAGTTGTACCTTAATTATCGTCATGCTCAATCTAATAAAAAAGAAAATAAATGTAAATATTTACATTATAGGACAATTTTGTCTAAATGTATATTAGAATCACAAAAAACAGTCTGCTTTGAAATATATTGAAAATTCCTCTAATAAATGTAAAGTTTCATGGAATCTGATTAAAAGTACATTTCAGAATAAAATAAATATTACAGAAATAGGAAAAATCAAAGTAAACAATTTAAAATACACAAATAGTCAAACAATCTGTAACCTATTTAATAATTTTTTTATAAACCAGACAAAATCAAGTAGTGTAAAAGTCAAATCTACAAATACTTCAAAATCATATTTTTTACCAAATTGTAGTAAAACCATATATTTGACACCAGTAGATGAGTATGATGTGAAAAAAGTTATTCGTTCATTGAAAAATACTTATGCTACTGGGTATGATAATATTAGCACAGAGTTATTGAAAAATGTTGCTAGTGTAATATCATAACCTCTTAGCCTTAGGAAGGTAAATATCCGGAACGATTAAAAAAGTGTATTGTCAAACCATTGTTTAAAAAAGGAGATATTACTTTATTTTATTGATTTTTTATTGATTCAGGCGTTACTTTGCGGAAATCCATTATTAAAAGGTGAAATTAATTAAATTTGCTATTATCCGCGAACTATTATTATTCTATGTATCCTCCGTGATGGTACCGAAAAGAGAGACGTCGGTTTAATAAATGAATAGGACTCACCGATGGTTCCGATGGTGTCGCTGGGGGTCTTCGTTTGATCGGATTCGTTTGTTTGTGTTATGAGTGTAAATGTTTGTATTTCTAGGTTTGGGTGTTTACTATGTATGTCACAGTATTTATATATATACTAGCTGTACCCGCGACTTCGTTCGCGTTTGGCCATCCTTGCAGAGTTTGGACGACGTTTGGAGAGAGAGACTTTGGACGGCGAAGCACTTTTATCAAAGGAGAAATATTAAGAAAGGATTCTTTTAGTGTGGATTTGAAAACACGTTCATTATGATAACGACCCTTGTGCCTTATAGGGCTTTAAGCAGTGTTTAACTGAAGTCACCTCGCCTTTTATTTTCTACAGTCATGCTTGAAGTTTTATTTGCCTGACTTTATATACTCATTTTATATGACTAAATTTGACTAAAGATCATTTTTACAAAACCTATTTTTTATTGGGAGAAAGATCACACACCGTGAAGCAAAAGTCTTTAACTGTATTGTCATTTTTAAGCATGGCTGGGGCTATCCTTCCACCGGATAAAAAAGATTGAAGGTGAAATTATCGGCTTGTACCTAGGTTCTTAATGGGCAACGATGATTATTCAAGTTAGTTTGAAATCTGCGGCGTATGTCTGATAAATAACAATATCTGACTCCTTTGCAGTAGGCTAAATTTGACGACAGACCTATTAGTCAGAGAGAAATAAATAGTATTTGCTTGCAGTAAAGGTTATAATTGCAATGTTATTATTATTAAGCATAATATCTTGACCGTGTAGGAGGTTAGGAACATTTTGTTTAAAACAATTAAAAAACGGCTTTTTGCAATTTTTTTGCCAATATTTCGTAAAATATAATATAAACATGTTTTTTTAATTATCTATAGGGAAGCGCTTGACCACGATCTCGCCTGATGGTAAGCTAAGATGCGGCCTAAGATAAAACGCGCTTCTCTAGAAGGTACCTGTTCACTCTTCTCTTGAAGATCCCCAAATTGTACTCGACGGGGAGCACAAATTTAGGAAGCATGTTTCAGTCCTTTGCGGTTCGAATGAAGAATCTTAAGTCTAACCGCTTTATCCGGGCATGTGGAATGTCCACCATATTATAGCGATGCCTAGAATCTGTGCGCCTCAACGATCGAAAGCTTGTATATTAATGTATTTGGTCTATAAAATTTCACTTAGTGGTAGGCTATTGTAAAAATTTGCAATATTTGTTTTTATGTCGCAAAATTAGCATTCAACGTAAAAAGGTAAACTTTTCAAAATTATATAATTCCTAAAATTATCAAATATTCTAATAAGATATCGACATGAGAGAAAAAGTAATCAAAAGGTAGTTATTTATAATAATTTTATGTAGTGAATATAAAAATCTGTAATATGGTTGACCCTGCTGGCCATCCCTGAAACTTCCCGCTTCATTGAAGTATTTTAAGCTAAAAGAAGCAAAAACTATACCTAAATATAGATTGTTGAGTTCGAAGAGTTCAAAAAATCTAGTTTGTAAAAATGATATTTAGGAAATTAATGGTTGAAAAATATACATCATATTTTTTGATGATCGATTGTGATCTTTTGAATGGCATTCAACGCAATTTTTAACTCAAAATTGTTTTAATAGCTAAAAAATCGATAGGTTAAGAAATCTCAAAGAAATATAAAAAAAAACTTTTTTTTTAATTTTTTCATTGACAAATCCCAAATAAATCAAGCAATTTTGATCCAATTTCCAGTATTTGGTGCAGTTTTTTAGAGGGAAACTCTAATTCGATTTTTATATCAATCGGTATATAAACCTGAAAGTTATTTAAACAATATGTAATAAGTTTACTGTATACCGACCGATTGATATAAAAATCGAAAGTTTAATTCGATATTTTATATCAATCAGTATATAAACCTGAAAGTTATTCAAACAATATGTAGTAAGTTTACTGTAAACAACGTAATTTTATTGTTTGAAAAGCTGTAACTTTTGAAAATTTGATTCGATTTTGATATTTGAAACGGCATTCAATGTAGTTTTTTAGTACTAAAATATTGCAAAAGATTTAATCTTCTGCAATATTTAATGATTAGTTAAAAAATTTCGAAATTATGCCGAAAAAATACTTTTGCAAAATTTTTCGTCGACTATAAACTCCCGAACGGATAAATAAATTTTGATGCAATTTATGCATTCGTCGCAGTTTTTGAGATGTAAAGCTGATTAAATTTTGTACTCTGTCGGTACATTAATCTGGAAATTGTATTAAAAAAATACTGTTTCGCCAAAAACGTATGTGAGGTTTTTTCAAAATTTCTCAAAATATCCTTGAATTGGTTAAAATTTTCAGGAAGTCTAAGTTGAGTGGAATCCAATCGAATCCTATTAACCGCGTTTCGATCGGTCAAGTCGTTCAAAGTTTTGAGATGTTTACATACACACATACACATACACACACATACACACACACACACACACATACACGCATACGCACACACACATCATGAAAGTAGTCGAAAAAGGTTCCTAGGACCTCAAAACGTGGAGATTTGGTGAACACTCGATTTTCGTAAATCGGGGTAAAATCAGTAACTTCCTTATCTAGACACGTAGCGGGAAGTTAAAAATATATACCTAGTTAGAAAGATGAAAGTTATTTATTCAGTTTTATTGAAGTGAAAACTTCTTTAGGCGCGTTGAGCGTTTTGGTAGAGGGTAAAATCCTCGGTTCGCGTCACCGACATGCTAATGATAATAGTATATCTATAGCTATGTTTTGCATATAGTTTTAATTACTCTCAACTTAATAGTTCCGTTTTCACTTCTATCGGCAGTCCCACGACTGCTACTGTTTTTTTTTTTTTTAAGGCACTTTTGTAGCGGGAAGTATAAAAATAAAATAATTAACACATGGCTTTGTGGTTTGTTATTAATAAAAAACAAAATAGCTTTTGACTAAGAAGCTTATCTTTTTTCATTGAAAACAATTTGCAGTAAAAAATCTTGTTGCACTTTTCTTAAATTTATTATTATTTTTAAATCTCTAAAAGATGTTTTTAATGTAAATTTGTATAATTTTCAATTAGCAAGATAAATAGTCAAGGGTTTTTTAATTAATAACAAACTACTCTGCCTTGTGGTCTTGGGATAGCCTATTGGGCTCAGATCGTGAGGTCTCGGGTTCGATCTCCGGATCGGGCAAACGTGTTATTGTGATATTTTCGAGGATTTTCTCGGAAATCTAAAATCTCAGTAGCAACTCGGAGACTGGTGAAGTGGTATTACCACTTCCGTGCCTCAGATGAGCACGTAAAACTGTCGGTCCCGGTTATCGCTAAAAATAGTCGATAATCGTTAACGTGTCGGTATATGCGGCGATGAGGATTACCATTTATATCACCAACGGGCAAACCGGTGAAACGCGGTGAAGCGGAAAGTCAATTTTTTCTGTAATATGGTGATCTTATCTAGGCCTGAAGTTATAAGTACATGTTCGTATATTCTACTTAACAATTTTTTAAAAAGTATTTTGGAGTCTGACTTTAATGAGTACACTAAATAGTTTAGGCACTCCAACATCTACACTTCGCAGAAATTTCATTCATTTTCAAAGAATTTTGAAATATTCACCGTGTTGTTAAGTGATCCGGTGTCATCGTTGACCATATGAGGTCCCGGGTTCGATTCCCGGGTCGGGCAAAACAAAACGTGTTTTTAGCTTTTCTGATAAAACAACATCCGGGATTGAAAAGGACCCGGTTGGCAATAGGCTTGCCACCTATCACATTGTGTGAGATGGTATATATGGCTAATAGTGGGTACACTCTACGTATTCCGGGTATGGGCGGTTAGATACTTTTTTTTACTCTTTTTTACGTTATGCAATGTAAAAACAAAATAGTGAATTTTCCCAATAGCCTATCCTTACGTAAAATTTTGTAAAAAACAAATTCTATTAGTATACTTAATGTCGATTAGATGCATATTTTCTAAGATATTGGCAAGAAACTGAAAAATGACCTGTTTTATTTTCAAATGTATTATAATTCTTATATAAATAAATAAAATGTTTAGGTTTACATTTTACACATATTTTATTCATTTTTAGGCTAGTAAAAATGCATTTATAACATTTTAATAAAACAGTATACATTCTAGAACTGATTCTCTCGGGTTATGTCCATTATACAAATACTATGAAATGATAACGCTAACTTATAATGAGCCGTGCGTTCAAAAGTTTTGTATACATTCCGGGTGTCACGTTCAACTGGTCATTCCATCCGAAACCGTTGAAACTTGCGATGTCTGTAACTTCTAAATTATAAAACTCGTGACCTTGAAATTTTTAAGGGATAATCTTTATAGTAGTTACTTTTGAACAAAAAATAATAAAGGATTTCGGATGACAGGTTAATGAATTAAAGCTAAATATACGTTTTTATTTTCATCCCCTATCCCACGGGAACCGTACTGAATTTTGGGATAAAAAATATCCTATAACCTTCTTCGGAGTATGAACTCTAATCGTGCTAAATTTCATTTGAATCCGTTCAGTAGATTCGGCGTGATGCGCGGCCTTGATACAGACAGACAGACAGACAGACAGACAGACAAAAATTAAAAAAATTACATTTTTCGCTTCAGTATCGATTAAAGAGTATCTTCCAAAAAAAATTTTTAAAATATCTTCAATGTACAGAAATCGACCTCTTACAGTTTTATTATATGTATAGATATATCAACATTTGAGCTGGGAGTACGATAAATACAAATTACTATTAGTTTATAATTAACAATTTCAACAGCGCGACATTCAAAGGAAAATGGTAAGCGTATTTGTAAATCTAGCATTTTAAAATCACTTTTATTTCTCACTAAAATACAAGTAAAAAATAGATAAATAATAAATAAATAAAGTTCCACCCCTACGTTGATTGTCACGAGAAAAATTAGATGTCATAGTGTAACCGTCAAGTTTAAAAAAGGTATTGGTGAAATTTACTGACCCCAAAAATAATAGCAGTTGCTTCCTTGTGTATCCGGCTGTAGTTATGCTCACTGATAGATAAAGAACGAGGTGTGAACGCTAACGGTCTTTCGACCCCATCCTCTCCGATTTGGCAAAGTGCAGCGCCTAGCCCTGTCGGACTTGTATCTACCACTAGTATTAATTGTGCGTTCAGGTCATAGTGAGTTAAAACTATTTCTGAACACAATTCCCCCTTAATTCTTTCGAATGCGACTTGTTGGTTATCGCTCCATTCCCAGCCTACATCGACGTAGAAGATGATTTAAAGGATAAAGTATTGAAGATGCTTGAATTTTGGTGAGATAATTATTGATATAATGATGAGAAGTATTCAAGAATAAGCAATAGCGTTACTATATCAATGACAGCTCGGTAACAAAATGTGCCGCTGAGAAAATTTCACTAAAACACTATGGGCTCTAGAGGCACCACTGATATAATTGTGACAGTAAATAATAAGTCTGAAAATAGCTCGATAATAATGATAATATGCCTAAAGTTGATAAATTAACATTACATATCAGCAAAAACGAAATCATTCAATTTACGTATAGACTTGCATAAACAAAATTGCAATAACATTCAATTGAGTATAGATATAAAAAAAATACATGAAGTAGATGCAAAATTCCATTGTATTTCTTTGGACAAGCATTGTAATTCAATGATAACGCATAGCGAATTTTCTTTCAAATATTTTTTGACTCTCCTGATGGAAAGAAACAACAATCGTCTATAGACACCAAAGGTGTTAAATGATGCGTTGCTAACTTGAAGCTGGGTCTTAATGCCAAATGCATAAATTTACCGGCTATCTTGCCACCCAAACCGGAAAACAAAATTGACAAGCACTGATGTTATTGCAGAATAATATTGTCGCGCCTGCAACATTTCGTAGAGCTGTGTTCAAAGACTAAAAGAATGTCAGCAAAAAATGCGCTTTATTTTCTATAGTGCCTTGAAATACCAATTATTATGCGATTATTTTTCATATTACATATTTTAAAATTAAAAAGTATAGTCGTATCTTCTAGATTGAAATATTAATTTTAAAAGTAGCAAATCGATTACGAATTTTACCGATTACGATTATATTTTCCTAACAATATTATTTTTGTGTCCTAAGTAATTATTTAAAGTATCTTCAAACCATCTTCACACCCGTATCCCCAAAGAAGTAGGTAGAGGTACAACAAGTGCAACCACGGTTAGCCGAAGATACTTGGCCCCGCAATGTGATAGATGGCAAGCCTACCGCCAACCGGGCACTTTCCAATCCCGGGCAAACTCGTTTTTATCAGGAAACTGAAAAAACACATTTTTGAATTGCCCGACCCAGGAATCAGAACTGGGACCTCATGTTCAACTCTGACACCGAAACACTACCACCACCACAGAGGCGATAAGTAATTATTTTTCTTAGTAAAATGATTTTATTTGATTTCTTTTATTTGCTTTATTATTAAGGTGCTCCCACACTGATCGGAAAACGAAAATACAAAGCGATATAGAGATAAAGCCCTGAAAGAAAGTGTCAGTGTAAAATGAGAAAGGGCTCTGTTGGCTCAGACATGCAGAAAGAATGGCAGATGAAAGGTTAACTAAACAGATATACAATGCGTTTGCAGAAGATGGTGTTAAGAGTCCTTGCAAGTGACCTGGTTATATAAAGATAGTAATGAATGTGGAGAATTCAAAACAAATCGGCTAGGATCTTGACGTTGGTTGAGTGGTTGGAGAACCTAACTGTATATTGTTACTTGTTTGTGTTATGGGTGTAAATGTTTGTATTTCTAGGTTTGGGTGTTTACTATGTATGTCACAGTATTTATATATGTATTTCTATGTATTAGTGTCATTGACTAACACACATAACACAAACAAGTAATTTATTTACTCTGGGGTTAGACCTATTCTTGTAATTTGTCCATAAATATTATTATATGGCACTCAGTTTCTCTGCCTATCTTGGAAGGTCCATCCATCCAAACATTTTTTCCAAACCAATCCAATCCATCCAAACAATTTTCGCATTTATAATATTAATAACCTAGTACATCTCGTCACTCATCCTGCGCATAGTCCTGACCTATCACCCTGTGATTTCTGTATTTTCTCCAAAATCAAAGATTTGATAAGAGATTTTACTTTTACCAACTCCGAAGAGGCAGTGATAGCGTTCAATCAGCACATATCAAAAATCAAAATCGGCCCACGCCTTTGGCCTCTAGAACGCCACATAGGAACAAACATACATACATACATACATATATAGACTGGTAAACACAATACCCTCCTGCAGTCGGGTAAAAAGTATCACCGCTGTGCCGGTCGGAGTGGGGGGTGTTAGGTTTTTTCGTTACGGAATTTCTGGATTCGGTCTCAACGCTCAAGGCTCGCGATAGAAGCTATGTAATAGCTTAAAATCTAGGACGTTTCTAGTGGATATTGAGGGAAAAATTAGTAAACGCCATGTGGACTAATTGTTGCGATATACAAATAAAAGTCAAGGAAACCACGAGGTACAGCAACCGTGTAGCTTCCACTGCCACGTGCACGAAAACAACGTCAACGATCAATCTAGATGTGTTGATGTTTTAGACGAAGGAGAAAAGCCAACGTCAGATCAGGTGGAAACGGGTGAGTTGTGG
This sequence comes from Apodemia mormo, assembly GCA_036924255.1. Taxonomy (NCBI): domain Eukaryota; kingdom Metazoa; phylum Arthropoda; class Insecta; order Lepidoptera; family Riodinidae; genus Apodemia; species Apodemia mormo. The sequence continues at coordinate 13,369,735 of JAUPFN010000030.1, forward strand.
ACGCGATTGCCCCTGACTCAGAAAAACGTTTCGAGTCCAACCTTAGTGGTTCAATTGGAAGAGGGGGAGGCAAGAGATCTCTCAGGAATTATGGGAAATATTGAAAATATTCAGAGCAACACACCACCTCTGAATGAGCCACCTAACAAAAATATAGATCTAAGACCTAGATATAAGAAAATTTATTATAGACTGTAGTTAGTGTTGTAAATAATTATTAAGTTATATACCTACCCATTCCTTAATTGTCAGGTTTTCAAGCTAAGGGTGGAGGAATGTTATGTATGCACGCCTTAATTGCGGGAATGTGTATAGACCGGAATCCCAGGAACAAACTATTTTTGATTACTAACAAGTGAATTTTTGTTAACAGCTTCTTTTTGATGAGACAACCATATTTTCTATTTTCGAAAAATCTCGAATCGGGTAACTAATAAAGATAGATGAAAAAGAAAACTTCAGAGTGTTGGACTAAGAACAGTTTCTACTTTTCGTGTAGGACAATGTTACCCTTCAATAACAATAATAATTAACAAGCACAAGCTGTTGTGAGAAAACTAGGTTGTTATTAAATTGATTAATATAAATTTAAACATCTCACAATCCCGAGACTTTAGAATGGAGGACTCGCCAGAAAAATCATCGAATGTGTAGGACAAAAGTTTCATTGTGTTTTTCATAATATAATCAAGCGATTAAAGTCAAATAATAATTTAAACACTGAATATCGTCGGCACTTGGTAAAACTCCATGTTAACTTATATCGTTTTAAAAGCACTTGTACTGTTTTACTTGACTTTTTACTAAACAATAATAGCTTTTACGCTGATGATGCGTTAAAACGCGAAACCGGTTGGTTTTAATAAATAAAAAGTCAAGTAAAACAGTACAAGTGCTTTTAATAAGACATAAATATAAGTCAAATAATAATTATTGTCATTAATAAATATTTTTCCTTCACCGAATCAAAGTTTTTAAAGCCTCATAACTTTTAACATTATTTACCCAATTTGAGATTTTTCGAAGATAGAAAAGATGGTTGTCTCGTCAAAACGAAACTGTTCACAAAAATTTAGCTTGTTATTAATAAAAAAAGTTTGTTTCTGGGATCTAGTATCAATCTTCACGCGATACACAACTGATTCTAGATGGCAGTATTAAACTAGCTCCGAATTAATATGCGTTTTATACACTTACAAATACACCAGTTTTGCAACGTTTTGCTCGGGTTTTGGAACCACAGCCTTACTCCTTCCTGCCGTAATAGCTTTATTGCTTGTCATTATCATGTTATGGTTTGGAGAGTAAGTTAGCCGGTAAACTTGTGCATGTGGCATTATTACTCCGCCACATGGATAGCAATGCACAATTAACATCTTTGGTGTCTGTAAGCGATGGTTGTCCCTTTCCGTCAAGAGAGCCACCTTGTTTGATGTCTTATGATATAAAAAAGTGTTAATATTGTCTATTTTATTTATTACAGCAATTGCGTTAAAAAAAATATTGATGAGAAATTCTACGAAATTCCAGTGAAGGCAGAAGACCTAATATATCTGGTAGAAAACATAGATGAGAAAATTCTAGTTAATATGACTCCAGCGTAAGTATTTTGAAATACTTTAAAATAATGTCTCAAACAAGAATTCGTATTTAATCATTAATCTCATTTCAATTGAAAAGATTGTTTTGAATATATTATATATATATATATATATATATATATATATATATATATATATATATATATATATATACTACCAGATTTAATGCACCGATTGATTACAAAATCTAATCAGCTCTATTTGTTCTCGTCGTCATAATCGTTTTCTATTATAATATGTATATATAACTTATTTTCAGGCTGGTTGGAAACTATCCAAATACATACGCGTTCACAAAATCAGCAGCAGAACACATTGTACGAAATTACTCAAAAGGGCTACCAGTAGCCATCTGCAGACCATCAGTCGGTATGTTTTTATATATCATAAGATAGTGAACGGGCAGATAGCTCTCCTGATAGAAAGAGAAACAATCGCTTATGGACACAAAAGATGTTAATGGATCGCTGCTATCTATGTGGCGGGTGGCAATGTCACATGCATAAGTTTACCGGCTACCTTAGTCTCCAATCCGGAATACGACAATGAAAGCGTTGACGCTATTGTGACAGGAATAGGTAAGGCGGTGGTACCAAATATCCGGACGAGTCGTTAAGGAACTCTACCAACTAGTAGTCACGATCTAGTGACACGTATAGCCAATCGGTCGCCTTTTTCAACTTGCCTGGAAAAATGGTAGTTGGTCTATTCTTTTAAGAAGTTTGGAACAATACGGAGAAAGTATTTTTATAGAAATAAAATATATTAACTTCGGCCGAACGAGAAATGTAAAACAATTTACCAATTTATCATCTGGCGCTATAGGTAATGATTGGTATTGCCGCATTTGTCAACTTTTTAAAATCATAAGATTTTTTTAAATAAAACGCAAGCAAGCAGATAGCTCTCTTTATGGAAAGAGAAAACCATCGCTTGTAGACACTAAAGATAATGTTGCGTTGCTTTCTTTGTGGCAGGGTACTAATGCCACATGCTTGAGTTTTAGCGGGCTCCAAACACTGACTATATTGCGGCAGGAATAGGTAAGACAGTACCAGACCCTGGCAAGACAATAAATACTCTTAAGACCTTTATTCTTTCTGATATAAAAAAAATGATGTGGTGTCACGGGACACCAGGTAGGAACGAACTTCCTTCGGCTAAACGGCACTACTCGCTTGTGTACGCGACTGTCGCGCCTGCGCACGTCTCATTTAACGCTTTTATTCCACGCATTTTTCTTACGGTTTTACTATCACATTTTTTTCAGTTCGGTCGCGCAGCAAAATCCCTATCCCCTCCAAGCCTGCCGTAAGGAACTTCGTTCCAAAAAAAAACCTTTGAATCAAACGCCTCCGATACTCTCAAGCCAGCCGTCGAAGCTGCGCCACATAATACACTGCTTATTTTGTATTTCATTTAATTTTACTACCTTGTATTTCCTTATTACATAATACATTGTATTTCCTTTAATTTTACTACCTTTAACAATGGTATAAAAAACACAAGATACAGAATCAGTCTCTCAAAAACGTCCTCTAAAAATGAGCGCAATATTTTAAATTGTGCGCTCATTTCAAATAAAATTGCGTCGTGCGATATAGTCAATGTTATTACTTTTCGTACATTGCTTTGTAAAAACAACTAAGTCATATTGCCATATCTATAACTTGTGTGAAATTGGGACAGTTTTGAGTGTCAGTTTTGTTCGGGACTGTGCATCTTGGTTTTTTTTTATATCAATGACGTTTAAAAAAAACACCGTAGGGTATTATTAGAATATATCAAATTATAGAAAGAAAGAAAGAAAGAAAGAAAGAAATCATTTATTTGCCAGAATATGGGAGTTACAAGTTATTAAAATTTGATTAAGTTACCAACATATTCTACCATGATATGGTGTGCAAATATTTTAAAATTATAATTATTTATCATGAGACTAAAGATGAGACTATAGAAAGTTAAGTTAAAAAATCGTTAAAAAATCATCAACAAAATTAAAAAATCGTTAAAAAATCATCAACAAAATTAAAAAATCCAATATAAAAATCCCGTATAAAGGTTTATTTATATTTTACAACTGCATTCAATAATCAAGTATACAGGGGCGGATTTCCCTATAGGCTGAGTAGGCCCGGGCCTAGGACGGCAAAATTTAGGGGGCGGCAAATTTTTTTAAGTAGTTGCCTACGCGCATACGTGTAAACACTCAAAAATGTGTCCATATAGCATCTCGCGAAACTATTTATATGTATGGCAATAACGAGTATTACAAGTGTTGCTCATCCAACTGAATCTTTGTTTACTAGTTTATTTGAAGGTCATTTTCGATACTGCTAATAGTCGTTTCCAGGATCCGTCATACTCCCAACGCCCGCCCCCCACCGCACGCAGGCTTCTTAAAAAACGCCTTCAATTTTTAATTTTTTTAAACCATATCAACTTTTTTCAACCGTTTTTCGGCTCTTTCTCTATATTTGGCTTCACTTTTTTCGCGCAATAGTTATTTAAAAACTTATCGTATTAGACCACCAAAATATGAGCAAATCAAAAAATTAACACAACTATCTTAGCAAATCATTTATTAATGTTATTAGTTTCGCAATAAATGATTACACCTCGTTCATGCACCATTGTATATCAAATATAATTGTTGTGTTGACGTGTTGCAATAGGCTCAGTCCTAATATTTTTTGCTCTCGATTGTTTAAAAATCTTGATTCGACACAATATCATTTTGCCTGTGGAAAGGCGAGTATTTACTTTTACAATAAACTTACCGAAACTATAAGAGATCTACCAGTCAATAAATTTAAAAAATGTGTTAAAACAAAACTGTGTAAAAAAGGATATTATAAAATCTCAGATTATTTAGAAGACAAAAAAGCCTGGGATTAATTGCTCCTCATGCCGATCTCATCTATATTTTTTGTAATATTGTGATATTGTAAAAAAACCATGATATAAAAAAAAGACAAGCCCGCTGAGTTTCTTCCGCCGGAGTTTCTCAGTGTGTGGCCGCGTTTCCGATCCGGTAGTAGTTTAAAAAAAAAATATGTTGACGTGTCAAAATAACTTGTAAAAAGTTTTATTGAATAAAGTATTTCTGATTTTTGATTTCTGATTTCTGATTTAGTATAATACGATGCGACAGTAATAACGAGTGTGCATTTTCACTCCCTAAATACAAGGAATAAAAACAATCTTGCTGTGCATGTGTCTCGTCTCCACAGAATAAGTAACTATTTTATGGGGCAAAGTATACGCTTCTACAATAAGCTGTAGGATGCCATTAGAGATTTACCAGTTAACAAATTCAAAAAATGTGTTAAAACAAAACTGTGTAAAAAAGGTTACTATAAAATATCTGAATACCTTGATGACAGGAAAGCATGGGATTAACTGCTCCTCATATCGGCAATCCTTATTATTAATGTAACAATTAGATACTAATTAAATATTATGTAATATTTTATTTAAAAAATGTTGTGAAAAAAAGACAAGCCCGCTGAGTTTCTTCCGCCGGATCTTCTCAGTGTGTGGCCGCGTTTCCGATCTGGTAGTAGTTTAAAAAATATTGACGCGTCAAAATAAATTGTAAAAAGTTTTATTGAATAAAGTGCTTCTGATTTCTGATTTCTGATTTCACGATTGGCTAAAATAGTTGTGTTGATTCCGTAATCTGCGAATATTTTTGTGATCAAGTGAGTTGAGTACAACGGTTTCAAAAAGTGGTATTTAAGTATTTGATATTGCAATATAAGTGATGGGTGGAAAAAGTTGAGCGCAGTGGAGTACAGAAAGCGAGCCAAAGAAAAAATCCAGAAACAAGACGATGTCATCAAAAAAATTAACAAATTAGAGGCGTTTTTCAAAAAGTCGACGGTAAGTATAACTGACCCTGAGAATAATCATTCGCCTCCTCCACCACAAACGATAATTGAAACTATTAACGTCGCAAATATCGGACAACTCGGTACAAGTGCCTCTACTGACCAGATCGTGGTCACCACAGGTCACGCTGGCTCTTATGTCGACATTCTCGCGGAACCGTTGAATAATACGAAAAATAACAATAATACGCTCGAAGTGTGTGAAGATCCTGCTCAATGGCTCATAAACAATAAAACGATAAAACATGCATATTTTGCTGCACTCCATTCATTGCTATCCAGTCCGGATAGAGATGAATGGAGTGCAGCAAAATATGCATGTTGATTTCTCCCAAAGTCGGCGCGAACGAAGACCACACGCGTCATTTGTCGAAATCTTTGTTTGAACGGCAACTCTTGAATGGAGAGAAAGCTCACCGAAGGTGGTTGATTTTTTCTCAAAGCATCGGTCGAGTTTATTGCGGGTCATGTCTTGCGTTTGATGGTGGAACCCAGTTCGGTAGCACAGGCTTCAATGATTAGAAGAACGCTAACAGTCGGGTGTCACAACACGAGAACTCCGCAACCCATAACCCGTTACAGTACGGGGAGGCAGGGGGGGGGGGGCAATCTTTCATAGGCCTATGGCAGCCAACGTATCAAATTCACCCCTGAGTATATTACATCCTGAAGATGCTTAAAAAATGAAACCGGTTGAGTGATATACTAAAAATATATTGTGAAGTGAAATTAAAGTACATGTGCTTAATCAATTGTGTAACAATAAAATCCTGATCATTGTTTCAGTGATATCAACGGCAAAGGAGCCTGTCCCTGGATGGATAAATAACATTTACGGACCAACAGGGGTAAGAACTCTATAATGAGACAACAGATAATACATAACCTCATGTGTTATCTGCCATCCTGGAAACTCGTAAAATACAAATGAAGGCTATTTATTTGTATGCCTTTTGGTCTTTCCAATACATTTGAATCTCATCGTAAATATTTATAGACCTTATGACGAAAATATTGAATATTTTCACACCATAATATTTTGGTATATAAGTTGCTGGTATCATAGAGAAATTTGCAGTAAATTATTTAACTGATATTCTCACAAATAAAGGTCTTTTTTCATAGTTCCTTTTCCATTATAATTAACAATATGAATACTCAGTACTTTATTGGATTATAAGTTAAATGTTTTTAGATTTTAAATAGTACATTCTAGAACGAAAATATGTACCTTGGTAGGGTGTAGTAATGTAAAGATGGACCAATCCGTATATATGTAAATATTTCTTTTTAAAATTTATCGTTAAAAATTCATTTATACTATACCTAGTAACGTTTATTTATTGATAAGTTTTAACATCACTTGCAGTCGACATACCACTACCTTGTTTTCGAGCATACTTGGAATTTTAGGTCTAGCGTAGATATAAAGTAGTCTTTTGACATAAGATTGATAGTTGTGTGAATGTACTCTAGTTTAAAATTTTGTGAATCAATAAATTTAAAGACTTTATATTTTAAATAAATTTAGTTCCGTTCCTTGGTATTGATACAATAAGAGCAGTAGACAAATACTATTTCTTGCAAGTTTGATATTCTAAAATGGATATAATTGAGGGCCATTGATATAAAAAACCCAAGATACACAATCAGTGTCTCAAAAACATCCTCCAAAAATGAGCGCAAAAATTTTAAATTGTGCACTCATTTCAAATAGAATCGCGTCGGTCGCGACACTGTCAATTTTATTTCTTTTCGTACATTGCTTTGTAAAAACATCTATAAATCTTGTACTTAAGGCTGGATATGCAAAGACATATGTTTTTGCCATATCTAAAACTACTTTAATGAAATTAGGGACACTTTTGAGTGTCAGTTTTGTTCGGGACTGTGCATCTAGGGTTTTTATATCAATGTTGAGGGCATATCATAAATATATTTTTCCTTAAGCTAAGTAACTAAACATACATTTTTTTTTATTTAATACGTAAATTTTAATACGTTTACCACCAACGCTGCCTCGGTTGCAATTAGCCGAGCTGTGCCCCGAAGATCACGCAATCTGCTTTTGGTTTAAATAACTTTATGTCCCGCTAAGCAGTCGTCACTTACATGAGAAAAATTTTGTTAATTATTATTGTACAGTGAGGGTAAAGAAAATAAATAAGAGTAATAAATATTTTTTTCTTAGCATTAGAAGCGACATATTCACGTCATTAGGTGATGGTCTAAGTTAAACGGTGAAGTGAATTTATGATACGAGTCAGATAGTTCGTAGTTATGTAACATTTTTAAGATTTCGTTTACCCAATATTTCATCAAGGTATGTTAAGTTGTTTATTTATTTATTTAAAACTTTATACACAGTTAAATACATAGGTGGACTTAATGCTACATGGCATTCTCAACCAGTCAACCCAAATTGATTGGGATGGATTTGAAGGGGTGCATGAAAAGATTAATTAATAGAGTTTTCATTAAATGAACGACCGCTGACGTTATTTTAATCAAAAATAAAATATAGTCATACTATACACATAAATAAGTAATAATATATTTAATGCAAAATAAAATTACATACATAAGTATACGCTTAATATATACATAATATATTACTTACAGTAATTAAATAAAGATAAAAAAAAATATAAGGCAATAAATATATTCATAAAATAATGTCTGATAGTGTTAATCCAGTAGGAAATTTTTGACTGAGCGCTTAAAAGCGAATTTGGAGGGACTATCCCTAATATCATTCGGGAGAGCATTCCAAAGTCTCACAGACTGGGATACAAATGACTGAGAGACGAAATTGGTACGACAGTAAGGGATTTGAAGGTTGGAAATGTTGTTGGAGCGGAGATTACGAGAATGTGTTGTGCTCTGAAATTTGAATTTCGATTTTAGGTATAAAGGAGCTGCTGGGTCATACAATATGGAGAATAGTGTGCATAGCGTTCGCATCTGCCTTCGCTGATAAATTGGGAGCCACTTTAGCTTAGAGCGATATTGGGATACGTGGTCGAACTTGCGAAGGCCAAAAACAAATCTTATACAACTATTAAGCAGACGCTCCAACAATTATAGGCAAAACCAACGCTTTTACCAATAAAGTCTTAGTATTACTAGCTAAAAAGTTTTTGTGACAGTATAATGAGGGCAAAGCCATGTTAACTATGACAAACCTCAGTGATATGAGGAGACCACGAAAGTGTGCTGTCGATTATAAGTCCGAGATCCTTTACATGAGGGCAAAAAGGGAATGTGGTGTTATCAAAAGTTATGGGCATAACTGAATTCCAGTCCAACGAGGCAATGCACCGTGAGCTACCAATAACAATAGTTTGACATTTATTGGGATTAACTGAAATACCAAATTTTTTGGACCAATCCAATACGTTAGTTAATCGTTATTAATACGCTGCATTGTCTCATTAATATCGTCTAAATCGGTGTGGGTATAAATACCTGCAGATCAGCGTACAGACGGTGAGAACAGCTCAAATAATTAGTAATCGCGTTAATGAAGGTGGAAATAAGGAGAGGAGAAAGTATTTCATCTTGGGGTACACCTGCTAATAGGTCACACCATTCAGAGTAGCCGTCATTAGCACAAACTGCCTGCTGTCGTCCTCGAACGTACGACGAAAACCATTCTATTACTGACGATGATAGACCGAGACGTGCCAGAATGGCTAACAAGATGTCATGATTGATAGCATTAAACGCATTAGAGAAGTCAATTAAAACTAAAACTGTCAACCTTGATGCCTCCATCGCGCCCCTCACATCTTCGGTAACTTTTAAAAGTGCTGTGGCTGTACTGTGTCCTGAACGAAAACCAGATTAATAAGGACTAAGATAGTTAGACACAGTCAAACACTTTGAAAATTGCTTGTGTACAGCCGCTTCTATGATTTTAAAAAGATAAGAAAGAATTTATATTGGTCTGAAATGGTTTAACGCACTGGGGTTAGAAATTTTGGGCAGAGGTAGAACAAATGCTTTACGCCATAAGCTAGGGTAGATGGGATAGTGAAAAATTAATTATGTGAGTGATGGGACGAATGACGGAATCATTGATGCGCAGTATCATGTCCATCAAGTAGTGGGATGGCTGGTCCTGGTTTTCGGGTTATGTTTTTGTACACTTATATCACGGTAAATACAAAGAAGAAAAGTCACTGAATGTTTTTAAGAATCTGTTGATGTAACTGGAAGGTAGAATCTTTTAAACTAAATGAGATAAACCCATCGCGTTTGGACTTATTTGTTCTGTTTTGACAAATAATTTTGGTGTAAGATGAATGAATGAATGAATGTATACTCTTTATTGCGCGCCAAAATTTACAAAAACAGTATAAATATAGCTAATAATTATGTATATAGGGGGTACACAAGGGCGGTATTATCGTTAAAGAGCGATCTCTGTCAGACAACCTGAAGGTAGAGGAGATCTTTCAATTAATATATTTTAGGTAATGGTGCCATTAAATTTAGTGATATGTGTTCCAAATATTATTTGTAAGATGATTTCTAGGTTCTTACGATAAAGTGGGAAGAAGCCCATGGTAATGAAACGAATGAATGAATGAAAATTGAGCAGCAACATCGATTTTGTTCTCGTTTAATTCGTTTTTTTTATAGAAGAGGGGGCAAACGGGCAGGAGGTGCACCTGACGGTAAGTGATCACCGCCGCCCATGGACACCCACAATACCAGAGGTCTTGTAGTTGCGTTGCCGGCCTTTTAAGAATGAGTAAGCTCTTTTTTTGAAGGCCCACAAGTCGTATCCTTTTGGAAACACCCCTGCCGGTAATTGGTTCCACGACAAAGTAGTGCGAGGCAAAAAGTGCCGAGAGAAACGCAATGCCAAAGAATCAAGTCGTTTCGAAATAGCCAGGTCGTCAACGATTCGAACAGCTCTACTCTGAATGCGATTAAGAAGAAGGAGCTGGTACTGAGGAGCTCTGGCCTAGAGATGAGAACAGTACTCCATGTGGGGCCGGATTTGAGCCTCATAAAGTTGAAGACGATGGGCCGGCAAGAAGTACTGTCTTGCTCTGCTGAGCACACCGAGCTTTTTGGAGGCTAGCTTTATCTTCCAAATGACCGCGAAACTGAACGTAATTCGATATGTCGACTCCCAGAATCCCGATACTAGCTGAGGCTGCCAGGAGAGTAGGTGAATCCCAAATCGAGGTGACACTACAAAGGGTGTCTTTAAGGATTTTGGAACAGGATGTTTTCCAGTATCTCATGATAGAGCTGGAGGAAATCCATGAGAATTTCTAAGCTAATCTAGATAAACCCATTGAATGTAGACTAATTCGGTTTATTTTGCAGACAGTGCCGGTACCGGATGTTTTCTAAGACATAATAATGATGCAACTGGAAGGTGGCTATCGGAGATTGGACTGATATAGTTGGCCTGTATTATTGGAGATTCGTAGGGTTTGATAATTGAACTAGAAAATGACTGTGGACCTAAACAAAAAAAGCCCATTGAGTGTAGTCTCATTTGTTATATTTTTACAAACACTTTGAATCAAAATGATTTCCAGGGTTACATTGTGGAACTGGAGGCCATGGGAGCTTTGCAATAAAACAACTCATACTATTGAATGAGAAACCGTGGTAACATCCACTTTTGAAGCTGATGCTGTAACATCCACTTTTGAAGATAATCAGCTTCTTTCAGGTTTTGCTCTTAAAATGATGCATGTTATGTAGCTGACTGGCGGTCTGAGGATGTGTCGGGGGTTTTGAAATTTTTAATTTTATCTTGTTTATTATAATAGTTCATTACCGACGAATTCGTATTGTTAATCGGAGATGACATTACAGTACCCGGCGATAAATATTGCACATCGACCTTTGGAAAGAGACAATCGGCTAATTTCGGCTTAGTAGAGCGTTATCTCTGTCGCACAAAATACAAACAGTCCGGTACCTATTAGGAGCTGTTAAAACAAGTGATTTGCTTCTTTTGATATTTTTATTCTTTGTATAAAATACACTAATTTTTCTATAAGTGATGGCTTTAGGTTGGGGTAAAATAAAATAAAAAAACATTTTTACATTATGTTTACGTATTTAATTATTTTGGAACATTACAGCTTTAGTGTACATAATAAACACCATTATACCTATTGCTAAAATGAGACATTGCAATAAAAATAATAATAATTCTAATTCTCAATTACTTCCATTTCACTATCTGTGCTCTCAAAGAGGTCAATATCACTGTCACTATCAGCCGTATTTATTACTAATCTATCAGTGTAATTGTCTAAACTGTGTTGAATGCTTCTATATTCATTCTCACATTTGATTGCATGATCGCAAACCTTTTTCCACTCTTCAGCGCCGATCATGTTTACTTTTTCAGTCAATAATGTTTTTACTGTAGTTAAGTTCATACCCACATTTCTAGAGGCTACATAGCCTTTCAGTTGAGACCATATATTTTCAATTGGATTAAAATCCGGATGATATGGTGGCAATCGCAACACAGTGTGCCCATGTTCGGCAAGTATTTTGTCCACAGAAAACTCTGTATACCTCTCCTTGTGCTGACATATAATAGCGTAAATCTGGGTTTTTGTTAATTTTGGATCAACTGGAATTTCATGTCTGTTTAACCAGTTGATCATTTCCCGTTTAATGGTGTTTGAGTTGGGGGGTCTCTCAACATACTTGTTGTGATAGGGTGCGTTGTCGATAACTAGAACAGAATCACTGGGTATATTTGGGATTAATTGGTTAACCAGCCATTTCTCATAGTTATCGTTATTCATTTCATTGTGATAGTCACCTGTAGTGTCCGTGGATTTATACGTTAAAAAAGCACCGGGTACAAAGCCTTTTTCATTTCCCGCATGAACTATTATCAAACGTTGACCTTTTGAAATTGGCTTTTTTACTCCTTTTTTCTTATCGTCACTCCAAGATTTCCCTTTAGTGTGGATATATGACTCATCCATGTAGACGATATTTTTTCCTGTTTCGCGAAATTTGCGTATTTTATCAAGGTATTCCATTCGTTTGAGACTAACGTCGTGCTTTTCCATTAGAATTTTTCGATTATCTTCCATTTTAGTGAACTGAAATCCCATGTCATGAAGTATTTTTCTCAATGTTTTTTCAGACCCATTGTAATTAATAGCTTCAGATAACTTAGCTTTTAATGATTTTATTGTTGGCAGTTCATTAAATCGCAAGTGAAAATCATACACCATTCTTCGAACAACATCGTAATCAAAATCGTCCATATCCAAACGAAATTGCTTTTTTGGTCTCCCTTTTTTTGGAGTGCTGAACTTAATTTCAGTCGAATGTGTTTCAGTACTGACTTCGTTTAATATATTGTTCAAAGTTCTTCTTGAAATTCCAGTGGCATTTGCAACTCGCTCTTGAATCTTCTTAAAATAACAACTTACATTTTCATCTACTTTTTTTTTAAATCTATCAGCTTCGCTTACAAAGTATTTATAAACATTGTAGATAATTTCACGTGACTGACCTCGTAAAGGTTTCCCTCTTTTTCCGAAAGAATTTGTACAGTACAGTACAGTGTAATTTTTTTTGTACAGTACCCGGCGATGGTCTCAACTGAAAGGCTATGTAGCCTCTAGAAATGTGGGTATGAACTTAACTACAGTAAAAACATTATTGACTGAAAAAGTAAACATGATCGGCGCTGAAGAGTGGAAAAAGGTTTGCGATCATGCAATCAAATGTGAGAATGAATATAGAAGCATTCAACACAGTTTAGACAATTACACTGATAGATTAGTAATAAATACGGCTGATAGTGACAGTGATATTGACCTCTTTGAGAGCACAGATAGTGAAATGGAAGTAATTGAGAATTAGAATTATTATTATTTTTATTGCAATGTCTCATTTTAGCAATAGGTATAATGGTGTTTATTATGTACACTAAAGCTGTAATGTTCCAAAATAATTAAATACGTAAACATAATGTAAAAATGTTTTTTTATTTTATTTTACCCCAACCTAAAGCCATCACTTATAGAAAAATTAGTGTATTTTATACAAAGAATAAAAATATCAAAAGAAGCAAATCACTTGTTTTAACAGCTCCTAATAGGTACCGGACTGTTTGTATTTTGTGCGACAGAGATAACGCTCTACGAAGCCGAAATTAGCCGATTGTCTCTTTCCAAAGGTCGATGTGCAATATTTATCGCCGGGTACTGTACATCGGAGTGCGCTGCGAAATTGCACGACTTGATTCCGCCGTCCCCGTTTTTCTATCGATCGTCGAGGCGCACAGATTCTATGCATTGCCATATGGTGGGCGTTCCACGTACGCGGACAAAGCAGTTAGAGTCTACATTCTTCATTAGAACCGCGAAGGACTGGAACATGCTTCCTGAGTCTGTGTTCCCCGACGAGTACAATCTGGGGATCTTTAAGAGAAGGGTGAACAGGTACCTTCTAGGGAAGCGCGTTTCATCTTAGGCCTTATCTTAGCTTACCATCAGGCGAGGTTGAGGTCAAGCGCTTACCCATCGATAATAAAAAGAAAAAAATGTAAAAATACAAAACATATATTAGAAATTAAAACTACATTCCTATGACATTCATGATATTATACACACAAGTATACTAAACTATTTTATTTACGGCTAAAGCCAGTTGTCAAACTTAAAAAACACTTTATTGTTTAATCTTTGGTCGAATTTCGACCACAGGGGGTTTCTAGTATATATGCGTTATTATTAAAGTGATAACCATTATAAATAAAATCAGCATGAACTGAGCAAAGTTCAATTGATACATCTGGTATATGTATATTTCAGATAACAGTTGCCGCTAGTTTAGGTGTGCTCCATATCGCCCATTTTGATAAACGAGTTGTAGCTGATGTAGTTCCTGGAGATATGGTAGTCAACGCTTGTATAGCAATCAGTTGGAAGACTGCAAGAGACTTTGCTAAGCTACACGAAGTAAATCGGACCCCTACGGTGTATAATTATGTGTCTTCAGTGCAATACCCAATATCGTGGAGTAAGTTTACATTGCATTTTTTTTTGTCAGGTTGTCTGCTAAGAGATTGTACACATTGAAGGACAAGATACTTAATTATCATAAGGAAACAAAAAATGTAATAGAAAGAGAACATTACGTAACCATGGTAAACTTCAACGAAACTAGTGTCGTAATATTTAAAAAAATGTTCACCACACTATGTACTAACGAGGCTAGTCACGATTTCGGTAAATCGTTGTTTGTAAATAATGAACTTTTATGCGTCATGCGCGGATGTTCGTACTAAATATTTTTATCGAAAAATTAGGTCAAGATTTAAGTACCTATTTTTTTACATATTTGGTATCTGAATCAAATACTTCTTCAGTATTTTTTACCAGTCGATCTCTACTGGAAATTGCACTTATTCTAAGAATTAAGTATATCAACTTTAAGATCGTAAGAAATCTGATAATAATTATTACAATATAGGTAGATACAATTAATCTAAATTTACATTTCATTTTTTTTAGATATGTAGGTAAACGAGCAGGAAGTGCACCTGAAGTGATCACTGTCACCCATGGACTTCCACAATACCAGAGGTCTTGCAGTTGTATTGCCGGCCCAAATAAATCAATTAGATTTACTGGAAAATACGCTTTGGGTTAAAATAAATATTTGAATTCTATTTTCCAAACGTTCTATTTCACAATTTCACAAGTTGATGTTTCGGTTCTACTCAACACCAGGCTTGAAGGCAAAATCTTGACGAATGTCAACTTAACCTAAAACAGAGATTAGGCACAAATATTTACAAAATAGTACTTAAATTACACGTATATGGGTGATTCCGTTCTAACTGTGATATTCAATGTCCTGTATTGTTTGTTCTCACAGGTCGTTAATTAATAATTAATTTATGAAATTTTTGTACTTATTGGAAAATAATAAACATATTTCAACATTATTTTCATATAATATAACTTGCCACTTACAGAAAACTTACAATATATCACTTAAATGTCAATACCGTGTCATGTCCATTTCTAGAATTTATTTATAAATTGTTAGTTTTTTTGTCGTAATAAATGATTTAAACTAATTACCTCATAAATTCTAATGTTTACGACAAAAAAAACTAACAATTTATAAATAAATTCTAAAAATAGACATGACACGGTACTGACATTATATCACAGTTAGAACGGAATCACCCATATATGACAATGCAAACGCAACATGCAATGGACAATGGCCATGTCAAAATTTATTTTTTATTAATGCGCCTCAAATGTAACGGAAGAAGTCAAATATTAAAGAAATAAATAGCCAAATATTAATTATTCAGCAGTTCTTTGAAAGTAGATAGTACTGCATAAAAATGCGAGTGGGCAGCCCCTGATTTATCGGACAATTTTTAATAGCTGGTAAATTTTAAAAAGGAACATACTTGGAAGTCATTAAACAAGTCAAACTTGTACGCTTTTTCTTATTTCTAAATCAACCAGACATTTTTCTGGTTCTGCCATACACAAGTTAACATTTTCTTTTGTAGTTTATGACCAACCGAACAAGTTAGAAAAATCTCAGATAGGTAAAACGCAAAATGTCAAATAACCTATAAGCATAAATTGCAACAAAAAGGAAAGTATTGTTGGGAATAATCTTTAAAAGAAAAGTTAAGAGTTGGAGCGCTAGAGAGATCTAGAAATAAAGAAAGAGATTGCTACTCCTATCGATAAACAAATAGTTGACCGTTACCCGAATGGCTATGCCATAATGGATCTTCTGTTATATTACATAAGGATGAAAATAGCGTGTGTTAGGACTTTTTTTATCATAACTTGTTCAGAAACCTTGTTTACGATTAGCTTGGTAAATGATTTGGGAATAATGTGGAATTTTACCATGGGTATAAATAGAGATGTGTTGGCAAATACAGAGCAGTTTTATAGTGATCGAAAGCGATAGTATGAGCGACCAGTGTGAAGCGGAGTGACCAGTGTGTAGTACAATGAATAAGAGAAGTGTTTTCGTTTGGCGTAGTTGGTTTAGTGTTAGTACAGCGAGTGTGACAAGTATGTATAGTGTATTTACGTTAGCTTATCAGTGTATCTACGTATTCCATCGTAGTGTATTGTACCTTAGTATTGTAAATACAGTTTTAATATAAGTGGCGTTTTCTTGCAAATTACAAACCCGAAGCACGTAACAGTAATTATTATTATAGTCGAAACTTACGACATAAAAGGCTGTATAAACAAGATAATCTTAGTATCTTCCTAAAAAAAGAAAACAACAAGTGTCATCAATTTAATCTGTGAAGTGACAGCAGTCTGGCGCAAGTCATTTGTAAAAACCAAAATGTACGGGCATGGCATCGTCTTTTTAATGGCTGTATATAACCCGTACATATGACGAAGCACGCAAAAATCTAGATCTTCTACTAGCGTAAAGGCTTTTAAAGTTAAACGGATTATGTCAGCGCCATGACCCACTAGATGTCAATTATTATTTTATCTATCGTTTCAGAACTTGTAACATCCTGCCATTTTTTAAAGTGATTTTATTGTATAACAATAAATATAATATCTAACTTATAACGATTTTAAATATATTTTGTATTAAAATAAAAGTAAAATGATTAATACAATTCGCTAAATATGTTGCATAACAACTGGCTAACTGGGTGAAACAAAGTGAATTTATTTATTGGCAAATATCTATGATACAAAAAACGGTAAGCGCTAAATTTATTATTTTATCTTTTTCCTAATTATTTACAATGCAATTATAAAGTATTTAACAAAAAAAATCTAAATAATTTTAGTAAACAGCAGAGTAGTAGTGCAGTGCATATTACATTAATGCGATTATCGATAAAATTCTTTTCATATTACAAAAAATATTTTGGTGTTTAAATCTTATTTGTGTATTAGAAGTTGCTGTTTTAATACAAAAAAAAAACTATTTTTTACTTAAAAATTTTAGCACATACCTGCGTAAAATACTAATGATATTAATTCTCACGATTGATATGATAGAAGTCGAATTAATAAATTAATTAGACAACTTTCATTAACATGTAATGAAATTTAAAAAAATACTAGTTGGTAATATTTATAGATATCATCAGTAGATAGTATTTACTGACAAATATTCACTTGTGCAATTCTTATTGGTTTTGATTATGATTTAAAATTATTTTTTAATGTGTAGGGCAAGGCTTGGAACCGGTTTTGGAAATACCGGTTAATAAAGGTTTTTTACCGGTTTTCACAAAAGGTTTTGTTCGGAGCATATCTGCATGAGAGCTATTCTAAAAACCTAAATAAACCGGTTTGAGCCAAATACCTACCTACCGCGAATGAAATTACACGTCGTCGCACGGCACGCACAGTACGGGCAGGTTACGAATTATTATTTTGTCGTTTTCTTTGCGCGCTTCATTGCATTGTAAACATCGCATTTTAAGCGTGCGTATTATTTACAGTTATTTTAATTATGATGACCGAAATAATATGCGATGTTAAGTATAAGATGTAAGAGGAAGTTAAGTACTGATTTTGCCGCAATTTTCAAAAATCGAGATTTTACCAGATCTCAACGTCTTGAGGTCCTAGGAATCTTTTCCGAATATTTTCACGATGACATAAGTATGTCTGTATGTGTGTATGTAAACATTTCATAACTTTTAAATGGTTTAACCGATTGAAACGCGATTGATAGCATTCATTGAATTCTACTTAGATTTTCTAAAAGTTTGAACCAATTCGGTCAAGGAGATTTTAAAAAAATTAAAAAAACCTCAAAAAGTTTTTGGCGAAACAGATTTTTTTTAATATAACTTCTAAATTAATATACCGATTGAGTAGAAAATCTAATCAACTCTATTCTACAAAAAACTGCGTCCAATGTTTTAATTGCATCAAAAGCGGTTTATCCGTTTGAGAGAAATCGTCGAAGAAAAATTTTGAAAAAAGTCTATTTTCGATATAACTTTAAGGTTGTTTAACCAATCAGTTTTTGACCTTCTACAACATTTTAATACTAAAAAAACCATGTCAAATACAATTTTAAAACCAAAATCGAATCAAGTTTATAAAAGTTACAGAGTTTCAAATATTAATATTTTGTTGTTTACAGCAAATTTACTTATTATTTTTAAAATATTTTTCAGGCTAATGTATCGATTGAATTAAAAATCTAATCAGCTTTCGGTCTAAAACACCGCGTCAACTATTTTAAATTGGATCAAAATCGGTGAATTTATTTGGGAATTGTCAATGACGAAAATTTTGAAAAAAAAAAAATGTGTTTTGGCATTACTTCGAAATTTTTCAACCTATGAAGTCATGTTAAAGATGAACAAATTACTGTCATTTTTAACAAAATTTATATTTTGAACTCTAAAAAATCTATAGGGATAGGTTTTTGTTCCTTGGGGCTTAAAATACCTCAATTTAGCGGGAAGTTTCCAGGATAGCCTGCAGAGTCAACCGTTTTACAGATTTTTTGAGAAAATTTAACACGCGAAGGCGTGTACATATTTATGTCGTATTTCACCTTTTCATTAGATCTGTGGCCAGGGTTTTGAGACTATGCTTAGTTTGGTACAGTCCAAATTTAACAATAGTTTTAAACAACAAATGGACCTACTTATGTATATGATATTTTATAGAAACAGACGTTACTTTTTAGAAATCGATATCGTCTTGTTTATAGGTAAATTTCATTAGGTTTATACAAAAATGATATCAATTCCTAAACGGTATAATTAATCTTGTGAAATGGAAGCGAAGTTTAAGATAAGAGTATGCGTATCAGTCGACTTCACATACAAAAGTATTGAGATCTATTTGGGTGCCAAATTTTGTAAAGAAACTCCTAAAGTTTTAGTTACAAGAACGTGCAACATCTATACATATAATAAAATCGTAGGAAAGTCAAAACTCTACATTGAATATTTTTTTAAAAGAATACTTAAGGCGTGATCTGCAATCGATATCGAAGCCAAAAATATAGTTTTTAGAATTTTTGTCTGTTTGTCTGTATGTATGTCCGGGGTAACCTCAAAAAATACAGCATGGATTTACTTCAAATTTTGCATTAATATTACTAACAGGTCGGGTCAACATATAGGCTACATATTATCACGCTATCACCTACAGGGGAGGGGCAGTGCGGAGTAAACGAAGTCCGCGCGGACAAAGTCGCAGGCAACAGCTAGTTCTAAAATAAATATATTATACAGTTTGTAAAGAAAATCCTGTCCGATCTGAAAGAGGCATATAGGTTGGTGATGCCTAATACTGAAAAAATATTAAAATGGCTTTATTTCAGAAAATAAAAAAGATATCGTTTTTTTTAATATTCGTATTTTTACTTAAATTTCTCTAGAGTTAAGCAAATATTTTAAAAATGACAACACCTTGTCGCTGTTTGTGTCATTGTTTTGCTTTGGCGGCTTTCGCACGAATACCATGCGAAGGCGCGCTATTTGTTTTTCGGCTTTTTACAAAGGATTTTTAAACGTGCTTCACACGCGCCGCGCGTCCTTCGGCAGCATTCAACTTGCGCGGCATTCTTTGGTATTAGAATTTACTTATTTGTAGGTGTTGTCATACTTAATGTATGAAAATACAATTTAAGATTTTTTTTAATTGGGAAATCTAGTTAATTAATATCTATAAAATAATTACACATATGTAACCGTATTACGGTACCAAATAACATCTCTAATTATCCGACAGGGTTTTCTTTGCACACTGTATATGTAGCTAACAAATTCTTATTTATTAGTACTACCATAATGTTTGCTATTTTAAAAGTAATATAAATTCTTATATTTTAACAGACAATTACTTACACAACCCATTGATTTCACTTAGAATATAATTCTACCTCAAAATTTGATTGGGCTAGTTTTCAC
Source organism: Apodemia mormo (assembly GCA_036924255.1). Taxonomy (NCBI): domain Eukaryota; kingdom Metazoa; phylum Arthropoda; class Insecta; order Lepidoptera; family Riodinidae; genus Apodemia; species Apodemia mormo. The sequence goes on from JAUPFN010000030.1 coordinate 13,390,164, forward strand.
CTACAGATAGACAATTAGTGTAAGTCATACGACCGTTAGTGTGCTTACTTTTTAAATTATACGCATACTGTTGGATTGATTTAAATTCTATTTTTCCAAAAATTTGGCTTGTTGGTAAAAACTAGCCAAGTCAAATTTTGAGCTGAGTTGCGCTGAGCTGAGCTGAGTATGACACGTGCAGCTCTATCAGGGCTGCACGTGTCATGTCAGCTAATGTTTTATTTTTATTTATTAATCCATTATGTCAGTTGTAACGTAAACGTGTTATATAAGCATCTAGGCTACTAAGGCAGTCTTTAACCTACTATTAGCAAAATAAATTTATGTTATTGTATCACGCGAGCGAAGTCACAGGCAACAGCTGGTTCTTAAGAATTTTGAATTTTTAGAGATTTTTCCTTTGTACATTCATAAAAGTCTACCTTGGTGCCAAATATCAAGTTTCTAGGTCATCTGGAAGTGGGTTAGGTTTTAGATCAGATTTGAGTGATTTAGTCACAAAAACGGTGGTATTAAATTGTTAGTAATTCAATAACTGCTTGTACTACATTAACAAAACTTTGGATTCTAGATAAGCTAAGAGGTTTCAGTAAATGTGCCAAATTTCATCTATGTAGAATAAATAGTTTTTGAGTTATGAAGGGATCAAAATAGCTCGAGGTGGTTCGTGTAACATTACATACGGGTGTTGCATCGCCAGTTCCTTCTTCGACCTTGGCTGGACACACTCCCGCGTGTCTTGATGTCAGTGAGTTTTAAAACAAATGTTTACCACAAAATTTGAAAAAAAAAATATGTGTAAACCCTATCCATCCCTGAAACTTCCCACTAAATTAAAGTATTTTTAATTTTAAGCTCAAAAGAGTAAAAATTATACTTAAGCATAGGTTTTATCAGTTCAAACATTTATTTTTTAAAAAATGGCAGTATACTGATTTTTGAAAAGCTGTATATTATTTTGGAAACAATGATGGCATTCAACTCAATTTTTGAGATCTAAAATATTGCTTTAGCTAAATAATCGATAGGTTGAAAAATTTCGATGCAATGTCAAAAACATTTTATTTTAAATTTTCTTCATTGATAAATCCCAAACAAATTGACCAATTTTGATTAAATTAACGGTATTTGACGCAGTTTTTAAAGGATAAAAGCTAATAAGATTTTAAATTAACTAGAAAGTTATTTAAAAAATTAAGTAAATTTTTTCAAACAACGTAATTTTAATATTTGAAAAGCTATAAGTTTTGAGAATTAGATTCGATTTTGATTTTTGAAATGACATTTGACGCAGTTTTTTTTAGTATTAAAATATCGTAGAATACCAAAAAATGATTAGTTGGAAAATTTCGAAGCTTTGTCGAAAAAACACTTTTTTCAAAATTTTTCGTCAACCATTAATCCCAAACGAATAAACCGATTTTGATGCAAATTATGTACTAGACGTAGTTTTTTGAGAAATATAGCTGATTAGTTTTTGTACTCAATCAGTACATAAATCTGGAAAATATATTAAAAAAATACTGTTTTGCAAAAATTTTTTTGATGTTTGTTCAAAATTTCTCAAAATCAGGAGATTTCAGAACCAAATCAGTTCAATTTTTCAAGAAGTCTAATTTGAGTGGAATCCAATCGAATGCCATCAACCACGTTTCGATCGGTCCAGCCGTTCAAATGTTATGAGATGTTTACATACACACACACACATACATACATACTTACATACATACAGGCATACTGACGTCATTGTGAAAATAGGCGGAAAAGTTTCCTAGACCTCAAAACGTGGACATTTGGAAACTCTATTTTCGAAAATCGGGGTAAAATCATTAACTTCCTTATCTAAATACGTAGTGGGAAGTTAAAAATTGAAGTGAACCTAAGTAAACTTTAATTTTAAGTAACTTTTATCGTCATCCGTAAAGAATGTAATGTAGAATATCCGTAAATCTGCAAAAAATGTATATAATTCAATTAATTGAATGAAGCATTTAAACCATTTGAGGGACTAAAATACCTATTCTAAAATATTATAATAAAAAGGATTTCCGTAAAAAAATATATATCTATACGTTACGCAAAACCTTAAAATTAACGCATTGTCCCTCTTTATTTGCCACTGGCCTAAGAAAACACCGCAGCGCGTGGCGTCTTCGCCGACAAACATAAAATCACTACACATTTGCGTTATTTCATATTTGTACTTAAAATTGAAGGCGGCGAGCTTCAAAGAAAAGTTGAAAAACCTTTATAAACCGGTTTATTGATCAAAAACCTTTATAATTTCGCTCAACGAGTAAACCGCTATTTTTGAGGTTAAGGTAGAGCCAAACCTTTATGAAACGCTCTTCATGTACTTGCGTTGATTTAGGTTTTTAAATTAACCGGTTAACAAGCCTTGGTGTAGGGGTCGAGGTTACAGAGAAAAAGGACAGATTTTATAAACATTATGAAGTTGCATCAATTGAAGTTTGTATGTGCAAAGGATTTCAAAAAAAAGACTATCAAAAAAGTAAGGAAATACAGTTGTAAAAATATGCTGTCACTTCTATAGGATTTTTTCAACATCATCAAGATACCACCACAACACTATACAAAATGGTTAGGTTTTTGTATTACTTTAAGTACATAATCGAGATAGTATATTGCTGGTAAACACTTTGTTCACATGTATTAGTATTTAGTATTGAGTAATTGCCAAAATAGCAACTTAATTTATGAAAGTTATATATATATGTAAATTTTCATATCAAATCCAAAATATCAAAATCGAAAGTTAGCAAAAATCGAAAGTTGTATATCAATCATTATCCAGACAAATTTGCTTTTCTCTCTCCTTATTCCCTGTATTGGTTTTATTTGCAATTATGAAACTATTTGCAATTTTGCCAGGTTGTTCGTAAAAGGCAAACGGTTGGCTAACAACGTCAATACCATCAGAAATACTAGATTTTTTTAATATCAAAATAGCAAGCAAGCAGATGGCTCTCCTGTTGGAAAGAGAAACCATCGCCTATAGATGTCAAAGATATTGATGATGCGTTGTTATCCGTGTGGCAAGATGGCAATGACACGTGCGTAACTCTACCGGTTACCTTATCCTCCAAACTGGAATACGACAACGACATGCATTAACGCTATAGCGGCAGGAATAGATAAGGCAATGGTAGCAAGTAGCCGGGCAAGACGTTCCAGAACTCTACAAATTAGTTGTCACCATGGTAGCGATACGTAGAATTAATCGGTTGCCTTTTGCGACTTAGCAGAACGCCAGCTGGTCTATTCTTCAAAATTAGCCTGGACCAACACGGGGATAGTAGAGTTCTACAACATCTCCTCGAGTTAGGGAGCCACCGTCTTATTACCTATTATGAAGTATGAAAATCTCGCCACACAGATAGCAATGCAACACTAACATCTTTAGTGCCTATAGATGATGATTGTCTCTTTCCACTAGGAAAATCACTCGCTTGTTTGCTATTAGTGCAAAAAAATCATTACTATTTGCGCAAATAAATATTTAAATTGATAACGAAAATCTGTGTTTTGCCAAATTTACATTGATTTTGTAATAATACACATTTATTTCCTACAGATAATTAAAAGGTGACCAGCGTGAAACTATGCTGAGCAATACCGCCTACTGTTAAGCCTTATTGTATATTAAGCTTTTATTGTAACATTCACAGCTAATTATGTAAAAGGGGAGAAGAAAGAATATTTTTTGTAGAATATAGATGTTATAGAGTGTCTAACATTAATCAATTCGATGAAATTAAAAGTCCTTAGTTTTGTTTCTTACTCTGTAGGTAAAATATATTCTGAATTCTCATTTTACCTTTTATCATTGTCTATTAAAACATGCATAAATTGTCTTGAAAGTTGAAAGACCTGATTTCAATTAAAGAGATCGTTTGAAAAACCTTAGTACGATTACTAAATAACTTTGATATTTCATATCATTGTTTTATTTTTTTAAATAACTCTATTTCTTCTTATTACCATATTTTCAAGTGTAGGTATTAAGCAAAATATTGTGTGGCTATACTATTATTTATTAAAAACCAAGGAAGTTACATTCTACCCGGAATGCTTACACGCGCTTCAAAATCGTTCCGAAGAGTACCACGACATGAGTGGAGTGTGTCTCTTTCTACTAAATAAAGCGCCAATCGCCATATATAAGTGTGGCCATGCGTAATTTGCAAATTACTACTAAGTAATTCTACTAATTTGAGAAACAGTTTTTGCATTGCATAAGTAATTACGTAATAATTAAAATAAGCACACTTTAGAACTCACTATGTTAATTACAATACATTTTATGCTAATGTATTTATCGACGTGTATGAATAAAAGGGATTTAACGATTACCGAATATATAAAAATCTACCATCAGCAGTTTTATTTTAACACTGGCAATTGTAAGAAAGGGACAACATCCACTCAAGTCGTTGTCTTGCTCAGAACGTTTTTCCCCTCTGTTAAGTAAGAAACAAATGTCAACTTTATGAGTAACGAAATAAAGTACATTTTTATTTTTCAAATATTGTTTCGTAACAATTCCAGTTATCATATATAAGTTCCTTGTTAAAAACCTAATAAATGTTATTGTTTTATTTTACTACAGCCAAAGAAATTAACATTTAAACTGGTTATCGATAGAATAAGGAATATCGATATATTCCGCAAGAACCCAAACCTTTTTACTATGTTGGCAGTATTGCTTATTCAATAACAGTAATTGTTATCTGTGGTATTAGTTTCATCTTGTTATGTTGGTATTGGTCGAGCATGTAATGCCATACATTGTTTTTTTTTTCTGTGGAACACCCGTCTCTTAAAACGTAGTGATTATATACTCTTTGGTGACACTAGTAGACTTGCGCAAAATATATCCGAGAAAAGAAAAGAGTGATATGTATCTTTCAGAGTTACGGATATATATTACTCATTTATATCTTCAACTCCTTATAACTCAGTAGAAATCAGAGTGATTGTGATTGGTGACATAAGGAAATGAAATGATTTACAGATTTAAAGACAAGATAAACAGTTGAAATAAACGATATGTATTTATGGATTCTGTTTGGTATTCTTTTACTTAATTATTTAAAAAGCAATCACGCTTGTTTTATTTGATACTAAGGATTGACCGCGGCTTCCACTGCGTGTGAAAGAATTATGTAAATTACATTTAACCAACTTTTAATGTTTTTAAAATGAGAAGTAGGTATATTCGCCGATATATTAAAGATTTCAAGTTTCTAGTCTTAAGGGTTTAACCGGTGCGATGTAATGACAAGATAAACAGTTATAATAAATGATGTATTTATGATATATCGAACAGAATCGATATTATTTTATTAAATTATTTTAAAAAAACCGCTTATTTTTTATTATGCGTGCGTTTTTAAAACAAAGTACAAACAAAATAATTCTCATCGCTGTTTATTATTACTATCCGCATTTGAACAATATTAAAGATATCTTAATCCCATTAGTTTAAGGTATAACTTTGTGTGTACAGTATGTAGTTCGATGCTACAACATTCTTCATTCCGAATGATGGTTTCCTCTCTTTCTACTCCCTGATAAACATATCATTCCTTTCATTCTATTCCGCTTAGATGAAATGAAATACAATCACTCTGTGATATAAGGATATAGAGAGTTAGTTTGAATACTACGGAGTTACTGATATATTCACTCCTTTGTAAAGATTATATCTTTTTGAGTTAATCACTCCGGAGTTACACAAGTCTAGACACTAGTAAACGTTTGTTTATTGTAAACAAACGTTGTTCATCTTTTAATTTTAAGTGAATAAAATCAAATAATCTCTATTATTAGGGATACGAAAAAGGTATTGTATATTTATTGTCCATATATTGCGAGTTGCGATGTAAATGACTTATTCAATTATAGGTAATTAAAAAGAACAAAATGTAATAATTGTAAATTCAAGTAATCATAACGCTTGTGGGTTTTCCATGAATTGTAGCAATAAAAAATTGTTCATAACACAATTTATATTTCAGAATAAATTAATAACTACCTAACTTTCCTTACTACTTTCTATTTTAGATTATGCTGACACTGGTTATGTAAATCTCTAGAAGCTAGATCTGATCAATAAACTTAAACGGCTTCAAAATCTTTGTATTAGGTTCATATTTGGTCTGCACAAATATGACCACGTTTCCGAATTTCAGCACAAATATCTTAGATAGGCTGATAATCGTTCCCTGTTAGTGCCAACTTCTTCTTGATATCTCTTCCAGTAGATATCAGAAAGGCGCCAAGTTTAAACTCTTTCAAAAGTATGGTCAAACGTCACTTTCTATGTACCTAGTAATTTTGTTTAATTTTTTTTCTTGTTAGTTTTACGTATTACCACAGTTTTATTTGCGATTTTTGTTTTGTTTTTGTGTGTAATCGGATCTTACTTTTATTATAATTTTTTGTCTTTTATTTGAGAGCATAAAAACTATAAATTATCTTGTGGTTAGCACCACTTTTCCGAATATATTGTTATCCTTATTGTAAAGGTTGCCTAGAAGAGATCACTTCGTTAGTGATAAGACCGCCTTGGTGTATCTTCCTTGTAAAATACATTTTTTTGTAACTTATATGTTGTCATATTTTAGTGCGCAATAGAGATTTTGTATTGTATTGCAATAACGTATTTCAATACGATAACCATCTATCCACATACGATGGTTTCTAGGCGAACTTTCTATGATCTTCATCATTCTACTTCAGTTTCAAAGGAGAAAGAAGTAGAATTTGTTGCTCTACCTTCATTTACTTCTAATATAAGCTGTGATAACTAGTAGCAAACATACTAATTGCAAATAAATATTTTTTCTTTTCGTTTTTAGGGTTTCAAAGTAAACTAGGAACCCTTATAGTTTTGCTATGTCCGTCCATTCGTCCGTCTGCACGATAGCTCAGAGAATTTTACTGGAAAGCCGTAGTTTGCCACGAATATACATATTAGTCACGTCAACAAAACGGTAACATGAAATCTTGAAAAATATTTTTTTCAGAATAGCTCCCCTACATGTAAAGTGGGGATGTAATTTTTTTTTACCCACGTGTCCCATTGTGTGGGGTATCGTAGGATAGGTATTTAAAAAATATTGTAGGTTTATAAAAACAAGTTTTCGATTAAGGGATTCGTTTGTAAATTGTGATGGGCAAGTTCAGAATCCTAAATTACGCATGGCTTGACACGACTTTACAAATTTATTTTTATTTTCAGATGCTATTCGTTTCTTCATAAAAAAATATAGTCTGCAAAATCCACCTAAAAATGCTATTTGGTACTATTCATTACATATTACTAAGTCAAAGTTCCTCTACAAATTCCTCTTCTTTATACTTCAATGGATTCCAGCTTACATAGTCGACGGGATACTGCAAGCTGTTGGAAAGAAACCTATGTAAGTTAGCTTATTAATATTCGTGGCTAGTTTGTATTGGATGCGGTCAGGAATTAGCCGAAGTTTAAGAGAACACTATATTTCATTATTCTCAATAATTACTTTATTTCTTTGATATTTTACACCACTTCACAATTTCCACTTATTTTACTTTTTTACAAATATTATTGGTGTCTCGAGCATCTCTTTCGAAAGGCTGCGATAGAATGCCGCGCTATTCCGGCCGGCTCGCCAATCTTGACATACGAAACAATCACAGAAAAGAAACGACCGAAGCGCCAACAAAAGAACCAGTCAGACGATACCGAAAATAATAATAGAGAATTTTAAATACCATAATAGTTAAATGATATCCTTAATTTGAATAAATATCGATTTCGCTTTACACTTGTGAATTATTCTAACAGCTCGGCCTTCTTGGTTTGGCGAGAGTCCCTTCGCGATGCGGTATTATTATTTTAGTTAATTACATTAGCATAAAGCATAATATTATGTACTAGTCTAGTCATTATAACTAAGCATTTGCAAATGTACTGAATGACTCTATTTTTTTGTAATGTTCCCAATATCATCGACATCCATTATCATTCGTTAACATTTATTGCCCAGAATTTACTAGATTTAACATACAGATAAATTTATAGAAATCAAAAAGATTTTATTTGTCTTTTTTGCACGTAAAACCAATGAAATGATTCTTTATGATACATATACATAAACATATAAATCATAACTTTAAAAGAAAGATAAGTATATTAAAGGAAGGAATAAAATTTTAATTACTTCCATTATTATACATTTAGTTACACAATCACTTATTATACATTTAGTGTCACGTGCCAGACACCTCAGATTGAAACAAACGGTAGGTTCTAAACGGGAGCTTTGTAAACTTCGAGTTCAATAACCATCTTAATAATATTTGTAAATCTTTAAAACATGTTTATACATTCAGTACAGTTAACGTATATCAAAGCACTAATCGATATTCAATCGTTCAGAGTGCTAAGTGCGAGTTTTTCTTTTCGCATTCGATCGTGAGCGCGTTTCGAGTTTACTAGGAATTTGTATGCGATTTGTGCAGCGCCACCTAGTGGTAAACTGGTTTCTCACGTTTACCACTAGGTGGCGCTGTACAAATCACATACAAATTCATAGTAAACTCGAAATGCGCTCACGATCGAATGCGAAAAGAAAAACTCACACTTAGCACTCTGTTAGAATTGCAAATAATTTGTCATCTCTCTCAATTGCAAGTTTTAAATAAATAAATAATAAAACTTACACCCATTTTGCAAGCAAATAATTTGCTTATATTGAGGTTTCGTGTAATTTTCTCATGACATATTTATAACTCATAAATACCTGAGATCTGAATTCAGATATATTCGCATAATTGAGCAGTTCAAACTAATAAGTTCCCTTTTATAAAAAACGGCGTTTGCATAAGAGCATATTGACTATTTGTCACGCTATACTGCTCAGGCGTATTGAATAAGTGCACTTATAAAACTTAATAATTTAGTACGTAGTCTTCAATTACATAGACCTCGATTACTTCCTAATATTTTGTACCTCCACATTTACAACAAAGAAATAATATTAATTTTATTTCTGTGATAGGGGTACAAAGTTGGTTTTAGATATTTATTCTCTACTATCTGCCTTTTGGCGTACATATTTCCAATTATTTAAATATTACAATTACATGTAATTTCAATATTTTATGTATTTACTATTATTTATTTATTTTATTTATTTGTTTAATACTTTATTGTACACAACAGAACAACAGAAAACAATTACCATAAATATAAGTCAAAGTGTACAATATACTAAAAATGATGTGATGTCGTGGGACACCAGGTAGGAACGAAGTTCCTTCGGCTAAACGGCACTATTCTAACCGACTACTTTTTTCTTTTTTCTAACTTTCTATTCTAATATTCTAACTACGCGACTGTCGCACCTGCGCACGTCTCATTTAACGCTTTTATTCCACGCATTTTTCTTACGGTTTTACTATCACATTTTTTTCAGTTCGGTCGCGCAGCAAAATCCCTATTCCCTCCAAGCCTGCCGTAAGGAACTTCGTTCCAATAAAAATATAATCTATCGTAGAAAATGATCAGAAAAGTTTTCTCAGATCTTAAAACGGAGAGATCTAATGAGGTCCCGGGTTCGATTCCCAGGTCGGGCAGGTGTTATTGAGGTTTTTTCGAAGTTTTTCTCGAAAAATGTAAAATAACATTGTATTACCACTCCAAGCATTCAAGGCACGCTTGGATGAGCGCGTTAATACTAGAAATAATCGATAATCGTTAATATGTCGGTAAATGTGGCGATGAGGATCACCACTTATTTCGCCAACCGATAAACTATTGAATCCCGGTGAACCGGAAAGTCTATCGACATTCGGTTTACTCTACCTACCCTGCAAGAGAACCGAGTGTCATGATAATTTAAAACTAATAATTGGAACGAAGTTCCTTACGGCAGGCTTGGAGGGGATAGGGATTTTGCTGCGCGACCGAACTGAAAAAAATGTGATAGTAAAACCGTAAGAAAAATGCGTGGAATAAAAGCGTTAAATGAGACGTGCGCAGGCGTGACAGTCGCGTACACAAGCGAGTAGTGTCGTTTAGCCGAAGGAAGTTCGTTCCTACCTGGTGTCCTGCGACACCACATCATTTTTTTTCTTCCTAGTCTTTAAAGAAAGTAAACAAGTTAACCTGGTGCATGTTGGACCTCGTGGAATGTAGGGTTCCGTAGCTGTCCATTACAACATAGCGGACTAAGAAGAAAGCTTTTAATTATATAAAATATTTAACCTTTTCAATGCTAATGATGGATATACCCGCTTACTTCTCCAAGTACATTTTTGTAAGGATGCCGACTATTTCACAAATGATTTCCATATTTTTAAAGACTTTTGGATATGCATTATCCATGTCAGTCCTGGTAATAGTCTTATGCAATAGTTAAAATTAACCTTATCTGCTTACATCCTAGTTAATTATTTACTTATTAACTAAATAGCATAGCACTCTGATTGAATCTGATAGCAGTTCAGCCAAAATACTACAGATTAAACCTAGATCTAGATTATTTAATTTTTTTTAAAATTAAGTCCCGTTTCGTTCGTAATAAATGTTTTCCACTTGGTTACAAAATATACAATTAGGGGAGTCGGCTTTTTTTCTTAAGTAGGCTTTGCTGGCTGGAATGCGATCTGAACAAAGTCTAATTGCTGCTGTAGTAAAGTGTATCTTGCATTTACGTCCAGACATACAGAGTTATAATATTTACCGATGAAATTGAATCACTCCAAGTGAATTCTTTAAGCCTTAGCATCTTATTTGGCACAATAAAATAGTATAATACGCATGTAGCGGGTCAGGCAATCTACAAAAACGCTACCAGAAAAAATAATAAAAAATGGAAAAAATGAAATTCAAAATAAAATCCTGAATCGCGATATCACAATTATTTATCTTGTAACACTATATACAAATTTCAACACTTCTCAGATGGACTTCGGTCCCCAGGCAGTACACCTTGCCTGGCTGGGAACATCTTCCTTTTCCCCTTACTTGTCCTTATATGACGTCATCAATCTCCACAGTTATGTCACCTGACAAGAAGCTGGCCCGCTGGTTCCATCACTATGACCCGTAAGATTATATTTTCTTATAAAGAAGTATTTAATTCTAAAAAATCAGCACTTTTACAGGTTAAAAAAAACAACAGCAAAATTATACAAGTTATTGGAAGTTATATCCTATTTTTCGACACAGGAATGGAAGTTCACTAATAGCAACATTCAAACGCTCTTTAAACAAATGTGTAACGCTGATAAGAAGCTATTTAATTTTGATATAAATTCCTTGAAATGGGACGATTACTTCAAGCTATATGTAATTGGTTATAGGAATTACATACTTAAAGAATCACCAGACACAGTAGAAGAGGGTCTCAATAGGTATAGAAAATTACGTGTACTACATTATTTTACGTTAATCAATTTTTACTTGACTTTTTACTGGTTTTTAATGACTTTACGCAGAAAATTACAAAAGAGGTTTTTATTATAAATAAATAATAAATAAAACAAAATATTGTTTATTTCAGACAAACATAGTCCATAGAATAAGAAAAGAATGAGAAAATGAGAGATCGGGATGAGGCATCGGGCTCCTTTGAAGAATAGGCCAACTGCCGTTCTGCCGGGCAGATCGTAAAAGGCGACCGATTGGCTATGCGTCACTACCATCGTGGCTACTAGGTGGTAGAGTTCTGCATTGTCTCGTCCGGGTCTGATACCACCGCCTTACCCCTTCCTTCCGCAATAGCGTCAGCGCTTGTCAATGTCGTGCAAAATTATACCTACAAAATATTTTTCTTTGTACAATACGAAAATACTTTTGCCCCGACCTTATATTCAGATGTATTTTGTTTATCAAATGACAAATTAACGGTAACTAATTTTTTAAAATTGATCTAGTCTATCGACGTAGGTAATTTTATTTTGTTCCATGATAGAAAAAAAATTATGACGATATGAACTTTCATGTTTATGAAGAAGTATCACAGGTTCGTAATATTTGCGCGAATGAAATACGGTAAATCCGTCTTCCCTATTGATTTTTTTATATTTTCGAAGTACTCCATCCAAAGATTGGCCAGTACTGGTGCTACTGGACTGCCCATTGCGACGCCATCAATCTGGAGGTAATATATGACCTTGGAAAAGGAAGTAGCTACCGTTTAGACAGTTTTCTAGTAGATCGATATACTTTTCAGACAAATCACGTTCTCTCAATTTGCTTTTAACTACATCCAGACTCTCTTTAATTGGATTCCAGCACTGATCACTGGATTGAATTCCACTGACCTCAGGTTCTCTCTACTGAGCGACACTATGTTCCCCGTATGGTACGGGAAGCTATTGAAATTGCATAAACTTAAAGAACTTAAGGAACGAATTAAAAATTTGAGAAGAAAAAATAAGGAATGTTACAATATTCTCATTTGTTTTGTCTGGCCCGTACAAATATCATCAGCAAGTCACATAAGACAAGTCGGAAGATATTCCAGGAGCTGCAGTTTGACAACCAATGATATCATGACGTCATTATGATGGAAGCAGTTATCGCAATGTAGTTCTAACAACATCGTGCTAACGTGATACTTCGCCCTAGCCCGATATGTGTAACCACGCCATTAGCGGGTATTGTAGCCGGTAAACTTATACAAGTGACATTATCATCCTGTCACACAGATACCAACGCATACATCCCAAGCCATCATCATTTTATACATATTCACAAACAATATTATTTATGAATAGAGGTGGTTTTTAATAAAACGTTCATCACCAACGATGTGAGCCGAAATGTTCAACAACGGATGGGAGTAACACCATTCAACGCGATGACATATCGAATAATGCCGACCGTATCCGACAACGACCGATGTCAATATTAACACGGCGATGCCCGATGACCGATATTTGCGAATGAAATATGAATCCAATTGTGTATAAACGATAGATACGAGCAACGACACCAACTAAATTGATTGCTTATTATATATTTCGTGAAATAAAGAACGATCTCTTTAAATGCGAATACAAATTTTTAGCTAACTAAATAAATTATAATTTATAATTATAATTTTGTTTTTATAATTTTCGGTGGACAAATTACACAAATTGATTCAACCACAAAGTTAGCAAATTATTTGCTTGTGTTATGGGTGCTAGTCAATAATACTAATACATAGAAATAAATAAATGAATACTGCAACATACATAATAAACACCCAAATCCAGAAATACAAACATTTACGTCAATCACAGAAATGTTTGTCCCCGTCGGGAATCGAACCCGAGCCCTCTCGATTCGTAGTTAAGTTCGCTAACCACTCGACCAACGAAGCGGTCGAATAAATACATTTATATTTCAATATCTTGCTCAATTATTCTCATTAACTGTTATTAATTCTCATAAATGTTTTTACATTGAAGTACGATAAATTACGTTTCTATAAACATTAAATATGTTTGATGTTGCCCGGTCAGTGTACAAGCTGGATGTCCCACACCGGTCGTGGTGTCAGAAACAACGATGTTACCAACGGGTGACATTAGCGTAACAACGATGTGCATCGATGTTGAAAATAACAAAAACGCCCATCGTTAGTGAATATGTATAAAAATGAAACGGGTGACATTACCGTAACAACGATGTGCATCGATGTTGAAAATAACAAAAAGGCCCATCGTTAGTGAATATGTATAAAAATGAAACGGGTGACATTAGCGTAACAACGATGTGCATCGATGTTGAAAATAACAAAAACGCCCATCGCTAGTGAATATGTATAAAAATGAAACGGGTGACATTAGCGTAACAACGATGTGCATCGATGTTGAAAATAACAAAAACGCCCATCGCTAGTGAACATGTATAAAAATGAAACGGGTGACATTACCGTAACAACGATGTGCATCGATGTTGAAAAATAACGAAAACGCCCATCGCTAGTGAATATGTATAAAAATGAAACGGGTGACATTACCGTAACAACGATATGCATCGATGTTGAAAATAACAAAAACGCCCATCGCTAGTGAATATGTATAAAAATGAAACGGGTGACATTAGCGTAACAACGATATGCATCGATGTTGAAAATAACAAAAACGCCCATCGCTAGTGAATATGTATAAAAATGAAACGGGTGACATTAGCGTAACAATGATGTGCATCGATGTTGAAAATAACAAAAACGCCCATCGCTAGTGAATATGTATAAAAATGAAACGGGTACTTAGGATTTGTCAACTATTTTCTCGTCCTTGAAGATATTATCTCTGGTTGCTTGCTGTTGTTACCATGGTTAAAGTTATGACAACTTAATACGTCAAAGTTGGAGACAATAATATCGCTTACATGTACATCTGTTTATCTACAAATATGTCCCTCTTATCTATATTAATATTACAAATGCGAAAGTTTGGATGTTTGGATGGTTGTTTGGATAGATGTTTGGATGGATGTTTGATACTCAATCACGCAAAAACTACTGAACGGATTTAAATGAAATTTGCACAGGTAGATAATAACCTGGAATAGCACATATGCTACTTTTTATCCCGGAAAATTAGGCAATCTCGATTGTATTTACCAAAAAATGTGTATAGCAACGGGCTGCACGCAGCAGCTAGTACGTGATATATCTCACGTGCATAACCTACATGGAAATTCGTCCTGCCACATGACAATTTTGTTTGTCACCTTATTTTACTAGGTGGTAGAGTTCTGCATCGACTCGACCGGGTCTGGTACCACCACCTTACCTATTCCTGCCGCAATAGCGTCAGTAAACCTATGCATGTGGCATTAGACCTCGTCACAAGATAGCAACACACCATTAACATCTTTGGTGTCTATAGGCGATGGTTGACTCTTTCCATCAGGAGACCCATCTGCTTGTTTGCTATCTTACAATATAAAAAAAAATACGATAAAATATTTTTAGGATGCTGTACCTAAAAGATAAAACTGGAGCCTGTTACTAAGCCTCCGCTGTCTGTCTGTCTATCACCAGGCTGTATTTCATAAACCGTGATAGCTAAAAAGCTAAAAATTTCACAAATTATGTATTTCCGTTGTCGCTATAACAACAAATAGTTACTAAAAATAAAAAATGAAAATATTAAGGGTGGGTCCTCATACAACAAACGTAATTTTTTGCCGTTTTTTTTAATAGATGATACGGAACCCTTCGTGTGCGAGTCCCATAAACCATAATATGCAATTCATATGATAGCAAAGAAAGAGATTCTTGATGTAAAGAAATAACCAACGGCTATAAACACCACAGATGTTAATTGTACATTTTCATCCATGCGTCGGGGGTGAAATACCATAGACATAAGTTTATACTACCCACCCACCAAACAGGAACAGAGTGCTAAGTGTGAGTTTTTCTTTTCGCATTCGATCGTGAGCGCGTTTCGAGTTTACTAGGAATTTGTATGTGATTTGTACAGCGCCACCTAGTGGTAAACTGGTTTCTCACATTTACCACTAGGTGGCGCTGTACAAATCACATACAAATTCCTAGTAAACTCCAAACGCGCTCACGATCGAATGCGAAAAGAAAAACTCACACTTAGCACTCAGGAGAGGAGAAGCACTGACACCACTAAAAAGGTACGTGGTCGTACCAAGTAGTACATAATACTTTATAATTTGTGGTACCAAGCTTGGGTTAAATATTTCAAATTTGACGCTTCGTTTCGTTTCTTGAAAAACTCCACAAAAAGCGAGTTTATCTCTGTAAGAGATTTCTTCCAGCAAACCCAAAACAGTGAGAAAGCATGAAAGAAATGTAGAATACATGTGTACATAATATTAAATTAGAAAATATATACAATAGGTATAAAATAAAAAACTTATTTTCTATTATTTAATCCTAATACGTACCTACAATGCCTTTCTGCTCTAAAAATTAGACCGATAAGTAAAATTCTTTTAAAGATTTCTTAAAGGTGATTAATGATTTGCTGCTCCTAATATGTATAAAGGAAGTGAGTTCCAAAGTTTGACAGAATTGATAGTGAAAGAATTACTGTAGATTAAAGAAGTTTGTTTGTTCTTTGTCCTATGAGCCTAATTATATATATATATATATATATATATATATATATATATATATATATATATATATATATATATATATATATATATATATATATATATATATATATATATATATATCGGCTATTTATATATAATTTCGCCATTTCAACATAAAACATACAGCTTTCACACAACAAACTTTGAAGAATGAACACCTTTGTGACTATTGACACTTTTATAGTTACTGTGATTCACAAGTGACACCTTTGTAATCGTTGTGATTAATAGGTGGCAGAATTCCAAAAGGTCCTGTCTTGGTTTGGTATCACCACCTTATTTATCCTGCTATAATACCATTAATGTTGTCACTGCTGTGTTCTTTTTGAAACGTTAAATAACTGGTAACCTTAGTCATTTGACATTATCATCTCACAAAACGGATAGCAACGCAACTTTATTATGGTATTTATAAACCAAAGTTGCCCAAACCCAGGCCCGTGGGCTACCAAGTGACCCCCCAACGTATTTTGAATTGCCCGCGAAGGCTGCTGTTTGTTGATTGATAGCCACTCGATAGATAGTACGGTTTCGATAAAGTTAAAATAACGTACAAATATAGCTAGTCCACCGGCTAACTCAGAATCGAAGTTGTGGCCCTTCTTCAAAATCATTGGATAAAATGAAATATTTTTACAAAAAATGTATATTTATGTCTATTATTATAATGTACAATCATATTCCTGATAGGCTTAAATCATAATTTCCTATAAATAAATTTTGCAAAAAGTTGTTTGATTTGCCGTTAGATAAAACTTGTTATGATACTTCGATCAGAAATGTACATTTCTTATCAAAGTTATGATATTAAAAAGAATTTTTAGCCGATGAAATTAAATGTTAATAAATAGAAATAAATATGAGTTTGTTGAATTTGTTTTAAAAATATTCAAATAAAATTTTGTAAATAGTGAAATAACTTTGTAAATTATAAATAATAATAAGTAATAAGTACATATAATAGAGAAAAAAAGACAATAGAGAAAAAAAGCCCGCTGAGTTTCTTCCGCCGGATCTTCTCAGTGTGTGGCCGCGTTCTGATCATTGACAATTGGCAGAGTTAATAATAGTAGAATAAATATAGCAATAATTTTTAAATATTTGCACACCATAATATAATGCTGCTTGCTGTTATGTAGAATAATATGTTGGTAACTTAATTAATTTTTGACAACTTGTAACACCCATAGTCTTGCAAATAAATTCTTTCTTTCAGCCTTGCTATAGACGGTGATTGTTTCTTTTCGCCATAGTTTGCTATAATTCAAAGTGCATTAATTGTTTATAATTTGTTTATGTTTAAGATTATGTGAATTAAATGTTTCTTGTCTGAAATAGAAATGATATACCTAGCTGTTGATTCGGAAACAAGTAAATCATGTAAGTTTTAGAACCTTTTAAAGGATCTATTTTTATACACGCGTTAGTTTTAAGTTTACGTGATGTTAGTATGTAAGTTAGTATTATTTCTCTACAAGTGAATAATTATATTTTTTTGAAAAATAATCGTATTTAAAACCGTAACATACTAATGTTACGGTGCACTAATGTGCACTGCTTTTCTTTTGGAATAGACGAAGGAATTTGCAGATCGTTAAATGTTATCAATTTCGTATAGGCCTGAAATCAAGCACATAATTTGCTGTTGAACAAGCTTTCGATAGTTATTGCAATCCCATTCACTGTGTAAGCTGGAATCCATTGGAGTATAAAGAAGAAAAATTTGAAGAGGAACTTTGAATTAATTAGATTTAATGAGTAGTACCAAATGGCGCTTTTAAATTGACTACATAAACCATATTTTTCCATGTAGATTCTCAAATCATCTGAAATAAAAACATTGTATGTCAGCTCCGACACACGACTGGAGTTTACTCCTTAATTACGACGCAAAAAAACGCACGATCCAGCTGCACTGCTCACACTAATTATTAAAGTTGCGCACCAAAAACGTAACGAGGTCATTCGTTCAGTAGATTTTACTCCACACATTTTTCTCATACCAGGCGCCTTATATAAAAAAACCGATTCTTAAGGAGTAAACTCCAACAATAAGTAATGTTTGTTCATAAGCATAATATGGTTGTAACTAGTTGTCACGGACTATAATACAATGTGCAAAAAAACTCTGTCCGATTATTGGACGGCGTTATTCATTGACCTAATACAATCCTAATATATATTGCTATTATTTCGCGAAACTAGATAGATCATTTTTTGTCGATCAAAATAAATAAGGTAGAGTAATGTATCCCATATATTTCGATGTATGGATTGCTTGCTAGTTATTTTGAGATTTTAAGTTGATTTAATCATTTGAAACAAATATTTACGTTACATCTCTGTCTATAAGGTCTCCCCATCTCTTTTTATACAGCTGTGTTAAAAAGAGAAGGTAAGACCTCAGAAGACAGTACTTAAAATTTGATTTCAAGTAGGTATTAGAAGTGTAGTCTCCAGATATATTACACCTTCATGCGTATAATCAATCATTCGACTTACTCCCTGACAGAAGTCTATTCCAAGGAACTTATATACGATAACTAGAATTATTACGAAGCAATATTTGAAAAATAAAAATGTACTTTATTTCGTTACTCATAAAGTTGGCATTTGTTTCTTATTTAACAGACGGGAAAAACGTTATGAGCAAGACAACGACAAGAGTGGATGGTGTCCCTTTCTTGCAATTGCCAGTGTAAATAAAACTATCTGATGGTAGATTTTTATATATTCGGTAATCGTTAAATCCCTTTTATTCATACACGTCAATAAATACGGTAGCATGAAATGTATTGTAATTAACACAGTGAGTTCTAAAATATGCTTATTTTAATTATTAAGTAATTACTTATGCAATGCAAAAACTGTTTTTCAAATTAGTAGAATTACTTAGTAGTAATTTGCAAACTACGCATGGCCGCACTTATATATGGCGATTGGCGCTTTATTTAGTAGAAAGAGACACACTCCACTCATGTCGTGGTACTCTTCGGAACGATTTTGAAGCGCGTGTGTAAAAGGGCTGGATTTTTTTCTTTTTTTTTTAAATATCGATAGAGAAGCGCTTGACCACGATCTCACCTGATGGACATTTAGAAAAAAACAAAAATAAACATTAAATAAACTTTATTCCTTTAACAACTTACACATTATTTACAAACTTTTTAACAGCTTAAGAACTAGATATTTTAACCACCGCCTGAACGGTTGGCCGGCCCGTTGTTCGAGTGATTAGCGACCCTGACTACGCAAGCAACGGGGCTCGGGTTCGATCCCCGTCGGGGACAAGCATTTGTGTGATAAGCATAAATGTTTGTATTTCCGGGTTTGGGTGTTTATTATGTATGTAAAAGTATTTATACATGTATTTCTATGTATTAGTATCGTTGACTAACACCCATAACACATGCAAAATAATTTGCTTACTTTGGGGTTAGATCAGTCTTTGTAATTTGTCACGTGAATATTTATATTTATTTATATATTATACAAAGGTCATGCGTAATTTCGCCCGTCAATAAATGTCGTCAATATACATACGAACTGTTAAACCCTATTTCAGCTATTTAAGGGTTGATTTATGGAAATATATAGTTTATATTTATCTCCGGATATTTGTCTATCTCCATGCCAAACTTAATTGAAATCGATTTAAGGCTTAGCCGTGAAATTCAGGTACCACCGCCTTACCTATTCCTGCCGCAATAGCGTCAGTGCTTGTCGCTGTCGTGTTCCGGTTTGGAGGGTAAGGTAGCCGGTAAATTCATGCGTGTGGCATTGGACCTCGCCACAAGATAGCAACGCACCATTAACACCTTTGGTGTCTATAGGCGATGGTTGACTCTTTCCATCAGGAGACTCTTCTGCTTGTTTGCTATCTTATGATATAAAAAAAATATGAAACAGATATACAGTCTTTCGCTTTTATGTCCATATCATGAAGTATTAGATATAGGTGGAGCTAGTATCGTATTTAATCATTTGAAACAAATATTTACGTTATATCTCTGTCTATGAGGTCTCCCCATCTCTTTTTATACAGCTGTGTTAGAAAGAGTGGGTGAGACAGAAGATGACAGCAATATTTAAAGTCGTGTTTCAAGTAGGTATAGGAAATGCTGCCTCCAGATATAATACAGCTTCATGGTCCATACGACCTACGATTGTAGCACAAACTGTGGCAGATTTTTTTTTTATATCATAAGATAGCAAACAAGCAGATGGGTCTACTGATGGAAAGAGTCAACCATCGCCTATAGACAACAAAGATGTTAATGATGCGTTGCTATCTTGTGGCGAGGTCTAATGCCACATGCATAAGTTTACCGGCTACCTTGCCCTCCAAATCGGAACACGACAGCGACAAGCCCTGACGCTATTGCGGCAGGAATAGCTAAGGCGGTGGTACCAGACCCGGGCGAGACAATGCAGAACTCTACCACCTAGTAGCCACGATGGTAGTGACTCGATAGCCAATCGGTCGCCTTTTACGACCTGCCCGGCAGAACGGCAGTTGGCCTATTCTTCAAAGGAGGCCGGGACCAACACGGCGAAAAAAAAATTCGCAATCAACCTCACCAACCGATCCACCTGTCACTTGATTCAATATGGCGAAATACTTCTTTGGTTTAAGATCGATACCGTTAGATAGATATACCTTAAATAATGAGTTCAAAATTCACTTTAATATTGATCCATATCTTCGTGTTTCTAATTTGATACTCTTTCACCTGAAACACATACAACGTGTAGCTCAGTTAGAAGAGCTTGGTGGCCAGAGGCAAGGTCGTAGGCTCAAATCCTGTCGTAGCGAAAATTTTCTTTAAATTTTTCTCTGCACTTAATATCCACCCTAGAACAATAAACTATCTAACATTAGTATCTAACCTGGTACAGCAAATTCCTAACAGTGGTATTTAACGTGGTACAGTAAATTATTTGACATTAGCATTCATAATGATACAATGAACTCCTTAATCTTAACATATAACCTGGCACAGCTTCTTAACATTGGTATTTAACCTGGTACAGCAAACTCCTAACAGTGGTATTTAACGTGGTACAGTAAATTATTTGACATTAGCATTCATAATGATACAATGAACTCCTTAATCTTAACATATAACCTGGCACAGCTTCTTAACATTGGTATTTAACCTGGTACAGCAAATTCCTAACAGTGGTATTTAACATGGTACAGTAAATTATTTGACATAAGTATTCATACTGATACAATGAACTCCTTAATCTTAACATATAACCTGGCACAGCTTCTTAACATTGATATTTAACCTGGTACAGCAAATTACTAACAGTGGTATTTAACCTGGTACAGCAAATTCCTAACAGTGGTATTTAACCTGGTACAGCAAATTCCTAACAGTGGTATTTAACCTGGTACAGCAAATTCCTAACAGTGGTATTTAACGTGGTACAGTAAATTATTTGACATTAGTATTCATACTGATATAATGTATTCTTTAACCTTGTCATCTACTCTGGTACAGTAAATTTTTCTAACATTGGTATCTAACCTGGTACAGTAAATTCCTCATCGTGGTATCTGACGTGGTATAGTAAATAACTTGATATTAGTATTCATACAGATAAACTCGTTAACCTTGACATCCACCCTGGTACAGTAAACTTCCTAACATTGGTATCTAATCTGGTACAGCAAATTTTGTAGCATTGGTATCCAACTTGGTACACCAAATTTTGTATCATAGGTATCTAACCTGATACAGTAAATTTTGTATCATTGGTATCCAACTTGGTACACCAAATTTTGTATCATTGGTATCCAACTTGGTACACAAAATTTTGTATCATTGGTATCTAACCTGATACAGTAAATTTTGTATCATTGGTATCCAACTTGGTACACCAAATTTTGTAACATTGCTATCTAACCTGATACAGTAAATTTTGTATCATTGATATCCAACTTGGTACACCAAATTTTGTATCATTGGTATCTAACCTGATACAGTAAATTTTGTATCATTGGTATCCAACTTGGTACACCAAATTTTGTATCATTGGTATCCAACTTGGTACACCAAATTTTGTATCATTGGTATCCAACTTGGTACACCAAATTTTGTATCATTGGTATCCAACTTGGTACACCAAATTTTGTATCATAGGTATCTAACCTGGTACAGTAAATTTTTCTAACATTGGTATCTAACCTGGTACAGTAAATTCCTTATAGTGGTATCTGACGTGGTATAGTAAATAACTTGATATTAGTATTCATACAGATAGAGTAAACTCGTTAACCTTGACATCCACCCTGGTACAGTAAACTTCCTAACATTGGTATCTAATCTGGTACAGCAAATTTTGTAGCATTGGTATCCAACTTGGTACACCAAATTTTGTATCATTGGTATCCAACTTGGTACACCAAATTTTGTATCATTGGTATCTAACCTGATACAGTAAATTTTGTATCATTGGTATCCAACTTGGTACACCACATTTTGTATCATAGGTATCTAACCTGGTACAGTAAATTTTTCTAACATTGGTATCTAACCTGGTACAGTAAATTCCTTATAGTGGTATCTGATGTGGTATAGTAAATAACTTGATATTAGTATTCATACAGATAGAGTAAACTCGTTAACCTTGACATCCACCCTGGTACAGTAAACTTCCTAACATTGGTATCTAATCTGGTACAGCAAATTTTGTAGCATTGGTATCCAACTTGGTACACCAAATTTTGTATCATTGGTATCCAACTTGGTACACCAAATTTTGTATCATTGGTATCTAACCTGATACAGTAAATTTTGTATCATTGGTATCCAACTTGGTACACCACATTTTGTATCATAGGTATCTAACCTGATACAGTAAATTTTGTATCATTGGTATCCAACCTGATACAGTAAATTTTGTATCACTGGTATCCAACTTGGTACACCAAATTTTGTATCATTGGTATCTAACCTGATACAGTAAATTTTGTATCATAGGTATCTAACCTGATACAGTAAATTTTGTATCATTGGTATCCAACTTGGTACACCAAATTTTGTATCATTGGTATCCAACTTGGTACACCAAATTTTGTATCATTGGTATCTAACCTGATACAGTAAATTTTGTATCATTGGTATCCAACTTGGTACACCAAATTTTGTATCATTGGTATCTAACCTGATACAGTAAATTTTGTATCATTGGTATCCAACTTGGTACACCAAATTTTGTATCATAGGTATCTAACCTGATACAGTAAATTTTGTATCATTGGTATCCAACCTGATACAGTAAATTTTGTATCATTGGTATCCAACCTGATACAGTAAATTTTGTATCATTGGTATCTAACCTGATACAGTAAATTTTGTATCATTGGTATCTAACCTGATACAGTAAATTTTGTATCATTGGTATCCAACTTGGTACACCAAATTTTGTATCATTGGTATCCAACCTGATACAGTAAATTTTGTATCATTGGTATCTAACCTGATACAGTAAATTTTGTATCATTGGTATCCAACTTGGTACACCAAATTTTGTATCATTGGTATCTAATCTGATACAGTAAATTTTGTATCATAGGTATCTAACCTGATACAGTAAAGGAGAGGGGGATTTTTGGGCCCAAATGTAAAGGGTTGAAGTGTGGTTCAAAAAAATGGTACTATTTTTCTATTTCAAAGTTTAAAATATGAGCTTCATCCGCTTTCTAAGAAAAAAGAAATCACGAAAATGAGTTTCTGGTACTATAATTGTATAATCGATAAAATTATAATCGATTTATATGAATAATTTTAATCGAAACGGAAGCTTTTAATTATATTTAAAAGTGTATTTTTGATTAATATTTAGTTTAATCAACAGCAAGTACCATAACTATTTTACAAACCACTTATAAAAAGAAAAAATATAATCGATACAATTTAAATAATCGATTAATTACATTACATCGAATTTAATAAGATTTAAGGTCTGTGGATTTAATACAGCCAAAAGTGACAATTACAACTGACATCACTGACGGCTCGCAAGAGGCGCAAGTCGCGGGCCACTCTTCGCTATTTTACGTACCTACAGAGAGGCATCCTTTAATTTGTGGTTTCCAAAAATCTGTGTTTTAGTATTGTATCAATTTATAAACATGAAACATAGTTGCTTGTATTATAAGTATCAGCTGTTCATATAATAGTAAACAGTTAAACTATCCCGTAGTACCGTAACCTCACTTTTAGTGAATATCTTATATCTCTGTTCTCAGATTGCTAAAATTTGTAAAACTTTCAGTATTTATATAATGTTAAACTAGCTATTAACATAATTTTCATCCTATTACAAGAGGGCCCAAGATTGTATGGAACGGTATCAGTCTCCTTTTGTATCATTGGTATCCAACTTGGTACACCAAATTTTGTATCATTGGTATCCAACTTGGTACACCAAATTTTGTATCATTGGTATCCAACTTGGTACACCAAATTTTGTATCATTGGTATCCAACTTGGTACACCAAATTTTGTATCATAGGTATCTAACCTGGTACAGTAAATTTTTCTAACATTGGTATCTAACCTGGTACAGTAAATTCCTTATAGTGGTATCTGACGTGGTATAGTAAATAACTTGATATTAGTATTCATACAGATAGAGTAAACTCGTTAACCTTGACATCCACCCTGGTACAGTAAACTTCCTAACATTGGTATCTAATCTGGTACAGCAAATTTTGTAGCATTGGTATCCAACTTGGTACACCAAATTTTGTATCATTGGTATCCAACTTGGTACACCAAATTTTGTATCATTGGTATCTAACCTGATACAGTAAATTTTGTATCATTGGTATCCAACTTGGTACACCACATTTTGTATCATAGGTATCTAACCTGATACAGTAAATTTTGTATCATTGGTATCCAACCTGATACAGTAAATTTTGTATCATTGGTATCCAACTTGGTACACCAAATTTTGTATCATTGGTATCTAACCTGATACAGTAAATTTTGTATCATAGGTATCTAACCTGATACAGTAAATTTTGTATCATTGGTATCCAACTTGGTACACCAAATTTTGTATCATTGGTATCCAACTTGGTACACCAACTTTTGTATCATTGGTATCTAACCTGATACAGTAAATTTTGTATCATTGGTATCCAACTTGGTACACCAAATTTTGTATCATTGGTATCTAACCTGATACAGTAAATTTTGTATCATTGGTATCCAACTTGGTACACCAAATTTTGTATCATAGGTATCTAACCTGATACAGTAAATTTTGTATCATTGGTATCCAACCTGATACAGTAAATTTTGTATCATTGGTATCCAACCTGATACAGTAAATTTTGTATCATTGGTATCTAACCTGATACAGTAAATTTTGTATCATTGGTATCTAACCTGATACAGTAAATTTTGTATCATTGGTATCCAACTTGGTACACCAAATTTTGTATCATTGGTATCCAACCTGATACAGTAAATTTTGTATCATTGGTATCTAACCTGATACAGTAAATTTTGTATCATTGGTATCCAACTTGGTACACCAAATTTTGTATCATTGGTATCTAATCTGATACAGTAAATTTTGTATCATAGGTATCTAACCTGATACAGTAAAGGAGAGGGGGATTTTTGGGCCCAAATGTAAAGGGTTGAAGTGTGGTTCAAAAAAATGGTACTATTTTTCTATTTCAAAGTTTAAAATATGAGCTTCATCCGCTTTCTAAGAAAAAAGAAATCACGAAAATGAGTTTCTGGTACTATAATTGTATAATCGATAAAATTATAATCGATTTATATGAATAATTTTAATCGAAACGGAAGCTTTTAATTATATTTAAAAGTGTATTTTTGATTAATATTTAGTTTAATCAACAGCAAGTACCATAACTATTTTACAAACCACTTATAAAAAGAAAAAATATAATCGATACAATTTAAATAATCGATTAATTACATTACATCGAATTTAATAAGATTTAAGGTCTGTGGATTTAATACAGCCAAAAGTGACAATTACAACTGACATCACTGACGGCTCGCAAGAGGCGCAAGTCGCGGGCCACTCTTCGCTATTTTACGTACCTACAGAGAGGCATCCTTTAATTTGTGGTTTCCAAAAATCTGTGTTTTAGTATTGTATCAATTTATAAACATGAAACATAGTTGCTTGTATTATAAGTATCAGCTGTTCATATAATAGTAAACAGTTAAACTATCCCGTAGTACCGTAACCTCACTTTTAGTGAATATCTTATATCTCTGTTCTCAGATTGCTAAAATTTGTAAAACTTTCAGTATTTATATAATGTTAAACTAGCTATTAACATAATTTTCATCCTATTACAAGAGGGCCCAAGATTGTATGGAACGGTATCAGTCTCCTTTTGTATCATTGGTATCCAACTTGGTACACCAGATTTTGTATCATTGGTATCTAACCTGATACAGTAAATTTTGTATCATTGGTATCCAACCTGATACAGTAAATTTTGTATCATTGGTATCCAACCTGATACAGTAAATTTTGTATCATTGGTATCCAACTTGGTACACCAAATTTTGTATCATTGGTATCTAACCTGATACAGTAAATTTTGTATCATTGGTATCCAACTTGGTACACCAAATTTTGTATCATTGGTATCTAACCTGATACAGTAAATTTTGTATCATTGGTATCCAACTTGGTACACCAAATTTTGTATCATTGGTATCTAACCTGATACAGTAAATTTTGTATCATTGGTATCCAACTTGGTACACCAAATTTTGTATCATAGGTATCTAACCTGATACAGTAAATTTTGTATCATTGGTATCCAACTTGGTACACCAAATTTTGTATCATTGGTATCTAACCTGATACAGTAAATTTTGTATCATTGGTATCCAACTTGGTACACCAAATTTTGTATCATTGGTATCTAACCTGATACAGTAAATTTTGTATCATTGGTATCCAACTTGGTACACCAAATTTTGTATCATAGGTATCTAACCTGATACAGTAAATTTTGTATCATTGGTATCCAACCTGATACAGTAAATTTTGTATCATTGGTATCCAACCTGATACAGTAAATTTTGTATCATTGGTATCCAACTTGGTACACCAAATTTTGTATCATTGGTATCTAACCTGATACAGTAAATTTTGTATCATTGGTATCCAACTTGGTACACCAAATTTTGTATCATTGGTATCCAACCTGATACAGTAAATTTTGTATCATTGGTATCCAACTTGGTACACCAAATTTTGTATCATTGGTATCTAACCTGATACAGTAAATTTTGTATCATTGGTATCCAACCTGATACAGTAAATTTTGTATCATTGGTATCCAACTTGGTACACCAAATTTTGTATCATTGGTATCTAACCTGATACAGTAAATTTTGTATCATTGGTATCCAACTTGGTACACCAAATTTTGTATCATTGGTATCCAACCTGATACAGTAAATTTTGTATCATTGGTATCCAACTTGGTACACAAAATTTTGTATCATTGGTATCTAACCTGATACAGTAAATTTTGTATCATTGGTATCCAACTTGGTACACCAAATTTTGTATCATTGCTATCTAACCTGATACAGTAAATTTTGTATCATTGGTATCCAACTTGGTACACCAAATTTTGTATCATTGCTATCTAACCTGATACAGTAAATTTTGTAACATTGGTATCCAACCTGGCATAACAAATATGAATATATAATTTGTGTTTTCCTGACTTTACTTCCGACGTGGAAGAAAGCGTAGTGGAAGTTAGTGAACTATTGTACCGCTGTGGTCATCTCTAATTTTTCAGGGCTTGGATAAGTTTGCCCCATTCCATACACTACATTTCGTTTCAGTTGCATCACAGCAGCAAAACACAGCAGTTCCATATAGTTTCGCGGAAATTTGGCAAATTAAACGCCACAATTTTTTTTTTTAAATTATAATAAATTTCCGCGAAGTACCGCCTGAATCTATGGTATAATAAATATTGTTACATTGGTATATAACCAGACACAGTAAACTTTGTATCATTAGTATCATACAGTACATACAGTTTTTGTATCATTGGTATCCAACATGATATAGTAAATATTGTAACATTGTTATATAACCAGACACAGTAAATTTTGTATAATTAGTATCCAATCCTCATACAGTAAATTCTTTATAATTGGTATCCAACATGGTAAAGTAAATTTTGTAACATTGACATCCAATCTGGTACAGTAACTTTTTAACATTGGTACCCAGCCTTGCACAGTAAATGTTGTAACATTAATATCCAACCTGGTACAGTAAATTAGGAAGCATTGATATCCACCTAGTACAGTAAATTTAGTGACATTAGTATCCAACCTAGTACAATAAATTTTGTAAAATTGATACCCAGCCTTGTAAATTTTATATTATCATTGAATTTCAAACTGATACATTAAATTTAGTACCATTAGTATCCAACCTAGTACAGTAAATCAGGAAACATTGATATCCAACTTGGTACAGTAAATTTTGTAACATTACTAATGTTACCTGATACACTAAATTAGGTAATTAATAATAATTATTAATTAATAATCCG
This sequence comes from Apodemia mormo, assembly GCA_036924255.1. Taxonomy (NCBI): domain Eukaryota; kingdom Metazoa; phylum Arthropoda; class Insecta; order Lepidoptera; family Riodinidae; genus Apodemia; species Apodemia mormo. The sequence goes on from JAUPFN010000030.1 coordinate 13,418,930, forward strand.
ACCTGGTATAGTAAATTAGGTAACATTGGTATCCAACATTGGTAACACAGTAAATTTTCTAACATTGGTATACACAACTCCGTCCGAAAGTCCGTATCCATCCTGGTACGGGTAGTTTTTTACAACATGATTTTTAATATCGTTAAAGTTTACTCTATAACAGGGCTGTCCAAGCCAGATACCATCCTAGGCTAATATGAATTACCATAAAGATTTGAGGGCCGCAAAGACAATTTACAAATTTCCAAATAAAAACGAATAAAAATAAAAAAACAAGGAAAATTGATAAATAACTCAGGTCAGGAAAACACATAAATACAGTAAACGGATTTATGAAATAAAACATAATAGTGCAAAAGACGAGCTAATTTCATAGTGTGATTTCTTACAGCTTACTTGCACGAAAAAGATGTTTTTTGTGTATGTTGCGATAGGCTAAAACCACTTCGCGGGCCGCACCATCACAAGCTGTGGGCCGCATGCGGCCCGTGGGCCATGCGTTGGACAACTCTGCCATATAACATTATCATTACATGCTGGTAAAATACTGAACATATTGAAAGACAACAAAAAAAAATAGAATAAAAAGAGAATATTGCCAGCCACATAGTAAACTTCGACGAAATTAATGTAGTAACATTCAAAAATTATGGTCACCGTGCGAACAGCTCTAGTTACTATCCTCTGTGATTTTGGAATCGTACACCTCTTTTACCAATTCCGCAAGCTCTCCGGCCCCATAGCCTAGCAGATGTTGCAGGTCGCACACAAACTTGTACACGAATCTGAAAAAAGATTGACATGCTGAATACTATTTTTATATGCTGAATAACAAACTAATAATTCTCTTGATAGAAAGAAACAACCATCGTCTATAAACACCAGAGATGTTAATATATCTGTGATGCTATTCGTGTGGCAGGGATAAAATAGCTAATCCATCAGTTTACACTTGACTTAAAGACACCGCCGCCATCGATACGAATACGAATGCCCTCGGACAAAGTCCGCAAAGCTTCCCGAACTAAAACTGCAAAGTACAGGACAAATATATTCTATACTTTCCATCGTCGGCACTTGGTGAAACTCTATTGTTATTAGACACTTTTACTATTCCACTTGTACATAAATTTCACTTTTACACAATTTTTTATTATATTACTCGACCGGTTTCACTTTTTAAAGCATCTTCAGGATTAAAAAGTGAAAAAAAAAAGTGAAACCGGTCGAGTAATATAAAACTTGAGAGGTGTCAAGGGACACCCGGATGGAACGAAGTTCCTTTCGATTAATTAGTGAAAGAATTGTAATAAAATTTTAAATTGTAATGAAACGTAAATCTGGCTTGCTTTCTATAAGAGAGAGAGAGAGAGAGAGAGAGAGAGAGAGAGAGAGAGAGAGAGAGACATGCGTACGCCGCACCGCTTACAATAGTTTACTATAGCAAAAAGTGTCGTGACAACTTTTCGTAAGAATTTTTCCGTCTAGCCCCCTTTCACAACGCGCGATAAGGAACTTCGTTCCAATAAAAAATACTCGACCGGTTTCACTTTTTTTTCACTTTTTAATCCTAAAGATGCTTTAAAAAGTGAAACCGGTCGAGTAATATAATAAAAATTTGTATAAAGTGAAATTTATGTACAAGTGGAATAGTAAAAGTGTCTAATACAGAACAAATAGCGTAGGAGCGAGAACGCAGCCTTGTTTTACGCCGCAACTCACAGAAAAGAACTCCAGACTCTTCGCCCTGCATACACACAATGCATATCATCATGCAGGAATCGTATCATCCTTACAAACTTGTTCGTGCATCCAAGTTTCGTCAGTACAACCCATAACGCTTCACGAGGCACACAGTCGAAAGCTTTCTCCAAGTCCACAAAACAAAGGTACAAAGGTTGACCCAGCTTAAAAGTGTCTAATACAGAACAAATAGCGTAGGAGCGAGAACGCAGAAGGGAGGAGGCAGTTGAGTCTAAGGGGGAGTCATTGGCAGTTAGTTTAGACATAGCGAAGGCCTTCGATCGGGTTTGGCATAAAGCGCTTCTCTCAAAGCTGCCTTCCTATGGGCTTCCCGAGAAACTATGCAAGTGGATCACCAGTTTTTTGGCTGATCGGAGCATTAAGGTCGTAGTCGACGGTGCATGCTCCGATCTTAAATCTGTCAATGCTGGTATTCCCCAAGGCTGCGTGCTATCACCGACACTGTTTCTTCTGCATATCAATGATATGTTGCGAATTAGTAACACACATTGCTATGCGGACGACAGTACTGTTGATGCTACATACTCCGGCCGTAGCGGTATTTTTCGGAAACACGTCGAAGAGGGCCGGACCAAGCTCGTGTCTGAACTCGAGAATCAACTAACTGGTGTCTCAGAATGGGGTCATCAAAACCTTATTACATTTAACTCCAAAAAGACGCAGCTCTGTGTGTTCACCGCAAAAAAACACCCTTTGTCGTATCACCTCGGTTCGAAAACACTCTCCTGACTGCCTCAGCCAGTATTGGAATTCTGGGAGTCGACATATCGAACAACGTTCAGTTCCGCGGTCATTTGGAAGGGAAGGCTAAACTAGCCTCCAAAAAGCTTGGTGTACTCAGTAGAGCAAAGCAGTACTTCATGCCAGCCCATCGCCTCCAACTTTACAAGGCCCAAATTCGACCTCACATGGTGTACTGTTCTCACCTCTGGGCCGGAGCTCCTCAATACCAGCTTCTTCCTCTTGATCGCATTCAACGTAGAGCGGTTCGAATCGTCGACGACCAGGCTATTTCTAATCGGCTTGACTCTTTGGCGTTACGCAGAGATGTAGGCTCGCTCTGCATCTTTTACCGTATTTATCATGGGGAGTGTTCCGACGAGTTGTTCGGACTAATGCCTGCCGCTAAATTCCACCATCGGACATCGCGTCAAAATTTAAAGTTCCATCCTCACCACCTCGATGTCTGGAAATCCACAACCGTGCGCTTTTGTCGGCACTTTTTGCCTCGCATTACTCCTTTGTGGAATCTATTACCCTCGGGGGTGTTTCCGAATGGATACGACTTAGGGACCTTCAAGAAACGAGCTTATTCATTCTTAAAAGGCCGGCAACGCAGCTGCAATACCCCCGGTATTGCGGATGTCCATGGGCGGCGGTGATCACTTACCATCAGGTGCACCATCTGCTCGTTTGCCCCCTCTACTATAAAAAAAAAGCTCTCGACTCGAGAGTACGAGAATCTCGAAAGTCTTCAGGAACTCGCTTCACGTCCCACATCTTATTTGTATTCGTTTAAAGCATGTGTCGTTCGTTCGATCAGAAAGATCCGTATCAATACTGACCTGTCGACAAAAAGCTTCCAGGTGGTTTCATGTAATTTCGCACCTCCATATTTCAACAGTTCTACAGGTACATTGTCAATACCGACCGCATTTTTATTCTGCTGTTATTGAATAGCAACAATAACCTCGCACAGAGTCAGTGGCACGTCCACCATGTTGACTGTAGGAAGTGGTCCCATCGAGCTGATATAGAATATGTCCGCAGCTCGATCAAAATTGAGCAAGGTGCTAAAATGCTCTGCCCATCTTTTGAGTACATCTTGTTTGTTGGTAAGCAATTGTGTACCGTCAACAGATGTCAAGGGCACTATAGTATGAAACGCTGTACCAAGAAGTTTACGGACCTCATCATAAAATGCACCCAGATGTTTAGTGTCAGCGAGCCACTGCATGCGCTCATCCTTGTGTCGCCAGCACTTGTCTTTTATTTCCAACACATATTTCCGCAACTCGGCCCCACTTTGATTGACTTGCTCAACTTAGTGGTCGTCCCGATGCTGACGTAAGAGAGATCGATGATTTTTTTATATCATAAGGTAGCAAACAGGCAGATGGGTCTCCTGATGGAAAGAGTCAACCATCGCCTATAGACACCAAAGATGTTAATGGTGCAGTTGCTATCTTGTGGCGAGGTCTAATGCCACATACATAAGTTTATCGGCTATCTTACCCTCCAAACCGGAACACGACAGTGACAAGCACTGACACTATTGCGGCAGGAATAGGTAAGGCGGTGGTACCAGACCCGGGCGAGACAATGCAGAACTCTACCACCTAGTAGTCACGATGGTAGTGACGCGGTCACCTTTTACGATTTGCTTGGCAGAACGGCATGTGGCCTATTCTTCAAAGGAGCACGGGACCAACACGGGGTGAAGGTGATCCCGAATAGCTTTGGATAAAATTTCATCGTTATCATCAAACCGGTCCTCGTATCTGCTAGGCTTGATACCCAGTGTCTGCGAGGCGGCAGTGACTAAACTGGATGAAAGTGAACGTCAATTAGCCACAGAATCATCATTCTCAATCTCTATCGTTTGCACCGCACCACTAACTGCCTGTGCATAGTTCTCACGCACTTCTAAACTTTGTAATTTTCTTAGGTAGATACTTAGGTTTCAATCCTTGTGATCTACGAGGTGGATGCAGTCGAAGCTTCATTTTGGTAATGACAAGACGGTGGTCGGTTGAGCAGATTGCATTTACATCACGCATAATGCAGCAGAAAGAAGATCTAGCTATGGGTTCTCCTTTAAGTCCATTAATGGCAGAATTTTTTATGGATAATTTTGAAAAACTAAATATTGTAGGTCATCAGTATATATTATATTATTACCGTTACGTTGACGATATTATTATGTGTTGGACCGGTACGGACAGACAACTAGATCTTTTTGTAAAAAATTTAAATAAAAAACACCCAAAAATAAAGTTTAAACTAGAATTAGAAAAGGAAAATTCAATAAATTTCTTAGATTTAACAATAACAAAACAAAATAATAAACACCACTTTGGGATTTTCCGTAAACCGACATACACAGATACTACAATACCCGCGTCATCCTGCCACCCATACACAGATTAACAACTTTACCACTTAGCAGGGAGAGTTATAACGAAGAGCTTAATACAATTTTTAAAATGGCGGTTTCAAACGGATATAGTTGTAATTTAATTAAAAGTTTAATAAAAAAGAAAGAAACACAAAAAATTAGAACATTACTTTATGCGGTACCACCCCAAAAAGAGTTTAAGTTTAAATCTACTCTAACGTATTTCGGTCGCGATTCGGAAAAAATACATAAATGTTTAAAACGTAATAATATCAACGTAGCATATAAAACACATAATTCCTTACGAAACATATTGTGTAATGGAAAGGACAAAACACATAATAATAATAAATCTGGAGTTTATAAATTACGTTGTTCCGAATGTAGTAGCGTATATATCGGTCAAACCGGTCGAAATTTCGAGTCACGTTATAAAGAACACATATCCGCCTTTAAAAATAAACATTCCGATAAGTCTCATTTTGCTAAACACCTTTTAGAAACCGGTCATAGTTTAACAGCGAATCATACTTTTGAAGTATTACATACGTGTGATAAGGGTTTAAAATTAAATATATTAGAGCAGTTAGAGATCATAAAACATAATAACGGTTCAATTAAATTGTTAAATGAACAAACAAATCTTTCAAATTCACCCCTGTTACAAAAGAGCGTTTGGGCTGGCCACACATTGCGAATAGAATAAAAAGCGTGTCAAACACCGGCGCGAATCAGTATTACTTACACTCGCGTAGAGTGTAAGTAATACTGATTCGCTGAGAGTAGAGTGTTCGTTTCTCCTGAAGATGTTTCGGTTCCGAAGTGAAACGTGCGTTGAGTACGTACATGAATTGTGTGCTTTTGTGATTGGTGCCGGCGTGGTCGTGGTTGTAAAAGTGTGGTGGATGTGGGCGGATAAGTGTGCCGCTGGGGTCTTCGTTTGATCGGAACCATCGGAGAGTCTTATCCATTTATTAAACCGACGTCTCTCTTTTCGGTACCATCACGGGGGATACATAGAATAATAGTTCGCGGATAATAGCAAATTTAATTAATTTCACCTTTTAATGATGTCGTCTTATTTTTTGCTGGAAGTCTAAAAGTACTTAGAGCAGCGACATCGATACCATAGCGTCGGAATTCTCGGGTCACGAGGGCGGTTTTACGAGGAGGGCCCAAGGTGCTTGCATGCATGTATGCAAACATGAGGGTGCGTACATTTTATGCTGCAAGTAATATTAATTCATTTCTTTATCTTTCGATCACGTGTGAGTGATGCAGAGGCAGCCGTGGTTATTGCCTCCAGTATGATAGGTTAAGCCTTTTTTAGGACACCTTTTCTAGTCTCTTCCCTGATTTGGGGGAAGCAATGCCTCTCTAAATAGAGCTGTTTCGTCACCCAGGGAGCTGCCGAATCACATTATTATCCCAATGCAATGCAAAGCGACCACCTTCCCTAAGCCGCCTGCGTGTAAACATCAGACAAAATTGATTTGCATCACAACCACACCTCTCTATCTCTGTCCATTGTCGCAGGACTGTCAAAATGGGACTCGGTTTTCAAAGCCAAGTTATTTGTGCAGGACATCGACCACACAGCCCATAGACGCCTAATGTTCGATTTTCCGTATTGAATGCATTCTGGCAACTAGCTGAGCTGAGCTGCAACATCGTGATTGGCTTACTCAAGGCCACAGTGAAATATAGTGATGTACAGAGAATCTGATTGGTCGACACTGATTGGGTATTGGTGCATGGACATTTACATCGGAACTATAAGTCAGATGTGTTGACAGAAGCCATTCGCCTGTTATTAGGGGTCTATGGGTTGTGTGGTCGGTGGCGCAGGAGATATTAAAGAGCACAAAACGCAGAAACGCCAGTGTGTTATCCCTACCTTCCTGAATCCAATGGAACGGGGGCCCGCTACAATCGGCGAGAAGCAGAAACATCTCTAAGCATCAGCGAGGCCTTTGATGCATATCTAAGCCTATCAAGGTCCTGTAACTAGCCGGGATCGCCAGTAGATCTCAGCGAGAAGCATACTCTTAGGAGTTGGTGTGCAGGGAAGGAGGGTAGGGCCCGCTGGCACGGACACGCGAGTGCGGCACCAGCGAGAGCACTGCGGGCTCGCGGACCGTAGCGGTTCTATACACGTCTGTTACCGAGCAGCTACTGCATCTGACAGACAGACCCACCCTCTGAACTCAACATTTGAAAAGTAATACAACTAAATATTCTGTGAAAATTTTAAGCGTCTACCTGTTACCGTTACTACAATTGAGCAAAATAAAATATGTGTGTCAGCTCCGACGCACGACTGGAGTTTACTCCTTAAGTACGATTGTCAAAACAGACGCAAAAAAACACGCACGATGTAGCTGCACTGCTCACACCAAATTAGAAAGTTGCGCACAATAGGTTGCACACCAAAAACGTAACGAGATCATACGTTCAGTAGATTTTACTCCTCACATTTTTCTCATACCGGGCGCCTTATATCAAAAAACTGATTCTTAAGGAGTAAACTCCAAAAAAAAAGAATGACCGCGTTTATTGTATGGGGACCCTACCCTTGATGTTATAGCGGCAACAGAAATACATAATTTGTGAAAATTTCAGCTTTCTAGCTATCACTGATTATGAGATACAGCCTGGTGACAGACGGACGAACAGCGAAGGCTTAGTAATAGGGTTCCGTTTTACCTTTTAGATAGAGAACCCTAAAAATTATTATAAAAAATGTATACCCGAATAATTACTTCCTTTATATCTCGAATAGAACTTGAAATGAATATTTTTACAATAAAGAACTTGTCCCTATCTGGTGTCCCACGAAACCACTCGATTTTTTAAATATTTTTTTAATATAAAAACGAGCAGTAGGCTAACCTGATGGTAAGTGATTACCACTACCCATGGACAGCCACAGCAACATAGGTCTTGCAGCTGCATTGCCGGCCTTTTAAGGAGTATGCTCTTTCCTCGAAGGTCCCTAAGTCATATTCGTTCAGAAACACCCCTGCCGGTAACTGATTTATGTGTGTTTGAATAATTTTTTCCCCGTGTTGGTTCCGGGCTTCTTTGAAGAATAGGCCAACTGCCGTGCTACCAGGCAGGTCGTAAAAGGCGACCGATTGGCTATGTGAGACACTACCATCGTGGCTACTAGGTGGTAGAGTTCTGCATCGGCTTGACTGGGTCTGATGCCACCGCCTGAACTATTCCTGCCGCAATAGCGTCAGTGCTTGTCACTGTCGTGTTCCGGTTTGGAGGATAAGGTAGCCGGTAAACTTATGCATGTGCATTAGACCTCGCCACAAGATAGCAACGCACCATTAACACCTTTGGTGTCTATAGGCGATGGTTGACTCTTTCCATCAGGAGACCCATCTGCTTGTTTGCTATCTTATGTTATAAAAAAAATTACTAACTGCGTGTATGTATGAATGTATGTACCTCTTTCCATTGACTTTTGCGATCATATCTCCGTCGTAGTAGTAACGAAGCGCTCGCGAAAGCTTCTCGTAGTTCATGGCTGGCTTGTGTTTCCTTTGACCCCATAATCTGGCCACTTTCTCCGGTTCTAGCAGTTTGAATTCCCCTTCTGTGCCTGATATATAAATAAATATAATTGTAGGGGAACTCAAGATGCTAAATGTGTAATTATTCGAGCGTCGTATGGACCTATTGGATTTTGTAGATTAAATTATAAGAAAAATAAAAGGTTTCATCATGCTTTTCATTTAAATGCTGGAGAAAAACTAGTTAAAAAATGTAAAAAAAACAGTGACATGAAAAAAAACTGAAGCGCATCAGATTAAGGTATGGTGGGTTAATTGTCAGCTATAATTTAGAAAATCTGACGATTCAAGTGTACCGTAAGGGAGTGGGAGAGTCACAAAGTTGCAACGTTGTCTTGACATTCTCGAGCGCGTCTGAATTTTGAGGAATTGATGTAAGGATAACGAAAAAAAATATAATCTGACAATTTCCACAAGCCGAAGTTATCGGAATTTCGTTTTTGTCCTAGTCACCCATATCTATATAGAGATATTTTTTTTTATATCATAAGATAGCAAACAAGCAGATGGGTCTACTGATGGAAAGAGTCAACCATCGCCTATAGACACCAAACATGTTAATGGTTGCTATCTTGTGGCGAGGTTTAATGCCACATGCATAAGTTTACCGGCTACCTTACCCTCCAAACCGGAACACGACAGCGACAAGCACTGACGCTATTGCGGCAGGAATATGTAAGGCGGTGGTACCAGACCCGGGCGTGACAATGCAGAAATCTACCACCTAGTAGTCACGATGGTAGTGACGCGCATAGCCACTCGGTCGCCTTATACGACCTGCCTGGCAGAACGGCAGTTGGCATATTCTTCAAAGGAGGCCGGGACCAACACGGCGAAAATTCAGTGGAGTTCCTTAACGTCACCCAAATCCATATAATATTCAGTGGAGAGCCTCAACAAAATGCGAAGTATCCTCCCTACATTAATCTGACACGCTTGAGTAAATCCCAAAATCCCCTCATGGGCTCACCTAATATAAGCTACAAGTGACAAATATAAAAAACAGACTGACCCGCGCAGTTCCGCTCATGTATAGAATAACATATCTTCACGCCAGATCCCTTACGGGGTAGGCAGAGAGAACCGAGTGCCATACATCACGATCCTTGCAGGCTTGTCTCGCTTCCTCCACATTCATCACTCTCTTCATACACACACGCCAGTTGCGAAGACTCTTGACACCACCTTCGGACAGTACTCGATCAATCTGATCGTGGTATGTCAGTCTTGCTCTTCCCCGGTACGTACATCCTTCCACATTCGCGTTGTATATCTGTTTTGTTAACCTTTCATCTACCATTCTTTCTACATGTCCGAACCAACGGAGTATGCCCTTTCTCATCTTTACACCGACACTTTCTTTCAAACCTAACCTCTCTCTCACTTCGACATTACGAACTCGGTCCGCGAGTGTCACACCACATATTTTTCTTAGCGATCTCATCTCGACCGCGTTGATTCTACTTTCAGCATACATATTAATATAGAATAATATACATATTAATCCGTACTAATATTATAAATGCGAAAGTCGGGCTGTTTACTTTCACACTAAACTACTGAATCGATTTTGATAAAATTGGGCAAAAATCAACCCCGAAAAGGTTGGAATAAGAGATGAAAGTATGAAAAACTATAGAAAAGTTAATATTTCCCAGTGTTGGTCCCAGGCTCCTTTGAAGAATAAGCCAACTGCCGTTCTGCCAGGCAGATCGTAAAAGGCCACCGTTTGGCTACTCGAGTCACTACCATCGTGGCTACTAGGTGGTAGAGTTCTGCACTGTCTCGCCCGGGTCTGGTACCACCGCTTTACCTATTCCTGCCGCAATAGCGTCAGTGCTTGTCACGGTCGTGTTCCGGTTTGGAGGGTAAGGTAGCCAGTAAACTTATGCATGTGGCATTAGACCTCGCCACAAGATAGCAAGGCACCATTAACATCTTTGGTGTCTATAAAGACCCATCATCTGCTTGATTGCTATCTTATGGTATATAAAAAAATGGGCAATGGGCCCACCGCTTATTCCCACACTGTAACTGTTCCAATAAGCACTAAGTTGCGAGCTCAGGGTGACCCGGAGAAAATATCATAAATAAACATCATTAGACAAATTACACTAGAATTGATCTAACCCCAAAGTAAACAAAATCCAAGCTGTTTTGGAACCCACAACGAAATTAGTCAGAAGCATACAGGCTAGGTTTAGGAAAGTACGGAGGGAAACACTTACCATGCCACCGAATTACATCGAAGTACTCTGCACTGGTCAACAGTTCCAATAGGAACTGCCACAGCTGTATTTGCCCGTTGTTCCCGCTTCTACACGACACGTACGAGTTTGGATCAACAATTGCCGAACGGTTGATCTGTTGATTAAATTTTCCATTATAAGTACCATGCGTTATTATTATTACTTATGCAATTAATCTAAAAATTAAATTTTGACAGCTGTATTTGCCCGTTGTTCCCGCTTCTACACGACACGTACGAGTTCGGATCAACAATTGCCGAACGGTTGATCTGTTGATTAAATTTTCCATTATAAGTACCATGCATTATTACTTATGCAATTATTCTAAAAATTAAATTTTGTCTTTACAGTTATATTGATATATTACAAAAACAATCTACAAATTAAACTCTATTTTAAGTACTTACTAGGAATTATTACTAATAATAATAATAATATTCACGGGACATATTACACTTACTGATCTAACCCCAAAGTAAGCAAATTATTTGCTTGTGTTATGGGTGTTAGTCAATGATTCTAATACATAGAAATAAATACATATATAATTACTTTTACATACATAACAAACACACAAACCCGGAAATACAAGCATTTATACTCATCACAAATGATTGTCCCCGTCGGGGAATTAAACCCGAGCCCCGTCAATTGCGTAGTCAGGGTCGCTAACCACTCGACCAACGGGGCGGTCAAATACAATTAATCTACAAATTAAATTTTCCATTATAAGTACCTTGAATTATTACAAAAATAATCTACAAATTCATTTTTCCATTATAAGTACTGTTACGTACTCGGGTTCGTAATTGTAAGAAAACACCACTTATATTAAATCCGTGTATTTAGTATACAAATACACAAGACAACATAATGTAATACTAAAATACACTTTACACACTAGTCACTCACTATACTATCACTGAACTACACAATAAAACACTTCTCGCTTCGCACTGTTCACTTTAAGTATCGCTCTCGATCGCTTGATAAAAACTGCCTTGTATTTGTCAACATATCTCTATTTATAGCCAGGGTAAAGTTCTACTTGGATCTAGAAAAATCTAAATGTATCGGGAAACAATGAATCACTTCTTATCGTAAACATGTTATGAGTCATAAATCCTAGTACACACTACTTTCAACATTATACCATATCCCACAAAGTCCATTATGGCATAGCCCAGGTCAAATATTTGTCAATAGGAGTAGCTATCCCTTTCTTTTATTTCTAGATCTCTCTAGCGTTCCAACTCTACACGTTTCTAGATTATTCGTAACAGTACCAGCTTCTTCCTCTTGATCGCATTCAACGTAGAGCGGTTCGAATCGTCGACGACCAGGCTATTTCTAATCGGCTTGACTCTTTGGCGTTACGCAGAGATGTAGGCTCGCTCTGCATCTTTTACCGTATTTATCATGGGGAGTGTTCCGACGAGTTGTTCGGACTAATGCCTGCCGCTAAATTCCACCATCGGACATCGCGTCAAAATTTAAAGTTCCATCCTCACCACCTCGATGTCTGGAAATCCACAACCGTGCGCTTTTGTCGACACCTTTTGCCTCGCATTACTCCTTTGTGGAACCTATTACCCTCGGGGGTGTTTCCGAATGGATACGACTTAGGGACCTTCAAGAAACGAGCTTATTCATTCTTAAAAGGCCGGCAACGCAGCTGCAATACCCCCGGTATTGCGGATGTCCATGGGCGGCGGTGATCACTTACCATCAGGTGCACCATCTGCTCGTTTGCCCCCTCTACTATAAAAAAAAAAAAAAGAATTATTTCTAATACAATTAATTTACAATTTATTTTTTTCGCTAAAAGTACAATGAATTATTACAGAGACAATTGTACAAATTAAATTTTCCGTTAAGTATAGATTACCCTGAATTAACAATTAATCTATAAATTAAATTTTCCATAAGTACTATGAATTATTACTAATACAATTAATCTATAAATTAAATTTTCCCTTATAAGTACCATGAATTATTACTAATACAATTAATCTACAAATTAAATTTTCCATTATAAGTACATGAATTATCACTAATACAATTAATCTACAAATTAATTTTTCCATTATAAGTACATGAATTATTACTAAACAATTAATCTACAAATTAAATTTTCCATTGTAGGTAACTTGAATTATTACTGAAACAATTGATCTACAGATTAAATTTTCCGTTAAGTATAGACAAAAATCTACAAACAATTAATCTACAAATTAAATGTTCCATTAAAAGTACCATGATTTTCTTTAATATCATAGGTTAGCAAACAAACAGATGGCTCTCCTGAAAAGAGATAACCATCGCTTATAGATGATGATGTTAATGGTGCGTTATTATCCGTGGGGTGGGGTATTAATGCTACACGCATAAGATTACTGCTACCTTACCTTACCAAATCGGAACACGACAGTGACATGCACTGACATTATTGCGGCAGATACATGTAAGGCGCTGATATCAAGTATTGCGACATTGCGGAATTAGATTTAAATTATTTTAATTAATCTATATATATAAAATTCTCGTGTCGCGGTATTTGTTACCAAACTCACCACCAGGCTCAACCGTTTTTTATGAAATTTTGTGTGCATATCGGAAAGATCTGAGAATCGGTCAATATCTACTTTTGATACTCCTAAATTTAAACGGTGGAACACCCCCAATTTTTTTAGTTTTTGAACAATTTTGTTTGGTTTTATTTTTTTACAATTCAGCATTGAAAAATATTTACAACCCTAAATATTCCCCTTTCTACCACCAACCCTCATTTTTTAATTCAATGATTTATATGGCAAAACAACTCTTGCCGGGTCAGCTAGTGTTATAATCTATATGTAAATAAAAATCAATTGCTGTTCGTTAGTCTCGCTAAAACTCGAGAACGGCTGAACCGATTTGGTTAATTTTGGTTTTGAATTAATTGTTGAAGTCCAGGGAAGGTTTAAAAGGTAAGAAAATATAGAAAAAAACAAGAGTAGTTAAAAAGGCAGAACAACGTTTGCCGGGTCAGCTAGTATAAAATATAAAAACATAATAACATATCTAATTCTTAACGAAATTAATTGCTTACCAACTTGGGTTTTTTCTTGATAGCAGATTGTTGTATTTCGAGTGGGTCTTTGGTCGCTGGTTCTGTCGTTTGAACGGCTGTGTGAAAAAAAATATATAAGTTTTTTAATGGTGCGTTGCTATCTTGTGGCGAGATCTAATGCCACATGCATAAGTTTACCGGCTACCTTACCCTCCAAACCGGAACACGACAGCGACAAGCACTGACGCTATTGCGGCAGGAATAGGTAAGGCGGTGGTACCAGACCCGGGCGAGACAATGCAGAACTCTAACACCTAGTATCCACGATGGTAGTGACTCGATAGCCAATCGGTCGCCTTTTACGACCTGCCTGGCAGAACGGCAGTTGGCCTATTCTACAAAGGAGGCCGGGACCAACACGGCGGGGTATATATATAATAGTTAAAAATATAATTATATAATAGTTAAAAAAAAAATCACGCTTTTATAAAAACCAAATTAAAAAACCGGCCAAGTGCCAGTCTAACTCACGCATCGTGGGTTCCGTACAAACTTTGTTACAGCTTAAAGGTATTATCATGCGTTCATGAAGAAACGGGGTAGTAACTTTGAAACTATTAAAAATATTTTTTCGCCTCTGTGGTCTAGTGGTCCAGCGTTGGCTTTGACCACATGAGGTCCCCGGTTCGATTCCCGGGTTGGGCACATAAAAAAAATGTTTTTTCAGTTTTGTGATAAACACAAAGTTGCCCGGGATTGGAAAGTACACTACTTACTACACTACCACAAATGTGATAGGCTTGCCATCTATCACATTTGTGGGACCAAGTATCTTCGGCTAATCGTGGGTGCACTTGTTGTACCTCTGCCTACCCCTTCGGGGATACGGGCTTGAAGATACTAAAAACATTTTTATTATATAATGTGACTAAAAATTTACAGTTTCCGCAATTTTTTCTTTATCTGTGCTATAAGACATTGTTTCGTATCAAATTTCAAGATTGTGAGTTCATGGGAAGTACCCTGTAGATTTTGATTACCTTGCGAGTTTCAAAAATTTGCGTAAATGTGCGGCGTTCTTGAGAAAAAGGGTCTTGACAGACGGACGGAAAATAAAGTTTTGGTGGTGATGGTGGTGTGTAGTTGGCCTGATAGTGACCTTATTGGTACAAGTGAATTAAATAACAAACGCCTGTAAATAACTGTTTTTACCGTATACACACTGACTAAAGATAATTCAAGTTCAGACATCACACAATTATTAATAATTACATTAATCAACTAGACAAAGGGCGATAACACACGTAAGATGCGCGACCGGCAAGCGACAGAGTTGTATGCATTGCGGGTCGGAAGGTTTAGGTTTACAGGCTTGGCGGACGGGCCGCGTTTTCATTGTAAAATTTTATATTTGACGTTAGATATATATATATATATATATATATATATATATATATATATATATATATATATATATATATATATATATATATATATATATATATATATATATATATATATATATATATATATATATATGTTAATGTTTATAAATACTAATATTTGTGTATGTATGTGTGTGTGCTGTGTATGATTGTATCTGTGTGTGTTGTGTTTGTGTGTACGAATAATACAAAGTGACCCTATAAGGGTTCCGTTTTTGCTTTTATGGTACGGAACCCTAAAAATGAGGAATAAATTTAAATTATTAATAGTGTAAATAAGAAAAAAATCTGTAAGCCAGTTGACTTTGCAGGCCATCCCTGAAAGTTTCCGCTAAATAAGGTACTTTTAAGCTCAAAGGAGCAAAACTATACCTAAGCATATATTTTTGTGCTCTAAGAGTTCAAAAATCTGTAGTTTGTAAAACTTATTATATATTTTGTAAAACTTATTATATATTTTGTAAAACTTATTATATATATTTTGAAAACGCGTTGAATTTTCTTTTGATTGTTACATTAGCTACAAAATCGATAGGCTAAAAAATGTCAAATGTCAACTTTTTTTTATTTCCGCCCTTGATAAATCCGTTCGGGAATCAACCGACTTTAATCTGTTGTGACCTTAGTACCACCAGATGATGCCGGTGACGGGGGCCATCATTTGCCACCAAGAATCGTCACGAACAACAACCTCTTTTTTTATAACAAATCTTACTCGAATCAATCCGGCTCGAAGGACCAAAAGCCTTTTCGTGACGATCCTTCGCGGCAAGTGACATTGAAGGTATCTTCAAAATGATAGAAGAGGGCAGATGTTATTAAAGGCTCTACGGATAATCCCTTTTTTGGTTTTATTTCTGCTACCCTTACGACGCCGTCACCACCTGGATAAATCTTTGATACTATTCCAAGTAGTCAGAAGAGTGGTGGCTGTGTTTTGTCTTCCACTAAGACCAAGGCCCCTTTCACTATAATTCGATTTACGGTTTTCGACGCAGTTTTTTCAGTAGAAAAGCTTTCAGTAGAAACCAGACTTTGAAATAAATCAATATAATATATAAAAATAGCATGAAAGTTATTTTAAAATATAAATACGAAGTAAGTTTGCTGTAAACAGCGTAATTTTAATTGAAAAGCTGTAACTTTTGAAAACTTGAGTTGATTTTAATTTTGTAAATTGTATTTCACGTACTTTTTTAAGAACTATAATAATGAAGAAGGTCGAAAAATTATTGGTTAAACAATTTCAAAGTTATGTCAAAAAAACACTTTTCAAAATTTTTCGTCACGATAACTCCCGAACGGATAACCCGAATTAGAAGCAATTTATTGCATAAGCATTGGACGCAGTTTTTTTTTGTACTGAGCTGATTAGATTTTGTACTGAACCGACACATTAAACTGAAAGTTTTTTTAAAAAATACTCTTTTTTGAGGTTTTGGTGTTTGGGTCGACGAAATTAGTTCAAATTTTCAGAAAGTGTAAGTTGAGCAGATCCCATCGAATGCCATCCATCAGCTGCGTTTCGATCGTCAAGCCGTTCAAAAGATGTTCAAAACACACACACACACACACACACACACACACACGCACGCACGCACGCACACACGCACGCACGCACGCACTCACGCACGCACGCACACGCACGCACGCACGTACGCACGCACGCACGCACGCACGCACGCACGCAGGCACAGATAAACTGACGTCATCGTGAAAATAGTCGGAAAAGGTGCCTAGGACCACAAAACGTTGAGATCAAGTGAAAACTCGGTTTACGAAAATCAGGGCAAAAACAGTAACTTTCTTATAATATTTTATATGTAGCAAAAAGTTAAAAAACAACTTACCAATAAATTTGCATTTTCGCAACAGTTCGAAATGTGTCCAAAATAAATCTCCGGGGTCCAATGGTACTTTTTTCCTGAAATACAAAAAATATAATAAATAATAATAGTATTTTATATAGGAAAAAAATGTAAATAAAGAAACAATAAAAATAATAATTTTTGTATACATATTTTTTAATATTGTAATTTTTTGATAATTATATATGTATTTTAATAAGAAAAAAAATGCGAATGAAGTGATAATAATACTAATTTATGCAATGATTAACAAACACACTGTCCGATTCGAAAGGGGCATAAAGGTAGGTCAACGATATTTATTTAAAAAAATGAAATAATTCTTTTTATAAAAAAATGTGTAGTCTGTAAAGTACAGACGATAATTTTCGTGATAACGTCACAGGAAAACAAGTTCGTGTCTCGCTATAGCTTGTTCCGCGCTCTCGCTTGCACGCTCGGCTTAGGTGGAGGAACGTGACAATAAAAAAATAAAAAAATATTCACGAGACAAATTACACTTATTGATCTAACCCCAAAGTAAGCAAATGATTTGCTTGTATTATGTGTGTTAGTCAACAATACTAATGCATAGAAATACATATATAAATACTGGAATATATTTAATAAACATCGAAAACCGGAAATACAAACTTTTATGCTCATCACACAAATGCTTGTCCCCGTCGGGGATCGAATCCGAGCCCCGTCGATTGCGTAGTCAGGGTCGCTAACCACTCGACCAACGGGCGGTCAAATGAGTCATGCTTTTTCGTGCGTGCAACCGGCGTTTAAAAATATAGTATTTTAAAACACTCATATTTATCCTTCAATTTCGCTAAAAGTTAGGGAATATTTTAAACTGGACAACATCACGTCCCATAAGCGGGCGGCACAGCGGCTTTAACACTAAATATAAAATGGTAAGAATAAGTAAAATGGTGGTGCCAAATAACAAGACGACATTATCCAAACATAGTTTAAATTCAACGTCGTAAATCCAAAGGCAGATCGCGACTTTGATGTATTTCATTGCAAGAAGCACTTTACGACGAACATACAAGGTTCGCATTTAAAAAACGAAAGCCAGCGGGCGCGCAGCTACAAGCATACCTTACTCTCCAAACCGGATTACGACAACGACAAGCACTGACGCTATTGCGGCAGGAATAGGTAAGGCTGTGGTACCAGACCCGGGCGAGACAATGCAGAACTCTACCACCACCTAGTAGTCAAGATGGCAGTGACACGTATTACTCGTTTACCTTTCACGAACTGCCTGGCAGAATGTTACACAGTCTATTCTTAAAGGCCCGGAACAACTATGTCTATGTAATTTTGACTTACCTAAAATCCAAGTTATTCATGCTACACAATTCAGTACCGCTTATATTCCAGTCCGACAACTTCACTTTAGTCAAATTAAACTGTCGGACTGCCCACTGTATCCATAGCTTTACATGTTGGACCGACCTGAAAAAAACCCAGTTTGGTATATAACGTGGTGAGGGGTGATATTTGTTTATACATGATATCCGTCCATTATTCATGTGTCCGTCAATGATGAAACTGGGTGTTGTGAGCGAAGGGGACTTGAGAATCCAAATTTGGTTTTAAATGTCCTAATTCATTTTCTTTTAAATGGTAAGTCAGGAATCATTTACTTGGGAATTGTTCCTGATTAGATTGTTTATAGCAGAGCCCAAGATGCTAAATCGGTAGTTACTAGAGCGTCGTAGGGACCTATTGGATTTTTAGATTAAATAATAGGCAAAATAAAAGGTTATACTATAATATTTTTCATTTCAATGGTGGAGAAAAAAAAATTAAAAAGAAACTGTGACATGGTAACCCTAAATCGCGTCAGATTAAAGAATGGTGCGTTAATTGCCATCTAAAATTTAGACAATCTGTTGATTCAAGTGTATCATAAGAGAATGAGAGGGTCACAAAGTTGCAAAGAAAACATCGTTTTGACATTTTCGAGCGCGTCCAAATTTTCTTTTATTATATAGGAAATGCTGCAAGAATTTAAAAAAACTCAAGATGCGTCATAGTGTCGGTCGGCGACTGGATGAGAGGGCCCTATGGACATTCTTGGGGAGGCTCAGGCGTTCCCGCAGTCTCCAGACTAGTTAGTCCCCAACAGTGTAGCTTCCAAGTGTGTGTCTCAGGTCTGGAAGTATAGCCTCGATTCAGTCTTCAAACCTACTTCACTCAATCTCAATAGCGAAAAACGAAAAAGACAAGGTACAAGATCAATGTTATATAGCGGCAGCACTCCCTCTCAATGAAAGTGGACCTCAAAAACATCAGAGGATTACACACTAATCTCGCTGCAGTCCATTTCCACCTGGAGGTACATATACAAGGTTTATGAGTCTCCAGGTGGAAATGCCATCTGGAGACTCATAAACCTTGTATCTTGTTCCTCACGGAGACATAAATAAGATGTCTGTCTGATTTGACATATTTAAGCTATCCTGGCTACACCCTGGAGCATAGTTTTAAAGCTCGGTCAGGTGTGTGCGTATACGTCCGTGACGACACCTGCTGTCAGTGTTTTCGGTATCTAGAAGACCCCCACTTCTCCGTACTATGGACACTGGTGGACACAGTTCTAGAGAAGCTTCTCTATACCTGTGTCTACTAAGCGAATAGCAGAGACCAGGAGAGGATCAGGCTCACAGAGCACCTACGTGAGGCGGCGGATGCTGCTCAACACAAATAGCCTTCCGCTCAGCTAGTGCTTCTGGAGGATGTCAATGCCCATCACCAGGAGTGGTTTTATTTTTATATTTTATAAGATAGCAAAGAAGCAGATGGCTCTCCTGATGGAGAGAGTCAACCATCATGTATAGACACCAAAGATGTTAATGGTGTGTTGCTATCTGTATATAAGTGTCAATGCCTTAAATTTACCAGCTACCTTACCCTCCAAACCGAAGCACGACAATAACAAGCATTGACGCTATTGCGGCAGGAATAGGAAAAGCCGTGGTATTTGTGAAACTCTACCACCTAGAAGTCACGATTGTAGTAGCATGTATAGCCAATTGTTAGCCTTTTAAGACCTTTGTGGCCAAATAACATTGATAAGCTTACCACATGGCCGGATCATCCGGTATCTTTGCCCGGCTATGGTCACTGCGGAATTGGGCATCAACTACCCATTTGACAGCAGCAGCATGTGGTTGCGAAGTCGATTCCTGTGCTGGCAACACATTCATCACAGGGGGCATTACTTCTATGTCATTACCTATAAAGAGCATTAAAATTTTCAGGTAAATTGAAGACCCCACTGTTGGTCCGAGCTGCTTTGAAAATTAGACCAAGTGGGATTCTGCCGGGCAGGTCGTAAATTTACGACATTTAAACATTACTATCGTGACTATTAGGTGGTAGGCGGTTCGCTTAACGCCTAGAGCCTAGCGAACTACATAGCGAATAACTTAGTAAAACTTTCTAGAATGTTTGCGGCTGTCCGCACTGTTTACTTCACAGACCACATGAATACTAAATAGTCACGCCATTGGGAAGGAAACGTGTCACCGCGCATATGAACAAACGCTCCTATCATTGTCAAAAATTTGTTTGGTAAATCAAATTGTGAAAAAATAGGTCTAAACCATGTTGCACTGTTTTATCGTACCAAATGAGATAATGAGGTTTAAAAATAACCTTGAAATGATTTTATTTCATTGGTAGTAGTATAACACTGTATTTCTGTATGTAATTGCAAGCTACACTGACTAACTAAGAAATTGTCTTGAAAGGCGTATACATTTAATCCGTGGTTTATTTCGACTAACTCTACCGGCTAGTAGTCACGATGGTAGTGCCACGCATAACCAATCGGTCGCCTTTTACGACCTGCCTGGCAGATTTGCAGTTAGTCTATTCGTCAAAGGAGCCAGAACCAGCATGAGGAAAAATCGCTTTGCTCAACTCTGCAATATTGTGAGCTTACATTTAAACCCTGATTACACTTTGATTAGTGTGTGTGTGAGTGTTTAATGCAGGTGCTTAGTATTAAACCAAAACTACGTGTTGACAGCCGTTGATAAGTGCGAGTGATTAGTAATCAATGTCTATTCACTTTTATTGATTACTAATTACTTGCACTAATCAATGGCTGTCTACCATTGATATAATAAACCCAAGACAAGTGGACAATTTTGAGTGTCAGTTTTGTTCGGGTCTATGCAACCCGAACAAAACTGACACTCAAAATTGTCCACTAATTCCATTTAAGTAGTGATAGATATGGCAAAAACATGGCTTTTGCATATCCAACCTTAAGCGCAAGGTTTACAGTGGTTTTTTACAAAGCAATGTACAAAAAATAATAAAACTGTCAATATTGCGATCGATGCGATTCTATTTGAAATGAGCGTACAATTTAAACGTGTGCCTCAATAATATTTAAAGGAATGGAGAGTGACATAGGCTACTTTTTGTTTATTTCAAACCCCCCACTTCCCTAAAATGGTGGTGGGATTTGTATGGAGTGAGACGCAATTATAAATAATCACGGGACAAATTACACTGACTGATCTAACCCCAAAGTAAGCAAATTATTTGCTTGTGTTATGGTGGTACGATACTAATACATAGAAATACATATATAAATACCAGAGTATATTTAATAAACATCTAAACACGGAAGTACAAACATTTATGCTTATCACACAAATGTTTGTCCCCGTCGGAGATCGAACCCCAGCCCCGTCAATTGCGTAGTCAGGGTCGCTAACCACTCGACCAACGGGGCGGTGAATAATCAAACCTAAAGAAGTTTAACTTCAAAACACTATATTAGATTATAAACTACATGGACTTACAATCATCATCTGGTTGCAGCTGCAATAACTCCTCGTCAGGTTTCAGCACATCCATAATGTTGATCTTCCGTTGTGATGCCCGGATTTGGATATTAACCTGTACCACCCCTGTACCTCGTATACATTGTTCTACAAGGGTTTTGTGGTTTTCCAACTGAAAATGTTCATATATTAAACTAGCTTTCCAACAATTTTTTAAATTATACTTATCTAATATTTTCATTTTATTTAATTGCTGGCAGGCATGTAACGTCACATGCATAAATTGGCCGCTATCTTACCATTCAAACCAGAACATGAGAATGTCTAACACTGATGCTTTTAAGGGAGGATGAAAGATTAAGGTATTGGTACCACACCTGTGTAAGACATTGCAGAATTCTGTAAAAAAATTCATCCTATTCTTAAAAATTGTAAAATACATTTTATTGCTTTGTCGCTTCTGTAATCTAGTGGTCCGGTGTCAGTGTTGACCTTGTGTGGTCCTGGGTTATATTCCCGGGCCAAGCAAATCAAAAATGTGTTTTTTTTTCAGTTTTACGATAAAAACAAAGTTGCTCTGGATTGTATAAGTGACCGGTAGTCGATAAGTTTGCCACCTATCACATTGTGGGACAGAGTATCTTCGGCTAATCGTGGATGCACTTGTTGTACCTCTGCCTACCTCTTCGGAGATTTGGGCGTGACGATACTTCAAACTTTATGCTCATATTACATACTGCAATAATAGCAAATAACAATAATATCTTACCATTTTTGCATCTTGAAGCCAGAATGTATAATCTGAGAGGTCTGTGTTTAATCTTTTTTCAAGCATTGACCTGAGATGAGATAATTTCGTTCTAATATCCATTAGTTGAACTATAACTTCCTCTGAAAGAATATAGAGCTATTTAAACCGGAGTAAAATAGTTTGCCTTACCAGTCTAGTCAGCTAAGCCACAATATAATAGAAAAAACTTGAGAGGTATCAAGGGACACTAGGATGGAACGAAGTTCCTTTTGATTAATTAGTGAAGGAAATTTAATAAAATTTTAAATTGTAATGAAATGTAAATCTGGCTTGCTTTCTATAAGAGAGAAAGAGAGAGACAGACAGAGAAACATGCGCACGCCGCACAGCTTACAATAGCTTACTATAGCAAAAAGTGTCATGACAACTTTTGGTAAGAATTTTTTCCATCTAGCCCCCTTTCACAACGCGCAATAAGGAACTTCGTTCCAAAAATATCATCACACCTGGTTCCTTTATGGGGTAGGCAGAGTAAACCGAATGTCTTTTTTGAGGAATAGAGCTGATTAGTTTTTGTACTCAATCTGGAAGTCATATTAAAAAAATACTGTTTCGGCAAAATTTATTTTGGGGTTTTTTCAAAATTTTT
Organism: Apodemia mormo; assembly: GCA_036924255.1. Lineage (NCBI taxonomy): Eukaryota > Metazoa > Arthropoda > Insecta > Lepidoptera > Riodinidae > Apodemia > Apodemia mormo. Next base: position 13,442,215 of record JAUPFN010000030.1, read on the forward strand.
CAGTATCTCCAGGGCCAACTTGGTTAAAATTTTCAGGAAGTCTAAGTTAAATTGAATCCAATTGAATGGCATCAACGGCGTTTTAATCGATCCACCCATTCAAAAGTTATGAAATGTTTACCTACACACACACACACACACACATACATGCATACTGACATCATTGTGAAAATAGTCTGAAAATGTTCTTAGGAGCTCAAAACGTGGAGATCTGATAAAAACTCAATTTTGGAAAATCGGGGCAAAATCAGTAACTTCCTGATTTAGGTTCTTTTGTAGCGGAAAGTTGAAAAGTATCATCACACCTGGTTCCCTTGTAGGGTAGGCAGAGTAAACTGAACGTCTATATAATTTTCAATTTATCACGACAAAATGAGTGGTGATCCCTATCGCCGCATTTTAACGACCTGATAACGACTATAGGCTATTTCTAGCGATAACTGAGACCGATTGCTTTACGTGCCGTATTTGAAACACGAGAGTGGTAACACACCACCATATTCCAAGCTGCTACTGAGATTTTGGAGAAAAACTTTGAAAAACCTCAATAACATTTTGCCCGACCCAGAGATCAAACCAGGGACCACGTGATTTGAGTCGAATAGGCTGTCCCCTTGTCCATGAGGCAATCTATAGGATATATAGTATAATAGGAAAATATAGTATAAATAGTATAATGTATATAGTGTGTAATGATACCCTGTCCGCTCCAAAAAAGGTATATAGTTAGGTCAATGACATTAACAAAAAAAAACGAAAAATAAAATCAAAAAAATATTGTAGTTTAAAGTACCTCATTTTAGTACCAAATTTGAGCAACGTCCCCTTAAATCAAGGCAATATTTTGAAAAAGTATTATCGGACAGGGTTTTTTTACACACACTGGATAGTATAAAAAACAAAAAACGCAATTGAAATATTGCATTCTAGTTCATTTGAATGAGAGAATTACATGAAAACACTATTTCTAGTTGTATCTATCTCATAACACTTTCTCTTTTCATAAAATCCACTTCACACTATCCCAAAAAGTTTATTAAAAAAAAATTAAAGGCAGTAATGAAGACTGCCGACAGAAGTGAATACATAAAATGGTATTTTGAATTTTGAAGTGATGGTAATATTAAAAATTTAAATTTCATGATTTTACCATTTTTTTACCATAAACATTAGCATGTTGCTGATGTGAACTCATAAGATTTTTCCCAACCAAAAAATGGCTAACGCACCTACAGAAGTTTTTACTTCAAAAATTTTTGGTTTGATCTAGTTTCATTAACATTACTATTTTTTAAAAACCATGTCTAGCAATTGATAAATTTGTCACTTCCACTGTGACTGGACTAGATGCAGAACTCTACGGCAAAACAATAAATAAATAAATAAATATTCACGGGACAAATTACACTTACTGATCTAACCCCAAAGTATACAAATTATTTGCTTGTGTTATGGGTGTTAGTCGGGGTGTGGGTGGGATCTGAGTCTCAGAACGACCATCTTCTGAGAAATGCTCAGGCATGACTTTAGGTGCGGAGCTAAAGGAATGCACGCCCACCAAGTCCGCGTAGTACGTCCACGCCAGCCGAGGTGGCTGGGGCTATCCGATGAATATCTTTTGGATAGTCCGTACACCCTGGGCAATGTCGCGGCCATATTAGGCTCCACCTTTTCTGTTGCAACCCTAGGTCGCGATAGCCAATCTACGCAGGGCGATGGCGAAGTCGGCGCCATACCATCATTAACCGACTAGCCGAATCGTAGCGGCTAAAAGCTACACAATAGGTCAGAGGGCGGGCCTAGGGGTCTATCCCCTAAAAGAGCTCAGGGTTTGAAGGTTCAAGGAGAACGCAACACACAACATGAACGCGGCACAAAAGAATAATTTACCCCAGGAGGGTACCAGTACCATCGGTATTGGAGAATCCCTCCCCGAGAAAATCTCGGGCTGCCCCACGTATTCTGGGGGGGGCAATGTTCCGCAATCACAAAATCAAACACCACACAACACTTCACAATACAAACAAGATAAAACACAACACAAACATGACATAACACGACAGCCACAACAACTGACACAACATGACAAAGCACAATATAAAAATGACACCTCAAAAGCCATGGACTTAAGGGGCTTGGCAGAGGCTATGCCCACAACAACAGACGTAACTGCATGGCATGTCACCCCACAAATATCTTTAAAAACAAACAGGCAACACAGGACAGAGCTTTACAAACAGAAAAGAAAAGAAAAACGGAAACAAAATAGAGCAACAGGACATATACAAACAGAAGCACATGTACAGACACAACCACCCTCTCAAACACCAACACAAGCACACACAGAAGAACAAACACAAACACAACCAATACAAAAAGAACATACTAGCACCCAAGCACAACCACAAACACAAAATAAACCAAACACACACACAAATACACAAAGTCTCAGGGAACGAGAGTCGAAAGACAACTCGAACCCTGAGCAAACACAAACAACCCGCATGAATCCCGAAACCCGCAAGCCCCTCGAGGGCGCGAATACCGGGATAACAAACAAACAGGCCGATGCGAAAGCTATGGCAAACAAACACACCCCAGAGGGACGCAGTCGCCAATGGCGCGCGAAACCTGGGAACAAACCTAACAACACTGCTGAGGAAACACTGGGTTCTGCTGCAGATTTAAATCAGCGCAATCAACCCACTACTTCTCCAGCAGTGGCATTCCCAACTAACCTCTTTTTCAAAAAACCTAGAGGCAAAAGAGGCAAACGTCTTGCAGCGAAAGGCCAAACGCAGCAAACCGAGTCGGCAACGACGAAACGCGCGCGCCTTGACGATACGATTTCGCCTAGAGGTGAGGCTAAACGCTTAAAGACTGCCCAAAACAACGAACCGGCTCAATCTACCTACGCTGCGATTTCCCAATCACACCTACTGGTAGCTATCACAACTGTGCCGGCCAAAAACCTTTCAGACGAAGAAGCTGAGCAGGTATACTCCGCAATATTTGAGGCTACTGTGGAGGCTGCTACAGCGCCAACAACAAGTGCAGAGAGACCTTTTGCACCCATCTTCAAGGGGAGACCCTTCCCTAGTGAAGGTGTCCTGAAGATGTGGTGCGAAAACGAAGAAACAGCGACATGGCTCAGAAAAACTGCACAGAATTTAACATCGCCAATAGAAGGCACAAAACTCAAAGTCATCCAGCAGTCAGAAATCACCAAACGCATCAAAGCTGGATTACTCTTGCCAACCAACATGCAAGATACTAACCGAGTACAACTCATGCTGTATAACCAAAATCCATGGTGTAATATAAAAACCTGGCACTTATACAGCGCACAAGTGCAAGAAAACAAAGGTCTATTCCTCACCCTTGGCGTTCCCACAGAAGAGGTAAAGAAAGTGATGGAAAGAGGTAGATGCATCGCCTTTGGTTGTGGCAGTGTCTACCTCCGTTTCTTTACTCACCAAGGGCTGAGTGATACACCCCCAACAATCGGACTAGACCAAAAACAAACAGAAAAAGAGGAAACACTTAAACCTCAAGAACTAGCCAACCAGACCGAGACAATGCTGCTGGAAGGTCCCACAAACAGCGAGGATGAAATGGAGGAGGACTACTACCAAGTTCTCGCCTCCGACTAGCAGCATAAAAATCATCCAGACTAACCTCCAGCATAAAAGGATTGCCACGATAACACTGGGGAAAATGCTGGAGGAAAATATAAACACAATGGCCATGATCCAAGAACCATGGATTTATAAAGGTAAGATATGCGGTCTAAACAATAAATCAGGCAACATACTATATAATAGTACAATTACAAACCCAAGGACATGTATTTTTGTACCTAAAAATATAACAGCAATGCTACTAACACAATTCTGTTCCAGAGACCTAACAGCAATTAAAATAGAAGACAAAAACAAACAAGAACTTGTATTAGTGTCTGCTTACATGCCCAGTGATGAAGAACTACCACAAAGGGAATTGGCAGAACTAATACAGTTCTGCGAAACAAGTGGCTGGGAAATCATCATTTCAGCGGATAGTAATGCACATCACCCCTTATGGGGAAGCAAAGACACAAACAAGAGAGGTGAGCAGCTAACAGAATACCTCTTTACTACTAACCTTAACATAATAAACACTGGCTCGGAACCAACCTTCGTTAGTTCTAGATTCCAGACGATTATAGATATAACCCTAGCATCAGGAAAAGCAACTGAAAATATAACTAACTGGCATGTGTCAAATGAACCATCTTTAGCAGATCACAGACGCATATGCTATGAAATACAGGTAACAACGAAAGCGAAGACAACCTTCCGTAACCCTCGCAGGACGGATACTTACAGGTATGTGACTTCACTTAAAAACGAACTACAGAATGTACAACTTATTGATGACATTCTAAACCCTACTAACATAGAGTATAATGTGCAAAAACTAACACAATGTATTATAAACAGCTATGAAGAGGCCTGTCCAATAGTGGATCCAGACCAGCAAAAAACTAACTCCTGGTGGGGACCTAAATTGGAAAGGCTGAAAAAACGGCTCCGGAAACTTTTTAACAGAGCAAAAAACACAAGGGATTCGGAAGATTGGGCTCAATATAAATTAGCTCAGCAGTTATATAAAAAAGAACTGAAATTCTTCAAAAATAAATCCTGGCAAAACTACTGTAATAACATTACAACCACAAATAAAGCAGCTAGGGTAAAAAAGATATTAGCACAAGACAACCAACAAAAACTAGGCTCCTTAATAAAACAAGATGGTACATACACAAACTCAACTAGAGATATATGTGAAGTACTTCTCCAAACACACTTTCCAGATAGCATACTAGTAAATAGCCCAAAGTGGGAGAATGAAAGTATACATGAACCTTCTCACACAGACTGGCAAATAGCAGACAACATTGTAACAAAAGAGAAAGTAATATGGGCAGTAGATACTTTCAAACCTTTTAAATCACCCGGTGCTGACGGCATCTTCCCAGCACTTTTACAATGGGGAATCACAAACATATTACAACACCTCACAAATATCTACAGAGCCTGTATAGCTTATAGATACATACCTCAAAAATGGAGAGAGGTAAACGTAATATTTATACCCAAACCAGGGAAATCCAACTATGCAGAAGCAAAGGCATACAGACCTATAAGTCTTACCTCCTTTCTGCTTAAAACAATAGAAAGATTAAATGACAGATACTTAAGGGAACACGTGCTAACGCGCAATCCCCTACACTGTCAACAACACGCCTATAGAAAGGGAAGATCAACAGAGACAGCACTATGTGCCGTAGTAAATAGAATACAATCGGCACTGTCTGAGAAAACCCATTCACTAGGAGCATTTATAGACATTGAAGGCGCCTTTGATAAAACAAACTTCGAAAGCATCAAATCTGCCCTAGATAGGTTTGGGGTAGTAGAGACCGTAAGAGAATGGATCATAAACCTACTCAAATTAAGAGTAATTAAATTAACAATAAACAATAACACCTATGCGATGACATCACGAGGGTGTCCACAAGGTGGGGTACTGTCTCCACTTATATGGAACTTTGTTGTTGATGAACTTATCAAAATACTAAACGATCAAGGTTTTCCAACCACTGGATATGCAGATGATCTGGCGATAACAATAAATGGGAACTCAGAAAATCTTCTCTGCAGCCTGATGAGTTCAGCCATGGCTATAGTAGAAAAATGGTGTAACAAACACAAACTCTCTGTAAATCCCATGAAAACTGAACTAGTACTCTTTACAAACAAGAGAAAAATAAGTAACTTAACTTTGCCTAAATTATTTGGCACTGAACTAAAACTGTCATCAAATGTTAAATACCTAGGTATACACTTAGATAATAAACTAAACTGGAATACTCATATAGAGCACATCATCAAGAAGGCATATATCGCATTTTGGCAGTGTAAGCGTGTAGTGGGGATAAAATGGGGTGCTAACCCCAAAGTTTTCCTCTGGCTCTACACTGCAGTGATACGCCCAATATAACATATGGCTCCATTATATGGTGGCCTAAAACTAACCAAATTACAACTAAAAACAAATTACAACAACTTCAACGATTGGCTTGTGTTGCAACAACTGGCTGTATGAAAACTACACCAACAGCAGCATTAGAAGTCCTGTTGAACCTTAGACCACTACATCTGGTAATACAACAAGAAGCAGCCAGCGCAGCTTTTCGTTTAAAAACCATGGGAATGTGGCGCCAAAAAAAGAAAATTCCCTACATGAACATTTTAGAAGAAATCACTAAAGAACAACCAATGGTTGAGGCCATGAATGACAGAATACCAACGATAATGGTATCAAATAAAAACTACAAAATTAATCTGGAAGCAGAACCTGAGGACTATTCAGGTATACAAGAACTGAGAATATACACAGATGGATCCAAAACCAACTCAGGGACAGGAGTCGGTGTATTCTCTCGGGAATTAAATATAAACATAATGGAAACTTTAGGAAAGTACAATACAATATTCCAAGCAGAATGTATTGCTATTAGCAGAGCTGCAACAGAGATCAAAGCAAGAGAAATAACAGATCAAATTATACGTATTATCTCTGATAGTGCATCGGTCCTTGCAGCTCTAAAAACTAACTGCTTCAACTCTAGCATAGTGTTGGAATGCCACAAATCATTAGTAACAGCAGCAGAAACCAACCAAATAATCCTGCAATGGATAAAAGGACACAGCAACTCTCAGGGCAATGACACAGCTGATACACTGGCAAGAAACGGAGCAAATAAAAAACTATCAGGTCCAGAACCGATAGCAGTCTTGCCATACAGCCAACTCATGACATGGCTAACTGAGAGAACATACCAACAACATGAAGCGTTGTGGCTAGCCACAAATGACTGTAAGCAAACAAAGGAAATTGTGCCAACCCTTTCGAAAAACCTAACACAACGCATAATGAAACTCAAAAGAGATGAATTAAGAAAAGTTGTGGGCACAATAACAGGACATTGCCATCTAAACCGACACCTATTTAACATAGGTGTGACAGACAGCCCTTTATGCCGCGGCTGCATGGAGGAACAGGAAACCACTACTCACGTTCTCCTTGAGTGCAGGAGTGTGGCCGAACAACGGGCACGTATCCTGAATAACCCAAAAACTCCTAAAGAAGCATGTGAAAACATAAGCCGTCTAATAAGCTTCTGGAAGGAGTTAGGATGGCTGGAATAGACATAGCCAGCTACGTACAAAGGCTCAAGTGGCTAAGTGCGGAAAAGAAAATGGCAAAAAAAAAAAAAAAAAAAAAAAATGGGTGTTAGTCAATGATACTAATACATATTAAAATACTTGAATATATTTAATAAACACCCAAACCCCAAAATAAAAACATTTATGCTGATCACACAAATGCTTGTCCCAATCGGGGATCGAACCCGAGCCCCGTTGAATGCATACTCAGGGTCACTAACCACACAACCAAGGGGGCAGCATCTTTTGAATGTTTGACATATTTCCCATTGCTTGCCTTTTACCAAAAAATTTAAAAATTGAGTGTTATATTTTTTCTTACTTTCACACCATGCGACGTAAAGCGTATATTGTTCAGAGTCATTCCACCCGCAGAACACTTGAAGTGTTTGTTTTTTTACATGGCATGTGATGCATAAGACATTGTTTATATTTTATTTCCTTAAATTTCATTATCTTTTTTGAGGAAAAACACTGTTTAATATCAAAATAAATTAAATTACACATAGTTAAGGTATAATTTTCATCAAAAAAATCAAGAATTTCCCACATGAATTCCCAATGGTTTACATCTCAGAATCATGGTCGAAATCTATAGTTTCGATTTTCGGTAGACCATCCCTTATATGTTTTTATATAATAACCTTTTCCTGCCTTCTGCTAGAAGCCTAGCAATAAGGCAGTTAGCATTCAAAAAGTGCAGTAAAATTACCGTTAGACTCCGTGCTCTGAACAGTATCCTCATCTTCAGGTGTATCCGCAAACACAGCAAGCGGTGCTTCTAAAATCTCTGTTCCCGTTGGTATAAGACCTGAAAATGTTAAGGCATGTAATTGCTGGAATTGTGGAAACCGTTAACATCTTTTGAGCTATTGCTAACCTTATCTAACCCAGAGGTTGAGTGGTTAGTGACTGATGATGCAATTGATGAGACTCAGGTTTAATTTCCAAAAGAGAAAAACATTTGTGTGATGAGCACAGGTATTTTTATTTCTGGAAAACTTTAAAAACAACAAATAAAAATTTCGACACAACTAGACTTGAACCTGTCTATAGTTATGAGTATATGTATTTTATTCTTATAATATATTGAATTATTTGTATTTATGTAAATTCAATATGTGTATTTATTTATATAATTATATTATATTATATATAAATGTATGTTTTAATTATGTGTTTTAATTGTGTGAGTTTTGTTTTCACATAACTAGTGTGTTCAACTAGTACTAAATTAAGTTTCAATTTTTTTTTTTTTCTATGTGCACCCCTTGTGCCCTCTCTGTACTCTTTTGAGGTTGACTGGCAGAGAATGCTCTTGGGCGTTAAATCTACATGTGCAAATGTATGTGTGCAAAATTTAAATAAATAAATAAATAAATAACTAAACCTGTGACATTACCTCTGGCCGAGACCCTGTAACCAACTGAGCCACTGTCGAATAGTTTAACATTGTGAAATTATTCTTTGCATTGTGATTAATACCGTTGATTGTACTTATCGCTAGATATTTACATTCATATAAATAAATTAATTGAGTATAACTAGACAGTGACAAGCACGGATGCTATTGCAGCAGGAATAGATAAAGCGGTAGTACCAGACCTGGGCGAGACAATGCAGAACTGTACCACCTAGTAGCCACGATGCTAGTGACTCGCATAGCCAATCGATCGCCTTTTACGATCTGCCTGGCAGTACGACAGTTGGCCTATTCTTCAAAGGAGCCCGGGACCAACATGGAGAAAATTTTTGTAATAAAAGGTTGATAAAAGGTTTGTTTAGCTTATAATTACTGTATTTAGATATTCAGTTGGAAGAAATAAATTGTAGTGACAAAAAATCTGGACCCGTAAAAGTTGGTTCTATGGCACCATTTTTTGTAGTAAATTATAACAATATTAGGTAGTACCATCTTTTCAAGTAAATTGTAATAATATTACTTTATTTTGAAGCCTAATAGATAAATGATATAACAATTTTATTAGCTCATTTACAGAATAACATATTGATTCATTGTAAAATAATGCTTTTCATACAACGCACCGAGGTGATATGACCGTTGAAAACACGCAAACGCACCTTGCCTAGTAATTATTTCTTAATTTTTGATGTTGATTTTTCTCGGATGTTGACCGGTTAATATACAAAATTTTGACCTAGCAAAAAATTCCAAAAGTTCTAGCATCAGAGAAAAAAAAGAGTACTTACTTTGACATACAATTAGTATTTTTTATTAGGACATCTTAAATTTTAGTACAACACAGTATTTGACCCCAGACCACAAGGCACAATTAACATTAAATGTCTAAAAAGTATCATCACGCCCATTTCCTTAGCCACTCAACCGTCTACGGTGATTGTATTCACCAACGAAATTATTGTGTCTCGTATCCATGGGAGTACAGTCACCAAATGACAATGTTCGGTTTTAATGTACGATGCGCTTATTACAGTTGTTATTATTACAATAGATATCACTAGATGGCAGTTTTTGAAATTATCTGAATTTCAAGGGGTTTTTTATCAGTGCAACACCAACGATATATGTTAAAAAAATATAAAATTGTGACAGGCCGTCATTATTGCTTGTGAGTAAACTTTGTGTGTGGAGCTCTGACAAAAATGTGTTAAGTTTACAGGTTTTATTTATTGTTTCATATGTGCATGTACATTTTATGACAATTCAAATACTTTTTAATGGAATACTTTCGCTTTAAAAGTTCTACTGTTACCTATGCAGTCATTGTTTGATAATTATACATCGTAATAAAAAGTATTCTAGGGATTTTCTCTTTAAAATTGGTGTTAATTATAAGATAATACTTCACTATTACGATGGTAGTAACAATTTACAACTGAAATATGTTGAGATTGGTTTCGAAATACTTAGAATACAACTCGTTGTTCATGATTTTAGTGTAAAGGACTGCAGTCCCCATTGGACAGGAATACTTACTTCTTAAATAAGGGTTCTGATACACGGAGCATTTGGTTTGTCTGGTTGTGGTGTTGTATTAGTTTTATGTGCTGGTGTAAGTTTTATTGAATGTTTTCGTGAATGTTTCAAATGAATTGTTTTTTTTATTATTAATCTTAATTTTTTTTTAAAAAAATTAATATTAATGAAATCTATACATACAAATAAATTAAATTGGAGTGTCTGTTTGTAGTGCATGTATACACGGTACATACACCAAAACAACATTTTTTACAATTTTCATCTGTCTCTAGAATGGCTGAACCGACGGGACTTTCACTGGCAGATAGGTGATATGATAAGTAACTTATTACACAAATAAATAAATTTGGAGTGTCTGTTTGTAATCTATACAAATAAAGTTGAAGTGTCAGTTTGTTATATTAAAAGAACCGCTTTTTACCAAATGCACATTTTTTTTTTTTTTATATCATAAGATAGCAAACAAGCAGATGGGTCTCCTGATGGAAAGAGTCAAACATCGCCTATAGACACCAAAGATGTTAATGGTGCGTTGCTATCTTGTGGCGAGGTCTAATGCCACATGCATAAGTTTACCGGCTACCTTACCCTCCAAACCGAAACACGACAGCGACAAGCACTGACGCTGTTGCGGCAGGAATAGGTAAGGCGGTGGTACCAGACCCGGGCGAGTCAATGCAGAACTCTACCACCTAGTAGCCACGATGGTAGTGACTCGATAGCCAATCGGTCGCCTTTTACGACCTGCCTGGCAGAATGGCAGTTGGCCTATTCTACAAAGGAGGCCGAGACCAACACGGCCACATGGATGTATACACGGTACGTATACCAAAATAACATTTTTTATGTTTTTTGTCTGTCTTTCCATTTGTTCCAGCTAATATTTGAAACGGCTGGACTGATTTTGACAGACTTTCAATAATATTATAGTAAATGATAATAAAAAAAAATTAAAGAAAATAAATGTTATTGATTAAAAACCTCTGAACTTATTTTGTGTTTCATTGGAATAAACTCCCTGCGTGTGGACGGTCTTAGCTGGGCGGCCATCTTGTCATATCAATACCATTGCTTGATACTTTTTTTCCATGTGTCCAATTTTCATCTTTTTTATCCTTTATAATAAATTTGAGCCTTTTATTTTCGATTATTTAAAAGTATACATTCTTTAATCTTTTTCTAACATATTTTTTATTCGAACGTAGCTCTATTAGTTTTTTAGTAGTAATGGTTTTTGTTAAGAGTCGCACGCTGTTGAAAAGGTAAAAATGCGCAGACACGTGACATGATAGTCACGTACGGGGCTTGGACGGTTGAATGGTTAGGATAAATAAATATTCCTTAGGATAAATAAATAATAAATAAAGTAAATAACATTTATAGACTTTTTTCATAGATCATGACAATAATTCATGATGCACAACCGGGTGGTTTTTGTTAGGAAATAAAATTTAAATTCTCTCTTATTTATAACCAGCAAAAATCTAGAAATTGAAGGGCCTATTTAACAAAGAAAATAATGTCACACTATAAAAACTGTGAAAAAAAGACTAAATATTTTAATAAAATTACAATGGCCCGATAACTAGAGGAACTACTTCTGACAGAGATGCAAAACTCTCAATCAATCAATCAATCATTTTTGTTGTATGGCTCCATCAGAATGGTGATGATTTTGCCAATGACTAGTGAATTAAATGGCTTTGACACGGCTTATACGTTCCAATAATATTGAGGTGGTGCAGTGAGACTTTTGCAGAGTCAATTTCGTACATATACTAAAATTAAAAGAACAACAAATAAGAAGTAGGTATGTTTAATGCTTTGATTTAGTCGTATAGGGATTATATTTGTGGTATTCTCTAATATTTTTTGCATAATGTATTATCTAAGTTCTGAGCGGGAAACTTAGTGAATAAATTTGGAAGTTTAAAGTAAACATGAAAAGAATACTTACCAAGATCTGACTCGGTAACATATTGAGGAATTATTGACAACGGGTCAGAAGACCCACTTGCATCTTCATTGAATACATTTTCAACATTTTCCATTTTTATAGTTCTAACATTTAATAAATCATTTAAATCAACTTCCATTTTACAAATTGAGATAACACCACAGTTTTGTCTAAATGTCCGTTTTACTTTTTAGGTTCAGGCGTTTGTACTATAAGTGTTAATTTCTTGCTTTTTTCACTTTACTAAAGTTCACATTCACATTTAAATTTACAAAATATTTGAAAATGTTATAGGAAAAGGAAATTGATTGAATTCCACTTCCGCGTGCGCAATGTAATATTTTTTATTAAAAATCTGACAGAAATGGCAACAACCTTGCGTGTTACGGCCTAGCTAAACTAAAGCATAATATTATATACTAGTCTATGAGCTAAACCCTAAATAAAATATAAGGTCGGGGCAAAAGTATTTTCGTATTGTTCTTACGAAGGAAAATTTTTTTTTGTTATAATTTTTATTTATTTATAATAATACTAGCTGACCCGGCAAACGTTGTTCTGCCTTTTTAACTACTCTTTTTTTATATTTTCTCACCTTTTAAACCTTCCCTGAACTTTAACAATTAATTTAAAACCACAATTAGCCAAATCGGTTCAGCCGTTCTCGAGTTTTAGCAAGACTAACGAACAGCAATTGATTTTTATATATAAGATGTATGTGCCGTTTTGATCGATGACTTGTTGCCATCTTGTGGGTAGTACCACAGCTGAGGTAATACCATGATCCCATTCCTGTAGAAATGTAGAGATTTTTGATTTAAAAAACCTGACAGGTAGTGTTCACAGTGTTCTTTTGAGGTTAGTTTTATGCTTCCGAAAGAGTTCTGCAATGACCGAAACAGGTGGAAATCTGAAGGAGCAAGGTCAGGTCTAACCAGAGGATGCATCAATACGTCTCAGCCAAGCTCTCTCAATTTTGCTGCGTGGCTATAGATGAGTGCGGTCTAGCGTTTACATGGTGGAACACCACGAATTTCATATTCACCATCTCCGACCAGTTTTTCTCAATAGCTTTTTTAACCTCATCAGAAGCTGACAATAGAGGTCAGAATCATGGTTTTACCCAGTGGCAAAAGCTCATTGTTGACGATTCCTTTCCAATCCCACCATACACATAGCATCAATTTGTTCCGAGTCAGGCCGGGCTTTGCCACGGTCTGTTGGGCTTGTCCATATGCTTCGATCATGATCTTTTTCGCATATTCTTATCGTAAGTCAACCATTTTTATCAACTATTGAAGAAATATTTCGGAATTGTTACGTTTCAACAAAGAATCGCAAATGGAAACATGTTGCATTAGGTTTCTCTCAGCGAGATCATGTGGTACCCTAATCTCAAGTTTTTTCTTGTACCCAGACTTTCGTTAATGACGTAAAACTGTTTTATGATCAACATATAGTTCTTCAGCAATGTTGTAGCTACTATGTCGATCTTGCTCCACTTTCTCAAAGATGGCACTGATTTTGTCTGTGACAGGGCGTCCAGAGCGAACCTCATTTTTCACACTAAAATTTCCAGATCTGAAACGCTTGAACTTGAAAATTGATAAGGAACCACATTTGTGCTACTCTTATTGATAATCCACAGTAAAAACATTTTTTAGTTCAAACAAAGTGGTAAAGTGGTGGTACCTACACTCATTAAATACAGGAACGAAAACATTCATGTGGAGCATGCATCTCGTCTACATAGATTAAGTTACTTAACTTAAACTGCCGGATGGAAAGGTAAATAAAAAATCTGTTAAAACAAAACTATGTAGGAAAGAGTATTGTAAAATCTTAAATTGTTGTTATAATAATTGTCTTAAACAAGAATGTCTGCAATTAATTATTATTGCTTCACAAACCAAATTCTATACTTTAAATGAGTAATTCATGTATTATTTAATTGTTTCTCCAAAACAGCTCTATCGATTTTGATGAAATGTTGTAATTAGATAGTCTTTTACTATTAAAATTGATCGTGCTATGAAAAATTATACAGGGTTACCTTTAAAACACCAGCTACCTCGCAGGACTAGATACATTATAAATAACAAAATTTATTCTATGACTTTTGACATAACTCAATACATTAAATAAAAATGTTTTTTTAAGTTTTCATTGTCCTGTCATGACATTTCTAACTCTTTATTCGGATGCGCTGCTAGTAGTAATAATAGTAACATTTTCCTACATAATCTTTGCGATGCACGTAGAGTTAAGAACGTTCAATCGAAAAATTTAATTCATATTAATTTTTGTATGAAAGGAAAGTGCAACAAATTATCAAAAGTCGTAGAACAAATGTTGTTGTATATGATGTTAGCTACCTAGTCCTGCGAGGTTGCTGGTGTTTTAGATGTAACCCTGTTTATTATAATAATAATAAAAGACAAAATAATCTCGCTATGTTTCTTTCGCCGGTTTTACTCAATGTATGACCGCATTTCGATTTGGTAATAATTTTATGAATGTCAACTCACCAAAAGTACGTATAAAAGGTAATTTGAATTAATCAAAAATTGGTTTAAATTCTGGCTAATTTCATTTGAAATTTAAGTTACATTTCCTGCAAAAACTTCAAGTTCCAAATCGTATAATAACATATACTCGTTATTTGTAATTGTATCTATTTAAATTAAATACGGATGTGTAATATTTACTTTCACTTTTTATATTGAAAGCAGGGATAACAAAAAATTAAGGTTGGGCACACCAACCACGCTAGTATGTGTGGCTTGATTACTGTAAGTACACAAGTGACACTCGACATTTCACGCAAGCAGATTTTTCTGAGGATATTTTTAATTGTCAGTTGCTTAGGAATACTTTCTCTGGACTCTGGAGGTATATACTTAAAGACTGCCATATTAGGTCATAGTGAAGCAAGGAAGTTACATTCTACCCGGAATGTCCACACGCGCTTCAAAATCGTTCCGAAGAGCACCACGACATGGGTGGAGTGTGTCTCTTTCTACTAAATAAAGCGCCAATCGCCATATATAAGTGCGGCCATGCGTAGTTCGCAAATTACTACTTAGTAATTCTACTAATTTGAAAAACAGCTTTGCATTGCATAAGTAATTACGTAATAATTAAAATAAGCACATTTTAGAGCTCACTATCTTAATTACAATACATTTTATGCTAATGGATTTATCGACGTGTATGAATAAAAGGGATTTAACGATTACCGAATATATAAAAATCTACCATCAGTAGTTTTATTTAAACACTGGCAATTGTAAGAAAGGGACAACATCCACTCGTGTCGTTGTCTTGCTCAGAACGTTTTTACCCTCTGTTAAGTAAGAAACAAAATATTTATGTATAACGAAATAAAGTCCATTTTTATTTTTCAAATATTGCTTCGTAATAATTCCAGTTATCATATATAAGTTCCTTATAGTGAAATCACTAACACCACAAGAAACAATGGCGAGTTGTCATACAAGAAAATACCTGAAAGAAATTTGAAACATCTTCTATAACTGGAAGGTGTTTGGAATTAAAATAAATGCTAAAATATTTCAAATAAATAGTTTTATGCTAAAGTAATATGTACCGACCAAGGAACTTATATACTATAACTGGAATTGTTACACAGCAATATTTGAAAAATAAAAATGTACTTTATTCCGGAACAAATAAAGTTGACATTTGTTTCTTACATAACAGAGGGGAAAAACGTTCTGAGCAAGACAACGACAAGAGTGGATGTTGTCCCTTTCTTGCAATTGCCAGTGTAAATAAAACTGTCTGATGGTTATATATTCGGTAATCGCTAAATCCCTTTTATTCGTATACGTCGATAAATACATTAGCATGGAATGTATTGTAATTAACACAGTGAGTTCTAAAATGTGCTTATTTTAATTATCACGTAATCACTTGTGCAATGCAAAAACTGTTTCTCAAATTAGTAGAATTACTTAGTAGTAATTTGGAAACTACGCATGGCCGCACTTATATATGTCGATTGGCGCTTTATTTAGTAGAAAGAGACACACTCCACCCATGTCGTGGTACTCTTCGGAACGATTTTGAGGCGCGTGTGAACATTCCGGGTAGAATGTAACTTACTTGGTACCGACCTACTAGTACAGATAAGACAGCACGTCACTATAGTGAGTTTGCAGGGCAAGCTTTTCTCCACTTGGTGGCGCCTGTGAGCACGCACTGTAAATCCTTTAGGGCTCTCAAAACAGTTTTGTTGCATAGGGTTGTCTCAAAATTATGGACCTTTCTTGGTACTTGGTACATTTGTAATATTGGTAAATTTCACAAGAACAAAAAGTAGATGGGAGTCTACTTTTTATTGTAATGAAATTTACCACATGAGTGTTCAGATATAAGCTACCTAACATAAATTGGTCCGTTCGTTGGATTTGATATGAGAACAAAGAAAACAAAGAATTTGCATGTCCCTATCTCGAGGAAAGCAAAACATTGATATGTCCTTGGCTAGACAAGAAGTCTGTGCGATACACGGTAACAGGCATATTCGAAGATTTCACAGCACAAGAGATTACGCGGTTAGATCGCTGGTTAGGTCACTAAATACATGACCTCACAACATCTATGGTTCTTGAATATAAAATGACACCACAAATGAGTCTTGTCTCTTAAGCAGTAGTACCATTAAACGTAGACTACAAGTCCTGTCTCAAAAATCTTCACCGTTTATTGATAAAAATGAGTCCGGTCTCTAATTTTAAACACTAATAATCATAAGAATCGTATCTCAAAATATTAATTGCAAGAATTCGACTCGACCGCCCCGTTGGTCGAGTGGTTAGAGACTCTGACTACGCAATCAACGAGGCTCGGGTTCGATCCCCGACGGGGACAAGCATTTGTGTGATGAGCATAAATGTTTGTATTTCCGGGTTTGGGTGTTTATTATATATATCTAGTATTTATATATTTCTTTGTATTAGTATCGTTGACTAACACCCATAACACAAGCAAATAATTTGCTTACTTTGGGGTTAGATCAGTAAGTGTAATTTGTCCCGTGAATTATTATAAAAAAAGATGTTTCGTAGGCCACATTATAAGTTTTGCGTAACTTAAAAAAAACATGTTATAACCAAATATTATATTTATTGCTTTTCAAAATAACCCCCTTTACATTTTAAGCATTTTTTTCATGCGATCGAACTATTTTTTAAAATAGGAGGACCACAGATCTGAAGGCATGTTTTCTACGTACTGATTGAACGCTATCACTGCCTCTTCGGAGTTGGTAAAAGTAAAACTTCTTCTTCAAATCATTGATTTTGGGGAAAATACAGAAATCACAGGGTGATAGGTCGGGGCTATGCGCAGGATGAATGATGAGATGTACTTTTTCGGAAGCTAAAAATGACTTTGTTTTGTTAGCCGTGTGTGAAGAAGCATTATCATGGTGTAGGAGAATGCGGCTTTTGGGGTCGTCTTTCGCGAACTTTTTCTAACACCCTGGGTGAACAAATGGTAGAATACCACTCGGTATTAACACTCTTTTGATCTTCAAGTGGAATTGTACAGATGGGACCCGTAGATGAGAAAGAAACGCGATCATTCTTTTACCAACGTTTCTCGCCTGTCTCACTTTTGTTGGCCTATTCTCATTTTCAAACACCCATTCACAAGATTGGGGTTTTCTGGGTTCAAAACATAAATCCACGTTTCGTCTCCTGTGACAATGTCACAAACAGCATTGGAATGTCCGTGGTCGTACTTCGGTAGCATCTGTGACCACCATTCCACGCGAGCCCGCTTCTGCTCCGCTGTCAGTTCACGAGGGATCCAACGACAACAAAATTTCCGAACTTTCAATTCTTCGTGTAAAATTTTCTAAATTTGGCTCATACCAATCCCCAATAGTCCTTGAATTGTCTCATAGGTAATCCCGGTTTTCTTCAATTAACCGCTTAACAGTAGCCACATTATTTTCGTTGACGGCAGTTGAAGGCCGCCCTTCACGAAATTCGTCTTGTGAAGAAACTCGACCTCTCTCAAATTCAGCAAACCATCACCTCATGGTGCTCAAACAAGGTGCTTCTCTCCCAAAAGCATTTTGAAGACGAGCGGCACAGTCTTGCGGAGAAAGATAACTTTTAAAATCATAAAAAATCACCGCTCTAAAATCTTTTCGACTTAATTCCATTTTCGTTGCGTACGTAGAACTTTGATGTATGATAAAAAAACAATTGACAAATCATTTCCCACCAATTGTTTTTTTTATTACTAAGAAGGTTGCAATGTTTTAAAAATAGAACATTCGAAATTCAAATAATGAAAAAATGTTCTCGCTGTCAACGCCGCCGTGACTAACACTACTTATTTTAAGTTATTTTACTTAGTACTCCATACTCAAAACTTTATTGCGTCATATGTTAAACATTTTTAATACATTCTAGGACTAACATAATATGTACCCTGATAGGGTGTAGCAATATAGAGGTGGACCGATTCACTATTATGATTATATAAATATTTCTAATTAAAGTTCATTTACACTACAGTAATATTTTTTTATCAATAAGATTTAAACACCACATTAAAAATGTTTATAATTTTCTTCCGATTATATTTTTCGGGTAATTTATTAAATATTTTTACAGCCATAACCTTTGGCCCGGTGCTATGCATTTTAAGGTTTTCTAGGTTATATAGGTAATCAATATTTACTATTTAGGGTATGTGTTTTTACAACTACTAATCTTAAAAATATCACTTAAATTTTCAGAATTCTGAGCTAAAAGTTTGCTTTTAGGTGTCCCATAGAATACACTACAGTAATATTGCGCAATACTTTTGTTGTGCAATAATGTTGAATACCTCTCGATTCCAAACGTTCAATAAATTCACTCAATAAAAATGACAAACCAGTCTGATCAATATTTTCGTGCGAGCAACATGTCTGACGCCGAAGTTTTGGCGTCAACCATGCTGGTGATTTTGTTAAATAAATCTCTATATAATTCCATACACTAAAGTAAAAACTCCCGTTCTTTATCTTTTATAGCATTCTTGCTCGCCATTTTTCTTACGACACGACCATACATTAAAACACCGTGACTGACCGAACACGACCATTCCAAGCTCTGAAGTGAAAAATATTGTGCAATATTACGCCCACACAGTGCAAGAAAAAAATATTGCACAATAAATATTAAATTGTGCAATCTTTAATATTAACCCTAATGGTCAATAATATTGAACGATACGTAATATTGCGCAATATTATTGTAGATCTATGGGCCGCCTTACAATTTATGGATACTATAATTAATCCGATGTCGTCATTTTACTTTATAGTTTATAGGTTTTGTAGTTTTTTAATCTTCATACTACCAAGAAGCTTTATGAGTAGGTCTGATACCATAATGATCGAACCGGGTGACACCCAGGCTATCTACGCCACTGGGTTTGGCCTACTTTATCAGGTAGTAAAAACCTAACTGGTTTCAACATTACATCTTTTCTGGTTCTGGTTAGGTACTTCTTTTTTAACTAACCGTACTTTATCTACTTGTTCAAACACTACACCATCTACTACAACGGTAATATACGTTCTGGTTTCTCTTCTTTCAAATACCCGTACTTATTAAGCTATTGCGTAGTTTCTATCGCGGGCCTTGAGCGTGGAGACCGAATCCAGAAATTCCGTAACGAAAAAAACCTAACACCCCCCACTCCGACCGGCACAGAGGTGATACTTTTTAGTTTTTCCATCTATTGATAAATACCAGAACTTTTAATTTTTGAAATTTTTTTTTTTTGAAATTTTGAAATATCACGCTTGTCTCTTTAGTTCAGCAACCCGCCTTTAGGTGGCATTGGTTGTATTGGAAAACTACCGTAATCATATATATAATTATAATTGCATAAGTTGATAAAAAATGCTATGAAGTAGCTTTACCTCGGCAGTCTCGGAGTGCCACACGTCTTTTTTATTTTGGGATTTAATAAGGTCATATTTTAACAACCTTTTTCATCATCGTTATTAGATGTGTTTGGAGTTAAGATGGAGTAAAAATGAAGAGGTAATTTACTACTACAACACTCTCAGGTCTTAAAATGTAATGTATGATAGATGTATATATCTGAAAAATTGTTGATCTTCATCTAATCAAACTGGAAATGACATTCAATTGCGTGGCATACTCTATATAACTGCCTTTTTAAATTAAAATAGTAAGCCGCGATGCTGGTCTAGGCTCCTTTGAAGAACCAACTGCCGTTCTGTCAGGCAGGTCGTAGAATGCGATCTTTCCACCTCTTGGGGTTAAACGTCACATTTGACGCCCAAGGTCGGCTTAGTTGAAATTGGTTGCAGGGTTCAAGGTAATTGAAGTCTGTCAGTATAAATAAAGAACACAGGCGAGACTTCATACATCGTTTTTTTAGTTATTTTCTTAGAATTTAATACCTAGGTATATTTCGCAAGATTCTATATCAATATTCGCATATTAAAAATATTATTTAAACTTGGGAAATAGTAACTAAATAAAGTTGGAATTAACGTATATATTCAATTTTTCCTTAGTAATCTGTGCTTAGGTATTTGTCCTTGGGTGTCTTTAGTGTAACTGCTAATTTCAGAAATCTAAGTTAGATTGGCGAAATTCTGACGAAATTAGCTTGAAGCTATTATTTATTATCAGGGATATTTTTTTTGACAATTATAATGAAAATTATGATATATAAACTTATTGCTGTTTTAATGCAAATGTAATTAAAGTTTCATACAATGGTAACACTTCAATGTGACGATAAAAGTCAATCAAATTAGTCTCAATATTTTTATTTGATTGTTCTGAGTGTTATATTTTATTTAAAAGACGTAGAAAATCAATTAGCTTTATCTAATATTCGTTTATACTGGCGTGTGTGTATGAAGAGAGTCATGAATCTGGAGGAAGCGAGACAAGCCTGCGTGGATCGTAATATATGGCATTCGGTTCTCTCTGCCTATTCCGTAAGGGATCTGGCGTGAAGATATGTATGCATGTGTAATATTCGTCACACCGAAAGACATACAAGGGATATACAAAACCAAAATCGCCTGTGTTCTTTAACGCATAATTTTACAGAACTTCGTATAATTTAAATAAAATATAATATAATTCTACATATTACAACATATACAATAATTTTTAAAATATTTGCATGGATTATACTGAATTGAAAACAAGCAATATTGTATTTTCAAATTATGTTTATTTAAGAAAGTGCAAGTGATTTTTATCGGTCGTGTGTACAAGCCTTAGTTTGAATAATTACTCTAGCTACTTGACAATAGATGTCGCACAAATAGCTGTATAAGCGACATCTATACTTTATATTCTAGACTACTGTTTACTTTACTCATTTCTTTGTTTGTAAAAGTACATACTATTAGCCAATAGATGACGAATACACCAGAAATTAATGTTATCAAGGAATATAATTTTTAATCTATACCAATAAATATTTGAGTGTATAATTGTAATATTGAAATAAACGCTTTTTACTAAATGTAAATGGATATATACGTGTTGTATATACCAAAATACAACTTTATCACAAATTGTCTGTCTGTTTGTTCCGGTTAATCTCTATAACACCTGGACCGATTTTGACGGGACTTTCACTGGCAGATAGCTAATATAAGGAGTAACAAAGGCTACTTTAATTTTAGAATTTTATCTACGCGAAGTCGCGGGCACAGCTAGTCATTCATAATAATTACATTTATATCGTTTTAAAATAAGTATCGTACAGTTATGTATGTAATACAATCTATGTACGTTTTTTATATTATAAGATGGCAAACAAGCAGATGGGTCTCCTAATGGAAAGAGTCAACTATTGGATATAGACACTAAAGATGTTAATGGTGCGTTGCTATCTTGTGGCGAGGTCTAATGCCACGTGCATAAGTTTACCGGCTACCTTACCCTCAAAACCGGAATACGACAGTGACAAGCACTGACGCTACTGCGGCAGGAATTGGTAACAGGAATAGGTAAGGCGATGGTACCAGATCGGGGCGAGACAATGCAGAACTCTACCACGTAGTAGCCACGATGGTAGTGACTCGCATAGCCAATCGGTCGTCCTTTACGACCTGTCTGGCAGAACGGCAGTTGGTTTATTCTTCAAAGGAGCCCGAGATCAACACGGGGAAAAATATTTCTTTTGGATTAAAAAAAAATATCTTTATTTCAATCAATTAACGTGTTAACTCAGAAAATCGATTACAGCCAGTATAGGGGATATAGGGGTTATTTGATGATTCGCATGAATTTAACTCGCACGAAATGTGTGAATCGGCATTTTTTTAATATTACTAGATGAAAACCCGGCTTCGCTCGGAATTCTCATAATATGCAATCTTATATATTAACTCAAATAGTAGGTAGACAAAAAAGCAACACTGTAGTGATGTCTTATTTGAACTATTACGCGTTGGTTTAATAAAGACAACACTATAGTGTTGCTATTTCAATTTCTACTCTTTTATGAACGAAGAGAAATAAGTTTCAGGATAATCTGCACTCCGTTCTACGATACTTTAGTAAATACTTACGCCATCTACACCACATATTTGTAACCTTTAAAGAAATATGGCCGATTTTAAGACAAAAAGCGGAGATTAGGATTAGATACATCTCCTATTTCAAGATAAATTTAGTTAAATGTCAAGCTAAAGTTAAAAATAATGTCATAACTAAAAATAATTTTAAATAATTGAATAAAATGCACGGTAGAATTATTTCAACACATTAGGATTAGATACATTTCGTATTTCGATATAATCAATAAATACATATAAAGTCAAAGGATAAATTTAGTTAAATGTCAAGCTAAAGTTAAAAATAATGTCATAACTAAAAATAATTGTAAATAATTGAATAAAATAGGTTAATGTACATTCGGTCACATTATTTAATTTAGAAAATTTCTATATACATCTTAATTGAACATATTTAATAGTGGCGAATTGTTTAAGTCTCTTTGATCATTTAGTAGTGTGGGTTCGTTTTTTCGTTTGTTTACTTCCAAAGCTTCAAGGGCATCTAGTTTTCTTCCTTTGCTACACCGGTGTAGACAAACGAAATTATTTTTTAATTCAAATTTATGTCCTTCCGCTCGGAGATGTAGACCGAATGCAGACTCACCCTTACCCGAGTGCCATGTTCTCAAATGTTCCCTAATTCTTGTCGAAAAAGATCTACCAGTTTGACCCACATATTCGGCCTTACAACTACCGCACTGCAATTTGTATACTCCACTTTGGCTAAGTTTTGGCGTATCCGCTTTGTTGTTAAAAAGGAGATTTTTTAAGGACTTACTATTGTAGAAGGCCGGTCGGTAGTCGCTCATCTACAAACTCTAAAGAAAATAAAAAATATGTTAGACTGCCATTCTTGGGTAGGATATCATATAAGTGTTCGAAACTGCTCTGCGACTACCGACCGGCCTTCTACAATAGTAAGTCCTTAAAAAATCTCCTTTTTAACAACAAAGCGGATACGCCAAAACTTAGCCAAAGTGGAGTATACAAATTGCAGTGCGGTAGTTGTAAGGCCGAATATGTGGGTCAAACTGGTAGATCTTTTTCGACAAGAATTAGGGAACATTTGAGAACATGGCACTCGGGTAAGGGTGAGTCTGCATTCGGTCTACATCTCCGAGCGGAAGGACATAAATTTGAATTAAAAAATAATTTCGTTTGTCTACACCGGTGTAGCAAAGGAAGAAAACTAGATGCCCTTGAAGCTTTGGAAGTAAACAAACGAAAAAACGAACCCACACTACTAAATGATCAAAGAGACTTAAACAATTCGCCACTATTAAATATGTTCAATTAAGATGTATATAGAAATTTTCTAAATTAAATAATGTGACCGAATGTACATTAACCTATTTTATTCAATTATTTACAATTATTTTTAGTTATGACATTATTTTTAACTTTAGCTTGACATTTAACTAAATTTATCCTTTGACTTTATATGTATTTATTGATTATATCGAAATACGAAATGTATCTAATCCTAATGTGTTGAAATAATTCTACCGTGCATTTTATTCAATTATTTAAAATTATTTTTAGTTATGACATTATTTTTAACTTTAGCTTGACATTTAACTAAATTTATCTTGAAATAGGAGATGTATCTAATCCTAATCTCCGCTTTTTGGGGAAAAAATATCATGTTGGTAACCCAGACAGTCAGACGTTTGTGTCAAATTGAAATATTTGTCTAATACCCACCTATAAAGAGTAGTAATAATATAACTTGAAATGTAAAAAATATGTTAAGATATTATAAAATATGTGTAAAACATCCCTGATGATGCTTTAATAAGCGAAACCGGTTGGATGTGAATAGTGAAAAATTAAAAATATACGTGAACTGGAAGTACAAGTGAGTTTTGTTGTAATACGTAATTTAAAACGCAGTTTCACCAAGTGCCGACGATGGAAACAATCCAATTTATTAAGACAGTAAATACAACTGATCTCATCGTCTTATATAAAAAATTAAAACTAAAATTTACAAAAACCAACGAAAATCTTTGGTTTAACAGTGCATGCAAAAGGAATAATGTTTTACCTAGATATATCGATAATAATCTAAAAACCAAAAGTGATAAATCATATGTAAAATATCTTATGGAGGATACAAAAAGAAGGTGGTTATATAAAGAACAAAGGGCTTGGTATTGCCAGCGTAATAACTTGGGTTCCCACATTAAAGTGATTCATACCGAACTTCATAAAAGATTGTGTAATATCGAAATAGACATACTTTTACAAGAGGTCTATGAAGTTACCAAATATATTTCAGCTAAAATACACGTTCGACACACAAGTAAGTTAAAACGCTTAATTCAAGAAAAACATTCAAAAATGTGTCACTCCTTTGACGTATCCCCCGAGAGCGTATTTTATAACAGAGTAAACAATACAACAGACATCCAGTTCAATAGAGAAGAAATTAACTTATTAAAAAAGGGTCCCAAATACTGCCCAAAATTAAAAAATCTGAAGAAAAAAGATTTCGAAAATTTAGCAGTCGATTTAGAAATTGTTACAAAAGATATTGCAGTAAAATATAGTTTGGAAAACCAAATACAGAAAGAAATAACATGTATAAATATGGCAAAGGGAAACAGAAACAATGAGTGGAAAACGATTAAAACCATTAGAGAAAAGATACAAAAAAACGATTTAACTATTACAAAAGCAGACAAAGGTAATACTATAGTCATTACAAGAAGACAAGAATACGATGAAAAAATTTGTGAATTCTTAGATAATGGACATTTTAGTGTATTAAGACATGATCCAACAAAAAGATTTAATGACCAAGTCCGAAACACTTTAGTGTCAACGAACAGTATATTTATTCCCGCAGATGCTTACAAACTAAGGATAATGAACCCTCAAATACCTCGTTTACATGCCTATTTTAAACTACATAAACAGGGGACACC
Organism: Apodemia mormo; assembly: GCA_036924255.1. Lineage (NCBI taxonomy): Eukaryota > Metazoa > Arthropoda > Insecta > Lepidoptera > Riodinidae > Apodemia > Apodemia mormo. Next base: position 13,467,932 of record JAUPFN010000030.1, read on the forward strand.
TATTAGACCTGTAGTGTCATACATTAATGCTCCTACTTACCGGTTGGCATCAGAAGCTAGCAAATTTTTTAAAAGGTTGACAGCATTTAGCCCCCATAATGTGATTAAGAATAGTTTAGATTTGGTAAACCGAATCAGGGATATAAGAGTGCCGGAAGAAGGCATTTTGGTATCCTTTGATGTGCAAAACTTGTTCCCAAGTGTTCCTATTAAAGAATGTCAGTCGGCAATCAATGAAATTATGATTGAATCAAAATTAGATCCCCAGAAAATTATAGACCTTAACCACATCTTCGACATCTGCCTACACCAAAACTATTTTATGTACAACGAAAAGGTATATCAGCAATTGGACGGCCTTGCCATGGGAAGTCCAATATCCCCCTTGTGCGCAGATATATTCCTAAATAAAATGGAGAAAGAGTTTTTGAACTGCGAAAGGTTCCAAAAATACATCCATTATTGGTACAGGTATGTTGACGATGTACTTTGTTTATGGACCGGCTGTAAAGATAAACTCAACGAATTTTTATTGCATATAAATTCTATAAATTCAAATATAAAATTTACTATAGAAATAGGACATAAAAGTATTAATTTTCTTGACCTGACTATAAATTTAATAGATAATAAACATCAATTTAAAATATATAGAAAGAATACATTCTGTGACAATATCATACCTGCAGACTCTAATAATCCTATTGGCCACAAGTACGCAGCTTTTCATGCAATGATACACAGGTTAGTTTCGATACCCCAAAATGAAAATGATTTTAAAAAAGAGCTACAAACAATTAAAACCATAGCTCGTAATAATGGTTACGAATCTGGACTTGTTGATTTGTTATTAAAAAGAAAAAAGAAAAATATGATAAGACATGCCTTGTACTCAGATTGCTCATCTACAAACTCTAAAGAAAATAAAAAATATGTTAGACTGCCATTCTTGGGTAGGATATCATATAAGTGTTCGAAACTGCTCTGCGACTACCGACCGGCCTTCTACAATAGTAAGTCCTTAAAAAATCTCCTTTTTAACAACAAAGCGGATACGCCAAAACTTAGCCAAAGTGGAGTATACAAATTGCAGTGCGGTAGTTGTAAGGCCGAATATGTGGGTTAAACTGGTAGATCTTTTTCGACAAGAATTAGGGAACATTTGAGAACATGGCACTCGGGTAAGGGTGAGTCTGCATTCGGTCTACATCTCCGAGCGGAAGGACATAAATTTGAATTAAAAAATAATTTCGTTTGTCTACACCGGTGTAGCAAAGGAAGAAAACTAGATGCCCTTGAAGCTTTGGAAGTAAACAAACGAAAAAACGAACCCACACTACTAAATGATCAAAGAGACTTAAACAATTCGCCACTATTAAATATGTTCAATTAAGATGTATATAGAAATTTTCTAAATTAAATAATGTGACCGAATGTACATTAACCTATTTTATTCAATTATTTACAATTATTTTTAGTTATGACATTATTTTTAACTTTAGCTTGACATTTAACTAAATTTATCCTTTGACTTTATATGTATTTATTGATTATATCGAAATACGAAATGTATCTAATCCTAATGTGTTGAAATAATTCTACCGTGCATTTTATTCAATTATTTAAAATTATTTTTAGTTATGACATTATTTTTAACTTTAGCTTGACATTTAACTAAATTTATCTTGAAATAGGAGATGTATCTAATCCTAATCTCCGCTTTTTGGGGAAAAAATATCATGTTGGTAACCCAGACAGTCAGACGTTTGTGTCAAATTGAAATATTTGTCTAATACCCACCTATAAAGAGTAGTAATAATATAACTTGAAATGTAAAAAATATGTTAAGATATTATAAAATATGTGTAAAACATCCCTGATGATGCTTTAATAAGCGAAACCGGTTGGATGTGAATAGTGAAAAATTAAAAATATACGTGAACTGGAAGTACAAGTGAGTTTTGTTGTAATACGTAATTTAAAACACAATCAATTGATCGTGTGAATTTTGACTTGGAATCCCCCGCTAACGTCAATCCACATCCGCATTGTAAAACTCGTGTATCTGTGTTTTTCCGTAGTAATGGACCGTACTAAAATATTTTTTTCTTATTTTCAATCGATTTCCTTAAAGGAGACATTTCTCGATTCACTTGTATTTTCAACCGACAAAAAAATGGAAGAAGTTTTCACAGGTAGTATATATATATATATATATATATATATATATATATATATATATATATATATATATATATATATATATATATATATATATATATATATATATATATATATATATATATATATATATATATATATCTCTCTCTCTCTCTCTCCAGCGACTTCGCACTACTCCGCACAGCTCCTCCCCTGTAGGTGATAGCGTGATAATATGTTGTCCATGCAGTACTTTTTGAATTTACCCCGGACATACATACAGACAAACAGACAAAAATTCTAAAAACTATAATTTTAGCTTCGATATCGATTATAGATCACGCCCCAAGTATTTTCTTAAAAAAATATTCAATGTACAGTTTTGACTTTCCTACGATTTTATTATATGTATATAGATTATTCCTGATATATATATATATATATATATATATATATATATATATATATATATATATATATATATATATATATATATATATATATATATATATATATATATATATATATATATATATATATATATATATATATAAATCAATTGCTGTTCGTTAGTCTCGCTAAAACTCGAGAACGGCTGGACCGATTTGCCTAATTTTGGTATGGGGGTTCAGGTTAGTTAGGTTGAAAAGGTGAAAAAATGTAGAAAAAAACGGATGTAGTAGCCACGATGCTGCTAGTGACATGTAAAGCCAATCGGCCGCCTTTTACTACCTGCCTGGCAGAACGGCAGTTAGCTTATTCTTCAAAAGACCCCGGACCAAAGCGGGGGAATAAACTTCCATACCTCCAAGCTTTGCGGTCCTAAAAAAGCTTTCACGAGTACTTTCACCATGAACTCAGTATATCTGTATGTGTGTGTGAATGGGTGTGTATGTAACTATTAGATGGCAACACAAATCGAAATGTGGTTGATGGTATTCGGTCAGATTCTTCAAAAACTTCCTAAAAATTGGAATGATTCGGCCCATGTGGTTTTGGGAAATAAAAAAGAACAAAAAAATCGGCGAAACAATGTTTTAAGTTTTTACTACCAGATTAATGTATCAATTGATTACATAATCAAATCAGCTCTTTTCTTTGAAATAAAACCAACCAAGTGTGAGTCGAATTCCCGAACAAAGGGTTCCGTACCATCATTTGTAAAAAAATACGAAAAAAAACACGTTTATTGTATTTTTTTATTTTTAGTATTTGTTGTTATAGTGGCTACAGAAATACATAATTTGTGAAAATTTCAGCTTTCTAGCTATCACGGCTTATGAGATACAGTCTGGTGACAGACAGACGGACAGACAGATAGCGGAGGTTTAGTAGTAGGGTCCCGTTTTACCTTTTAGGTACGGAACCCAAAAAAAACAAGAGGTAAAAATTTTTGCTTTTTTTGACGACATTTATGTTAAAATGTTCAATTACAAGTTATTTAATCCAAGCTCCGTCGTTTTATAAAATATTGTCTTCACTTATCGGCTTTGTATAGTCTAGTGTTCCAGTGTTGACCACATGAGGTCTAGGCATGGATCATTTAACAGTTAACATATTAACGTACTAAATTATTTTTTTTAACAATTAACAACTGTTATTTATACTGGCAAACACTTAAAATTTTATGCATCACTAAAATTACCAATAACTTCATACAGGATAATAAAGCTGTTATTTTCGTGCTAAATGTTTTTAACAATTAACAACCGTTATTTATATTAGCAAATACTGTGAAAATTTTATGCATCACTAAAATTACCAATAACTTCATATAGGATAATAAATTTACTAAAAATATTTGAGAAATCGTATTTTTGCTCGCTACCTTGATTTATGATAATAATAACTGTTAAAAGTTATAAAACTATTCCAGAGGACCTTTTTTTGATCGCTAACTCGACAGCTTTGCGTTTTTGCTGCTACTAATATTTATTATATATAAGCTACTGATATAATATAACATAAATAAATAACTGTTAAATGTTAAGTTTAACAGCATAACAGTTAACAATAATTTCCATACCTAATGAGGTCCCAGGTTCGATTTTCCGATAAAAACAAAGTTGCCTAGGATTTGAAAGTGCCTGGTTGGCGATAAGTTTACCACCTATCACATTGTGAGACCAAGTATCTTCGGGTAATCGTGGGTACACTTGTACCTCTGCCTGCCTCTTCGGGAATACGGGAGTGAAGATAATAATAATAATAATATTCTTTATTGTATAAAAGAAAGATTAAATTAGTAATACAATTTAAAGTTAACAAATTGATACAAAAGGCGGTCTTATCGCTAACAAGCGATTTCTTCCAGACAACTAAATTACATAAAATAAAAAATATCTCGTTGACCGATTTGCTCGGTTTTTCACATACCCCTATCTTGGGAACCGAGCTTTTCTTGGACCTGAAACATTGATAAATCGATTCCTTGACCCGAAAAACCCCTAATTTGTGACTTTCATGAAAATCGTTGGAGCCGATTCCGAGATTCCAATTATATGTATATATACATAGTATATATACATATAATTGGAATTACTACAATTACAACTTAGGTAGGTAAGGTAAGGTACAACTTCTAAATATACATTACATGACAAATACATCACAAAGCTAAATGAAAGCTGTATTAACACTTAAAATAATTGAGAAAAGGAAATAATAATTATAATAACAAAAACTAAATTTTTATACAATGCAGTGAATATTTATCCTGTTAGCTCCTAACATAATTTAAAATAAAAATCATTGATCACCTTTTTAAAGCTAGTCTTGCTTTTCGCTTGCTTTATATATACCGGTTACTAAGATACTTATTTCTTTCATTAAAAACTGCGAAAAAGTTGCTAGCTTCCTGCATAATGGTGATTCAATTTCAAACTACGATAACCCGTTTTGAGATGGTGATTATTACAACTTTGATACACATTCTATAATAACCTTCGATTGTAAATAGATATCTCAATTACATATAATTCAAAGCCAATATAGCTGGAGAGCTCACTGCGGGTAATGATCGTAATCTATACATACATATAATAAAATCGTAGGAAAGTCAAAACTGTACATTGAATATTTTTTTAAAAAGATACATGGGGCGTGATCTACAATCGATATCGAAGCCAAAAATATAGTTTTTAGAATTTTTGTCTGTTTGTCTGGTTATCTGTTTGTCTGTTTGTCTGTATGTATGTGCGGGGTAAACTCAAAAAGTACTGCATGGATTTACTTCAAATTTTGCATGAATATTACTTATAGGTCAAGTCAACATATAGGCTACATATTATCACGTTATCACCTACAGGGGAGAAGCTGTGCGGAGTAAATTTTTAATAACTTGTATCACCCATATTCTTGCAAATAAATATTTTTTTTCTTTCTTTCTAACTACGCTGCACTAATATACCTTTTTTCTAAATAAATTTAGGCTGATGTTCTTTATAGCCGTTAATGCGAAACCAATCTTTTAGGCGAGCAGAGTGCAAGGGCATGGTTTGAGTTTAATTTGCTTAGAGCCTACTTTAAGGGTTGTGAGACCAAGCCTGTGAGGCCAAGCATTGCAAAAAGATGAAATTAATTAAATTTTCTATTAATTAATTAAAAGAAAGACGTCGGTTAGTACATGGAAAAGACTCACCGATAGTCCGTATAAAAGAAGACCCCATTAGCACAATTATCCACACTTTTACACTCACGTCCCACGCCGGCACCAAGCACAAAAGCACACAATTTATGTATTATTAGACACTTTTACTTTTCCACTTGTACATAAATTTCACTTTTACACAATTATTTATTATATTACTCGACCGGTTTCTATTTTTAAAGCATCTTCAGGATGTAATATACTTAAGTATATTTAAAAAGTGAAACCGGTCGAGTAATATAATAAGTAATTGTGTAAAAGTGAAATTTATGTACAAGTGGAAAAGTAAAAGTATCTAATAACAGTGGAATTTCACCAAGTGTCGACGATGGAAAGTATTGAATATACAATTTATGTACGTACTCAACGAACCCGAAGCATCTTCAGGAGAAACGAATACTACTTCACTCTACGCGATTAAAGTAATAACAACTACTATGCATTTTTTATACTCGCGTAGAATGTTACATATGATAGTGTGAACGTAGAATAGTTCGCGGATCATAGCAAATTTAACTAATTTCATCTTTTTTAATAACTAGCGACCTGCTCGCGGTTTCACTCACGTAGATTTTGTTCCCGTAAAAATATCCGAAAGGTTTATACACTAAAACATTTCTCAAGAATCAATCTATCTACTAAAAAACCCGCATCAAAATCCGTTGCGCAGTTTTAAAGATTTAAGCATACATAGGGACAGACAGAGAAAGCGACTTTGTTTTATAATATGTAGTGATGGGTTTCTGCAAATAACGCGTGAATCAATAAACTAAGCATAGAACAATTAATAAGATACTGTCAACTTGACTATAAATAGAGGAACTGGCAACAAGGTGTGCGTGTGTGTAAGTTTGTGTGTTTGTGTGCGTGTGTGTGAATTGTTATAATATGTAAAATGTTATAATTGTTATAATATGTAAGTCGGATGAGCAGCCGTCGATGACTACTCTAATCGACCGGCCACTCAGAAAATCTGAGATCCAGGCGCAGAGACCAGTAGGCAGACCATACGATGGAAGCTTACCAATAAGACTATCATGCCAGACCCTGTCAAAGGCCTTCAAGATATCAAGGGAGACAGCTAGTGCCTCACCATGCTTCTCGATGGTCGAGCTCAAAATGTAAGTGGCATACGCTAGAACATCCCCAGTGGACCGATTTCGGCGAAACCCGCATTGGCGGTCACTCAGTAGATCGTTCGCTTCTAGGTGTGCCATTAGCCTGCTGTTCAGTACACGCTCCATAGTCTTGCAGAGTATGGACGTGACTGAAATTGGCCTATAGTTGGAGGGGTCGGCACGACTGCCTTTTTTGGTCACAGGCTGCACGTTGGCAAGCTTCCATGATTTCGGCACTTTTCCAGTAGTCATCGAAAGGCGAAAGAGGCGTGTCAAAACAGGAGCGAGTTCAGGCGCACAGGTTTTCAGTACTATGACTGGAATCCCATCAGGGCCACTGGCTTTGTTCACGTCCAGATTCCGCAGCGTTTTAAGAACCTCAGTCTGACGGATGCGAATTTCCGGCATGTTCACCTCGCATCCAGGTAGACTGGGTGGTTTCACGTTGGTGGGATCCAGACGTGAGTTTTCCGCGAATAGAGTAGCGATCAGGTTCGCTTTCTCTACGACGGTGTGAGCCAGCATGCCATCCGGTTTCAGCAGTGGAGGGAGTGAGGGGCGGCAGAAATTCGATTCAACCGACTTTGCCAGGGACCAAAAGGCTTGACTACCTGAGGGGTATGAAGCAAGTTTGTTCCTAATACGGCTGACGTGGTCAAATCGAGCTTTCAGTAGAGCCTTTTTGCAGGACTTGGCGGCCCGGTTGAAGGCTTTCTTCTTCTCCGACACGTCCTTGGCCTTGCGGTGTCAAGCATCTATGCCAGCCAGATATGCCTCATACTTTAGCGCCTCAGCGCGTCTACAATCGGCTCTAAACCAGGGATGAGCTTTACTGGATATGGCTATGTCGGAGAAAGGAATAAAATACTCCATTCCTTGCCGCAGCACATCTGTCACAGCATCCGCGCAGGCCGAGGAGTCTTCAGAAGAAAAGCAGACAGGCCACCAGGGATAAGACGCAAAGAAGGAACGCATCTCGTCCCAGTCTGCTGACTTGTATCGCCACACGCGCCGAGAGCCCCTGGGACTGGGATCGGGCGGCGAGTAGACGGATACAGATTTCATCAGACAGTGATCGGAGCTGCCAATGGGCGAGAAAATCGCCACCGAGTAACGGTCTGAATCCGTAGTCAGCAGAAGATCCAAGCAATTGGCTGTACGGCTCTCAACGTCAGGAACCCGCGTCGCTCCTTGAACCAGCTGGGTGAGGTTTATGCTACAGTGAGTTTACGCATCTCTCTCCCAGCGAGGTCAGTGCACTGGTACGGGAAAACCACTCCTGATGGTGGGCATTGAAATCCCCCAGAAGCATTAGCTGAGCGGAAGGGTATTTGTGTTGAGCAGCATCCGCCGCCTCACTTAGGTACTCTGTAAGTCCGATCGTCTACTGGTCTCCGTTGTACGCTCGGTAGACACAGACATAGAGAAGCTTCTCTAGGCCTGTGCCTACCAGTGTCCATAGTACGGAGTAGCGGGGGTCTTCTAGATACCGGAGACGCCGAAAGCAGGTGTCGTCACGGACGTACGCGCACACACCTGACCGAGCTTTAAAATTATGCTCCAGGGTGTAGCCGGGATAGGTTAAGTACGCCAAATCAGACGGACACCTTATTTGCGTCTCCGTGAGGAACAAGATAAATGGTTTATAAGTCTCCAGGTGGAAATGGACTGCAGCGAGATTAGAATGTAAACCTCTGATGTTGGTGAGGTCTACTTTCCTCGAGAGGGAGTGCTGCCGCTGTACAACGTTATTCCTGTACCTTGTCCTTTTCATTTAATAGAGTGAGTGAAGTAGGTGTGAAGACGGCAGTGAATCGAGGCGCTATACTTCCGGACCTGAGACACACACCTCGAAGTTACACTATTGGGGACTAGTCTGGAGACTGCGGGGACGCCCGAGCCCCCCCAAGAATGTCCATAGGGCCCTCTCATCCGGTCGCCAACCGGCACTATGGCGCATTTTGGGATTTTTCGCTAGTTGGCGGGGCAGCCTTTCACATGTGGCTAGCACTTTACTTGGGCCCCCTACTGACTAGCGGTCGGCCAGCGGTGCACCGTGCTTCGGATCCCGCTACTCTCTATGACTAGTCTCCAGATGCATCAACGTCAGTGTGTATCAGATCGTCCAGATTGTATAGGCGCAACTGATTCGACCCGTCTTCACTACAGCTACATCAGCGTTAACGTGACGAAAAACGGACGCTTGGTGCCACGACTTCAGCTGATGGGTGGTCCTTATAGCCGCGACATATATCTCCCACCATATCACCTGTTTAGCACCACCCAGGGGCCACGTGTAGGGATACAGAATTCCGGCTGTTCGCCCACGGACGAAGGTGATTCAGCCCCCAAAATATATTTTATTTAATTTTTTTTTAAATAATTTGTCATTTCTGTAAGCAAAACAAAATTCTTTCTGGTTGACGTGATTTTTATGAATTGTATTTTACAAATCTATATATATAAAAATCAATCCATATTTTCCTTGGTCACATCACGCCTGAATGGCTGGACCAATTTCGGTAATTTTTTTTTGTTGTGTTTGTAATTGTGAAGGTTCTTATAAAAGAAAATATTAAAAAAATATTAAGAAAACTTAAGAATACATAACCACCATATAAAGTTTAATGCCATATTGGCTGCGTGGAAGGACAATCCCGTAGTCTTATATAAATTACGTGTCACGTTGTTTGTCCGCTATGGATTCCTAATATGAATGGCAAAACAACGTTTGCCGGGTCAGCTAGTATTGTATAAATTGTCTTTTATATTTTTTTGTGTTATGTTTTTTGACGTTGACAAGTGTTCTTAAATGTACCTACGTCGAATAAATATTATTTGATTGATTGATTGATTGGTTCTGTATACGTTAATGTAAAGAAATGTATTTTTTATTTTTAAATCGTACATATAATTTTCTTTTTACAAACGTTTTTACCGAGGAAACTAATGTGGTTTTTAGTCGTGCTAAATGACGTTGCGCTCAAACATTTGAGGCATTTGACAACTCGCGATGTGGACGTTCAAGTGGAGGAAAATATTTCATTTATAAAAACGTTCCACTGCATAATATGGGGAATTCCGTTTACGCATTCAAAGACGTCACAATTCAAAAAGTTAAGAATTCGTTAACATTATTTAACCGACTTTAAAATACCTGTGTGTATAATACTGTTGGAATTGGATAATATTTGAGTATGTTGATGTAATTATTGTAATACAGACCGTATTGTAACACATTATTAATTTCTTCTGAAATGTAAATTGTATCACAGACACTTTTTACAATAATAAAATTCACGAAACTCCTTCAAAAATTAATATTACTTGATTTTACAATTGTTACATTCCATTTTACGCCACTTACATCGCAATATATCTTCAACACAAATATAATTCATTTTTGTATTGCTTATCATGAAGATTATTTGATTTTAACCACTAAAATGTCAAAAAACGATAAAACTTTTGTTTACATAAAATGTTTATTACTCGCTCACAGCGTAGATGACATTTTTTTTTGTTTCATTCGGATGATACTAAGAGTACTTATTTATACGGCCTTCTGTGTTGTAGATTTCGATTACAATAATAAATATTTTCATTTTTGTTGCATTTTATACAATAGTTTGTTTAAATTTTTGCGTCTTATCTATCTAACATTTTTATAATTTGTTTGGTTGGTCAGAAATAAAAGAAAGTGTTAACTTTATGGCAGAATAGAAAATTTTTTGCTTTAATTAGAAATAAGAAAAAGCGTACAAGTTTGATTAGTTTCATGACTTTCCGACTAAAATCCTTTTAAAATTAATTTGCTATTAAAAAGTGTCCGTTGAATTATAATATTGACTTATTGTGAATAAAATCAATTTAATAATTTCGGCTGACGCTATATCCTTGTAGTCCATTTAGCCGGTCTCATCACTCTCCTTTCATTAGTCTAAGAATTAGTATATTTGTCTGCTAATTTCTCGGAAACTAATTTCCCCGTGTATGTCAGGGCTAGGTTTGACTCTGATCTTTAAATATCTGCTTACTAAATTTCATTAAAATTGGTTCAAATTGTAAAAAAAATATATGTGCCTAACTAAAATTTAATATTTTTATAAAATATGTGTATTGTATGTCTATTATTATATACAGTCATATTTCTCATAGTCTTAAATCATTGCCTATAAATAAATTTCGCAAAAAGTTGTTTGATTTGCTGTTAGATAAAACTTATTATGATATTAAAGAATTTTTATCCGATAAAATTAAATGTTAATGGATAGAAATATAAGTTTGTTGAATTGGCCTTAAAAAAATTTCAATATAGTAAAATTTTGTGTAAATGGTGAAAATTTTGTAAATTATAAAAAAAATAATTACACAAAAAACGAAAGTTGTAATAATTATAAAAATAACTTTTGTAACATGAAATCATTCTTGTACATTAGATAGTAATCTACACATATAATAAAATCGTAGGAAAGTCAAAACTGTACATTGAATATTTTTTTAAAAGAATACTTGGGGCGTGATCTACAATCTATATCGAAGTCAAAAATATAGTTTTTAGAATTTTTGTTTGTTTGTCTGTATGTATGTCCGGGGTAAACTCAAAAAGCACTGCATGGATTTACTTCAAATTTTGCATGAATATTACTAACAGGTCGGGTCAACATATAGGCTACATATTATCACGCTATCACCTACGGAGGGGGGGGGGGGGGGGGAGCTGTGCGGAGTAAACGAAGACCGCGCGAACGAAGTCGCGGGCAACAGCTAGTCACATAAATAAAATTGAACAGTTTGTCTGTGTTTTCAAAATAACTAGATTTTTTTAAGTGCAATGTATTATTTTTACAATACTAATACCTAAACAACAATTGTTAAAATTACTGTCTATCTGTCCGTCATTCTACTTGTACAGGGTAATCTCTGGAACTGCTGGGCCGATTTTGATTCAACTTTCACGGAAAGACAGAGGAGTTTACAAGATACATTTTACCTAAGTAAGCAAAAAGGAGAGAAGAGAAAGTCAATGCTTTCCTACGATTTTATTATATGTATAGATGATGGTAATTACGTACTTAAAATATTTAAGACAATGTTATCTTTTCAATATACATACCATATAATTTTCAATGCCAATAAAAAACAAGTGATAATTGACTTGAAAAGTACAATTAGTGAATATTTTAAAATCGAAAAAAGCCGCTATAAAAGATATGTTATCGATGAAATAGCTGCCGAATGTGGTCATTGGGTTCTTCGACTTCCACCGTATATTGACAGAACAATGATATAAGAACTAATATGTGGTCAAGTCACTGCCATACGATAAGTTGACATACGAATAATATCGATACACAACACTAGCGGCAGTGACGTCGCAACGTCACAACGGGCGAATTTAAATATTGCAAATCATCATTCGCAACGAAGTACGAACTGTCGGGCTATCTTTATATTGTGCAATTATTATACTCTTTCAAAATACAGTCCACACTTATTTCAAGCCAGAATTCCCGAGCTAGTAGCAAAGGCACTGGCCCCAACAATATGAGCACAAATCAAAGGACACGCCTCTCGAAACAATACACAATCCCCTTTTACAGCAAACAAGGTGTTAAATTTACTAAAAAAATTAGCTGAGCCCGCGACTTCGTCCGCGCGGAAAAATTTCGATAAAAAGTAGCCTAAGTTACTCCCTGATACATCAGATATCTACCAGTGAAAGTCCCTTCAAAATCAGTCTAGCCGTTCCAGAGATTAGCCGAAACAGACAGACAAAAATGTCTCGTGTATACATCCATATGCATTTAGTAAAAAGTGGTTATTTTAATATTACAAACAGACACTCCAATTTTATTTATTTGTATAGATGCTTGTGAGGAAGTAACTGCCGAAAACTGGGAAAAAGTTGTGAAAAGAACCCAAAACATTATAGCGTCGGATTTGGAAATTCATGTGGCATTCGATAATGTACAAGAACAGTATCTTATAGTAAATGTTGGGGAGAGCTCATAGAGTGACAGTGACGATTCATCAGATTTTGATTAAAATAAATACATAAAGATTACCTGTCGTTATAATTATTTCATTTCATTGTCGAGTACCTGCCTATACCTACTTATTTTACAATAGCTTCAAAAATTTTAAAAAATTAGGCATTATCAATCAAGAATTTATACGTGCGACATCTTGTAGTCGCCTCTGTGGTCTAGTGGTCCAGCGTTGGCGTTGACCACATGAGGTCCCCGGTTCGATTCCCGGGTCGGGTACATTAAAAAAAATGTGTTTTTTCAGTTTTCTGAGAAACACAAAGTTGCCCGGGATTGGAAAGTGCCCGGTTGGCGATAGGCTTGCCACCTATCACATTTGTGGGACCAAGTATCTTCGGCTAATCGTGGGTGCACTTGTTGTACCTCTGCCTACACCTCCGGGGACATGGGCGTGAAGATACTATTTTGTAATGAAGTATATTATACTTATATGTAATATAATACTAGCAAAAAGCAGAGCTTTGTAAGGGCTCGCAAAGTTATATGTACTATCTAGCAATATTGTTAGAAAAGTATTTATATGAGAATTACATCTTTTAATTTATGGACCTTATTTATAATTATCTAACCTAAAAAACAGCGTATTTTCATCTAAACATTACATTCGCATCAAAGGCCCGCGTCGTCAGGCTTTGGACTAGGAATATTTGGTTTTGTTTGTTGGTATTTTCAAGGAAAAATGGGTATTAAAAGTGAAGGTTGATCTTAAAAAAACAAATTTTTAATATTTTGCTAAAATAATTGTTTTTTTTTTCTAAAATCAGGAAGTTCCTGGTTTTACGAAATCAAAAAATGTTTTATTAAAATAAACCTTCAAAATTTTTGGACTTAATATTGGACTTAACGCAGGCACGAAGAATTGACGGTAGACACTCAGCGAATACATTTTTCGAATTTTTCTCTCAGAGAAACCCTCGGAGTTCGATTCCAGAGTCAGGCAAATGAAAAATGTGTTTTTTCAGTTTTCTGATAAAAACAACTTTGCCCGGGATTGGAAAAGTGCCCTACTGGCGATAGGCTGGCCACCTATTACATTGTGAGACTTAAGTATCTTTGGCTAACCGTGGATGCACACGTTGTACCTCTGCCTACTTCTTCGGGGATACGGGCGTGAATATACCTTTTTTTAGCTTTTTACCCTCGGGCTCAGATTGGGAATTGATTTCAATACAATATAAATCAATTAATACATCTGTACTGTTTCTCAATAAGCATATTGTGAAACTCTCTAACGCTCTATTTACTCAGTTCCCCGCAAACATCCCTGCTCTAGACCTAAATTCCCCTTGTGCCTCCCACAACTTTACTTCGATCTTCCCTTTCATTCTCCTTTCACAGATTTTATCATACACCTTCGATGCCAAACTGATCAAACTGATGGCCCTATAGCTATTGCAGTTTATACTTGATCCTAGCCTTTATACGAGGGCACGATGACCGCGCGCCGCCAGTCAAATATGAAGAAACAATTCATGAAGTAGTCTCTTAATAAGTTCAAAAATTCTAATAGAAAATATATCTTCTATCAATTGAAACTCGTTAATTTAATAAGAGATGGCCTTAGTAGTAATAAGATTCTAAAACAAATTGTACCTTCTATTTTTTTTATTTTTATAAATTAGTATTTTTATGGTAAATAACAAATCTAGACATGAATATAAACTACCACGTCGAAGCTCAAACCTAAAAAATGCGATACTTTTTCAATAAAATGTACCACATAAGTGCATAGATCGTGGCCTAGTGTAGGGCTCGCTGTGCTCGCCCTAATTATAGTTCATAAATTTGTACAAAAGTATCCGGCAGTAGTTTACTTTCTTACATTTTGTAAAAAAAACGGGTCTGTTATCGTGTTATATTTATCGATATAGCTCCTATGACGTATAGTAATCATTATGTGTAACACATCACTACCCGTCCATGAAGTACCATATTATTTGTGAGACATTTTAACGTAAACAACACAAAATTACATGGGCGTTGATCTGTCATCGAGAAGATAAAGAAATGGAAATAGTATGACACAATATCACAAGCAAACAATTTGCTTACTTTGGGGTTAGATCAATCGTGTGATTTGTAATATAATCTATACATATAATAAAATCGTAGGAAAGTCAAAACTGTACATTGAATATTTTTTTAAAAGAATACTTGGGGCGTGATCAACAATCGATATCGAAGCCAAAAATAGAGTTTTTAGAATTTTTGTCTGTTTGTCTGTTTGTCTGTTTGTCTGTTTGTCTGTTTGTCTGTTTGTCTGTTTGTCTGTTTGTCTGTTTGTCTGTTTGTCTGTTTGTCTGTTTGTCTGTTTGTCTGTTTGTCTGTTTGTCTGTTTGTCTGTTTGTCTGTTTGTCTGTTTGTCTGTTTGTCTGTTTGTCTGTTTGTCTGTTTGTCTGTTTGTCTGTTTGTCTGTCCGGGGTAAACTTGAAAAGTACTGCATGGATTTACTTCAAATTTTGCATGAATATTACTAACAGGTCGGGTCAACATATAGGCTACATATTATCACTCTATCACCTACGGGGGAGGAGCAGTGCGGGGTAAACGAAGTCCGCGCGAAGTCGCTGGCAACAGCTAGTAAAAATATTTATTATATTTTTTATTATATTGTTATTTTATATTATATTATATATTAAGAAATAATAAAAAAATATTTATTTATTTGTTTATTTAGTAACAAATTTATGTAAATAATTAAACTTTGGTCTTCTCAATACATTCAACACTTCCTTTGAAATTTGTTAACGTACCTAAATATAATCATTTAACAAATACTTATACGCATTCAATGATATAGGATGGGATGCAACTGTAATTTTTTTTAAAAAGTGTTTTAATTAAGTGGTCCTTTAATTCAGACATGTCAAAAGAATGTACGATTAGGAAAACAGATGCACTATTTTGAACTAATTATTTTAAACTTAATGCTTTTTTTTAATATTCTTTTAAAGATGTACTCACTATATTCTACTGTTAGTAGGTATTTAGACTTGGCCAGGCCTATTTTTACACGCTTTTTATTAACTTCACCTGTATGTTTGTATGTTTGTATGTTTGTTTGTAACCGACTTCTTTGGGCGCGATTTTGACCCACTTTAAACGGCCAGATTTCGTTCAAACTTTGTAGATTTATCGAGGTCCGATGACAATACACTAATTTGATAAAATTATTCCATTTTTAACCGACTTCAAAAAAAGGAGGAAGTTCTCAATTCGGCTGGTATATTTTTTTATGTATGTACACCGATTTCTCCGAGGTTTCTGAACCGAATTACGTGATTCTTTTTTGTTTGATGCGGAATAGTTTCGAATTGGTCCCATAAAAATTTGATTCTGGTAGGCCCAATAGTTTTTGTTTTATGAACATTTTTTTATTTATTGTACCTATCTCGATGTCTGAAAACAAATCTCGCAAGTAAATTTGATCCACTTCCCGGTTACCGATTGAGCTGAAATTTTGTATACGTATGTTAATTGAATGACAATGAAACCTTATTATGACATGGAGCTGATCTGATGAATCTGAATCGGAAGGTGACCACAGGAACTTAATAATTAAATGGTTAAAAATCGGTTAATAACAAGACTATTGAGTTTGGACTCATTTGATTCATGTTGACGAGCACTTTGGTGCTTGGTGGTGACTAGGATCCTGCAGGGTCCGATGATGTAGCTAGAAGATGGTCATAGGAGCTCAGCAATTAAATGACACAACTCTATCGAATTTGGGCTAATTTGATTAGTGTTGACGAGCACTTTGGTGCTTGGTGCTAACTAGGATCCTGCAGGGTTCGATGATAAAGCCAGAAGGTGACCATAGGAGCTCAGCAATTAAATAACACAACTCTATCGAGTTTGGGCTCGTTTGATTCGTGTTGACGAGCACTTTGGTGCGGGTGGAAACTAGTTGTAAAAGGAACTACTCTTAACAAAAGTCTTTGTTCTACGTCTGTCAAGTCGGTCAGTTCAAGAGGTAAAGATATAACTTCCATGTTGTTCCAGTAGGCCTGAGAAGGAACTTTTCTTTTTTTATGGTAGTCGAGCAAAAAAAAATCAAGACGTGCTTTAACTAATGACGTCTGTTGTTTTGGATATAATAATTTCTTACAGATTGTACATGGTACTTCAGCATATTGATTTATGGTGGTTATAAAATTACGCTCAGTAATTGAACGAAGTCTTTGTGACGTCTGACGCGCTACCGCTAGGCGGTTCTCACGTGGCTGAGCAGACTCAATTGCTGTACGGTTTCGTATCAATACTAATCCACGAGCTCTCTGCTCGGCGGACTCATTAGCTAAACGCTCCTGACCAACCAATGAGACTAATTCTATGAGCCTTCTGCTCGGCAGACTCGTTCGCTAGTAGTTCTCTCGCTAGTCGCTAGTTCGCTCAATAATGAGAACAACTCTAATAGCTCTCTGCTCAAAAGACTCATTCGCTAGACGCTCTTGAATCTTACCGAGTCTACTTCTACCAAGGCTGGGCCAAAGCGGGTTTACAAGCATGGGCCAGAGGTAGACAGCATTGCGCCAAGCATGGCCCATACCTGGCCCCGTCGTATTGTCCTGTATGAGAGTACGGCAGGAACGCCTTGCACACTTACACACACACACACATATATATATATATCTATAAGCGTGTAAGTAGTTCCGTGCTTCTACCGCGGCACTCGACTAGGTATGCGCATTAGAGTTTGCAACAGTGTCTGCGCATATAACTTAGATTTCACGAGCCACGAAGAGTCCGCCACCGTCTCTGTGACTGAGTTTAATTGACTGAATAAAAAAACAAAAAACATAAACAAAATAAATGTACATAATATTTATAGATATAGATATATCACCATCCATGTTAATTTTACATGGATATATATAGATATACAGTCTTGTAGTTTTCGTTTTTTATTAATTGTAATTAAACGACACTGAATTTATTAGCCATTCACATGCGATGATCTACAATTGCCGATTAGAATTAAAAAAAAATAACTCAAATAATTGATTTTTTCATAAGTTACAGTGTTTCCGGAGTTTCATACATGACGGACATGAACATTTTTTGACCTATTTTCATATTTTTTTCCGTTTCTATTGCACTAAATTAATTTTTAGCAAGTATAGAATTAATCTCCATTAAATTATCTCGACAATAGTATGCAAAATATCTTGATTCCGTTAACTAACAAGGCTATAATACTAAAAATAGTAGCCAAAATAAGGCGAAAAAAAATTCCGAAGGTGGTATCAAGAGTCTTCGCAACCGGCGTGTGTGTATGAAAAGAGTGATGAATGTGGAGGAAGCGAAACAAGCCTGCAAGGATCGTGATGTATGGCAGTCGGTTCTCTCTGCCTACCCCGTAAGGGATCTGGCGTGATGATATGTATATATGAAAAAAAAATTTCGATCGTAAAGCACTCTCTGATGTTTCGCATCATGAGTCGTGCAATAGTTTAAAATTAAAAAAAACAAGCTATTATAAATAAACTAAACTAAAAAGTAGAAAATAAATAATAGTTTAAAAAAACTAAAAAACACGCTTTTTATAGAAAACCGAACTAAAAAAATAGAAAATAAATTTTAATAAATTTAAATTAAGAATAGTGTTAAAAATTTCAATAATTATAAATTAATAATAGTGTGAATGAAAAAAATAATTTTATTTTAAAAAAAGCGTGGGGTGCTTTTTAAGATATTACCGAAAAGATAATCACTCTACTCATATGTGTCAATAAAATATTTATAACTATTGACATCATGCACCCCACGCTTTTTTTAAATAAAATTATTATTTTTTATTCACACTATTATTAATTTATAATTATTGAAATTTTTAACACTACTCTTAATTTAAATTTATTAAAATTTATTTTCTATTTTTTTAGTTCGGTTTTCTATAAAAAGCGTGTTTTTTAGTTTTTTTAAACTATTATTTATTTAGACACTGACTTCTTCCCGATGTATAAGGTCAATAAGAACCGAGAGGCATGGTTGCAGTGACCTATGTCAATTCCTAATGATACATTATTCAAGGTACAATACAAAGGAAGTAAAAAATTACTTTGAATAATTGTTTTAATAAAGTTATGTTAATATAGTTTTAATAAAATTACACATTAAATAACAAAGAAACAAAAATTTGCATGCCAATTAATGGTGAAGTAGGAAGGAATGTAATTTTTTTAGCTAATTAAGATCCTTTGTAACCCCAGTATTTCATGCAAATAAAGAATTATTATTATTGTTAACTAACTTCAAACTATCACTTAAAAAACACTAACTATTCCTATGGCTCGCTTATTGGACTATGGTAATATTTTTTCGATTTGTTTGTAATTTCTTTTGTAGTTTATTCAGATCGTTCCTGATTCAATCTCACAGAAAAACACATACACACGAATGTCAACATAACCGACAGGCCATATGGAGAACGCTTTCATAGAAGAGCTTTTTGCGTGTTGGTCCCGGGCTTCTTTAAAGAATAGGCTAAATGCGTTTTGTCAGATAGATCATAAAACCCGATTGGCTATGCGGGTCACTATCATCGTGGCTACTAGGTGGTAGAATTCTGTAATGTCTCGCCCGGGTCTGGTACCACCGCCTTACCTGTTCTTGCCGCAATTGTCGTCAGTGCTTGCTACTATCGTGTTCCGGTTTGGAAGGTAAGGTAAACTTATGCATGTAGCATTAGACCTCGCCACAAGATAGCAACATACTATTAACATCTTTGGTGTCTATAGGCGGTGGTTGACTCTTTCCATCAGGAGACCCATCTACTTGTTTGCTCTCATGATATAAAAAGAGACGTGATCAAAGGCTTTTGCGATATCTATGCTCATGATGAAGGCCTCTCCTTTGCTCCTATTCGCCTATGTCCAGCGATGAGAAGGATACACTTGAATCCCCAGTTAGTCGACTACGGCGAAAGTCGTATTGTTTGTCATTGGTCAGTTGTTTATACTTCCTCTAGGTATTCAAGAATATTTTTGTTGATTATGACCTTCACCAGAGTAAAGAAGTAATCGCTATCTGCATTTTATTGGTGACGGTTGCATCAGGTTGCATTTTAAATCTTTTCACTCATTCTTAAAAAGCTGGCAACGCAATGCAACACCTCTGGTATTGCGGATGTTCATGGGCGTTGGTTATCAGATGAGGTGAGCCTACTCCTATTGGAGCGGTGGTCAGGTGACCCTCACTGATAACACACTGATTTGGAGCAAATGTAGCTCTGTTTCAGAAATAACAGCATAAATGTTGCAAATTTATTAGGCCTTTATTGCCAACATAATTGTGTATAATTGGTTATTAAATTTTAGCATGCAACTAAATGTATTAATACATTTAGTAATTTTACACAATTATGTTGGCAATAAAGGCCTAATAAATTTTCAACATTTATGCTGTTTTATTAACATTGTAAGTAAGTATTTATTTCATTATTCTGTTACTATGTTATTACTATTCTTAATTTTTAAATTACTATCTGGTTTGATGTCGGCGTGTCTTTGTGACACGAAGGCCTCCTCCAGCTCTTTCCATTTTACTCTTGTGTGAGTTAATCTATGCCATAATGTACCCGCATTCTTTTTTATGTCACCAGACCAACGTTTCCTTTGTCTTCTTCGTTTCCTTTTTGTTTGAAATCTAGGGGTCCATTCGGTAATATCTTTCGTCCTTCTCTTCATTTAAGTTTTTTTGGTTTTGACTACGACATCTTCTAGTTTCGTGATTTGTCTTAAATCTATAGCTCTCTTTCTGTCTTTTATGGTGTAACCCAGCATACTCTCCTCCATGGCTCTTTG
Organism: Apodemia mormo; assembly: GCA_036924255.1. Classification (NCBI taxonomy): domain Eukaryota; kingdom Metazoa; phylum Arthropoda; class Insecta; order Lepidoptera; family Riodinidae; genus Apodemia; species Apodemia mormo. The sequence continues at coordinate 13,488,717 of JAUPFN010000030.1, forward strand.
GCACGTGGATAGTTTTGAGTTTATTTCTGTGTATTGACCCAGGTCTGACAACCGTAAGTAAGGATTGGTAATATGCATGTATTGTACACTTTCCTTTTCATTGCAATTGAGAGACCATAACCATTTCCAGGCATTGGCTATCCGCCTTTCTATTTCTGTATCCATATGGTTGTTGAAGGCAATAAGTTGGCCTAGATATATATAGGAAATTACATATTCTATTTCTTCCTGATTTATAAAGACACTTATTTGTGATCTATTTGTTATTATTTTAGTTTTTGTTTTGTTAATTATTAGGCCAACTTTTTTGCTTTCATAGTTGTTTTTACAGAGCGACGCATAAAACGTAATAAAATTGACAGTACCACGACTGACGCGATTCTGTTTGAAATGAGCGCATAATTTCAAATTGTGCGCTCATTTTTAGAGGACGTTTTTGAGACACTGATTGTGTATCTTGGGTTATTTATATCAATGCCAAATATGGTTTACAGAAACAGGCAAACAAAATTATTTTACTGTCTTATTCAAAATTACCCTTGTTGAAATTGGTTCTAACGTTTTATTTAGAGTTCCTAAAGTTGATAGAGGACGTCCAGCATCCAACATTACCGTGGCCCAGAATTGTTATGCGTTTTGTTATGAGCATTATCACTCATTCATTTGCCTCTCATCTACAAGAAAAACGTGACCGCCTCTTAGTTCAACATTCGAACAGTTTATAGGCTGCAATTGATCTTATAACATTGTTCGTTAATATAGGTCGTGGTCACTTATTTGAATAACAAAATGCCTTTTATTGTAGGATAAGTAATCGAAGAGAGGTAACGATTGTAATATTATGACTCGACAAATTAATCGAATTGATCTAAACCGTAAGCAATATGGTTCTTTTTTATAGTTTACTTGTAAAGGTCCGCTCAAATTTTCAGAGGCTGTTCAGAATCGATAATAAGTTTGATTTCTTATATAAAATTCAAAATTATTTTTATGCGCCATAAAAACAAAATACATGGATATAATTTCAATTACGCAAAATTCGAATTTAAATATTTTAGTGCCTTCAACCAATTTAAAAATGATCGGAAAAAATGTGCTTAGAGGGACAGATTACATAATAGTAACCAATCGTAGTTACAGGTAAATGTAAAATGACACACTGCCAGCATTTGACTTCATTCCCATGTCTCGGTGTATCGAATGGATTCATGAATTTAGTGGGATATTTTTTAACGAATGTTTTTATACTTGTAATAATTTTATATTAATAAAATTAAATCGCACCTTCAATTCAATGTATAGTTCCTTATTTAAACATTTGGCCGGACCTCTAACAGTAACCCTACATATCATAAGATAGCAAACTACTCGTAAGTATGTACAATGTATACTGTTAGGTTAGTTTTTAATAACAGACATTTTACGTACACAGATGTTTATTCTTTCACACCGACCACACAGCCCATAGACACCTAATAATAGACGAATGACTTGTGTCAACACATCTGACTTATAGTTCCGATGTAAATGTCCACGCGCCAATGAGTAGTGATTGAGTAATCAGTGTCGACCAATCAGATGCTCTGTACATTACTATCTTTCACTGTGGCCTTGAGTTAGCCAATCACGGCGTTGCAACCCCACTTCGTCTTACCTCAGCTAGTTGCCAGAATGCATTCAATACGGAAAATCAAACATTAGCCGTCTATAGGCTGTGTGGTCGGTGTTCTTTCACGACTTACAGCAGAACACCCGAGTAGGTCGGTACAGAGTATTTTACAGTATCACAGTTTTACAATAATTAAAAGTAGGGTAGATTGAAAAATGTCAACTTCAACCGGAACAGATGGCACTACTTCCAAGTTTATAATTTGTTATAAAATTGTTTACTAGGATTCCACGATGTTGCGAAAGTGGCGCCACTGTAGTGCAGTTTTTTGATAACAATAAATTCTAATGTTTATTATGTGAGATGCATTTATCTTATTTATAAACGAATATTAATATTACATTTAAGCACTACTTACAATATTTTTCATATTACAAATAAATATACTCAACAATACTAAAAAAATAATGATTCTATCAATAAAAATAAAAACATATCAAAAATATCTAAGCATCTTGTTTATTACAAATTATAATGGTCAATTATTCTATATTTTCTTACCAAAGGTAGGTAGTTACTAGTTAGGTGTATTTCCCCCATGTTGGTCCGGGCTTCTTTGAATTCTTCAAACCAACCAACCAACTGCCGTTCTGCCAGGCAGGTCGTAAAAGACGACAGATTGGCTACGCGAGTCACTACCACTGTGGGTATTAGGTGGAAGAGTTCTGCATTGTCTCGCCCAGGTCTGGTACCACAGCCTTACCTTTTTTTATATCATAAGATAGCAAACAAGCAGATGGGTCTCCTGATGGAAAGAGTCAACCATCGTCTATAGACACCAAAGATGTTAATGGTGCGTTGCTATCTTGTGGCGAGGTCTAATGCCACGTGCATAAGTTTACCGGCTACTTTACCCTCCAAACCGGAACACGATAGCGACAAGCACTGACGCTATTGCGGCAGGAATAGGCAAGGCGGTGGTACCAGACCCGTGCGAGACAATGCAGAACTCTACCACCTAGTAGCCACGGTGGTAGTGACTCGCATAGCCAATCGGTCGCCACAAGCACTGACGCTATGGCGGCAGGAATAGGCAAGGCGGTAGTACCAGACCCGTGCGAGACAATGCAGAACTCTACCACCTAGTAACCACGATGGTAGTGACTCGCATAGCCAATCGGTCGCCTTTTACGACCTGCCTGGCAGAACGATAGTGGGTCTATTCTTCAAAGGAGCCCGGAACCAATACGGGGAATTTTTTAAAAAGGTTTATTAGGTTGTACACTTCCGATCATGAGCGCTTGGTGAAATTCCACAATCATTAGTTGAAACCTGTTTATAATGTACTTGAACCTTTCTTTAACTATTAGCAGTTAACCGCGACTTCGTATACTCCGCTCCTCCTGGTTGTAGCCTGATGGTATATAGTCTATAGCCTTCCTCAATAAATGGACTATCTAACACTTTTAGATTATATTTATCCGACTTCTAGTTCCAGAGGTATACGTTCAAACGTACAAACAAAAACTCTTCTGCTTTATTATATAACAAAACTTTGCGTTTTAGAGCGTTTTAGTAATTTGTAAATATTGTTACGTACTCGGGTTCGCAATTGTAGGAAAAAACACCACTTATACTAAATCCGTGTATTTACACAACAGAACACAACGTAATACTAAAATACACTCTACTTGCTAGTCACTCACTATACTATCACTAAACTACACAATAAAACACTTCTCACTTCGCACTGTTCACTTTGAGTATCGCTCTCGATCGCTTGATAAAAACTCAGTTGTGTATGTCAACATCTCTGTATTTATAGGCAGGGGAAAGTCCTAGCTGGATCCAGAAAAATCGAAATGTATCGGGAAACAATGAATCACTTCTTATCGTAAACATGTTATGAGTCATAAATACTAGTACACGCTACTTTCAACCTTATGCCATATCCCACAAAGTCCATTACGGCATAGCCCAGGTCAACTATTTGTTTGTCAATAGGAGTAGCTATCTCTTTCTTTTATTTCTAGATAATTACTGCGCGCGCGCTCCAACTCCACACGCTTCTAGATTATTCGTAACAATATTATGGCATTGTTTTATCAAAAGACAGCAAATAAGCAAATGGCTCTCTTATGTTAAGAGACAACCATTGCCGATACCGAAGATGTTGGATCGTTGCTTTACGTATGGCCGGATGATGACGTGTATTTTATCGAAGACCTAAACTTTCAAACCGGAACACGATAGTGACAAGCATTGGCGCTATTGCGGCAAAAATATTTTTTTGCTTTCAAAGTAAAAAAAAAGTATCTTTACGCCCGTATCCCCGAAAGGTAAGGCAGAGGTACAACAAGTGCACCCACGATTAGCCGAAGATACTTGGTCCCACAATGTGGGAATAGGGATAGGTGGCCAGCCTATCGCCAACCTGGCACTTTCCAATCCCAGGCAACGTTGTTTTTATCGGAAAACTGAAAAAACACATTTTATAATTGCCCGACCCAGAAATCGAACCCGGGACTTCATGCGGTCAACTCCGACACCGGACCACTAGACCACAGAGGCGATTCTTTCAAAGGTTTTTTGAAATTAGGTTCTACCAAAAATTTCTTTTTTTATATCATAAGATAGCAAACAAGCAGATGGGTTTCCTGATGGAAAGAGTCAACCATCGCCTATAGACACCAAAGGTGTAAATGGTGCGTTGCTCTTGTGGCGAGGTCTAATGCCACATGCATAAGTTAATGTGATTAATGTGATTATTAGATAAGACCATCGACCACACAGCCCATAGACGCCTAATGTTCGATTTTCCGTATTGAATGCATTCTGGCAACTAGCTGGGCTGAGCTGCAACATCGTGATTGGCTTACTCAAGGCCACAGTGAAAGATAGTGATGTACAGAGAATCTGATTGGTCGACACTGATTGGGTATTGGTGCATGGACATTTACATCGAAACTATAAGTCAGATGTGTTGACAGAAGCCATTCGCCTGTTATTAGGGGTCTATGGGTTGTGTGGTCGGTGGATAAGACTAATGTGATTATTAGATAAATATTTGTACAACAGTACGTTGCCGCAATAGCGCCACATAGGAAAAAATAAAAAAAGTGGTAGCACCGACCAAACCAAATATTTTATGCTTTCAAAGTTTTTGAAATTAGGTTTTATAAAAACTAGCTGTTGCCTGCGACTTCGTCCACGCGGAATTCGTTTACTCCGCACAGCTCCTCCCCCGTAGATGATAGCGTGATAATATATAGACTATATGTTGACCCGACCTGTTAGTAATATCATGCAAAATTAGAAGTAAATCTATGCAGTACTTTTTGAGTTTACCCCAGACATACATACAAACAGACAAAAATTCTAAAAACTATATTTTTGGCTTCGATATCGATTGTAGATCAAGCCCCAAGTATTCTTTTCAAAAAAATATTCAATTTACAGTTTTGACTTTTCTACGATTTCATTATATTACTAGCTGTTGCCAGCAACTTCGTCTCCGCGGATTTCGTTTACTCCGCACAGCTCCTCCCCCGTAGGTGATAGTGTGATAATATGTAGCCTATATATTGATCCGTAATATTCATGCAAAATTTGAAGTAAATCCATGCAGTACTTTTTGAGTTTACCCCTGACATACATACAGACAAGCAGAAAAACAGACAAAAATTCTAAAAACCATATTTACAGTTCAATATACAGTTTAGACTTTCCTACGATTTTATTATATGTATAGATAAAATATAAATAATGCGATTATTAGATAAATATGTGTAGGCATTTAAATTATTTCTATTAAAAACATTGCCGTGATTATTGCTGTGTTATTTAGTTTAGTTATTTATAATTTGTTTTTCTTTAATTATAATAGTTTTGTAGTAGTCATTAACAGTTAGGTATATATTATTTCAGGTAAATTAGCCACCAGCCTTCGATTTTGTAATTAAAACTGTGATTTTAATATAGAGAAAAAGTAGAATTTTTAATACTTGCTGTGATTATTACAATAATAAATAAATATATTATTCTATTTGTTATTTGATTTTGTTGCGATCTGTACTCAAAAAATCATTGTGGCGAATTTGCAATAGTTAAAAAAGATGTGTGGCGAATTTATACATATTTTTTATGTCTTTTTTTGTGACAAATTTATCTATATTAATAATTTCGTCAAGGGTTACGATAGATTTAATCGAAACCTTACCTAAATTATAAAGCGAAAAAAAATATTAATTTTGAGTTGACAACATATATCCGCAAAATTCGGATTGTCGAGTATTTTGTTAAAATAGTGATTGAAAATAATAATTCTAACGGTGCTGAGAGACAAATCGGCCATATTTCTTTAAAGGTTACAAATATGTGGTGTAGATGGCGTAAGCAATTAAAGTATGGAGCGGAGATTACCGTAAAACTTATTTCTCTTCGTTCATAAAAGAGTAGAAATTAATAAATAGCAACACCATAGTGTTGTTTTTATTAAACCAACGTAATAGTTGAAAGAAGACGTCACTAAAGTGTTGCTACTTTTTAATGTCTACTATTTGAGTTAGTAAAATTTAAGTTTGTGTATTATGAGATTTCCGAACGAAGCCGGGTTTTCATCTAGTACTGTTATATTGTGGTGAGTTAACAAAATACCAATTATTTTATATCTCTCGACTAAAATTTTAAATTCTACTAACTAGACTATTGTATTTTATAGATTCAGGCGTTACTTTGCGGAAATCCATTGTTCAGAAAACTAGTTATTTTGCAATTTTCCGCGAACTTTTAAGTGTACCTTTGCGATGTTACTGACAAGGAAAACATATAAAAGCGGTGTAAGAAATGGAACAAACTTACCGTAGGTCTGATAATAATGAAGACCCCAGCGGCACAGTTATCCACCCTCGTCCACCACACTTTACACTACATTTTATACCGCGTCAGCACCAAACACAAAAGCACACAATTGACGCACTCAACGCACGTTTCACTTCGCAACCGAAGCATCTTCAGGAGACACGAGCACTACTACACTCAACGAGAGCCGCGGTAGTACTACCGCGGCTCTCGTTGACTGCAGTTGTGCTCGTTAGTAGTGCCAGCTATAAAATGCATGAAATACTGCTCTTATCTTCTTTATCAAGCACAAGTCCGGTCGTACATGGAATACTGCTCTCACCTTTGGGACGGATCCGCCAAATACCAGCTGGAGACGCTTGAGGCGATATAGAGGCGTGCCAAGAAGCTCATAAACGATGATGATCTGGTAGGCAAAAAACTCCAGAACCTCGCCCATCGCCGCAGAGTGGCTAGTTTATCGGTCTTTTATCGGATACATTTTGGAGAGTGCGTTGCGGAATTGCACGACTTAATTCCGCCATCCCCGTTTTTCTATCAACCGTCGAGGCGCACAGATCCTAGACATCGCCATATGGTGGACGTTCCACGTACCTGGACATAGCGATTCGACTCGACATTCTTGATCCAAACCGCAAGGGACTGGAATATTCTTCCTGAGTCTGTGTTTCCCGACGGGTACAACCTAGGGATCTTCAAGAGAAGAGTGAACAGGTACTTTCTAGGGAAGCGCGTTCCATCTTAGGCTGCATCTTAGCTTACCATCAAGCGAGATCGTGGTCAAGCGCTTCCCTATCGACAGTAAAAAAAATGTCCATTGTTAATCCAGTTACAAAATTTTACATTTTGTATCTAGGTAAATTCATTACAAATAACAATAAAAAACTTTGGAATATTCTATTCAAATTATATTTTTTGTTACATACAATTTGTATCTCATAACATGTGTTTATAATTTATCATATATATAAATATAAATGATCATTTATAATGTATTCTTTAATCGAGTAAAAACAGTTTATTAATTGCCTCTGAAGTCGACTTTATAATTTACATTGACTTAACATTAATGTTTTTAAAGCCTTTAATTAATTACTTAAATATTTTAGTACATGTGTAATAAACATTATTCTTGAGTATTGCCAACCAACGTGGTAATAGGAATGTAATGCTTTTCCTTGTCTTTTTAGGGTTTCGTACCCAAAGGATAAACAGAATCCTATTACTAAGACTCCGCTGTCCATCCGTCTGTCCGTTTATCTTTCACCAGGCTGTATCTCATGAACCGTGACAGCTAAACAGTTGAAATTTTCATTAAATTATGTATTTCTGATGACGATATAACAACAAATATTTAAAACAGAATAAAATAAATCTTTAAGGGGGGCTCCCATACGACTCAAGTGATTTTTTTGCAATTTTTTTTCTCGATCTTAAAAGGAAGTGGTAGACACTATCGTGCTTTTTATTATCACAAAGAAAACAAAAGTTTTTGGTATAATACTATCATTGTGGGATTTTTTTCCTAGCCTCTCCAAAATCAATTCCTTGAATATTTTTGTTGTATTTGCAACAATTGTTTTCACTGAAATCTATATGAATAAAAACTTCATTGCCATCCAAACTCTTTTTTAGTTCAGAAATTGTTTAATGCTGATGTGTAATCGTGGCCACATGGTTAAAGAATAAAGACAAAGCTTCTTCTAAATGACGCACAAGTTTTCTGAGAACTTGTCAATTTTTTAACGGGTTTTCTTATTGTCTTTACCTCCCATTTCATCCATTTCTTTCGTACCATGTAGTTTCATAAATCATAGACGATAGGTTACTCTTCGATTTGATTGTGAAAGATAATATTCCACCATTTTGTTTGAACAACCCGCACAGTTCCGTTCTTACGTAGTATTGTATACTCTTTGAGTTCCGTAGCAAACATTTAGTTGAATAGACATCGCATGTTATCATGACTAAAAATCGTGTTAGCTAATTGGAAGGCAATACTTAATTTTCGTGCAATTTCATGATCATCAATTGGATATTGGCATGAATCACATAATTTTGCATGTCTAGGTGATTTTATGTTCGCACTAGTTACCCAAAAAGGTCAAAATTTGCAGAATGTTGCTAAACTTATTTGATATTTCACTGTCGTCAGAATTTTTTTATGCAAGTTTGTCATAATGTCGCATAATATACGTTTTTGTTTTATTTAACCCTTTAACCTAACAAAATCTTTTTTACCTGGGCTCATGCGGGAAATCTCATCTTTTTCTAAAAAGTCTTCTGCATCTTTTTTAACTTTAATCATTTGAAAATTTATTCTTTCTTTTTTTCTTTCTTTCTTTCTTTCTTTCTATGCTTCTTCAAATGATCTGGTTTCATATTCTCAAAGTATTTCTACTCTCAATATGTTTCTTTAAATTAATATACCTGTTTTTTAGTTGTTTAGTAATAACTTCCGACAAAAGAAGTTTCTTTTTCACAATTTCAAGCACTTCGACATTCTTCAACAGTGCTGATACTTCAGAGGATGGCTAAACCTTTTTGATTTGCCTTTCTTATATCTTATGATATTGCGCTGTGTCTCTTATTTGATATTTAAAATTTTCCTGTAATCTGGATAATTTCGCATAATGTATTCCTCTACCTTTTCTTAGTTGCTGCCTTCTCATTATAGCTACTAGGTCTCTAAACTCATTGTTATTTTGATTACACGGTCGTGGGATAGGTGAAGATGTTTCGTCTAAAATTTTTGCCAGATTCTTACTTACTTTCGCTGTTTTTCTATATATGTTTGACTATTTTTCTTCCAGATTTTTCTTTTTTTGCCGTTTTTTTAGTACCTAGCACTAATAGGTTTTACTTGGCCTTTTTCTTTTTTCTCAGATATTTTAGTCTTTCTTTTTCGCGAAGTATTTCATAACTTACAGAATCGGATTTCATTTTTTCTCTTCGTTTCTTATCATATTTTCTTTTTAAATTTCGCTTCTTCGTCGCTTATTTTTCTTCTTGGCATTATTTGACTCTACAGTAAGACAGAAGTGGTAAATTCAAGAGTTTAGAAAACAGTAATAATTAAAAAGTAAGCTGAAGCCAATAAAAATACACTCCAACATTTGAAGTTCAGTCAACATAAGCTCTAAACCTTAGTTTGCAATAATAAATCCATACTTAGACCCCTGAGGTTCCCCTTAGGTGGGTGGGTCATGGCTCCCATGACCACCCTTGACCCCCATGGATTAACAGCTTTTGTGTCTATAGGCGATGGTTTTTGTGTCCATCATAGGAGTCATCTTTTAAAAGGGTAATGGGCCCTCCTCTGGTTCCCTCCACAATGACAAGATAGATCCTAAACACAGACTGACTACTAAGGAAAGAACTAAATATTTTCCAAGCATAAAAAATATTTTTAGTGGCAGATATATTAAAAATTTGATACGGAATCTTCAGGAATATATTGAATTAAAAGGTCTAAAGCAAACGATAGATGGGGCCTTGCCCATGTTCTTTGACACACTTAAAGATTACAATAATTACCGTTACAGTTTAAATTGTGTATTAGAAATACATTAAATTAATAAAAGTAAACATTACTACATTCATATGTAATGTTTACTTTTATCAGATGTCAAATGTACATGACAATATATACACGTACTATATTATTTTCTTTACAACTAAAAACCTGAGTGCTAAGTGTGAGTTTTTCTTTTCGCATTCGATCGTGAGCGCGTTTCGAGTTTACTAGGAATTTGTATGTGATTTGTACAGCGCCACCTAGTTTCTCACATTTACCACTAGGTGGCGCTGTACAAATCACATACAAATTCCTAGTTAACTCCAAACGCGCTCACGATCGAATGCGAAAAGAAAAACTCACACTTAGCACTCAGTTCCCTTGGCCCTTGCGTTGCAGGCAGAGTAAACCCGTCTATAGACTTTCCGTTTCATTTCTTGGGCTGGCGAGACGAGTGGTGATCCCCATATTACAAATGACTATTTCAAATCGGCTTGATTCTTTGGCATTATGTAGAGATGTGGCAACACTCTGCACCTTTTATCGGCTCTATCATGGGGAATGTTCCGAGGAACTCTTTGGATTAATTCCTGCCAACGAATTTCACCATCGGACATCGCGACTAAATTCAAAATTTCATCCTCACCATCTTGATGTCTGGAAGTCCACAACCTTGCAATTCGCGAGGCACTTTTTGCCCTGCACTACTCCTATGTGGAACCAGCTCTAGGCAGAAATTTTTCTGAACAGATACGACTTAGAGACCTTTAAAAAAAGAGCCTACTCTTATCTACAAGACCCCTGGTAGTGTAGTAGTCTATGGGTGGCGGTAATCACTTACCATCAGGTGAGCCTCCTGTCCGTTTGCCCCCTCTTCTATCCCCATCGCCGCATTTTACCGACCTGATAACAACTATCGAATTTTTCTAACGATAACCAGGACCTTCAATTTATGTGGTCATCTTAAGCGCGGGAGTGGTAACTTACCATCTGCCTGAGTCCAAGCTGCTATATTATTTATGAAATTATGGATTTTCGAGGAAAACCTCGGAATGCCCTTCACACTTTTTTACCGACCCAGGAATCAAATACGGGACCTCAGATCTGAGCCGAATAGGCTTACCACTAAGCCACGCTTATCTGAAACACGGGAGTGGTAACGCCCTATCCGCCAGACTCCAAGCTGCTATTGAAATTTTGGATTTTCGAAAAACCTGGAAAAAACCTCAACACCTGTTTACCGACCCAGGCATCAAATACGGGACCTCGGATATTAACCGAATAGGCTTACCACTAAGGCTTTAAGATAAGTGTCTGAAACACGAGAGTAGTACGTCCTATCCGCCAGACTCCAAGCTGCTATTGAAATTTTGGATTTTCGAAAAACCTCGAAAAAACCTCAACACTTTTTTACCGACCCAGGAATCAAATATGGGACCTCAGGATAGGCTCCCTAAGCCACGAGGCAGTCAATATCTTATGTTGAAGAAAAAATGCGGAAATTGCATCCGAGAACTTATAAC